>CM068966.1:25811275-25848324 GCA_035128595.1 Eptatretus atami | reverse complement strand
ACAGCTACAGCAACTCCTTGGGCATGGTAACCATCATTGCGACCAGATCAATAGTAGGTGTAACCACCCGCCATGATCTCACTGCAATCCGGTCTCCGAACCTCAGAGAGTGCTGCAATACCGATGTCCAAACGCTTGAGCTCAGATGGCAACAGAGACATGTGATCATCATCTATTAGGGATAGGACATTCTAGGCACCCACCCAAAGGGACAGCCTCAGGTTAACCCAAGGAGACCGCACTCTGGTGGACGACACCTCAGCACCACCCCAACACACACTACTGCAATATGACCCGGAAAGATTGCCGTGTGGTTTCCTTCCTGTCATCAAAGATTGGGGGTCCCAAAGGCTTTGCCTCAATCCTGTCATCTGGTGAGCTGCCCTCCGAAGGGCAGCTGCACAAGAGGTACTCCCACGGAGGGGGTTTTCAGTTTTTTTTGTGCTTTTCGTATGTTTTGCAGAATGAAGGGTTTTACGGTGGCCGGAGTGCAAATCCTGGCACCAACCTCCTTATAAAAAGTAACTCAACTGCAGGAGGACATCCAGAGACACAGTTGGGCACGAGATATGGATGGCCGTTGGCTCACAAGGAGCTCCTCCGCCCTTTGACAGGTTTTGTGTTTAATCCTGCTGGGTGTCCATATCATTCACCCTCCTCACCAGGAAACTTGGTGGGGGAGACGGTTTAGTCACCGACATCCCGACCATGGAACAGGTTAGAGCAGGTTTACATGGTCCCTGAAGCAAGTCACAGATCTAATCTGATCTGACCTGACACTGAGGTCATATTACCCAAGGATCACTGAGTTGGTAAGATGAAAAGAAAAAGCAGGTTAAATTTTAGTTCAGGTCCGAATGCAGATCCGGCCTATCAATGGGATACAAAACATAAACTAATCAGACTGGTGGAGGTACGCACTCTACCAAGTGGCCTTTTCATGTTTTCTTTGCTCTCACACCCTGAAAGGGGTCAAAGAGTTCATAAAATTCATTCATAATTCCAAAGTCAATTCTATGACACTAAGATCATTGCATTTCTCCTCTATCGATGCTGAGATCATTGCATTTCTCTTCCATAGATGCTAAGATCATTGTATTTCTCCTCTATGACCCTAAGATCACTGAATTTCTCCTCCATTGACGCTAAGACCATTGTCTTTTCTTCCATTGACCCAAAGACCATTGCCTTTCTCCTCTATTGACCCCCAGGCCATTGAATTTCTCTTCTTATGACCCAATGATCACTGCATTTATCTTCTATGATGCTAAGGATCATTGCCTTTTCCTCCATGACCCGAATATCATTGCATTTCTCCTCCATTTCCCTTGCGTCATTGCATTTCTCTTCGTATGACCCAAGGATCATTGCATTTCTCTTCGTATGACCCAAGGATCACTGCATTTATCTTCTATGATGCTCAGGATCATTGCCTTTTCCTCCATGACCTGAATATCATTGCATTTCTCCTCCATGACCCTAATATCATTGCATTTCTCCTCCATGACCCTAATGTCATTGCACTTCAAAAAAGGTCATGTGACGTGTGCATATTTCACACGTACAACACAGAGAACTAAAATATGTTGAATTTGTGTGAATTTTAACACATTTAACATCATTCATATTCTTTTACTTTTAAACACAAAAACCACAGTGTCAATGTCGGCGACATGATTTACCATAAGGCACAATGTCAATTACAATGGTGTGTTTTCTTACAAACACCAAAACTTATGATGTGACATGGAATGTGTAAGCGGCCAAATATGCGTCAACGATTGCAACGCAAATGCGACAAGTCGGCGGTGGATCTGACCCACACAGAGAAGACATTTCTACCAATGACTGACCCTCCACCCACTCGTTGCTCACATATGACTTACAAGGAACTTACAAGGTGGAAGTGGCCGACATATTGCTAAGGTGGTACGGCAATGAGGAAGCCATCAACCACTTGCTGCTGATATCAGGCCAAGTTGCATATACAGGGGCCAAGCGTTGCTAATGCTTCAGTCACATTTGGCTCGGCGGCCGTAGGGTCTAAAAAATCTACGGCCCACTAGCAATTATAGGGCGGCCGCAGTATTTCCACGGTCACACAATGTAGCAGTCACATATGTTTTTATTTTTTGGGTAGCCACACGGGGTATTTAGAAATTGTGGAGACTGAAAACGTGGGGGTGCCGTACGGTCGTTGATTTGATGTCGCACGGTGACCTTAGGGCGTCCTGCGGTGGCCATAGAATTTTAAGGGCAGAGCAAGGTAGCCTCAAGGTGCCCGCAAGGCAACCGCAGGGGGCCCTAAGGCGAACGTGGAAATATGCGGCCGCCGTAATTTTTTTGGGGTTGGAAAATTCATTTTTCATTGATAAGAGCCTACGGAAAACGCACGAATAACGCAAGCCACCGTACGCCCTACGTACGGTCGACGTGGAACACATCTACGTCATGGCTACGGCTTGTCGAATTGCTACGGCCAACCAGAAATGAAAAAAGTTATAACTCCGCGCTTTAATTCCACGGAGACCTATGCCTGTAAAAGATAGCCATAGGCTTAGGGCCACCCTGAGGCCACCTCAGAACCTCTGCGGCCGCCGCACGTTTCTGTCAATTCAGGGGGGGTACGGCCGCCGTATCCTCGCCGTAGAGCAAATGTGACTCATGCTTAAGCGCGTGCATGAAGATTAAATGCATTGCTTGTCGTCCATGCACCATCCATTAAAGGACTGAGGTTTGCCCCAAAAAGGCATCGATATAATCACAACACATGAAACTTTCTGTTCACAGAAGAGTGGGGTTCTCGTCTCAGTGCCCGTATGTGAGTGTGAGTAACTTTTGTTCAGAGGACAGAATCAAGATATACGCCAAGTCTGTGCCTGTCCGTGTCTGTCTGTCTCTTGTTGTACATTACATCCTATACTCCCACCATTGGGAAGCGGAAATTCCTTATTATGTGGAGCAATCCCGAGAATCAATTACTCTTCATGACTCATAGAAAATTGAGGTCCATTCTTCTGACAAAGTGCTTCCTCATACCAATTTAGCAACCAATATAAAATAAATGAATGAATGAAATTCACAAGATACCATTGAGGAAGCAGATAGCAGTTCATAACTACTCATGCTTCCCTAAGCAAATTACATGATTGTTTGATTGATGTGTTTCAAGCTCCCATGCTCATAAGTGGCTGGACCTGCTCGTGTCTTGTCGATACCAGCCTGCTGAGTCAGTGTCAGTGCCAGGATCACACATATCAGAAAGCTCTTTGGAAATCGCTTTAGCGTGAACAAAGAAATGAAGGCAATAAAGAACAAAATCGCAAAAAGCAAGAAGATTCTATGAGGAACCAAAGCCTAACACATTTACACCAACATCTGGAACTCACTCTTGTGACGTTGCACACACGGAATGTGCGGTTGGTGACGTCGCCTTTGATGAAACAGCCAGCAAACTCGACCTGAATGGGCCCATGACGCAGCACGCCCTCCTCGGGCCAGTACTGGGGGCAAAACTGGAGTGTTTGGGGGAAAAAGGGGGAGTTAGTTGGTTGGGGAGGAGACCACGTCGAGCATGATCACACACGACCCTCGGAACTGTTGATCCTGCCAGGATGACACCTCCTAGCATGTGAGAGAAGTCATTTGCATCTCATTAGCACCAGAGAACCGCAGATGTGAATTATGAAGGAGCCGGAGCAGATAAATCATATTTAATGACTTTTTAAAAACTGCTGACGTGTGGCTGCAGGACTGTGTGGCATCTTGTCATGTTCAATTTTCAACAGAGGGATGATGTAATAGCAAAGCACCATACGCCTTGCTGCACCACCCCCCCCCCCCCCCCAGTAGGAAATTTAGAGCATTAAGCGTTACCGACTACAAATACATTCACACACCTTTGTGGAACAAGAAATGTCATTTGGTGGTTTTTGAAGGTAAGTTGATTATGAAGAGATTAAGGGTCTCAGTCTCAGTCTCAGTCTCAGTCTCAGTCTCAGTCTCAGTCTCAGTCTCAGTCTCTCTCTCTATCTCTCTCTCTCTCTCTCTCTCTCTCTGTTCCAACTATGGAGCATCCTTTATTGTAAGCTTGAACAGCTGCTCTGACAAATGCACAGCATATTGATGGATATGTGAGATGACTCTTCATGTTCTTTATATCTGTCTATCTGGGAGTCCTCAACCCAAACGTGGTCCGTCGACCATGTATGATGTAGATGCACAGTGTGTGATATTTACATGACATCACAAGTTGCAGATTGAAGCTTCCATGGAACGAGTACCACCTTCTCGTATGCAAACTGCATGCCAAGGTCTTGGTGTCTGAGCCACTGTGCAGTGAATAAGAGGATTATGAAGAAATCCAGCGAAGTTCGTGAGCAAAGGAAGTGCCTGTTGTGCCAACAACCCCTACTGGGGAAACTCCCAAAATCCAGACTCATCACTCACCTCCTCTCATTTGTTCATCTTTTCTCTCGTCTGTGGAACCAACTTCTTCAGCCTGTGCAGTCGTATTCTTCCCTCCAGGGCTTCAAGATGGCTGTTCACCTCCCCAATTCATACTCAGTTTTTTTTCTACCCTCATTAACCCAACCCCCATACCTTCCCCTTATTTTCCAGGTTGTTGCATTTTACCCCCTCTCCCTCCACTCCAAATTTCGTTTTTTGTTCCATTTGCTTCACACCAGGTTTTCCCTATATGCCTGGAGTTGGCTTAATGGTTCGGGTGGTGGGCTTGGGATTCTCGGATCCTGAGTTCAAATCCTGCTTGGCTGTTGAATTAATACGAGGTGGGGTTGACTCTGCCTGTCATCCTTCTGAGGTTGGCAAGATGAGTGCCAGCATGCTGGTATGCTGTGTCGGAGTGGCGACCCGTCCAGGATTGTACTCAATAGCCAAGGACACTGCTAAAGCAGCACCAACACTCTGCACAGAGTATGGTCCCCATGGATGGATGGTGGATGGATGGATGGATGGGTTTTCCCTTCCTTTTCTTCATGCGTTTCAGTTTGTATCCAATTGTTCACCCCCAGGAGTCCTCCTCCCACTGTGCTTGCTCTCATTCTTCCCATCGTTCATTCTTCTTTCAAGTGTCTCTACTGCTGTTGGTGTTTCCCTCATTTAACACGATTCTTTCTGTTCTATTCTGTGTTCTTGCTCTTTCATGAACCAAGACTTTGCATCCATTTCTCAAAGCAATTATGAACGAGTACACAGTGAGTTTCTCGGATGCTCATCTTACTCAATGATGATCAACGCGGTGAAAATGCCGGCGGAAGACAAAGAAGGAAGGATGAACGAGCCACAATCTGAATGAAAAGAAATTTTTAAATCAGGACGTGGCTCTGAGAAGCAACTAACGACTTTCTGCAAAATCACTGCAATCTGTTTGAATTAGACAATCTTTCTGACTGATTAAATATTTCCCTTAATCCACATGCTCACAAAAGAACACACACACACACACACACACACACACCCCTCCCTGCATATCTACATCAACCTATCTCTTGTATGTCTCAGTGCTTTTGTATTTCCCTTTTAAAATGATCAATTGGAACATTAAGTGTTTGTTTTCCTGCATTGTTCTACTTATTGTCCTGTTTTGCCTCATTTCTCAAAGCCCAGAAGCTTCAACACAAAACCCCACTCATAATACCTGTCTGTCTCCTCTCATATGATTACTCACCCCATACTCCTACCTTCTCTCATTGCGAGTGACTGGCATCGCACTTCAATGGCGCGGCATGGACGTGTTGTGGGTTGCATTGGTAAAATTGCTGTTTTACAGAGTCTGAGCTTAATCTCTGTATGCATCACCCAGTGAAACGAATAATGGCTCTGAACCTTACCTGTCCTAGCTCCAAAAACAGCAGGCGGTCTTGATTCCATCCCACTCACCCGCTCGGCAAACAAACATATTTGCTTTTGTGAAATGCCCATCGGTCCACACTAGTCCTTCCTTGTAAATAAAAACAGTGTGTGGGTTACAAAATAAGCAAAACACGAACTAAAGATGGCAGTGTACCTGAGTATGGTCCAGCTGATTGAGCATGACAATGGCAGTGCAGTGGTAGTCAAAGACGAGGCGCCAAAAATCCTTTACGGTGGTGGGCAGTGGATGTTGAGTCGCGATGAACGCCGAAGGCTGTGAATAACTCTAGACACACACACATACACACACACACACACACACACACACACGAACTGCTCATTACAAAGAACGGGCTCGTCACACCGAACCTATGAAACTCACAGCATTCGCAAACAAAAAGGGTATTTTGGAAATGCTTCCATGATTAGATAAAACATCTCGACAGGTGCAAGTGCCATATTTAACTCACATCGAGCAGTGTTGCATTGATGTAGTTACTGCTGTCTCCATCCATGGCGATGAGGAATGGCAGGCAGCGATCGGCAGGGAGCACGTCACGAAAGCGGTTCTTATCGTGGTTTCGTGGAAGGAGAGCGATGCTGCAATCCTCCGCACGGAGTGAAGGAGTCACCATGTTCAATGTCTGCATCAGGACCGGCACGGCGGTGAAAACGCATCTCAAGAATTTCTATCCCAAAACCCCAACTGCTTTGGACGTTTTGTTATTGAACATAAGGGCAGGGGAATCGAGTTATCTCAAACAATGTTTCATATTTTTAATAAAAGGGAGCGGTGCAAGAGATATTCACCTAACAGCATCAACCAGTTAATCAGCACAATGAGAATGATGTGAAAGTGTAAGGTCAGAGGTTGTTACTGAGCCAATGACAGTTAGTAAAAGACTATTTCATTTTAGACAACAGTACAGAAATACGAGGGAGTCTAAAAAGGTTTTTGCTCTTTTTTTAAACGTTTTGGTGCAAAAAAAAATAAAAAATCGATTCCGGTGGAATCAAGGTCAATGAGAGGTGGGAAGAAAATGTGACACACTGGCACTGGCTGGAAACTACTTCAAATAGGACTCATGCCTGGGCAGAAGTTTGGTAGTGCAAGACCATTCCTCCGTGATTATGGTGAAAAACTTTTTCAACCCCATCTTGAAGGTGACTGTGTCATAATGAAAATGCTCACACTAACAACACCAACACTAACCCAACTCAAACCCCAGCCCTAACACCAACCCCACAACCTAATGCTAACCCTGACCTCAACACAACTCCAGCCACCACCCTAATGTAACACGAACCCGCTAACCCAATGCTAATCCCAACACAAACCCAAACCCTAACATCAACCCCAACCCTAACACCAACTCCAAGCCTAGAAGCCCAACACCACCCCTAACCCTACAATCCAGGGTAAACCAAACCCTAATGCAAACTCAAACCCCAACCCTACAACCCAGGGTAAACCCCAACCCACACCCTAATTCTGAATGCCAACCCAAACCATAACGCTAACACCAACCCTAAACCTAATGCTAACCCAAACAATAATGCGAACGCAAATGCAAATGCAAACCCCGAGGCCAACGCAAACCCCAACCCTCATGCCAATATGCTAACCCCAACCTCAATGCGAACCCAAACTCAATGATGTGAGCAAGAGAAGGTGGGATAAGGCAATCGGGGAACTATGGCAACTACTTTGCCGCAAATTCCCATGTTATACCCTTAAGTATTTATGATACCCCAGGCAAAACCCCAATCGACGCAAGCTTTGTTGTCCATATTCATGAAGAACTAGATCCAAACTGACGAGCTCCAAAAGGTGAAACACATTGTACATCATTGGACATGGTTTCTGTTTACCCCGACGGTGAACTGCAAGTTTTCATCTGGAGGTGGCGAGAGAGGCTCTTCTTGGTGGTTTGGTCGTGAGAACAACAACTCAATCTGTGGTAATCGTGGCCGCGATTGCTTCGTGTAAGGTTGATCTCAGTACGTCTACGTTATGTGCAACATAGACAGACAAATGTGAGATAATTGTCTGAGTGATGCAAGTTTGAGGACATGATCATGAACCAAAATTATCTGGAGCACACAGTGACAATGGACCTTTAAGGTTTAGGAAAAGCATGAGCCACCAATTAACAACGATTACCGACAGCTGTCTAGGTGATCATATTTCGACGTTTTCTGGTCTCAAATTAAAAGACCGAAAAGCCATCGGTGTGACGGCAATTATATGTGATGAATGAGCTGCGGAGTATGCTAAGGGACACCGTGTAGCACCAATTCCATAGCTTTAAGGATAACGGGATAACAGTCCAGGACCCAGTCAAGCTGGTCAAGTAATTTGGGTGAGCAGGGATAGGGGGTGGGGGAGTTCTTTTGTATCTTTATATTTTCAATAAACAGGTCCAGGTAATTGGTATAATGCCACATCACATATATGATAACTTTACTTTAATCTCACATCTAAGTTAACTTCAAAGGATGTTATCTGGAAAGTCACTTTCAAATAATTTACAAAACAATACTGACCGGGGCGATGTAAATGATGGTGCTTTTCAAAGTTATGTGAACAATGGAGTCAGGATTTTTTTTTTTAATCACGTGATGCAATCATGCATGCTTTTCTACTTGTTTTGAACCATCGAATCGAGCACTTAGGATCATCATCATCAGAGCTTTGTTAGATCCAATAATTATCAAAGTTAAATGAATAATAACACACAAGTATTGGGTGATCTAAAGGAACCACACACTCCCTTTCAGAACACAAGGATCCACGACTTAGGTTAAACCGGAACCGGACATACGAAAGGTTCTTCATTAAACAACATATAATCTGAGAAAGAGAGGACAGGTGTACAAGACAGGTGCACACGCCAGGCATACAGCATCGGAATGCCAGACAGGCGTGCAGGTTATGCAGCCTCCACCCACAGCACTGGATTATTAGAATATTGGTAGTCAGGATCCAACAATGGAGATAAAATGCAGCAAAAGCAAGCTCAGAGGCAAACACATGAAGCAACCAAGTTGTTCAGCAGACCTTACAACTCTATATGAATGCAATTATATCGCTCTCCCTAGCTAAGCTGAAAGCAAAATCATGCAAAGACCTTGCCATGTGGCTCGTGCTCGGCATGAGGCTGCGAGGCACATGGGAGATCGCAGGCACCTCGCTCAGGCCTGTTCTCAAAAGGCTGCTTTTACATGTGCCGGTCGAGTGCTTCTGGGGAGGCATAACTCAACTACGTTAATGTGCCGCGTGCGGAGGCCGAACTTGGGCTTATTACACCGCTCGGCTTTGTCCTGCGCTTACAAATGGCCCTCTCGGCAGCACCAGCACTCCAAGGCAGACCGAATGATAAACGGCCAAACTGCGTGCAGAAAACCTATGCACCTTGTATGAGACCTTGTCAAGACAATGTGTTCATAACAATGGGTACATGTTATGTTTCCCAAGCATTTTAGTCTTGATCAGTGGATTAAAAATATTGTAGAGGAGGAAATTATGTCACAAATGGTATCAATACCAATGACGACGATAATGATGGACATTGTGATCAATCTAAATGGTAGCAACATGGATGGATCGGTTGGGTTCAAGGTTGTGAAACCTCATGAAGTCAGTGACCTCAAAGGGCCACAGAATCAGAAAAATCATGTTTGGTTTAATGAATAGATATGGCTTCACTTAACACTTAATCATTGTTCTTTTCTTGAATAAATGTCTTGAAAGGAAGATTTTGATATTATTTGGTGCCCCTTTACACTCGATTGCCCCCCCCTCCCCAATCGCTTGATTGGCCCCGTCCCTCCTATGACATCATCTCAACCTCGGGTTCATAAATGTACGCTGACATCACCTTCTACAGAATGATTTTGACGATTGTCGTAATCTGGGGATTCTTGATCAGAAAATTATTCATTAAACAATATATAAGACTCGGACGAGTCTGAATGCGAGTTGTGCGGCCATTATTCATTTTGTGCTGACAATCTTTCCCTCAATTACGTCATGGAAGTTTATCTTGTCTCCCATCGCTACTTTCTCCAACATCACCTCATCCTGGGAATTCTTTCAAAGAAACTTGCTCTCTCATGCACAGATTTATCCCCTCTCGTCTTCAGTTGTCCTACCCTTCCTCCCGCCCTTGGTTCACTGAAGCTTGTGGCGAGGCAGTTGTCCTGAAACAACTTGCCTTTGCCCCATGGAAAGCAAACCCAACTGAGGGTAATCTCAGTTCCTTCAATAAAGCTCAGAACAAGTGTGTATCTACCCTCAGGAGAGCCAGAAAACAACATCTTTCTAATCTCAAGTCTGAACTCTCAAACCGATCTCCCTCCTCCAAATCCTGGTGGCGTCTAATCAAATTTGTTCCTGGTGTATGTTCCCCCTCCATCCGCTTCCTTACCTCAAATGGCCGCACTGCTGATACCGCAAGTGAAAAGACTGAATGCCTAAACTCGGTATTTGCATCGAAATCTTGTATCCGAAACCCATCGATTTCTGTACCCACATCACCCAATCACACCCAACTGTCCCTGGACTCTGTGTCCTTTTCTCCTGACAAGGTGGAGAGCTTGCTGTCAAACCTCGACTCAGATTCTGCAACCGGTCCAGACGGCATCAGCCCACGTGTCCTAAAAACCTACTCCTCTGCTCTTGCTCACCCTGTCTCTGTTCTATTCACCCTCTCATTTGCTCAAGGTCACCTGCCATCTGCTTGGAAATCAGCAAACATCACTGCCCTGCATAAAAAGGTGTAAAAACAGATCCCTGCAACGACAGACCAATCAGCCTTTTCCCAATCATCAGCAAGGTTATGGAATCCATCATCGTTTCAGACATTAAATGCTTCCTCTTCTGCAATGGAATGATTTCTGATCATCAATTTGGTTTCAGACCAGGTCACTCTACCCTGGATATGCTGCTTCTCCTCTCCCAACAATGGATGTAGGTACTCAATGCCGGATATTAAATCAGAGCCATATCCCTCGACATATCGCGTGCTTTTGACATGGTCTGGTACCCTGCCCTGCTCGCCAAACTCTCTTCCTATGGTATCCAAGGCCATCTCCACTCATGGCTCCCAGACTTCCTCTGCAGTCGCAACCAACATGTGGCCCGAAATGGAGTTCTTTCATACCCTCTTCCTGTCCAGGCTGGAGTTCCTCAAGGTAGCGTTCCTGGGCTTCTGTTCTTTTCTGGTTTTCGTCAATGATCTCTCTGACTCTCTGGAAAATTCTCTTATCTCTTTGCTGATGACTCCACCCTCTGTTGTACCATCTGTCATCCCTCAGACCGGCAAGCAGCAGCTTTTCGCTCTGCAGATCTGGGTAAAATCACAAACTGGTCAAACACGTGGAACATGTTTTCAATCCTGACAAATATCACACTCTCACGATGTTCTCTCCAAAAGGACCATTTAGAAACCTCCACCCTCCACTTATTTTTCAACAATCCTCTGGAAGAAGTACTTTCATTCAAGCTTCTGGGTCTCAACTATCTGCCATGATCTTTCCTGGGAAAGCCACATTTCCAACTTCGCCTCCAAAGCCAGTCGCCGACTGAGAATCCTCCGTCGTGCAAAGTCCTTCCTCGGCCCACCTGTGCTCCTGACCACATACAAAGCTTTCATCCACAGCCTGATGGAGTACTGCTCTCCCCTATGAGCTGGTACTCCGGCCTCTCACCTTTCTCGGCTTCACGCTGTGGAAACCAAGGCATTTAGGATCATTGGTATCTCCCGCGATGAGGCTGAGTCTTTGGTCCTCTCACTCTTTCATCGCAGGCAGGTCGGTGGTCTTTCTGCCTTCTACCATCTCCTCTCCAGTCTCGCCCCCCCTTGCTCTGTCTGCAATATGTCCCCCCCCATATTTCTACAGGGCGCTCAAGGTCCGCCAGCAACCCCATTCTGGTAAAACTACCAAAATCACGATTCACTACTCACCTTCACTCTTTCATTCCTCATTTTTCCCGTCTTTGGAATAAACTCCCTCACTCTGTTCATTCCCATTCTTCCCTCCATGTCTTCAACACAGCTGTTCACCACCACCTCTTATCCTCCCCCATCCAAAACCACAATCTTTTCTACCCCCATTAATCTACCCCAAAACCATCTCCTTCAAATTCCCTGCCTTCCTTCCTGAAAGTCCCTGTAATGCCCATCTAGTATACCCCGTGTTTCCTGCCCCCATCCCTCTCCCTTCCACAGATCTTCTAATGTCTCTGTTCCTCACTGTTTTGTCCTTCCCTCTCCTGCCCCCCTTGCTGTGCATTGTGTGTTAGCTCTCATACGAGCGTAACGAGCCTCAACAATGTTCACAAAAATACAAATTAAATTTTTTTTTTTAAGTTTTTCTTGAATTTTTAGAGGAGGTAGCCGACCGTTTGCTTTTTCAACTGTAACACCTCGAAAAATTATTACAATTAAAAACCACATTCAGTTCTTTGTTTATAACTTAAAAATCAATAAAAGCACATCAAATTTATTTATTTATTTTTTCTTATTATGTGGACCTTTAAGTAATGAATGTTTTGAGGTATCAAGATGGATGTTTGCATCAATTTCCAAACTGATCTGCTGAACCTGCTCTCAGATTACGTAAAGTCTACAAAGCATAAAGGGGTCATCTACAACAAAGGGAATGGGAGGTGCGAAAGGAAAAGCGAGGGAAGGAGAAGAGTTATGGTGGTTGGGGTGTGAATGAGTTTAGAGAAAAGAGAAGCAAGTGTGAATAAGGGTGATGTTTGGGATGGCTAACATTCTGCCCCTTCACATACGTGATGAGTGTGAGGTCTCCAAACATCAAGGGAAGGATTTAGAACTTCCACAAGATAATCCTAAAATACTTCTGGTTTATCCAAGTGAACTTGCAACAAAACCAAGAGTTCGGTTCCAGGTTCCTTCGTGGCCAGGCACCATCTTTTCTGCTCTTTGAGGCTGTCTTCAAAAGCTAAGGCCTGTTCCAGAATTGTCTCGTTTACAAGTTGTTAATTTATTGATGTTTAGTTCAGTTTATTTCTACACTTAACTCAATCAAACAAACACAAGAAACACATCAAACAAGAAAACAGTGGAGGAACCCAAAAAAAAGCAGGGCTTGTAAGATTTCAGGTCACCATGACAATGTATTGTAATTAAAAAAAAATAACTGAAAAGATGAAAATTATCAAAAGTAAAACGAGACAGAAGCAAAGAGAGTATTGAAAAACGAGATAACTATATTGAGAATAACAAGGAGTTGGACACAGAGAAGCTAAACCAAAGGAAGCTAAAATAGAAATGAACACAAATGAGGGAATGGGGGGTGCAGGAGGGAGGAATCAGCGAGAATGCAGTTCCTTACGTTAGCATATCAAAATTATATCAGTGATTACTATGTCAATTTCAATTTATTATAGACTTCTCCAATAATAAACTTTTAAGTTTATGTTTAAAGCTATTTCCATCATTAGTTTGCCTAAGACTCACTTCAAGTGAATCCCACAATTTGGGTCCAGTATAAATAAGAGTATTGTTTGCAAAGGAAGTTATTGTTTATTGTAAATGGTAGATATCAGCTTGCCTTGATGGGTAATATCTCCAGCACTGAAGGTGGATTGAGGTTATGTTTTCACCCCTGTATGTCTGTCTGTTTGTCTGGCTGTCTGCTTGTCTGTCTGTTACACGATTTTTAGCCACATTTTTCAAGCAAGCGTTATGAATTTTTTGTGTATGTAGGTGAATGGCCAAGGACAGCAACGCCTAATTTTGGTGAAGATCCGAATCTGAAAATTTTTTAAGTGATTCTTCACCCTTGAGTGAAAAAGCTAAAATGACATAAAGTACGATATCTCAAAAAGTTATGGACGGATTTGGAAGAAAGTCGGTAGACGAGTTGGCGAGGTGACAAGAACAAGCCAATTACATTTTAGTTCTGGTCCTAATCCAGATTCGGCCTATCAGTGGGATACAAAATGTAAACAAATTAGCATGGTAGAGGTATACGCTCCACTGAGTGCTCTTCTATTTATGAATGATTTTATTTTTCACAAAAATTTGAACAAGTTTCTGGGGAATCTCATTTCGACTCAGTCGGAACATGAGCAATCCTAAATTTAAAAAATGTATAGTTCTTCCATTTTGATAACCTTATTATCATAGAAGAGAATATTTGAGTGTGCATGTGAACCTTCACTGCATATAATTTGCATAACACTTTTTTGTAACACCAGAATTTTGTTCAGCTGTAATTTCAATGAGTTGTCCCAAACAATTATGCTGCAATTTAATCGAGTGAAAAATCAAGATGGAATACAGTATAAGAAGGAGTGATTTTGGAAAATATTTCAATGTTTTTATGACACCAATCTATTATCAACACATTTACATAAAGTAACGATGCATTTTCAATATCTAATTTTCATCAATCAAGAGTTTAAGAATTTTTTTGTGATGATCCCTCAATATACTTGTATTGTCAAATAAAATAGGTCCAGGAAGCACAGAGATCGAGTTGCTGAAAAACATTTGTTTTTTTCTATATTTAACGACAATATATTTGCCTTTAGCCAATCGGAAACATGCTGAAGTTCTATATTGAGAGTATCCAATAATCTATTAACATCACGATGAGAAAAGAAAAGGCTAGAATTGTCAGCAAATAGGATGAAGGACAGTACATCAGAGGCTTTATGAAAATCATTAATATATATAATAAACAAAAGGGAGCGAAGGGTAGAACTTTATGGAACACCACAAGTTACTGATCACATAATGGATTCCAGACCATTTTTAACACTACAAATTGTTTTCTGTTTAACAGGCAGTTTTATACTATTCTCAGGCTATTCCTCTTATCCCATAATGTGATAGTTTGTGTTAAAGAATGTTAACAATTGTATCAAAAGCCATAGAGAAATCAAGGAAGACTCCAACTGTACATGTATTTGCAAATTGATCAATTGCTTGTGCCACCTTATCTGTAACAAGGTGCTATGTTGTTTTCGAAAACTAAATTGTGAATAACTAAAAATATTATATTGCTTTAGAAATTTTACAGTTCATATATAAACAATCTTTTGAAGTGTTTTTGAAAAATAAAAGTTAACAATGAAATTGGACAATATTTTTTATGTCTTGTGGGTCATCCTTATGCCTGGTGTTGGCCTAATGGTTAGGGTGGTGGGCTTGGGATCCTCGGATCCTGAGTTCAAATCCCCCTTTGCTGTTGAATTAATACCAGGTGGGGTTGACTCTTCCTGTCATCCTTCCGAGGTCGGCAAAATGAGTGCCAGCTTGCTGGTATCCTGTGTCAGAGTGGCGACCTGTCTAGGATTGTGCCCAATAGCCAAGGAGACTGCTTAGGCAGCACCAACGCTCTGTACAGAGTATGGTCCCAATGCATGGTTGCCATTCTTAAATATCGGTTTAACTTTAGCAATTTTCATTTTCTCAGGGACTACAAGAACACCAGGGATTGAATAATTGCAGGTAAAATAGTTTTCCAGAGGACATTACTTATTCCATCATTTCCTACACTCTTTTTATTTTTAAGACTTTCAACAATGATTTTTATCTCAAGTTCATGAGTCAGAGAAAAAAAGAATAAATTCAAATTAGGGTCCTGCAAAAAGTTAGCAAACGATCGATTTGCAGTGGGAATATTTTTTGCTAAGTTTTGACCAATATTAATAAAGTGATCATTTAAATGCTCTACAATGGCATTAGTATCTTTGATTAAAGCATCATTAATCGTTCATGTTGCAACAGAGGTATTTTTTTTCAGCACAACATTTATTATTTTCCAAGTACCATTTATATCATTCTGACATTCAGCTATTTGCCTCATAAAATAATCCTTTTTTAAGTTGTAAGAATTGCTTGTAAGGCTATTTAAATATTTTATGTACTTTTGATGGAATTGATCAGTTGGATTTGACCGTTATTTATAATATAAATTATTATTCTGATTAATTGACCTCAGTGAAGATTCTGTAACCCAAGGGGATTTTGGTATTTTTCTATAACTTGAGTGTTTAATAATTGATCTGAAATGGTATGTTTTCATTGTAAACCAAGGTAAAAATTTCCATAAATTTGTCAAAAGATTCATTTACATCTTGCACAATAAAAACCTCAGACCAATCAATTAACTTTAGACTTTGTTTAAACTTATTAATATTAACATTAGTCAATTTAATATACAAATATTAGGGTTAATATACATTAGTTATGGTGGTTACTTAGACTACTGGGTGTATAAGCAAAAATTGGAAAGTGATCTGTGATATCTGATAGAATAATCCCTGATTCTGGATATGGTTGAAGATTCGTAAAAATATTGTCAATGAGCATGGCAGAGTTATCTGCAATTATTGTTTGTCTGGCTATGAGTGGGATATCTGAAAATGTAAACATAATATCCAAAAAAATCCTGTGTTTATGAGTTTAGATAACCAACAAGGAGATTGACATTAAAGTTTCCCAAGAAGAAGCAATGTTTATTTTCTCACGAGCAAATACCAACCTTCGCTTCTAAGA
Organism: Eptatretus atami; assembly: GCA_035128595.1. Taxonomy (NCBI): domain Eukaryota; kingdom Metazoa; phylum Chordata; class Myxini; order Myxiniformes; family Myxinidae; genus Eptatretus; species Eptatretus atami. Next base: position 25,831,906 of record CM068966.1, on the reverse strand, counting down.
TAGGATTCATGAACAAAGTTTGTAATTCGTTCAAAAAATTGATTTGGTTAGTATCCTGGAATGGCCTATGTGTCCAGATTCTTTGAATAAACAATGTTTCAGGCAGCTTACCAACACTTCAAGATTTGAATCACTTTTTCCTTAATTTAAAACACTCCAAATGCGACGATAAAAACCATGCTTTTTCCAGATACATGCACACATTCCATCAGACAGGGCAACACCACTCTCGCCCACTTGCAGGGGAAATGATGTGACGTGGGTGGAATATAAATATGCAGGAGGCAAAACATGAATATGCATGAGGCAAGACATGGGCGGAACATAAATATGCATGAGGCAAAACATAGGTGGAGCAGGAATATACGTTTTACATTCAAACTTGGTTACATCACAATTAGGTCGATATATGACACTAACAATAATATTCTTTCTACCCGGATTGTCAATTTCAATAAATGCTGTTTCAACTGCACTTCATATAATTCAATGCATATCACACTTTATACTTATAATTCAGAGAAATGTACAAATTGACTCCTCTCCCTTTATTTTGCCGATTATTAAAAACCAAATCAGAGCCTTGAAGTGAATGAATTGAATGGTGATTGTCTGAGAACAATATTTCTGACAATCCTATATTAGAAAAATTAAAATGAATTTTTTTCGAATAACATACTTAATTGCTCAAATTTTTTATTAACACTGCATATATTAAAGTGTAATAAAGAAAAGTCATTTTTACTGTTTTGCTTGAATTTTTCAGCAAACTCATTTTCAGGATGATATTGAAAGGAGGCTTGAGGAATGGTGTCATTTGGATCAAAGTTGTACTCAAACTAAACTATTCTTGTTTTAAATAAATGACAAATTCCCACATCACAGTAACAATTCCTTATCAGGATATCAGCTTGAGTGTTATTCATGATATTCATGGTATTAAGTATTAAGACTGTAACTTAGTATTATAGATGTATGTGTTTGCGTGTTTCGTTGAGTACCTTCATGTGTACGTATGTACAGGGTCCGTGTCATTGTCCGTGGCACATAGTCTTATGGACCTTATTTAAATTTATTGCCATGCTTTCTCCCCTTCTTCTTTACCTGTTCGTTCATTCCCCTTGCTCACTGTCCTTAGATGCAGATTCTTAGATGTCCTTAGATCCTTAGATGTCTGCTCACTTTTCCATGAGTCTCGATTTCGTAGTCACCATGAAATTTGACTTAAAGCATGGGCATTAACTGGGTTGTAAAAAAGAATTTCTGACATTAACAAAGCTCTTAGAAGTTAAAATGCAATTTTGGAACTGCATCTACAAGCAAGGACAAGGCCATCACAAAAGCATGTCTTTCTGAACGCAAGCATTTGCTTGTCAGGCCTTAGGTTTGCCATGATCTAATCTGGATGAAATGTGAAGGCCTAGTGCAGCTTGATGGTTCCTCCATTGAAAGATGAGTTACAAATTTATTATTCCACAGTTTACAGTCAAAAGCTTCATTATCTAACTTGCCAATGGATATGTGAGATTTGATTAAGAGTTATATCGGCACTTTTCATCGCTGATGTGCCAAGATGTCCCGAGTGCTAGAGAAACAACCCTATTATTGGTCACAGATGGACATTGGGTTTGAGATAAGATAAAGGTGGGTGGTCATCTTGAAAGAATTGCTGCTGCTCAGGCAAACTACTATTCGGTTTCAGCTTAAAGACATGGAGATTGCTTACAAACATCACCTCAGAGCATAAGTAGAACCCATTCCATGAAACAAATACTTGACAGTTCCTTGAGGCTTTAAAATGCTTCCTAAAGTCCGACTTGTAGCATCCTTTGAAGGAGAAATTCGTGGAAAGTTACAATGAAACTGCAGACATCGTCTGGTTACCTGAAACTCATCTTTGACGTGGTTGGAGTTACTCTGTGGCTCAACCCGAAGGAGGTCATAATAAACCGTGGCAAAATCCTGGGCCGGGATGACGGTGTCTCCACACAGGCACGCCTCAAGCATAGCATCGTGCACGAACATATACTGTTCCTGAGGAGAGCAACACAGGGGATGTGGTGGTAAAGGAGCATGTCAGTGAAGAGACAATTGGGTCAACACATTGGTTTCCTCAGTAGCTTACAACCTGGATGATGAGAATGAGCAGAAAGACATTGTCAAAGCTGTTTATGGGAGGGGTAGTGGTTGGGTTGGGGGAGAGGGGTTGCAAGCCATTCAAGTTTCTTGCAGTTTTTCCCAATTACTGTCTCTTAAATATACATTTTTAATTTCAAACGAATATTTCTTTTTAAATATTCATAACGCAATAATTAGGAGTGGGAGGCAGTCATTTTGTTTCCTATTGAGCCGTCTCCAGTAACCTTGGTTGACAAGACCAGTGTATACGAGCCACTCAAGATAAATTTTAAGAACCAGGACAGCTACAAAGTTGAAATGTTTTGCTGTAGACAAATGGTGTAAGTACAACAGTTAGAACTAGAAGGGCACTCGGTAGAGTGCATACCTCTTCCACGTAATGCCTAATCCAGCAGAACATATCGGGCCCAATAAATTTTCCTTGTCTCTCAATGGTGAAGAATCACTTAAAAAATTTAAAAAATGTTGTATCCGGATCTGGATTCGGATCTTCACCAAAATCGAACCAATTGGTCCTTCCAAAAGACCCAACCAATCCACCAAGTTTCATCCTAATCCGTCTACAACTTTTTGAGATATCATGATATATATGTGTGTATATATATATATATATATATATATATATATATATATATATATATATATATATTTGCGGTTCTGAAAACCGCATGCCTCTTACGCAATGGCACCCAACACGCAGTGATCCCCAGACAGTTATTTCGTGAGTATACATGGAGTTAGACCTTCCCCTCATGTCTAATGGGTTAACGGGACGAAGTGCGTTGCGTGGGTCTCATAGCTGGGATGAATTATATCTCTATCTTCATTCCAACTCTTTCCTCTTATCCATGAAATAAGTCAAAGCAGGCACCACACCCAGATGGCCGCCTGTGAAAATCACGATGAAAAACTCTCCACCCCCAGACTGTATGGGACGCGCGGAGCCCTGTGATAACCTCCACTGACACTGTACAGGACGCGCGCGGTGCGCCCTTTCATTCGAATCTGCATCTAATAATTATGTCTGTCTTCTTTTCAACCCTGATTTACATCCAATCTTTTCCTTCAATCCATGATACAATGCGAAGCAGGTGCAAATGCACGATAACACACACGTGCACAGCCCTGCTATAATCACCACCGCACTGTATGGGACGTGCATGGCACACATCTTTATTCGGATCTGGGCACTGATTTACAACAGTGTCTCACCGTCGACCTTCGCTCGCCACCTCGGCCACCAATATCTCCCACAGATGGCCGAGGTCATCCCACGCCTCCTCGCACCTCCGCCTTGATGCAGTCGCCACCGGGCAGGGGCGTGCTGCACGGTCCAGACTGCTCAGGCTGCATGGCATGCGGACGGAACAAGCACAATGACCAGCGCCAACCACAGAGTGCCGGACATGCCCAAACGGGCATGCGGGATCGACACGACACTCGGTCAGTTGCCGAAACACAGCTCGGGAGTTCGGTGCATGGTGATTCATGTCGCGGAGTTCAGTGCAAGTCAATTCCGCGGCTCTGCCATATTGCGCCGGATGTATGAATGGGACCATTTCCGGCCAAAGGAGCCTGGCAGTGCGGGTCCGGGGGCCAATAGGAGTGCACGATTCGGTGTGATGCGTGCTTCGGGTCGTCACCCCACCCTACACCACGGGGCTTATAAAAGGCGGATCGTGAAGCCGTTCGCTCTGTGGTGATCTCTACATTCGCCTGCTGCCTCGCTCTGCCTCGTGTGCTCACTCTGCCTGCTCGCATGCTGGATCCCCCACTCTCCCCGCCTCACTTCGCTCTGGATATCTACATTCATGTGCTGACTCCGCCTTACTCGCGAGCTGCTGCATCCGCCCATCACCCTGCTCACCTGCTGACTCCCGCCTTCCACGCCTGTCAGCCCCCTATTCTCTGGAACAGTGCGAGCATGCGCTGAGCCTGGACAGTAACCAAGCAGAGACAACGCTCCGACTCTCAAGGTGGGTCGCTCAGCGGAGCGTCCCCAAAACGTACTGGGTAGCGTGGTCAGCTGACCGTGCAAGGTATTGCGAGGTTGTTAGCCCTCATCTTCTCTCCTTTCTTCTGATTATCTCATCTTCATTGGTGTGTGTGTGTGTGTGTGTGTGTGTGTGTGATGTGTGTGTGTGTTGTGTGTATATGATGGCGCCTGTCCTAGCCTAAGTTAAGAGTGTAGAAGATATATCGGGATAAGCCTGCTATGTGTCCGCTTTAGAAGTTACTTGCCTTGTTGTCACACCCACAAGTTCCTTACTATCAGTGCTTGCATACAATATAAATCCATTCACTGTGCCACATATTTTTCCATGCCTGTTTGTTAATAAATGCTTGTGTAGAAATGTTTCCAGCTCATTTTCATATTTTCTTTCATTGATCCAGTATGGCTCGTATCCGAGCCTAGCGGAGACTTTATCTCCCAACGACCGGTCCACTAGCCGGTACGTTCCTTGGAAGTTTCGCTCGCTGCATCTGATCCGGTTCGGACAAGGCGTAATGAGGGCATGTTCCCCGGTAATTAGGTCACGTGATTATTTTATCTAACCGGTTAAACTTTATACGGGGACCCTAAATCACATGGTTGAGTTTATTGGGGTTCACGGTCTATCAGCGACCCGCTGCATCACGGAGTTATCTGTGTGCGATGGCCTACGATTCTGGAGAGTCTGGTGGGAATCTGAGGTAGCCTCACCCCCCCCCCCCCACCCCCCCTCTTGTGGTCATCTCGCCCTGACCCGAGCTGCAACAATAATATATATATATATATATATATATATATATATATATATATATATATAATATACATATATAGCATAAATACAGTGGGGAACAAGTATTTGATACACTGCCGATTTTTGCGGTTTTCCCACTTATAAAGCACGTAGAGGTCTGTAATTTTTATCATAGGTACACCTTCAACTGTGAAAGACGGAATCTAAAATAAAAATCATGAAAATAACATTGTATGATTTTTAATAATTAATTTGCATTTTATTGCATGAATAAGTATTTGATCACCTACCAACCAGTAAGAATTCCGGCTCTTCACAGACCTGTTAGTTTTTGTCTTTAAGAAGCCTCCCATTCTCCACTCATTACCTGTATTAATGCACCTGTTTGAACTCGTTATCTGCATAAAGACAGCTGTCCACACTCAATCAATCAGACTCCAACCTCTCCACAATGGGCAAGACCAGAGAGCTGTCTAAGGACATCAGTGGACAAAATTGTAGACTTGCACAAGGCTGGGATGGGCTACAGGACAATAGGCAAGCAGCTTGGTGAGAAGGCAACAACTGTTGGCGCAATTTATTAGAAAATGGAAGAAGTTCAAGATAACAGTCAATCTCCCTCGGTCTGGGGTCCATGCAAGATCTCACCTCGTGGAGCCTCAATGATCATGAGAAAGGTGAGGATCAGCCCAGAACTACATGGCAGGACCTGGTCAATGACCTGAAGAGAGCTGGGACACAGTATCAAAGAAAACAATAAGTAACACACTACGCCGTCATGGATTAAAATCCTGCAGCGCACGCAAGGTCCCTCTGCTCAAGCCAGCGCATGTCCAGGCCGCGTCTGAAGTTTGCCAATGACCATCTGGATGATCCAGAGGAGGAATGGGAGAAGGTCATGTGGTCTGATGAGACCAAAATAGAGCTTTTTGGTTAAACTCCACTCGCCGTGTTTGGAGGAAGAAGAAGGATGAGTACAACCCCAAGAATACATCCCAACATGAAGCTTGGAGGTGGAACAATCATTCTTTGGGGATGATTTTCTGCAAAGGGGACAGGATGAACTGCACCGTATTGAGGGCAGGATGGATGGGGCCATGTATCGCGAGATCTGGTCAACAACCGCCTCCCTCAACAAGAGCATTGAAGATGGGGCGTGGCTGGGTCTTCCAGCATGACAACGACCCGAAACACACAGCCAGGGCACTAAGGAGTGGCTCCGTAAGAAGCATCTCGGTCTTGGAGTGGCCTAGCCAGTCTCCAGACTGAACCCATAGAAAATCTTTGGAGGGAGCTGAAAAGTCTGTGTTGCCCAGCGACAGCCCCGAAACTTAAGGAGCTGGAGAAGATCTGTATGGAGGAGTGGGCCAAATCCCTGCTGCAGTCTGTGCAAACCTGGTAAAGAATATAGGAAACGTCTGATCTCTGTAATTGCAAACAAAGGTTTCTGTACAAATATTAAGTTCTGTTTTTCTGATGTATCAAATACTTATTTCTATGCAATAAAATGCAATTAATTATTTAAAAATCTCATACAATGGTGATTTTCAGGATTTTTGTTTTAGATTCCGTCTTTCACAGTTGAAATGTACCTATGATAAAAAATTACAGACCTCTACGTGCTTTGTAAGTGGGAAATCCTGCAAAAATCGGCAGTGTATCAAATTCTTGTTCTCCCCACTGTAATACATGTGTGTGTAGATATATATATATATATATATATATAGTATATATATATATATATATATTATATATATATATATATATATATACATATATGATATGTATACTATGTATGTATACATATGTGTATATATGTATGTATATATATATATTATAATATATTAATTTAGCCCTATCTCTCAATGGTGAAGAATCACTTAAAACAATTATCGGATCCGGTTTTGTGTCCTCAACCAAAAATGAATGACTTTGCCTTGTCACAACACCCAATGTATCCACCTTGCTTTGTTCGAATCCGTCCACAACTTTTTAGGATGTCATGCTATTTATCGTTTTTGGCCCCATCTCTTAATGGTGAAGAATCACTGAAAAAATTCTCCGTAGCCGGATCCGGATCCAGACCTTCACCAAAATCTAATCAGTTCGTCCTTGTCTTACACTCTACATACCCACAACATTTCATCAGAATCCGTCCACAACTTTTTGAGATATCTTGCACAACAATAGACAAACAAGAAAAAGATGTCGTGCAGAGCATGATACTTGCAAAATCCACTCTCCTCTCCAAGGGTTGCCATGGATACATCAAATTGTCCATTTCATTAAGATTATTATCGACAATCTTAATCAAAGCTGAGGTCAATCGGATGAAAATTGATTATTTTTTAGGAAAGATATTGATGATTTTCGAAGTTTGACCTTGAATTGACCTTTGACCTTTTTATCTCAAAAATGTTGGTTTCCCAATTCAGTGATGCACCTTGCAATTGCTGTTTAATTTCCAAGTCAATCGGATGAAAATTGACGATTTTAGAAATTTGACCTCAAGATGACCTTTGACCTCAAAATCAATATGCTTCTCAATCGAGACTATCTCTACAACATGGTAAGTTTCATGACGATCGGTTTAGAATTATGACCTAAAGGTGATTGACAAACATACAGACAGAATACGAAACGTGACTGAGCAATACTGTGTACTTGAAAAATCTTCGCTTCTGCAACTAACAGACAGACAGGGGTGAAAACCTAACCTCCTTCCAACTTTGGTGGTGGAGGAAACAATACGGGCATGGTCAAAGGGACATATTGCCAAGAACTAGAGGTGTGGCACAATTCCGCAAGTTCAAATGACTAACTCGGGGAAAGATGCACAACGGCCCTGGTGAAGCCAAATGCCCATCTCACTGCAATACCGATTACAAGAATGGCCAGCGGCTCAAACCTTACAGTTGTGATCGTTCCATTTACCCTGCATGATGATAAACATTGTACCACGACCAGAAATGCACAAAAATAAAGGACGTGGCCAGTCCAGTTACAGAAACAAACTACTGTATTAAACTGTTCCCAGGTCCTATTAACCTCCTCTTTGCATTTTGTGCACTGTGTGCACAAACAAGCAAACAGAATGAGTGACGCTTGGCTCACGGTCATCCAATGCAACGTATTGAAATGCCGAGTGCCAGGCAATGGCGTTCACAGGCACGGAACATGATTCTGTTGCTAGCATGGCTGCAAATTCTCAGCAAGGAGTCTGATCTTGATAGCAGCCTCCCCCCGGACCTCATTCTCGCCCCACTTGCTCGTGCCCCTAAACTCGGTGGCGGCAGTGAGTCTCTTCGACGTGAGCTTCTCACATCCCTCTGCTCAATATTTCAACGTGTTTCACTCTCTCAATTGCTTCTCTTGCTCTGTCTGTGTTTCATAGCGGATATACCATCGATTCACTTCATCTATTAAGCTTTTTTTTCCAGCATGACTGGTCAATTCAGGGTTCATGATGGTTTCAAGGGTGTGGTTCCTTGTACTTGTTTCCAGGTTTGATCAGTTTGATAAGAGTTCATTACCATGACCCACGTCAGGGTAACTGTGGATTTGTTTTTCATGGAGCGAGGTAAATCAGACACATTGCTCCCTGGTCTCAGGGCCATAGTTGTACTTTGAGCATAATTAAATTTAATCAAATCTGTCACCAAGTGTGGTTGTTATTTTGAACTTGAGGAGGATTTTTAACAATTCTGATGGTGTCTGCTGTGATGGTTCTAAACAATGGATGTGTCATCAACACCAATTTCTTCCATCATACTGGGCACAGCATTGTATGTGAAAAATCCATCCATCAAATGGGATCATACTCTGTACAAAGCGCCGGTGATGCCAAAACAGTCTCCTGGGCTATTGGTTACAATCCTGGAAGGGACACCACTCCAACACAAGATACTCCAACGGCTCAATAATTCCAGCAAGCTGGTACTCATTTTGCTGACCTTGGAAGGATGACAGGCTGAGTTAACAAACCCACCTGGTATTAATTCAATGGCAGAGCAAGATTTGAACTCAGGACCCTAGGATCCCAATCCCACCACCCAAACCATTAAACCAACACCAGGTATGTTGTTGAATAATATTATATGAAGAATAATATCTCCCATATAAAACACAATGTGTGTTTGTGTATTTGTTTGTGTGATGTCAGTCCCCCTTCATGAAGACAATTTGAGTCGGGTTTTAAAAGCCAATCTTTTAACATGACTGTGTGTTCAATATGGTCTATTTTGCAGGATTAAAAAAAAAAAAACTCGAAAAACATTTTCCATTGAAGAGTAATTACGTCTCTTCTTTTGGAAATGTAGACGGTGACTTGCAACCGGGCCTCAATGGCGGTGCACAGAAGCGTTTTAAAAAATAACAATAAATCAAGGCGCAGGGAGGAGAAATTCGCTGCAATGTTAAGTTTAACCACACCAGAGTAAAACGAGTGTTCATTTACATACGTGCGATTCTCTATAAAATAAGAAGATGAAAGCAATGTATCTTTCATCAAAATGAATGGAAGACATGAACATTGGAATTGAGGAAGGAATTCAGGGTTTTTTTTTTATGCAGTCGGAGGGTGGGGAGCTATTAAGGAAGGAACTGATAATGTAATTGTATGAGTAAGGCCAGAAAGAAATAGAATCTCAGGAAAGAGAAAGTTAAACCAATTCTATGCATTGCTTAGAGTTTAAATAATAGATGGAGAGCTTGAAGCCAAAGTGGATATGGAGGAGTACGAAATAGTTGCAGTGAGTGAGACATGGTTTAAGGAGGAGAGTACTGAGGACAGGATTAGAAGGCTAAAAGGTGTATCGGTTGTGATGGGAAGGAGAGAATGGGAGGAGGTGCAGCAATCTTGGAAAAGGACAGCATTGCATCAAGAGAAGGGGTGACATTAAGGAGGTAACTAATGTAGAGGATCTGTATGGGGAGAGATTAGAGATTGTAGAAAAGTAAAGTACTGGTAGGATGTTTTTATAGGGCTCCGGGTGTGAAGGAAGAGGAGGAAGGAGGAGTAAATGAAGAATTCAAAAGGGCATGTGGTTAGGGAAGACTATTGATTATGGGGGATTATTTTAACTTGCCAGGGATAGATTGGGTCCAAGAACAGGGAAAGGCAGAGCAGATAAGGATTTCCGAGTTTAGTCCAGGATTGCTTTTTAACCCAGTTTGTAGATGAGCCCATGATGGGGAGTGCTGGACCTCCTATTGAAGTAATGATCACAATATGGTGGAGGAGGTGGAGGTAGGGGAGCATTTAGGAGCAAGTGACCATAACATTGTGTGTGCAAAGATTCTGTTAAGGTTAGAGATCAGGATAGTGGGTCAGGCTATTAGATTTCAGGAAGGCAAACTTTGAGGGTATGAGGAGATAATTGGGTGATGTAGACTTGGAGACTCTAACAACAGGACAATCAGCATCAGAAAAATGGGAAACCTTCAAGGAGCAAATGTGTGGAGTGCAGAGTAGGTACATTCCAATGAGGTGTAAAAGTAGAACAGAAAGAGACCAGGGTGGTTGAGCAGTGAGATAAGGAATGCTATTAAGGAGAAGCAGAAGGTATTTATTAGGTTTAAAATAAGAGGACTGGAGTTAGATTATATCACTATCGGAGTAAACAGAGGCAAGTGAAGAAAATAACTCGGCAAGCCAAAAGAGAGTATTGAGAAGGACATGGCTAAGAATATTAAATATAATAGCAAGGTATTCTTTAAGTATATCAGGGGAAAAAACAGGTTAGGACCATTGGGCCATTGAGGAATAACCAGGGTGAGTAGTTAGTGAGGAAAGTGAGATGGCAGGCTTATTAAACAGGTATTTTGCTTCAACTTTAACACAAGAACAGTCATAAGAATTGCCAATAGATGAGAGTATTTCTAAGGAGGTGAGAAAGGGCTTATAGAAGATCCAGGTTGGAGTGGAGAAGTAAAGGAACAGCTAGGCAATCTAAGAGAAGATAAGGCTCCGGTCCCAGATAATATGTACCGAGAGTATTGAGGAAGTGACTGAGAGGTAAGCGAGATGTTAACGATATTTTCAATAGCTCATTGGAGTCAGGACAGGTACCGGAGGATTGGAGAGTAGCAAATGTAACACCATGATTTAGGAAAGGATCCAGGAAGAATTGGAAACTATACCTGTTTAGTTTGACTTCAGTTGTGGGGAAGGTGTTGGAGACATTAATTAGGGACCAGATGAGGAACATTAAAATAAATACAAAACTAAGCAGCATGGGTTTACCAAAGGTAGATCTTGTCTCACAAATCTTTTAGAGTTCTATGAAGCATTGTCTGATTGGGTGGACGAGGGAAAGGCAGTGGACAAAGTATATCTCGACTTTAAGAAGGCATTTGATGAGGTACCACTATCGATTTTTAGCAAAGTGAGGGCTTGTGAGTGGCTGGTCAGGTAGTTAATTGGATTGGAAACTGGCTTCGTGATAGGAGAGCAAAGAGTGGCTGTGAGTCGGAGGATGTTTCGCTGGAGGATGTAAGTCGTGGGGTACCTCAGGGATCAGTACTCGGACCATTATTTTCATGATTTCATCACTGATTTGGATAGTGGGTGAAGAGCAAGCTTTCCAAATTTGCAGATGACACAAAGCTTGAGGTAAGGTGGATAGCAGAGGGGGTGGTGATCAGTATCAGGAAGCATTAATACTTGCATAGATGGGCAAAAGATTGGCAGATGGAATTTAACCTGAGCAAGTGTAAGGTGTTGGGGATTGGAAAGAACAATGAAAATAGAGATTACATGATGCAAGGGGTAATTTTGGAGCGTGTCACACAGGGGAAGGATCTGGGGTGGTAATAGATACAGAGGTAAACAGGCAGCACAGTGCCACGCAGCTATAGGTAAAGCAAATCGGTTTTTCGTTTGTGTTTCGGAGGGGGATCATTTATAAATCAAAAGAGGTGGTGTTAATATTGTACAGGAATTTAGTGTGGTGCGAGTTTTGGTCTCACAATTCAGGAAGGACATAGATGCCATAGAGAGGGTTCAGCACAGGGTTGCTCGATCGATTCCGGGCCGAGCTAGTCTCAGCTATGAGGAGTGGCTGAAGGAGACAGGATTTTTCCACTCGAAAGGAGGTGGTTACGAGAAGATATTATGGAGATGTTTAAGATAATGAAAGGTATAGATAAAATAAGTGCAGATTAATTATTCAACAGAATAAACAGTGATAGGACCAGGGGGCATACGCTGAGAGTATAGAAGAGGAGAGTTAAGATGGGAGTAAGGCAGGGGATTTTTACTCAAAGAATAGTTAATGCATGGAATGGTCTTCCTGGAAAGGTGGTGGCAGCAGAAACAGGATAAAAGTTTAAATTAGAATCAGATAGGTACCTGGAAGTTAAGGAGATCGGAGGTATAGGGGTTTTGACAAAGACTTTTAGGTAGCTTGAAGCATTGATGGGTGATTGTGTGTATGTGTACGGAGTGCTGTTGTGGAGGTTATCTCAGGGGTGTTGTTGTGGTTGAATGTTGTGTGTTTTTAACCATGCCCATGCCCCTCCCTGAGGGGGAGGGGGGGAAACTACAAGAACTTCAAAAAAAAAAACCACAAAAACACTTTAGTTAAAAAACAATAATTTTTCTTGCATTTTATTCTTTTGATTTTGTGTTGATAAATTAAGGGTGGTGTTGATGTGGCGCAGGCATGAAGGGCTGAATGGCTTCCACCTGTTTCTGATTTCCTTGTAAGCACACCTGAGCTAGGCTGAGGCTTCAGGCTTTGGCACCGCTCACGAGGCTGTACCCTCGAAATGAAAGGTCTCAGAAGATAAAGAAAATGGGACCACATTTGTACATGTAGTGTTTAAAAATAATGCTTCTGCATGCTACAAACACATCATATCTTCCAGTCTGAATATTCTTCTCTCTTGAAGCTTTTATGCAAGTTATATAATAATTAATCAACCACATTCTGAAGTCCTCAAGCACCCTTCCACCCCCCCCACAAACCTCTCCTCCATTCATAACCACATTAAGAATCATCACTGAGGGACCTTGTGTAAGTTTATACTTTGTTAGAGCTTGCAAGTTTATATAACCATTAATTTAAGTTAAAGGTTTGTTGGTTTAAATTAATCAGATATAAAAATGTCCATTTGGAAAAGCCCATTATCAGTGCATTTGTCCAAACGAAGGTACTCATTTCCACATGAGCTCCGATAGAGATTATTTCCATGCCAAGGCAGTTTGTACCCAAGCATTGTTTTTAACCCTTTACAGGAAAGCATGGTGTGCACGATTTTCCATCGCTCTATAAAATAAAAAATCTTGGGAAAAAAATTAATAAACCTGCACAGGGAGATGCTGGCCACAAAGCTGTGATTTTATTACCTTCGCTTGAAATTTTATCGCCGTGCCACTCTGTGGTCCTTTGTAAAGAAACACCCAATGTAGTTAGTGTTTGACAGCTAATGAACACCACATTGTTGCTCTGTTTTCAGTATCCATTATCGGCTCATTGGTTGTCCAATCACCGGTGTCAACTTTGCTGCCCTCTCATTGGATTGCCTGACATCTGATGGCCGGTGCACACGCCATTTCCAATGGTAATCTCAGGAGAACACTCAGTTTCCCAATTGCAGAAAAGGTTCAGTGAGAAAGATGGTGGAGTGATGCAGTGATGCGATCTTTTCATGACATCAGCAACACAGTGACTGCCATTGTTAACAGACTTTAATCAGAAGCCTATAGAGGTTGCCCAAGAGTCAAGGCCAGAATATTAAACTCTAGAGTCTGATATGCCAAGTGACTTGGGCAAGACCCTCACATAATTTGTCCTTACTCTTCTGTTTCTTTCTGTGCAATAATTGCCCATGATGGTGACCGCCCTCCCCCCTTCCACCCATCGGTTGAGAACAATTAAAAGAAACATCCCCCAGAGTAGAGGAAGGATAGGGCTGGTAGGATGGCCTGGAGATACACATGCTCGCCTCTAAGCTGTCTGGCCTGGGTTTGAATCCTGACCCAGCTATAAACGGTCATCCAGTGTTTCACAGGCAGGGTGATTCATTCATGTGTGTGCTGTCTGTTGGATGAACATTAAACGGATGTCCCATCTGCTGGCATTCGTTAGTGGACGTTAAAGATCCCATGGTGTCTTTGCTAAGAGCAGGTGAGCTATTGGCAGCACTATTGTCAAATTCCAAACCTACAGAGGGCATTGCATCAACGGCACAGCTGTGCCTCAGCCAATTATGCTACCGAGTGGCTCGCTTATTAATGGACTCTCCGGCCTATGTTGGTGCAATGCCACAATGTCTGCTGCATCATGGAGGATCCTATTTCTCAGGAGGTTGTTGACCAGCAGCGCCAATTGAACAGTGGATTTTTGAAGATGGCCACAGTATGCAGGAGTGGGTCTTTGACTAAGGACAGCAATGTTTCCAACACAGCAATGTTTTACCAACACAGCAATTGTTCTTGTCGAATTACCCATTAATCATCCAAAGGATAAAAGATGCAAGGCCCAATTTGCGCATGATTAATTGATCCGTAGCTCCAGCCAATCTCTTCTCGTTTGTATGCAGCAAAAGGCTGTGGGGTAGCGTCATGGGCTGAGGGTGCAGCTGTGCTGCTGATGCAATAATACCCTCTTCTGGCTATGGCAGGAATTTGGAATTTGGCAATGGTGCTGGAGATAGCTGCTCCAGCCATAGGGATATCATAATTAAAATATTCCATTTGGTGTGTGTTGCATGTCTGTGCCAATGCATTCAGTAGTTCTTGTCCAATCTCAATCAAACTTGCCAGGGGACAAAGGGTCAGGAGACAAAGGTTAGCTAACTTCTCCCCACTATGTGTTTCAAAGGTGGGACTGATGTAAATTCTCTATGTAAATGTGTGTAGCATGTAGCGCCACTCCGTGGTGGTGGAGGGTATTAACGAGTTACGCTTCAGAGTCCTTAATTGGATCACGAGATATTGGGCACAAATCCTGGACAGGTCACACTCTCCAACACAGGATACCAAACACGCTGTTACTCATTTTTGCCAACCCCGGAAGTATGACAGGCAAGTCAGCCCCACCTGGTATTAATTCAACAGCAGACTGGGATTGAAACTGAGGATCTCGATCCAACCCACCATCCCTTACATTAAGCCAACACCAAGCATGCCTCCTTTAATGCTACCTAATTCATATTCCACAACTTGATCTTGATCACAACTCACAACCCTCCAGTTCACTTCGCTTCGTGTGCAGCCTTTTGTCTGCTGGTTGCTCATTTGGTTAGGGGCGTGGCTACGCCGCTGATGCAGTGCCCTATACAGTAACACTGGCACTCATTTACCGACCTCGGAAGGAATGACAGGCTGAGTCAACCCCCTGGTGCTTAATTCAGCGGCCAACAGGGCTCAAACTCAGGATCCTAGAATCGAAGTCACACCTTAACCACTAAGCCAACGCCAGGCTACAACCCTCCAGTGAGGCCTTATTAACTTCAGTTTCATCAAACGCGACACCATTGCATTTTAACATCACATTTGGATAAACCTCCTGGTAATTATTCATAACACATTCTGCTAAGAACTCTATAAAGTGAGCAAGGCAATGACAATCAGAACAAGCCAACTACCTTTCAACTATAAAAGACCAACAGGCGATTATGATGTTCGATAACTTCCATTGCGAATGCTTCACCCCGCTACCCAACCACTGTGTGTGGAGTTTCTACATCAATGGAGGGTGAAAAAGCTTTGAGGCGAAAGAAAAAAGAAATGAATGCGTCAAGCACATGATATGTGCCACAGTGCTCGTGTGATCTCCAAAACTTGGCTGCTGTTTAAGCGATGCATCATTGACCTAGTGTGTCAGTTTGCCATTCGAGGTTACTGCGATATTTCTTACCAAACCTCGTCCCATTAATGTGACATACACCTGACATCTCTCATGTCTCTGTCTGCACGCGACACAGTAGACTCATGGGAATCTCGAACAGAAACGTTCCTGATACCATTCATAATCGGCTATCATTTTAATTGGTGGGCTTTATTCATGGAGATTTGATGCGATATCGTCCTCATCAGAAGGCTCCGCTGCCTGCCAACCATTAGGTTTGTCCAGACAGCCTCGGAGACAGTGGCATATGCATGAATGCTGTTGTAATGACTCCTTGAATGACTTTCTGGTCCAGTGGCCAAAGAAACGTTGCAGTGTTTTGCTGAGAAAATATTACGGTGAGGTTCTGCTGGTATTCAGCATGTCCAAAACAAGCATGGCCTTTTCAGAAAGACTTCTTAAATGTAGATAGTGCTCGACATGTGGGATCAAGTGTAGATGGACCAGTCTATTAAGAGGGTCTGTGTCATCCTACTAATGCTGTTGTGCTATTAAAGATCTGGACAATGGTTCATGTTTTCACATTTCTTAATATTTAAGGAAGTTTGACTCTCCTCACAACGGTTTACACCTTTGTGTGGCAACAACGTTGGTGCCGAAGGCAACATGACATTCTTATTTGAAATATTTTTAATGGGAGCAGAAGACTCTTCACCAAAGAGCGATAATGTTCAGTATCTTGTTACAAAAAGAGCTGCTCTTGTCTGACAGTATTATAAACTTCAACCTAGAATGTACTCGCAGCGTACACCCGCAGTGGCCCCGACATGCACTCGCAGCAAGCCCAGCGCACACACAGCACGGCACCTACAAGTGGACCCGGCAACGCACCTGCAGTGGGAACACCGGCACGCACCCGCAGTGGACCCGGCGAGCAACCCGCAGTGGACCCGGCACGCGGCACCCGCAGTTGACCCGGCGAGCACCCGCAGTGGAACCCAACGTGCACCCGCAGCAAGTCCAGTGTGCACACAGCACGCACCTACAGTGGGACCCGGTGCATACCCACAGTGGAGCTGATGTGTTTTGTTGAGTGGACTCAGTGCACAAGCAGGTAAACCCTATTAAAAGGCTGCACCATGGCCATGTTCTTGCTGGTAATTTCTTTTCTCGCCGGATAAAGTTTGGAAGCCATGAAATTCTTAGAACAGGTCAGCAAGCCAGTGCTTGAGGCGGATGGCTCCATGTTCTTACTTGCTTAATGTCCTTATACGTTTAAAGACAGTTGCAAATTTCAGCGGTTTGTTTTGAATGAGGGGATCAGAATGTTCGATTTGTAATGTGGTGGAACAAAATGTTCTCAATTTAATCAAAAATTTGCCAACGCAGAAACACTTCAACTGTCCCTTTGTGATGACATCTCGCTTCCAACATATTGGCCTCGCACCTGTTCCCAGTTACAAAGACTGGCTGTAGCTGCCCACAAATTGTTACTCCACCTGATTTATGGATTTTATGATTTTGTAACAAGAATCGACGAGTATGTGAACGCAACTACATACAAACAGGAGGGTGTGTATGGGATATAGAGCAACCAACTAAACGTGAAGGACTATTCGAGAGAGATCAGATCCCCTGCCAAGTTCAGTCCCTGAGGAACCTGCCCCGAATCGCTGGCAAGAAGGCAGGCTCTGAAATAGCCAGAGATGTTTTACTCAAGAACAAACGATAAAATATGTAACCATGGAAACAGAGCAGAACAGGGAGATATTAACAGGAAAGTTGGTCATTTCTCACTAAGTCCAGAGAGGGATGATTTTGCAGCAATTTATGCAGAAATCATAGTCAAGAAGTATGTCTGACAGAATGGATATCACGCGTCCTAGGAATCAAGCAGTCCCTTACTGCTGCAGTAAGCAATGGCTGGTGAGTATGTGATGGTTATTCGCTATAGAGCACGACTGTTAAAATCACAGTATTCCATTTGGATGGTGCTCAATTATAATGCACCAACAATATTAGGCTAAGAGAGAGAGATTTAGGGATTAGTTAATGATTAAAAGATTGTACTTCAATGATGTTGACTATGAGAGAGAGCAGATGGCGCAATTGCGAGCTATCACTGTCACATCGGGGCAACGAAAGACGTACACACACAAAGACAACGAGGGTGGGAACAGAGGGAATTGCAAGCAAAAGGTATTCTTGGGTTTGGAGGTGTAAGAAGCAGAACAGGACAGTGAGAAATGGAGTTCTGATGGAAACTGTAGAAAAAAACAAACTTCACAGCTGAGACGGTGTCAGCCTGTTTAACAGATGAGACAATAGCAGGGAGAGAAACGAAAAAGTCATGGACGTCACGTGGTAGAAATACTGTAAACAGATAATGTCCAGTTTATTAGCAGCGTGTCGTGGATTGAGAGATCTTGTCAAGTGGCGTGAAGCCTTAGATGGTGGAGGCCACACAGTTAGGAACAGGAGAGGAGGCCCTGTTGGCAATGGGCATGCAAATGTGGCGGGTATGGGGGAACAATGTGGAGAGTGGGAAAATTGGATGAGGGAGTGTGGAAAGTGGAGAAGGGAGTGGGAATGTGGACAAATGTGGAGAGGGAGTGGGGAAATGTGGAGAGGGAGTGGTTTGAAATGTGGGGAATTGTGGGGAAATGTGGGGAAAGCATGAAAAGGAAGGTGTGCCAGGGTAAAGTTGGAGAAAGGATGGGCAGGAGGGAAGCTTGGAGGTGATGGGCTGAGGGGGAAGCTGGGAGGCCCTGCAGGGCGAGAAGAGAAATATGGGCGGGGTGGTGAGAGGGAATCAGAAAGGTGGGCACATGAAGTGGAAGGTTTGCTTTATCGAGAACACGATAAGGACTCCGGCAATGTTCGGATATGAATGAGGGAGGATACAGGTGTGTGGTTTTACACTTGTTAATGTAACGTGAAGGTGAGTTTGATGTTTCGTGTGCGCGCAATCTCTACCGACTACTTCAACTGATTCATCAATTCAGAATACCAAATACAGATATCACAAGAGGAGTGAAAATAGGGGTGATTGGAACCACAGAAGAAAGTCCATGCTCTAGGTATGGCAGGAATGGCCGAGTGACCGAGCATTTGTGAAATTTGACATGGTTTTGGAAGGGACATGGAGTAAAGAAGTAGAAGAGGAAGAAGTAGAAGAAGAAATAGGTGGAAAAGAAGAAAAAGTTGAAGAAGGAGAAGAAGAAGTAGAAGAAGTAGAAGTTAGAAGAAGAGTTGAAGAAGAAGAAGAGTAGAGGAAGAAGAAGAAGAAAAATAGTAGAAAGTAGAAGAGAAGAGCAAGAAGAAGACGAATAAAGAAGAAGAACATGCAGTGTTACTGATGGAGAGAACATGGCAAATGAAACATTCAAAAATGTGTATTAAAAAAACAAAGTAAGAAGCAATTAGTTCAATTTGAGGAATGTTAGTTTCAATTTGAGGAATGTTAGTTAAATTTTGGAAGGAATGTTAGTTCAAAATTTGAAAGTTATTGAATGGAAGATATAAGAAGAATGAATGAGTAAGTAAAGAATGGCAATGATTTCCTGTTTTTATTACTTCACTAACGAAGGTGAATGAGGGATGTTTCACCCGCTGTCCTGTTGTGTCTTTGATTGTTTGGTGAACAAAATACCAAATAGTTTGCAGACAGAATTTGGACGAAATTTTGTGGAGAGCTGGGTTGTGTGACAAGGATGAAAACGATTAGTTTTGCTGAAGTTCCGAAGCCAGATCTGGATCTGATGAATGTTTATAAGTGATTTTTTTCCAATTGAGAGAGAGGGCCCAAAATGAACATATAGCAAGGATAGTCTCAAAAAGTTGGGACTCGGATTCAGCCGAAAATTGGTAGGCAAGGTTTGGGTGTGTAACAGGAGGAATTAGTTCGCATTTTGGTGAAGATCCGGAATCCAGGATCCAACAATTTTTTTTAAAAGCGATTTTCACCATTGAGTGATAAGGCAAAACGATATATAGCAACATGATATGTTCATAAGTTATAGACGGATTCGCAACAATGTTGGATGAGTTGATTATGTGACAAGAAAACCATTTAAATTTTATTTCAGGCCCGAATCCAATCGGGCCAATCAGTGGGAACACAAAATGTAAACGAATCAGCCTGGAGGGGTAATGCGCTCCACCTTGGTGCCGTTCTAGTTTCAAAATGGATTTTTGTTCTCGGAAGCGAAGAGGGATAAATAAGATAGGAAAGTTGAGGAGTGGGCGTGATGGACAAGATTAACTAAATAAATACAATTTGAAATAGGCCTGTGTCACTCAGATACAGAAATTAGGGGAATCTTGATAACACAGACACAATAAGCTATCATGGTTTTGGACAGTGGAAAGTTGGATGAAAACACATTTAACAATACAAGGCTGAGAAACCATAAAAGGGAAGACATGACGGGTCTCGTCCAGCAAGCTCGATCAACCTTTGATGAACTGCAAGGAGGACGTATGACCAATTGTCAACAACTGCTCAGACACAAGCCAATTTTTTTTAATACATGGGGCTTTTTTGTAATATACATTTTTAATACATTACAATTTTGAATGTGTTTTGATCAGGTTGGATGTGATATAGTTCCATTAAACCAGATGAAATGGGGGTAATAAAAGAAAAGCAATTAATATGATATGGCTTGGCGTTTGGTGCCTCATGAGATTCTTCGAACGAATCTTCATGTGGAATTTTGTTGGCTGACATTTGCAGGGATCGTCCATTTTGATCAAATGCAAATCAAAATTTTAATGAAGTATTTTTTTTTTTTTCTCGCTGATCGGTTGGGTGGGCGTTTAATAATTCGGTCGTTTTTGATTAACAGGTTTTAAGTTATAAATATAATCTTATGTGGTGAAATGGTTTATAATGAGTTACAAGCTGTTAATTGAAGAGTTCCGAGAAGCAAGATAACACGACACAGCAA
>CM068966.1:25802131-25808011 GCA_035128595.1 Eptatretus atami | reverse complement strand
CCCTCTCCTCCATTCATAACCACATTAAGAATCATCACTGAGGGACCTTTGGTAAGTTTATACTTTGTTAGAGCTTGCAAGTTTATATAACCATTAATTTAAGTTAAAGGTTTGTTGGTTTAAATTAATCAGATTATAAAAATGTCCATTTGGAAAAGCCCATTATCAGTGCATTTGTCCAAACGAGGTACTCATTTCCACATGAGCTCCGATGAGAATTATTTCCATGCCAAGGCAGTTTGTAACCCAAGCATTGTTTTTAACCCTTTAACAGGAAAGCATGGTGTGCACGATTTTTCCATCGCTCTATAAAATAAAAAATCTTGGGAAAAAAATTAATAAACCTGCACAGGGAGATGCTGGGCCACAAAGCTGTGATTTTATTACCTTCGCTTGAAATTTTATCGCCGTGCCACTACTGTGGTCCATTTGTAAAGAAACACCCAATGTAGTTAGTGTTGACAGCTAATGAACACCACATTGTTGCTCTGTTTCAGTATCCATTATCGGTCATTGGTTGTCCAATCACCGGTGTCAACTTTGCTGCCCTCTCATTGGATTGCCTGACATCTGATGGCCGGTGCACACGTCCATTTCCAATGGTAATCTCAGGAGACACTCAAGTTTCCCAATTGCAGAAAAGGTTCAGTGAGAAAGATGGTGGAGGTGATGCAGTGATGCGATCTTTTCATGACATCAGCAACACAGTGACTGCCATTGTTAAACAGACTTTAATCAGAAGCCTATAGAGGTTGCCCAAGAGTCAAGGCCAGAATATTAAACCTCTAGAGTCTGATATGCCACAGTGACTTGGGCAAGACCCTCACATATTTGTCCTTACTCTTCTGTTTCTTTCTGTGCAATAATTGCCCATGATGGTGACCGCCCCTCCCCCCTCCACCCATCGGTTGAGAACAATTAAAAGAAACATCCCCCAGAGTAGAGGAAGGATAGGGCTGGTAGGATGGCCTGGAGATACACATGCTCGCCTCTAAGCTGTCTGGCCTGGGTTTGAATCCTGACCCAGCTATAAACGGTCATCCCAGTGTTTCACAGGCAGGGTGATTCATTCATGTGTGTGCTGTCTGTTGGATGAACATTAAACGGATGTCCCATCTGCTGGCATTCGTTAGTGGACGTTAAAGATCCCATGGTGTCCTTTGCTAAGAGCAGGTGAGCTATTGGCAGCACTATTGTCAAATTCCAAACCTACAGAGGGCATTGCATCAACGGCACAGCTGTGCCCTCAGCCAATTATGCTACCCAAGTGGCTCGCTTATTAATGGACTCTCCGGCCTATGTTGGTGCAATGCCACCAATGTCTGCTGCATCATGGAGGATCCTATGTCTCAGGAGGTTGTTGAACCAGCAGCGCCAATTGAACAGTGGATTTTGAAGATGGCCACAGTATGCAGGAGTGGGTCTTTGACTAAGGACAGCAATGTTTCCAACACAGCAATGTTTTACCAACACAGCAATGTTTCTTGTCGAATTACCTCATTAATCATCCAAAGGATAAAAGATGCAAGGCCCAATTTGCGCATGATTAATTGATCCGTAGCTCCAGCCAATCTTCTTCTTCGTTTGTATGCAGCAAAAGGCTGTGGGGTAGCGTCATTGGCTGAGGGTGCAGCTGTGCTGCTGATGCAATACCCTCTTCTGGCTATGGCAGGAATTTGGAATTTGGCAATGGTGCTGGAGATAGCTGCTCCAGCCAATAGGGATATCATATTAAAATATTCCATTTGGTGTGTGTCTGCATGTCTGTGGCCAATGCATTCAGTAGTTACTTGTCCAATCTCAATCAAACTTGCCAGGGGGACAAAGGGTCAGGAGACAAAGGTTAGCTACTTTCTCCCCACTATGTGTTTCAAAGGTGGGACTGATGTAAATTCTCTATGTAAATGTGTGTAGCATGTAGCGCCACTCCTGGTGGTGGTGGGAGAGGGTATTACGAGTTACGCTTCAGAGTCCTTAATTGGATCACGAGATATTGGGCACAATCCTGGACAGGTCACCACTCCAACACAGGATACCAACACGCTGTTACTCATTTTGCCAACCCCGGAAGTATGACAGGCAAAGTCAGCCCCACCTGGTATTAATTCAACAGCAGACTGGGATTTGAACTGAGGATCCTCGGATCCCAAACCCACCATCCTTACCATTAAGCCAACACCAAGCATGCCTCCTTTAATGCTACCTAAATTCATATTTCCAACAACTTGATCTTGATCACAACTCACAACCCTCCAGTTCACTTCGCTTCGTGTGCAGCCTTTTTGTCTGCTGGTTGCATCATTGGTTAGGGGCGTGGCTACGCCGCTGATGCAGTGCCCCTATACCAGTACACTGGCACTCATTTAGCCGACCTCGGAAGGATGACAGGCTGAGTCAACCCCCTGGTGTTAATTCAGCGGCCAACAGGGCTCAAACTCAGGATCCTAGGATCCCAAGTCACCACCTTAACCACTAAGCCAACGCAGGCTAACAACCCTCCAGTGAGGCCTTATTAACTTCAGTTTCATGCAAACGCGACACCATTGCATTTTAACAATCACATTTGGATAAACCTCCTGGTATTATTTCATAACACATTCTGCTAAGAACTCTTAAAAGTGAGCAAAGCAATGACATCAGAACAAGCCAACTACCTTTCAACTATAAAAGACCAACAGGCGATTATGATGTTCGATAACTTCCATTGCCGAATGCTTCACCCCGCTACCCAACCACTGTGTGGAAGTTTCTACATCATGGAGGGTGAAAAAGCTTTGAGGCCGAAAGAAAACAAGAAATGAATGCGTCAAGCACATGATATGTGCCACAAGTGCTCGTGTGATCTCCAAAACTTGGCTGCTGTTTAAGCGATGCATCATTGACCTAGTGTGTCAGTTTGCCATTCGAGGTTACTGCGATATTTCTTACCAACCTCGTCCCATTAATGTGACATACACCGACATCTCTCAATGTCTCTTGTCCTGCACGCGACACAGTAGACTCATGGGAATCTCGAACAGAAACGTTCCTGATACCATTCAAATCGGCTATCATTTTAATTGGTGGGCTTTATTCATGGAGATTTGATGCATATCGTCCTCATCAGAAGGCTCCGCTGCCTGCCAACCATTAGTTTGTCCAGACAGCACTCGGAGACAGTGCACTATGCATGAATGCTGTTGTAATGACTCCTTGCAATGACTTTCTGGTCCAGTGGCCAAAGAAACGTTGCAGTGTTTGCTGAGAAAATATTACGGTGAGGTTCTGCTGGTATTCAGCAATGTCCAAAACAAGCATGGCCTTTTCAGAAAGACTTCTTAAATGTAGATAGTGCTCGACATGTGGGATCAAGTGTAGATGGACCAGTCATTAAAGAGGGTCTGTGTCATCCTACTAATGCTGTTGTGGCATTAAAGATCTGGACAATGGTTCATGTTTTCACATTCTTAAATATTTAAGGAAGTTTGACTCTCCTCACAACGAGTTTACACCTTTGTGTGCAAACAACGTTGGTGCCGAACAGCAACATGACATTCTATTTAGAAAATATTTTAAAAATGGGAGCAGAAGTCTCTTCACAAAGACGATAATGTTCAGTATCTTGTTACAAAAAGAGCTGGTCTTGTCTGTACAGTATTATAAACTTCACCTAGAATGTACTCGCAGCGTACACCCGCAGTGGACCCGACATGCACTCGCAGCAAGCCCAGCGCACACACAGCACGCACCTACAGTGGACCTGGCACGCACCTGCAGTGGACCCGGCACGCACCGCAGTTGGACCCGGCAAGCCCCGCAGTGGACCCGGCGAGCACCCGCAGCGGACCCGCACGCACCCGCAGTGGACCCGGCAAGCACCCGCAGTGACCCGCACACACCTGCAGTGGACCCAGCACGCACCCGCAGTGGACCCGGCAAGCACCCGCAGTGGGACCCGGCGAGCACCCGCAGTGGACCCGGCACGCACCCGCAGTGGACCGGCAAGCACCCGCAGTGGACCCGGCACGCACCTGCAGTGGACCCAGCACGCACCCGCAGTGGACCCGGCAAGGCACCCGCAGTGGACCCGGCACGCACCCGCAGTTGACCGGCGAGCACCCGCAGTGGACCCAACGTACAACCCCGCAGCAAGTCCAGTGTGCACACAGCACGCACCTACAGTGGACCCGGTGCATACCCACAGTGGAGCTGATGTGTTGTTGAGTGCAGCTCAGTGCACAAGCAGGTAAACCCTCATTAAAAGGCTGCACCATGGCCATGTTCTTGCTGGTAATTTCTTTCTCGCCGGATAAAGTTTGGAAGCCATGACAATTCTTAGAACAGGTCAGCAAAGCCAGTGCTTGAGGCGGATGGCTCCATGTTCTTACTGCTTAATGTCCTTATCGGTTAAAGACAGTTGCAAATTTCCAGCGGTTTGTTTTGGAATGAGGGGATCAGAATGTTCGATTTGTAAATGTGGTGGAACAAAATGTTCTCAATTTAATCAAAAATTTGCCCAACGCAGAAACACTTCAACTGTCCCTTTGTGATGACATCCGCTTCCAACATATTGGCCTCGCACCTGTTCCAGTTACAAAGACTGGCTGTAGCTGCCCACAAATTGTTACTTCACCTGATTTATGGATTTTATGATTTTGTACCAAGAATCGACGAGTATGTGAACCACTACATACAAAACGAGGTATGCCTGGCATTGATTCATCCCTTTGTCAGAGAAAAAGAGGACCTTCACTGTTTTGTTGATGGAAATATATTTGTTAGACTTAAAATAAATAACAGAAGCAACATGGTCCAGCACAGCAACAGAAGACTTCCAGATTGTTTTGGCAAAAAAAAGTCTCTTCGATTGTGAGGAATTCCTTTGAACAGCTTGACTCTGTGCACAGCACAGGGAAATGTGTGTACCAACACATACATTACAGTGCTACAGTATGCATATATATATATATATATATATATATATATATATATATATATTATAAATTATATTATATTTATATATATATATATATATATATATAATTGTTGGGGGACGGCGGGGTCGGTGAGAAGACCACTAGGTGGGGAAAAGCCACGTCAATTCCCCAATGACTCCCCGGAATTGTAGGCCGTCGCTCACGGATAATTCCATGACGCACCGGGTCGCTTAACCGACCGTGGACGCCAATAACTCAACCGCGTGGTCTGGGGTCCTCCCGCCTATGGGTGAATCGGTTACCTAATTAACCACGCAGTTTAACCACCGGGGAACGACGCCCTCGGTATGCCTTGTCTGAACCGGATCACCCACCGGATCGGATCTCCTTTCCGGATTGATGCAGCGAGCGGCACTGCCAAGACGTACCAGATAGAAGGAACGATTGTTGGGATAAAGACCGGCTAAACCTGGATCCGAACCATGCTGGACCAATGAGGGAAAAGACAAAGGCGAGCTGGGAACATTTCTCCAACAATTATTTATTTACAATAAGCGAGGAAAAGCATGTGGCACAACAAAGGTTTATTGGGTGTGGTAATGCAGGGAAAGATGAGAGAGGTGTGGTGCGGCAATTTTACAAAGCAACTTCAAAGAAGACACAGTGCAGACTTGACGCAAGATTAATAAAAGCAACAATCACAACAATAAAAGATCGTATACAGGCTTACTTAAGGACAGGCGCCAACACTCTCAGACACACACTCAGACAAAGTAAACCCAATTGTGAAGGGACTTTTGCAGCCAGGAGGGAGGGAGTTGAGGTTACAGTTTCTCGGTACCTGAGCGTTTCGGGAGGGATGCTCCGTGGTGCGGCACCCGACAATGGTTGAGTTGTTTTGCCACAATCGTACATGTGGAGATCGTGTCTGCAGGAGGGGCTTGAGTGGAGAAGAGCGGAGTCC
>CM068966.1:25787131-25797131 GCA_035128595.1 Eptatretus atami | reverse complement strand
AGAACTGGTTTAAAAGTCTTGTTATTATAATATGTTCGATGAGAACGAGTTTAAATATCATGTTAGATTAATATGTTCGACCCGAACTAGTTTAAACGTTTTGTTATAATAACATGTTCGACAAGAACTACTTTAAAAGTTTTGTTTTTGCAACATATTCAATCAGAACTGATTAAAATGTCTTGTCTAATGTATAAAGCTCTTTCTAACCACTGACTGACTCACTCACTGACTGATTGATATTAAAGATCGGTGCTTTCCGGGTGATGTAGAAAGCTGAAATTTTGCGTGCCAATGGACATCGAAGCCGCTACACTGGGGGAAAAAAAATCACAGAATCGTCGGATGACATCCATAAATGAAAATATAAATAAATGAAAAAAAATGAAAAAAATTAATGAAAAAAATGCAGGTAAGTGACCCGAGACAATGGGAAAGCAAGGTAATTTTATGTGCCGACAGGCATCGAAGCCGCTACATCAGGCAAAATCACAGATCCATCGGAAAGCATCCAGAAATGAAAATATAAATAAATGAAAAATCAAATACAGGTGAGCGACCTGAGACAATGGGGAGACACAGTTCCTATGCCCACCCCACTAGTTATAATATGTTTGATCAGAACTGGTTTAAATGTTTTGGTATTGAAACATGTTTGATCAGAGCTGGTTTAAAAAGCAGGTTGTTGTAATGAGTTGGCACATGCGATGCACATCGACAAAAAATGTACCATACCATTTTTACATCATAAAACTTTCTTTTTCCTTTCTCAACTGCTAGCAAATTCAAACATAAAACTGAAAGGGCACTTGGTGGAACACATACCTCTGCCACGTAACGCCTGATCCACGAGAACATATCGGGCCCAATACATTTTTGAAATATCATGTCATATATCGGTTTTGGCCCGAACTCTCAATGGTGAAGAATCACTGAAGAGTCACTTTAAAATTAAATAATGATCGTATCCAGATCAGGATTCGGATCTTCACGAAAATCGAATCAATTTGTCCTTGTCACTTACCCAACCTGTTCACCAAGTTTCGTTTGAATCCGTCCACAACTTTTTGAGATATCGTGATATACATCAGCTTCGCCCTATCTCTCAGTGGTGAAGAATCACTTTAAAAATTCCAGTAGTCAGATCCGGATCCAGATCTTCACCAAAATCTAATCAGTTCTTTCCTCTCACACACCCAACCTGTCCACAAAATTTCATCTGGATCCGTCCCCAACTTTTTGAGATATCCTGCAAAAAAAAGACAGACAGACAAACAGACAAACAACCAGGCGTGAAAACATAACCTCCTTCCACCTTTCATGGTGGAGGTAACAAGGGCTGTGGCATAGATTGTTTATCTCCATGAACCGATAGCTTCTATTAGCCTCAAAGTGATACATGACCGTGTGACCACCATATGAGGCTCTTTTCGTTCCCCTCAGACAGACCCTGAGAGTAGTTGTATTTGTTTGAGCCAGTCAATGCTGTAACTAGAGCAGTGGACCACAGCTGAACCGTCCATTTGACTAGGCTAAGATAGATCGACTCAGTCATAGCCAAGTGGATAGGATTAGTCGAACACAAAATGTGATGCACTTGATGAGTACAGAACCGAAGGCTGCTAGGGAAGGTATAAAAAATAATAATGAATAGAAATGTTGAGCCAGTGAAGCAAACCTAATGTCCCTGGGCACGAAGTGTCTCACAAAGCTCAACAGCATTGCATGTGCAAACTATGAATAAGGACAGTCCTGGCAGCAAGCTGTCATGTGCACCACTTTTGCAGCCTTTTTGGTAAGAGTTTTATATCGGCGCTTACTCCGAGCTTACTCAGAGCCTACACCAAGCTCATAAGACCTTCACATGAAACACCATAAAAATAAATAAAGGCAGCACGGCATTGAGACAATTAAAATGAAATGCCTATTTATCATTGTCGTTCTTCATTGACCCGTGTCTCTTGGCTCCAATGTTCTGTGTTCCATGAAAAAACAAAAGTCTTCAGTTTACAACACTCATCTCATCCTGTATCCATCATAAGTATTTATTAATGAGTGGGATCTCTTGCTCTGACTACTGCCAATAATCAGTAGTGTGTGCATTGAAAAGGATGGACAGGAGGAGGGCTGCCGTACCTCGGTCTGAACCATATTCACCCGACGGCTCCGTAGTTCCTGCACACCGTTGTAAATGTCCACAACTCCTTCCTTCTCGGCCATGTCCAGCATAATGTCAATCACGATGAAGCAGCCCGTGCGGCCAGCCCCGGCACTGTAGAGGAAAAATGCTGAGTCATCCCACGGTGCGCCTTACTGGACCGTGCAAGAACTGTGCACGCTGTGTCCCCACCTCCATTCGAGCACGTCATCATTTGAAAATATTCTGCTTCCAAAGCTCAGGCAGTTATTGCTACTTGAGCGAGTACCAAACGCGTCGCATGATGCCCCAACATCAAAATCCAGGCATCAAACCTTCAAGTAATTTTGCCACCAATTGTGAACTGTCTATAGATCAGATAAGTGTCGTGTAGGAATCCTATAAAGAGAGACAAAGGTATATTTTGGCCAAATCAATTTACTTCACATCGTGTAGGTGAAATGCGTAACGCGTTTCTATTCATTCGCACTCCTATCGGTAAACATACGTACATTGGGAATGCATGGAACACAGAATGAATGATTCATTCACTGAAAATGGTCAGTTGATGATTAAAGAAAGGGACAGGACGAGGGAGACTTTTAAACACAAGATTCAATTTTAAACCATTTGGCCTCTCTTCCTCCTCACTCTTCCATGAGATCAGATTTTGTAAACAATAACAAGAACAACAACAACCAAGGCCTGACCATCATTACTCATCTCTTTCTTCGTGGTGTCACATCCACATATCAGAAACATTCAGCACATCTCACTCTTCAGTAAAATAAATCTACAAACTGTTAAAAATGAAACAAATTCTGCTTCTGCTGTTGCACCAAGTGATGCCACTTGGCAGGCGAAGGTGCTTTCAATAATAACAATGGACTTATAACAAATATTGGCATGGCAATATTTTCTCATTAGGTTTCTGCAGCCATGACAGCAAGGCCAATAGTTATTAGACCCCGTGGCTGGTTTTACATTAAGGAGGTTGTGTGCGATTAACGAGCCGTGAACACACGGCGCTTTAAACAAAAACAGGAAGCAATTGGGAAGGAATATTCGAAGAACACAGGAGTGGTAGTTGGCCGGTTGAGAATAACACAGCTTTCATGTCGTGCGCAGATTACGATGGCCGGTTTTCAAAGCCAGAAATAAATGCTATCCGACATGGAGAAATGGGAAACATTTTTCTGAATGACAAGAAGCATAATTTCATATTAAAGAAACCCATTTGATTGTTGTAGGACTTGCGAGCTGGGTTGAGCTCGGAAGAAACAGTCCGCCATCTTCGAGGGCAGACATCTTAATGAAGTTAATTTAGAATAAATGTCATCTTGATTATAACAACGGAATACTTCTCGCACTAAGTTCAGCACAGAAAAATCAAAGTGTCACATGTGCAGTGAACCTGCCAGTTGAAATTTTATGAGTTCAAAAGCTATAAAGATGGAATAAACAAAATCTCCAAATAGGTTTTGGATTGCTAAGGAACAACAGCCACCCAGGAACAAGGAATTTTTGGTAATTCCTGCACTAGGCCTTACCTGCAATGTACCACCATTGGGCCAGCTCCAAATGGGTTGGATGTTTTCACCCTGCGCACAAAGGCCAGCAAGCCCGTGGCGTGATATGGGACGCCGTGGTCAGGCCAGCTGGTGAAATGAAACTGCCGTACTTCACGCGCCTCTTGGCTTCCAACCTGAAAGTACACACCACCGAATGGAATGGTACACGTTACTTATTCATCAGAGTAGATAAACTATTAGATTCCCAAAACACAATGTCGTCGATAAGGCATTTGAGCCAAACATGTTACAACATCGTTTTTCAATCAACAGAAACCAGTTTGTGTTCACAATCAACAGATATGTCAATGCTACACCAGCTTGTGTTCCTTCACAATGAAACGATGATGAAGAAAGATTATTTAATAACTCAATGGAAGTAGTTTGAAATGTCAAACCGTTTGTCGAAAGTCCAACCCAAAAAAAATCCTTTCAGAGTTCCCAGAACGAGTGCACTCTGAGAGGTTTTCTTTCCAAATGTGCTGCACTTACACGTTTTGACTTTGAAGCTGAACAATCGACACCTTTAATTTAATCTAAAAAAACTCCCGACTCGAACCCCTGACCATGCTTTTCAGCGTTTCCTACACCACATGCTGGTAAAGCAGTAATAATAGTGGCCTTAAGTGTACATATGTTCTGAACGTGCAATTCCAAGTTGAGGATCTATCACCTGCACAGTTGGAGACAACATAACAAATTGTAGTCGTTATGACAAAGGCTTCAAAAACCACCACACAATGCTCAAATGCATTCAAAAATTGGTGTGTAGATCGTCGGGAGGATTTGGAATGTGGTGAGATGGAATAGGGTGGAAAGGCACTTCGCTCTCAAGGTCTCTTTCAATCCGAACACAAGTGTTGCCTGTGGCATCGACAGCTGTCTTTATATGGAATGCTTTCCCGTGTTGAAATGTCTCATGTACATCAAAGCAGGTCTGCAACTGTTATCTATCTCAGTCGCCAAAAGAGCAAACCAGTTTTGTAAGCACCATCCTCACCCGTTCCAAGTTGAAGGTTCGAATAATGTATTCGGCAAGCATCTCAGTCTCCACCAAGGTGACTTTGATGGGCCCGTACACCTCGCGATCATCGGGCCAGTATCGGCAACATTTAACCTGTGAAAGCACAACGCATCGTACGTGACTCCTGATTTGTCTGCCCTCGGTACTCCACCATTCCTTTTTTTTTCCGACCTTTTGAATAAAATGATTGAATTTTTTCTCACCCTAACCCTAACAGCCCTAACCCTAACAGCCCTAACCCTAACAGCCCCTAACCCTAACAGCCCTACCCTAACAGCACCTAACCCTAACAGCCCTAACCCTAACAGCCCTAACCCTAACAGCCCCTAACCCTAAACAGCCCTAACCCTAACAGCCCTAACCCTAACAGCCCTAACCCTAACAGCCCTAACCACTAACAGCCCTAACCCTAAACCCTCGATCAACGAGTAGAAGATCCATGAATAACAGTTTGCTCTGTAATTTAAAAAAATCTAAAAAATCATCTGCTGCTTTGTTTTCAATAAATTCCTCCTTGACCCATTACATTTGGTACATTTGCCCCAAAAGCCCAAATGTCTGTCCAGCTGCACAACCCAGGAAGAAGTATTTGATTTAAGGCCAGAAGCACCCTCTGTAGATCTCTTCAATTTGTTATGAACGCAAAAATGATTAACAGGAGGAATTCCCATGGAGTGCCATGTGGGCGATCAAATGTGGCCGGAAAAGAGCCGGGTGCGGCCATGGTCCCGCAGAGATTTCGAAATGAGATTACATAAACGACCCTCTGGTTTCCACCTTTATCAGACAACTCCCACTGAGGGCAATTAGCAGTGCCAGTCAAACTCTCCAACAGAAATTAAGTTATATTGGAACGGCACACAACACGTCCAGCGTATGGTGCATCTGCGATTCCAATGGCACACGCCATGCACCAGTTTGAGCCCGTGGGGGTAAAACTCAGAGACGTGAATTAGAATGTCCAGGAACCTTTCTCGACTTGGAAGGGGATCAATTAGCATTGTCTTCATCAAAAATGGGTTAATTATCATTGGAACCCTGAAAACCTATCCAAAACACGAAATTCTCAAAACAGTTTCGGTTGAACAGAAATCCTGGATTGGAAGTTACAAAATTAGAAACAAAACAGCATCCACCAACACCCAGGGATGAATGTTATCTCGGCTTCTGTAGCTTTCCAACTCACCCGTTCTTAGACAGCTTTGTAGTGCAAACACACATACTCCTAACAATCTGACGCAGCTCGGATAACACTAGTACACACAGAGTCAAATTGGAGGGTTATGCTGAGGGTTAGCCGAAAGGACGGTACACAAACTCAAGAACAAGACAAGAAAGCCGAGTTGTTCCGTTAGACATTTGCCAATCTCCTCACTCAATTTGTTTTGTACTGGCTCCACAACACACTTAAAATGAAACAATCAATTTTATAATCAATGAGTATCACGCCGCACATGTCAAACCATCACGGCCACGGTGCCATAAATCAATCCCACCATGCACGCATGCCTTTAAATAGGTGACAAGTGCTTGTTGTCATGGCGATCCCCCAAAACACAATTACAAACGCACAGCGGTGATCACAAAGAAACCTCAAGCAGTATGTGGCATATCCATCTGTACACAGCTCAGAGATCCCCAGGTACATCCTGATACCTCATGACTGTACAGGTTGCAGTTGAGCACCTTGGATCAATCAATTGTCAAAGGGACCCCGAGAGGCTCCAGGAATGGTATGTCCAATGAGAGAGATCAGAGCTAATGGCTGAAGTGAGGTCAATTCATTTGTTTACCTTCATTTAATTTATCATAAATTCTCACTCGTGATGAAAAACTTTTCCAATGCCAAGGATATGTTTGTTATTATTGGGACTTTCCACTGTTTGGTCAAACAAAGTAATACTCACCCGACCAACCTCCACCAGGTTGGTGACCATAATAATGGACGCCGTCTGCTCCTGCCAAACCATGCGCCAGAAATCGCAGATCGTTTCAGGGAGGGGACCTGGAACGCAGAAGGAGAATTGTTTGGACAAATTGGTGAAGATAACAAAAGGGGTTATAAATGGAAAAATAGCGCACAGAATGGTACAGGGAAGCTAAGTGCAATGATGATGGAAATGTAGAATAAAGAACTGCAATAACAGGAGGAAAAAAAAAAGACAAGTTGGGTTGGGGATGGGGAAGGGGAATTTAAAGGGCACATTCTTCTTAGGTTTAACATGTGAGGCGATATTTTGAAAAAACAATTTGAAAACATTTTTAGGTTTCATGATGCACAAAGAAACAATTCAACAACACTCATCCTTACAACACCACTCGTGTCCTGAGAAAAGAGACCATTTGCTCCCTCATGCTCACATCACACAAGATTGCAATGATTAATTCAAACACACACACACACACACACACACACACACACACACACACACACACTGTAAACAGCCTCTTGTTGGCCTTTTATCCCAAATGTTACAAAAATTTACCCAAAGGAGAAAGTACAAGACGTTCACAAACTAGATGTACTGTATCCTACAGGTGGAATAAAAAAGGATTTCATGGCAAAAGCAGAACTTCTCACAACTACCTTCACATCCGATTTAGTATAATTCCTTATTTGATTAATCTACCGTGTGTTGTGTGGTGTGTGTGTGTGTGTGTGCGTGCGTGCGTGCGTGCGTGCGTGCGTGTTGTTGTTTTTTCCATCTTGATTTTAGTGTTTCCTTTTTCCACTTTAGGGTTATTATTTTGCAGTTATTGCATTTGTTTACTGGTGTGGTAGTGAAGATGGATGAGGTACGGGTGCTGAATTATATTGATGTTGTTGTTGTACACCGAGTTGAAGATACAAGAACTCAGAATCTACAGTACATACAAAAATAGGGGCAATAACCCTGGGCGCTCACCTGGTAGCGGCTGGATAAGAAAACCAGGGAACCACTGGTAGTTGTGGATAACCCACTAAATATTTAACGGAGAAGAAAGTAAATACCTATGGATATTTGGTGGGGTAAAACTCAGAGACGTGAATTAGAATGTCCAGGAACCTTTCTCGACTTGGAAGGGGATCAATTAGCATTGTCTTCATCAAAAATGGGTTAATTATCATTGGAACCCTGAAAACCTATCCAAAACACAATTCTCAAAACAGTTTCGGTTGAACAGAAATCCTGGATTGGAAGTTACAAAATTAGAAACAAAACAGCATCCACAACACCCAGGGATGAATGTTATCTCGGCTTCTGTAGCTTTCCAACTCACCCGTTCTTAGACAGCTTTGTAGTGCAAACACACATACTCCTAACAATCTGACGCAGCTCGGATAACACTAGTACACACAGAGTCAAATTGGAGGGTTATGCTGAGGGTTAGCCGAAAGGACGGTACACAAACTCAAGAACAAGACAAGAAAGCCGAGTTGTTCCGTTAGACATTTGCCAATCTCCTCACTCAATTTGTTTTGTACTGGCTCCACAACACACTTAAAATGAAACAATCAATTTTATAATCAATGAGTATCACGCCGCACATGTCAAACCATCACGGCCACGGTGCCATAAATCAATCCCACCATGCACGCATGCCTTTAAATAGGTGACAAGTGCTTGTTGTCATGGCGATCCCCCAAAACACAATTACAAACGCACAGCGGTGATCACAAAGAAACCTCAGCAGTATGTGGCATATCCATCTGTACACAGCTCAGAGATCCCCAGGTACATCCTGATA
The DNA here is from genome assembly GCA_035128595.1 of Eptatretus atami. NCBI lineage: Eukaryota > Metazoa > Chordata > Myxini > Myxiniformes > Myxinidae > Eptatretus > Eptatretus atami. Next base: position 25,788,670 of record CM068966.1, on the reverse strand, counting down.
CCTCATGACTGTACAGGTTGCAGTTGAGCACCTTGGATCAATCAATTGTCAAAGGGACCCCGAGAGGCTCCAGGAATGGTATGTCCAATGAGAGAGATCAGAGCTAATGGCTGAAGTGAGGTCAATTCATTTGTTTACCTTCATTTAATTTATCTATAAATTCTCACTCGTGATGAAAACTTTTCCAATGCCAAGGATATGTTTGTTATATTGGGACTTTCCACTGTTTGGTCAAACAAAGATACTCACCCGACCAACCTCCACCAGGTTGGTGACCATAATAATGGACGCCGTCTGCTCCTGCCAAACCATGCGCCAGAAATCGCAGATCGTTTCAGGGAGGGGACCTGGAAACGGCAGAGGAGAATTGTTTGGACAAATTGGTGAAGATAACAAAAGGGGTTATAAATGAAAAATAGCGCACAGAATGGTACAGGAGCTAAGTGCAATGATGATGGAAATGTAGAATAAAGAACTGCCAATAACAGAGAAAAAAAAAAGACAAGTTGGGTTGGGGAGGGGAAGGGGGAAATTTAAAGGGCACATTCTTCTTAGGTTTAACATGTGAGGCGTATTTTGAAAAAACAATTTGAAAAACATTTTTAGGTTTCATGATGCACAAAGAACAATTCAACAACACTCATTCCTTACAACACCACTCGTGTCCTGAGAAAAGAGACCATTTGCTCCCTCATGCTCACATCACACAAGATTGCAATGATTAATTAAACACACACACACACACACACACACACACACACACACACACACACACTGTAAACAGCCTCTTGTTGGCCTTTATCCCAAATGTTACAAAAATTTACCCAAAGGAGAAAGTACAAGACGTTCACAAACTAGATGTACTGTACCTACAGGATGAGATAAAAAAGGATTTCATGGCAAAAGCAGAACTTCTCACAACTACCTTCACATCCGATTTAGTATAATTCCTTATTTGATTAATCTACCGTGTGTGTGTGTGTGTGTGTGTGTTGTGCGTGCGTGCGTGCTGCGTGCGTGCGTGTGTTGTTTTTTCCATCTTGATTTTAGTGTTTCCTTTTTCCACTTTAGGGTTATTATTTTGCAGTTATTGCATTTGTTACTGGTGTGGTAGTGAAGATGGATGAGGTATGGGTGCTGAATTATATTGATGTTGTTGTTGTACACCGAGTTGAAGATACAAGAACTCAGAATCTACAGTACATACAAAAATAGGGGCAATAACCCTGGGCGCTCACCTGGTAGCGGCTGGATAAGAAAACCAGGGAACCACTGGTAGTTGTGGATAACCCACTAAATATTTAACGGAGAAGAAAGTAAATACCTATGGATATTTTTTTTTTTTTAATGCCGTGAACAACTTTGGTACATCACGGGTGATGAAGGTTGTGGTGAAGTTTCATCTAAATCGTGTGTGTAGTTTCAGAGAAGAAGTTGCAAGTGTTTGTGGATGGACGGACGGACGGACAACATGGAACTACATTCCAGGTGAGCTAAAAACGAAAAGCACGGTGTGTCCGTGCAGTGAAGCAGTCCCAT
>CM068966.1:25762331-25787106 GCA_035128595.1 Eptatretus atami | reverse complement strand
TTTAAATGCCGGCGACGGTGACAACACTTTGGTACATCACGGGTGATGAAGGTTGTGGTGAAGTTTCATCTAAATCGTGTGTTGTAGTTTCAGAGAAGAAGTTGCAAGTGTTTTGTGGATGGACGGACGACGGACAACATGGAACTACATTCCAGGTGAGCTAAAAACGAAAAGCACGGTGCTGTCCGTGAGTGAAGCAGTCCATCCGTCAGTCAGTGAAGCTGTGTGACTATATGCCTATTCATCACATCCTGTTGAACTCAGTGGAACTCTGACTTCACACACGTACGTCTATTAATTAAGTATAATTAGAATGTACCTTTCAACACTTTAGACTGCTGAGATGCCTTCGACTGTTGAAGCCGTTAAGACCCCCAAGACCCTAAAGACACAAATGACCCAAAAGTCCCGAGGACCCAAAAGACCCAGATGAGCAAAAAGTCCCTGAGGATCCAAAAGATCCAAAAGTCCCTGAAGATGTAAAAGACTCCGAAGACCAAAAATACCCAAAAGACCCTGAACACCAAAATACACAAAAGCTACAGAGGACGAAAAAAGACCCCAAAGACCCCAAAGACCCTGAAAACCCAAAAGTCACCAAGGACCCAAAATACCCCAAAGATCCACAAATACCACAAAGACCCAAAAACCCCAAAAAACCCAAAAGTCCCCAAGTACCCAAAAGATGCTGAAGACACAAAAGACCCAGAGGACCGGAAAGACCCTGAGGACTCCAAAGACCCTTTAGACACCTTAGACATTAACACCATTTTGACCCCTTACACCCTTCAGCAGATGAGGCAACTTAGACCCTTGACCATTTGGACCACTTGGACGTTTTTACAAATAAATTTCAACCTTTTTACAAATAAAAAAACCCTTCACAAATAAATTTCAAATAAACATAATAACACCAACATTCCAAATAAATTTGTACAAAATAAATGTTTGTATTATGATTGGTGTAAATGATGATGACACAGCAAATCTGTGACGTCAATCTCTGCAACGACGTGTGGAGAGGCGAGCGCAGCGAGCCATCCAAGCTGGCTGAGGGATAAAACGACTTCACACATTCCGGAAAATATATCAAAATAATAATAAACTGCATTTCCAACAGTGAGTGCAGTCAAAGTGAGTTATTTGGCAGTAATGCTCAAAGCTCCAAGTTTAAATTTTTCAAAGCACTCAGATAAATTAAATCAAAACGTAAAGAATATAAATTAGTCTCTTGGTGAAACTTTGAAAGGATTGATGTAAAAGCTTTTGTTACGTGACCTGGAGAGAGTTGGACATGCAAAAATCATGTTTAAATCTCGAACAAAATCATCGGAGTTCACCTTACATCAGAGGATGGCAAACCCAACATGAAAATGTTTTGAATACATCGTCTGAACGTGAACCATTACCTTGTGTGGCGATATATTGCTTGTTCGATGATATCCCTTCAAAAACACAAAGAGGGAAACATGAAATGAATAAAAAAATATGTTCACTTCATGCAAACAAACACAAAATCATAATTCATTACATTCATATGACTGTAGTATATCTCTACAAATATGTGTGTGCATGTGTGTGTTTGTGTGTATATATATAATATATATATATATATATACATGATTGGCCGGCCGGTGCCTCCGGGTGGAGGTGACGCTTTAGTATGCACATATCGCAGACTCACATCCATTGGAGATCAGATGGGAGTGCTTAGTTACGCTCCACACATTTTGATCTACATCTCCATCCCAATGGCACTTCCCTTCTGGTGGTTTTGGTTCACATTGGCGGGAACAACCGTCTGAGTGATATAATATATATATATGTAATTTTTGTGAGAAGGAGAAGGAAAGAACACAGATTTACCCGTTGCATAGTGCTTTAACCCCTACTTCCCACCCCCTGTGCCTGTCCCCGTCCTCATGTTCCCGCTCCACCCTCCTTTGCCCATTTGTCCTGATGTCCTTCCCGCTAGAAATGTCACACACAATGACAGGCTTTGACAGGCCCCTCTGCTAAATTTTGGGGGGGGGGGGTGGTGAAAAAGGGAAGAACAAATTTACCCATGCGAAGAGTGCTTTAACCTCAGCGTTGCCCAGGTAAAAAAAGGAAATTGTAATAACTTCTGCCACCACCACCAGGTGACGCTTCGTGTACAAATTTACATCAATAATTTACACTCCTTTACTTTGTATATCTTCAATCAATACTTTGTATATCTTCCCTTTGCTTAATTGAGTCTCATCACTATTTACACATGCCTTCCTGTATACATTGAAACACTCTTCCAGGAATATTGTGCCAAATATCTTGCAGTAGATTCCACAGTTCTGTAGCGTTAGTTGGGCTCCTCTTGTTCCTCTGTGTTCCCAAGTAATCCATATGGCCTCGACGGGGCTCGTGTCTGGACTCTAGTGGTGTCATTCTAACACCTGAGCACACCAGCTGTAACCTTGTTCTCCAAATACTGTTTTAGGATACTGAAAAGTGTGTTTTGGGTCATTATCTTTTTGGAAAATGAATCCACTTCTGATGAAACATTTTCAATCGCGAACTGCCATGGTGCTGCAGTATCTGCCTTGGACTCTCTCTTTTTTGGCGTCACATTGATTTTGACAAGCTTTCCCACACCAAAAGCTGAGATACAACCCAGTCAGTTACAGAGCCTCCCGAGTTTGACAGTAGGCCACAAACAATGCCATGTCTTAGCATTCTGTGGGTCTTCGGAGTTCCAACTGGCGACCTTGGATCCAAAAGGTGAAACTTCAATTAATTAGACCAGAGTACCCGATTTCCGTGTTCAGTCGCCCAATGTTGGTGTTGTCTTGCCAAATTTCAGTCTTTTCACGTTATTTCTGTGGTCTCAGCAGTGGTTTTTGCTGCAACCCCTGCAATGGAGATCTGCTGCAATCAGCCTTCTGCACACAGTGCTGGATGAGATACTAATGTTCAGGCCTACGTCATTCATTTGTCACTGCTGACTTCATTTTATTTGATGACTAAGCTTGAGCACTTCAAGTGCTTGTCTTGCCTTATGGAGGTTCTTCTGGGTTTCTTGGCATTTTCTTGTCTGTACTGAGCCAGCTTATTTCATGCATTGCAAAGTTACCCTCACATCATTGGAGGAGAACAAGGGCTTTCTCACTTGCCAGTGAGAGACATGGAATGTTGTAGTACATGATCAGACTAACAGAGATTCCTTCCTAAAATTAATGGACATTTCGTGATTTGGCCTCATCACTTTAGTGGTTCATCCTTGGTCAGATCAAATAGTGACAGTTTTCATTGGGTGGGTTATTCGTTAACATGATGTGTCCAATATTCTCCCCTTCTGTGTGGTTCACAAGAAGTACTTTGGTGGCAGTTTGATAATAGAGAACGTGTTCTCCATAACAAACATAAATGAAGGACGTGTTTAAGGACATATATCTTGTACCATTGGATTTTGATGCAGTAAATTGCGATTAAAAACACAAGGCAAACAACCAGTGATTGAGTAGCATCGTGACAGCTAGATAACCAGGTATGCAATAACTTTCCTGGAAAACAGAGGCACGAATAAAAGTTTAAATAGAGGAGGAAAAAAGAAGAAGAGAACAATTGATCACAATATGGTTCGACTATAATGGTTGGAGTGGGTAATGGTTTAAAGTATCCGTTCTGGGTCTGAAAGGTTGGCAGTTAGATCGCGAACCAGCAGAGTTAGAGGCAAAGACTTCAAAATTGTTACGTCTGTTGCTTCCTCACTTGATGCTCAGCATTTAAAGGAGAGAATATGGAGAAACCCGTGGTTGCGTGCCCCATGGGGAGGAAATTGCTCCTCAATTGTCCCACTGCGGTGCTAGCTTGGCGTGGTAAGTTTAGCGTCATTTCCCCCAAGCTCAGTGGCTGTTTGTCTGCAGTTCAAGTCCAGTGTTGTCCCATGTATGTTTGTGCATGTTGTGTTGCAACCCCTCCATAAGCCTTAGATTCTGTAGAAATAAAAAAGAATAAGGAGGGGGAGGATTCGAAGTGAAGAGTAAGCAATGCTACTGCACACTTGTATATCATTAGTGATAATGGAAAGAGAAAGAGGGAGACAGCAAGTGGATGAAGAAAAGCGAAAATGAGATGCAAAGATAATGATGAGGATAGAAAGAGTGTCAATAAAGGAAGGAAGAGAAGTGAAAGAGTAGAGAAATAGATTTCTCACATCCATGTAACTGGCCGTTTGATGTAGTCTGAATTTGGCGGTCTCATTGACAGTCTCAAGGACGGCACGCGAATGATCATCTGCAGAGAAGACCTCGATGGAAGGCATCACAAAGCATGCATTGTCTCCATTAACCTCACTGGTGAGCTGAATGGATGACCCACAATTTCGCAGTGACAAACAAAGGTTAAAACATACAGTGAGGGCTTGAGGATTTGGGTAAGAGCATCCTATAAAGGATCAAATTAATCAAAAGACGACTCATAATGGGGAGACGTTGTGCTGTTATTCATTAAGCCAATCATGAGGAGTTGGTACTTCGGACGTGGATTTGAGAAAGGAGTTTAACAAACTTACCTTCAAAAGCAAATTCGAACTCTGTTATTGAAAAAAAAACTGAGCAGGCGTGGAGAGCGAATTAAAAACCCTCGAAGCAACAAATGAGTTGTTTGACCTTTTATTGTTATTTCATCAACATGAGCCTCTCCACATTAATTGCAAGAATTGTAATATCGGCCGCAGCTGTACATTAAATCATTATTTTGATGTTAAACATTTACAAATCCATGCCCAAACTAGAACAGCACTTGGGAGAGCAACATTCCTCTTCCAGGCTGAACAGTTTTGTTGTATCCCACTGATAGTCGGATCTGCATCAGTACCTTAATCAAATCAAATCGGCTTGTTCTCGTCACCTACCCAACTCATCCACCAAGTTCATCTAAATCTGTCCATAATTGTTTGAGATATCATGCGATATATATCGTTTTTGGCCAAATATTTCAATTGTGAAGAATCACTTAAAATTATTCCGGATCTTCACTAAAATCGAATAAATTTGTCCTTGTCACATACTCAACCTATCCACCAAGTTTGTCCAATCTTTCATAACTTTTGAGATGTCGCGCTCACAGAAGACAAACAGACAGCAGGGTGAAAACGAACCACATCACCTTCGGGGATGTAATATTAAATGGTCATGGAAGTCACAGCTGGGTCGGGATTCAACCCCAACGGAGAAACTGAGAGGAGAGGGTGCATTACCTCTAGGCCATCCTGCCAGTCCATTAAGCTTCTTCTAACTACCCTCCCTCAGTATGTTGGTATATTCTAATTGCCCCACCCAATCCTGTTCATATTAAGTTATTCTAACTGCCCCCCCCCCCCACACCACCAATCTTTCTCTCCATTCGTTCAAAATCTCAGAACAAAAGCGAACAGAGTTCTGTTTTCCTTGCACTCTTGCGGGAGTCGTTCAACAATGCCTGACAGAAAGTCCACAGCTGCAGGGTGAAACAACAAAACAATCAGAGCTTCAAAACTTGGAAGGTATGCAGACGGTGGGAGACCAAGTTCATGGTCTTTGATTGTTGTATCCAGACAAACACAACAGCATGTAGGCTGGCATGCAGACAGCAAAATGACAAGAGATGGACAAGGACACTGCTGTGATTAACCGACTGATGAACATTCTGACAACTTGTCGAAAGCCACTCTTTATCAGCATTTCCTTCACTTGAACATCCCCCAAGCCCACCCTCCCCCCAGCCAAACCCCCTCCCTCACCCATGCTTACACGCGATGATGTTTCCATAGCGATTCTTGCTGCCGATTCTTCCTCTCGTTTTGCAACCGACCAGGAGGCCAATTGGCCTTCAAAGAAGCTCTGAGGAAAGGAAGAAGAGGTATGTGGTGAGTAGGCTATAATACCATATAGTTATTCAAACAAAACTACTACATCGAGGATTCTTCCGCATGAAAAGCACAGCCTGCCTGCCCTTAAAGTCACAACAATTTTAAAGAATCAGGGTGTATGTCTATAAAGGTCTGAATGTCACCGCGAGTTCAAGTGCATGTGATTAAGCAGTTTAAATGTTTGATGTCACACAAAGAGAAGAAACACACAGGTTGGCAGGGCCTGGAGCATGACCAGGGTGAAGCTATAAGCAGCTGAGGTAGCAAACGTTGTGGGAAAATCTGAGAGAAAGACAAAATGAAAAAATAAAGAGGAAGTTAAGTTTAAGCAAGAGAAAATTGTATCACTTGGAAAGCTTTGTGATATTTTCCCTTAAAGGTCCCCTGACATGAAAAATAAACTTGTTATTTATAAATTAACTTTGACCTTCCTAGTGAAGAAATCACCCATGTTTTTTTTTTAATCAAAAATGGATAATTAGAGCAATATTTCGATATTCTAGTGCTTTCACAACTTGCTATGCCCCGCCCCTAAAAAAATGGACTTCAGCGAATCGCAGCCGTGACGTCACATACAGTAATTCGCACAGAGTGGATTGACTCGAGAGTCGAGACGTCGCGCGCCTTATAAAGTACCTACAAATGTATTTTGCACATGTTAGTGCAATCTCTGTGATCGTCTTAATTCCAGTGATTGTTTTGCGAAAGTTTTAAGAGTTTTTAGCCGTACTTTCGAAATGCCTGCAAGATGTATCGTAGCAGGATGCAGCAATACAAGCAAAGACGGTGTAAGCCTTCATGTATTCCCGAAAGATGATAATCGTTGGGAGAATATGACATTGGACATCTAAAGTGAAGTTGACAGGGGAAACTTGAAAGGCCCAGCGACACGAGCATCATTGCAGCGCCCACTGTCGAGACAGTGACTTTGATCACGGGCTCATCATCCCTCTATTCATCCCAACCCCTCATTCCTCACACACAGAGACAAGAAATTCTGCTTCTGAGCCGTGTATGCACAACAATCACGAGGCATTATTATCCCTTTACTACCTTGTCGTAGTCGTGTACAAATCCAAAGATGTAATGCACAATAAAGGGCTATACCATGTCCACAAAATATAAAATGTGACTGTTGAACCTTTCATTAAAAAAAATTACAGGACATACAAGTAAAATACCAACCATGAATATTGCATCATTTCAAGGCGCAAGGAGATAATTTTAAATCAAACGATGTGAAAAACCTGCCCCCACATTTTGCAGCTTATTGAATTGTTCGTTGAAACCAGCCTGCTGGGATAGGTTACGATTCACATACATACAAGCCAGGTATGGATGCACTCGACATACATGGGTTTTTCTAAAGTGAAGGTACTGCTTCCATTGGCTTGCTATTCATTAACATTAGCCAAATGCTTGTAATAAAAGAAAGGGAAATATGTTGGCACAACTATGAAAGACAAATTTATTGTCCTATTACACGGCCTCATATCCTCGGGACTCTTACGCATTGATTATTACATTGTGTGCATGCTAATACAAGTAGTTGTTCAACTCTAGAATCTAGACTAGTCGATAAATCCGTCGTCCGTCCGACTAGTCCGATTAAATCCGTCGTCCGTCCGACTAGGCGATAAATCTGACGTGGCTGTAGCTTTCCTTTATTATTCTCTTTTCTTCATTGTTTTCGACTGGTGCTACATGACGACAGTAGGAAAAATAAATAAAAATGCCAACAGAACGTCAGATTTATCGGACTACTCTCGACAATTGTATCGCAGGTGTGTTCTGCACACAAGTTTCATCGTATCCGGACAGCGAGATTGCCTTCATTTATGCGTGGAGAGATACGGCCGATGACATGCGCCGGCCTTGTTTGTGATTATTCGCCCGCGAAGCACCATGCCCGCTGCGCTGCTGCTTTTACGTCACCTCACTAAATATTTCTGATTATCGAGCAGTATGCAAGTAGAATTTACATTATTGAATATGAGTAGGATTTAGTCTAACCAGTTATTATTTCCGAGTCTTCCTTCGATGTCCTCCCGATCATCATGAAACTCCGCGGAATTTCATCACCATTTTCCTCTGCTTGTCCTGCTTCGGGCTCGAACTGCTAAGGCCGTACTTCATTTCCAGCTGCCTGAACTTCACCTCCTGCGACTATGTTATCCGACAATTCTCTCATCTGATTCAGACCAAATCCTTCATTTCTCTCACACTCACTGTCGCAACCAGACAAATCAAAGTCCATGCCATCCATTATTCAAAAGCAAATGTTAGATTTTTTTAAAGCCAGAAACGAACGAAGCGATTGAGTTCGATCAATCAAATGTGGAAACACACAGAAAGCAATAGAATCACGTTAGACCACCAACCCGAGTAATTAACGTGCAGCCTTTGACATCCTGTATATGACGTCATGTTACGCCCCCTTTCATGAGAACATTCTCTCTTTTCCGTCAGTCAGTGAAGCTGTGTGACTATATGCCTATTCATCACATCCTGTTTGAACTCAGTGGAACTCTGACTTCACACACGTACGTCTATTAATTAAGTATAATTAGAATGTACCTTTCAACACTTTAGACTGCTGAGATGCCTTCGACTGTTGAAGTCCGTTAAGACCCCCAAGACCCCTAAAGACACAAATGACCCAAAAGTCCCCGAGGACCCAAAAGACCCAGATGAGCAAAAAGTCCCTGAGGATCCAAAAGATCCAAAAGTCCCTGAAGATGTAAAAGACTCCGAAGACCAAAAATACCCAAAAGACCCTGAACACCAAAATACACAAAAGCTACAGAGGACGAAAAAAGACCCCAAAGACCCCAAAGACCCTGAAAACCCAAAAGTCACCAAGGACCCAAAATACCCCAAAGATCCACAAATACCACAAAGACCCAAAACACCCCAAAAAACCCAAAAGTCCCCAAGTACCCAAAAGATGCTGAAGACACAAAAGACCCAGAGGACCGGAAAGACCCTGAGGACTCCAAAGACCCTTTAGACACCTTAGACATTAACACCATTTTGACCCCTTACACCCTTCAGGCAGATGAGGCAACTTAGACCCTTGACCATTTGGACCACTTGGACGTTTTTACAAATAAATTTCAACCTTTTTACAAATAAAAAAACCCTTCACAAATAAATTTCAAATAAACATAATAACACCAACATTCCAAATAAATTTGTACAAAATAAATGTTTGTATTATGATTGGTGTAAATGATGATGACACAGCAAATCTGTGACGTCAATCTCTGCAACGACGTGTGGAGAGGCGAGCGCAGCGAGCCGATCCAAGCTGGCTGAGGGATAAAACGACTTCACACATTCCGGAAAATATATCAAAATAATAATAAACTGCATTTCCAACAGTGAGTGCAGTCAAAGTGAGTTATTTGGCAGTAATGCTCAAAGCTCCAAGTTTAAATGTTTTCAAAGCACTCAGATAAATTAAATCAAAACGTAAAGAATATAAATTAGTCTCTTGGTGAAACTTTGAAAGGGATTGATGTAAAAGCTTTTTGTTACGTGACCTGGAGAGAGTTGGACATGCAAAAATCATGTTTAAATCTCGAACAAAATCATCGGAGTTCACCTTACATCAGAGGATGGCAAACCCAACATGAAAATGTTTGAATACATCGTCTGAACGTGAACCATTACCTTGTGTGGCGATATATTGCTTTGTTCGATGATATCCCTTCAAAAACACAAAGAGGGAAACATGAAATGAATAAAAAAATATGTTCACTTCATGCAAACAAACACAAAAATCATAATTCATTACATTCATATGACTGTAGTATAATCTCTACAAATAGTGTGTGCATGTGTGTGTTTGTGTGTTATATATTTTATATATATATATATATATAATATATTATATATAATGATTGGCCGGCCGGTGGCTCCGGGTGGAGGTGACGCTTTAGTATGCACATGCGCAGGACTCACATCCATTGGAGATCAGATGGGAGTGCTTAGTTACGCTCCACACATTTTGATCTACATTCTCACCAATGGCACTTCCCTTCTGGTGTTTTTGGTTCACATTGGGGAACAACCGTCTGAGTGATATATATATATATATATGTAATTTTTGGTGAGAAGGAGAAGGAAAGGAACACAGATTTACCCTGCATAGTGGCTTTAACCCCTACTTCCCACCCCCTGTGCCTGCCCCGTCCTCATGTCCCGCTCCACCCCTCCTTTGCCCCATTTGCCTGATGTCCCTTCCCGCTAGAAAGTCACACACAATGACAGGCTTTGACAGGCCCCTCTGCTAAATTTTTGGGGGGGGGGGGTGGTGAAGAAGGGAAGAACAAATTTACCCATGCGAAGAGTGCTTTAACCTCAGCGTTGCCCAGGTAAAAAAGGAAATTGTAATAACTTCTGCCACCACCACCAGGTGACTGCTTGTGTACAAATTTACATCAATAATTTACACTCCTTTACTTTGTATATCTTCAATCAATACTTTGTATATCTTCCCTTTGCTTAATTGAGTCTCATCACTATTTTACACATGCTTCCTGTATACATTGAAACACTCTTCCAGGAATATTGTGCCAAATATCTTGCAGTAGATTCCACAGTTCTGTAAGGTTAGTTGGGCTCCTCTTGTTCCTCTGTGTTCCCAAGTAATCCCATATGGCCTCGACGGGGCTCGTGTCTGGACTCTAGGGTGGTCATTCTAACACCTGGAGCACACCAGCTGTAACCTTGTTCTCCAAATACTGTTTTAGGATACTGAAAGTGTGTTTGGGTCATTATCTTTTTGGAAAATGAATCCACTTCTGATGAAACGATTTTCAATCGGAACTGCATGGTGCTGCAGTATCTGCTTGGACTTCTCTCTTTTTTGGCGTCACATTGATTTTGACAAGCTTTCCCACACCAAAAGCTGAGATACAACCTCAGTCAGTTACAGAGCCTCCCCGAGTTTAGCAGTAGGCCACAAACAATGCATGTCTTAGCATTCTGTGGGTCTTCGGAGTTCCAACTGGCGACTCTTGGATCCAAAAAGGTGAAACTTCAATTAATTAGACCAGAGTACCCGATTCCGTTGTTCAGTCGCCCAATGTTGGTGTTGTCTTGCAAATTTCAGTCTTTTCACGTTATTCTGTGGTCTCAGCAGTGGTTTTTGCTGCAACCCTGCAATGGAGATCTGCTGCAATCAGCCTTCTGCACACAGTGCTGGATGAGATACTAATGTTCAGGCCTACTGTCATTTCATTTGTCAGCTGCTGACTTCATTTTATTTGATGACATAAGCTGAGCAACTTCAAGTGCTTGTCTTGCCTTATGGAGGTTCTTCTGGGTTTTCTTGGCATTTTCTTGTCTTGTACTGAGCCAGCTTATTTCATGCATTGCAAAGTGTACCTCACATCATTGGAGGAGATCAAAGGGCTTCTCACTTGCCAGTGAGAGACATGGAATTGTAGTACATGATCAGACTAACAGAGATTCCTTCCTAAAATTAATGGACATTTCGTGATTTGGGCCTCATCACTTTAGTGGTCATCCTTGGTCAGATCAAATAGTGACAGTTTTCATTGGGTGGGTTATTCGTTAACATGATGTGTCCAATATTCTCCCCTTCTGTGTGGTTCACAAGAAGTACTTGGTGGCAGTTTGATAATAGAGAACGTGTTCTCCATTAACAAACATAAATGAAGGACGTGTTTAAGGACATATTATCTTGGGTACCATTGGATTTGATGCAGTAAATTGCGATTAAAACACAAGGCAAACCAACCAGTGATTGAGTAGCATCGTGACAGCTAGATAACCAGGTATGCAAATAACTTTCCTGGAAAACAGAGGCACGAATAAAAGTTTAAATAGAGGAGGAAGAAGAAGAAGAAGAGGAACAATTGATCACAATTATGGTTCGACTATAATGGTTGGAGTGGGTAATGGTTAAAGTATCCGTTCTGGGTCTGAAAGGTTGGCAGTTAGATCGCGAACCCAGCAGAGTTAGAGCAAAGACTTCAAAATTGGTACGTGTTGCTTCCTCACTTGATGCTCAGCATTTAAAGGAGAGAATATGGAGAAACCCCGTGGGTTGGTGCCCATGGGGAGGAGGAAATTGCTCCTCAATTGTCCCACTGGGTGCTAGCTTGGCGTGGTAAGTTAGGTCATTTCCCCCAAGCTCAGTGGCTGTTTGTCTGCAGTCAAGTCCAGTGTTGTCCCATGTATGTTTGTGCATGGTTTGTGTTGCAACCCCTCCATAAGCCTTAGATTCTGTAGAAATAAAAAATGAATAAGGAGGGGGAGGATTCGAAGTGAAGAGTAAGCAATGTACTGCACACTTGTATATCATTAGTGATAATGGAAAGAGAAAGAGGGAGACAGCAAGTGGATGAAGAAAAGGAAAATGAGATGCAAAGATAATGATGAGGATAGAAAGAGTCAATAAAGGAAGGAAGAGAAGTGAAAGAGTAGAGAAATAGATTTCTCACATCCATGTAACTGGCGTTGATGTAGTCTGAATTGGGGTCTCCATTGACAGTCTCAAGGACGGCACGCGAATGATCATCTGCAGAGAAGACCGTGGAAGGCATCACAAAGGTGCATTGTCTCCATTAACCTCACTGGTGAGCTGAATGGATGACCCACAATTTCGAGTGACAAACCAAAGGTTAAAACATACAGTGGGGCTTGAGGATTTGGGTTAAGAGCATCCTATAAAGGATCAAATTAATCAAAGACGACTCATTAATGGGGAGACGTTGTGCTGTTATTCATTAAGCAATCATTGAGGAGTTGGTACTTCGGGACGTGGATTTGAGAAAGGAGTTTTAACAAACTTACTCAAAAAGCAAAATTCGAACTTGTTATTGAAAAAAAACTGAGCAGGCGTGGAGAGCGAATTAAAAAACCCTCGAAGCAACAAATGAGTTGTTTGACCTTTTATTGTTATTTCATCAACATTGAGCCTCTCCACATTAATTGCAAGAATTGTAATATCGGCCGAGCTGTACATTAAATCATTATTTTGATGTAAACATTTACAAATCCATGCCCAAACTAGAACAGCACTTGGGAGAGCACATTCCTCTTCCAGGCTGAACAGTTTTGGTTTTGTATCCCACTGATAGGTCGGATCTGCATCAGTACCTTAATCAAATCAAATCGGCTTGTTCTCGTCACCTACCCAACTCATCCACCAAGTTTCATCTAAATCTGTCCATAATTGTTTGAGATATCATGCGATATATATCGTTTTTGGCCAAATATTTCAATTGTGAAGAATCACTTAAAATTATCCGGATCTTCACTAAAATCGAATAAATTTGTCCTTGTCACATACTCAACCTATCCACCAAGTTTTGTCCAAATCTGTTCATAACTTTTTGAGATGTCGCGCTCACAGACAGACAAACAGACAGACAGGGGTGAAAACGTAACCACCATCCACCTTCGGGGATGTAATATAAATGGTCATGGAAGTTCACAGCTGGGTCGGGATTCAACCCCAAGCGAGAGAACTGAGAGGAGAGGGTGCATACCTCTAGGCCATCCTGCCAGTCCATTAAGCTTCTTCTAACTACCCCTGCCCTCAGTATGTTGGTATATTCTAATTGCCCCACCTAATCCTGTCATATTTAAGTTTATTCTAACTGCCCCCCCCCCCCACACCACCAATTCTTTCTCTCCATTCGTTCAAAATCTCAGAACAAAAGCGAACAGAGTTCTGTTTTCCTTGCACTCTTGGGGAGTCGTTCAACAATGCCTGACAGAAAGTCACACAGCTAGCAGGGGGTGAAGACAACAAACAATCAGAGCCTTCAAAACTTGGAAGGTATGCAGACGGTGGGAGACCAAGTTCATGGTCTTTGATTGTTGTATCCAAGACAAACACAACAGCATGTAGGCTGGCATGCAGACAGCAAAATGACAAGAGATGGACAAGGACACTGCTGTGATTAACCGACTGATGAACATTCTGACAACTTGTCGAAAGCCACTCTTTATCAGCATTTTCCTTCACTTGAACATCCCCCAAGCCCACCCTCCCCCCAGCCAAACCCCCCTCCCTCACCCATGCTTACACGCGATGATGTTTCCATAGCGATTCTTGCTGCGATTCTCCTCTCGTTTTGCAACCGACCAGGAGGCCAATTGGCCTTCAAAGAAGCTCTGAGGAAAGGAAGGAAGAGGTTGTGGTGAGTAGGCTATAATACCATATAGTTATTCAAACAAAACTACTACATCAGGAGTTCTTCCGCATGAAAGCACAGCCTGCTGCCTTAAAGTCACAACAATTTAAAGAATCAGGGTGTAATGTCTATAAAAGGTCTGAATGTCACCGCGAGTCAAGTGCATGTGATAAAGGCAGTTTAAATGTTTGATGTCACACAAAGAGAAGAAACCACACAGGTTGGCAGGGCCTGGAGCATGACCAGGGTGAAGCTATAAGACAGCTGAGGTAGCAAACGTGTGGGAAAATCTGAGAGAAAGACAAAATGAAAAGAATAAAGAGGAAGTTTAAGTTTAAGCAAGAGAAAATGTATCACTTTGGAAAGCTTTGTGATATTTTCCCTTAAAGGTCCCCTGACATGAAAAATAAACTTGTTATTTATAAATTAACTTGACCTTCCTAGTGAAGAAATCACCCATGTTTTTTTTTTTAATCAAAAATGGGATAATTAAGCAATATTTCGATCATTTCTAGTGCTTTTCACAACTTGCTATGCCCCGCCCCTAAAAAAATGGACTTCAGCGAATCGCAGCGTGACGTCACATACAGTAATTCGCACAGAGTGGATTGACTCGAGAGTCGAGACGTCGCCGCCTTATAAAGTACCTACAAATGTATTTTGCACATGTTAGTGCAATCTCTGTGATCGTCTTAATTCCAGTGATTGTTTTGCGAAAGTTTTTAAGTTTTAGCCGTACTTTCGAAAATGCCTGCAAGATGTATCGTAGCAGGATGCAGCAATACAAGCAAAGACGGTGTAAGCCTTCATATTTCCCGAAAGATGATAATCGTTGGAGAATATGGACATTGGACATCTAAAGTGAAGTTGACGAGGAACTGGAAAGGCCCAGCGACACGAGCATCATTTGCAGCGCCCACTTCGAAGACAGTGACTTTGATCACGGGCTCTATTCATCCCTCTATTCATCCCAACCCTCATTCCTCACACACAGAGACAAGAAATTCTGCTTCTGAGCCGTGTATGACACAATCACGAGGCAATTATTTATCCCTTTACTACCTTGTCGTAGTCGTGTACAAATCCAATAGATGTATGCACAATAAAGGGCTATACCATGTACACAAAATATAAAATGTGACTGTTGAACCTTTCCATTAAAAAAAAATTACAGGGACATACAAGTAAAATACCAACCATGATATTGCATCATTTCAAGGCGCAAGGAGATAATTTTAAAATCAAACGATGTTGAAAAACCTGCCCCCACATTTTGCAGCTTATTGAATTGTTCGTTGAAACCAGCCTGCTGGGATAGGTACGATTCCACATACATACAAGCCAGGTATGGATGCACTCGACATCATGGGTTTTTCTAAAGTGAAGGTACTGCTCCATTGGCTTGCTATTCATTAACATTTAGCCAAATGCTGTAATAAAAGAAAAGGGAAAATATGTTGGCACAACTATGAAAGACAAATTTATCTGTCCTATTACACGGCCTCATATCCTCGGGACTCTTACGCATTGACTTATACATTGTGTGCATGCTAATACAAGTAGTTGTCAACTCTAGAATCTAGACTAGTCCGATAAATCCGTCGTCCGTCCGACTAGTCCGATAAATCCGTCGTCCGTCCGACTAGGCCGATAAATCTGACGTGCTGTAGCTTTCCTTTATTATTCTCTTTTCTTCATTGTTTTCGACTGGTGCTACATGACGACAGTAGGAATAAAATAAATAAAAATGCAACAGAACGTCAGATTTATCGGACTACTCTCGACAATTGTATCGCAAGGTGTGTTCTGCACACAAGTTTTCATCGTATCCGGACAGCGAGATTGCTTCTTTTATGCGGGAGAGATACGGCCGTGACATGCGCCGGCCTTGTTGTGATTAATTCGCCGCGAAGCACCATGCCCGCTGCGCTGTGCTTTTCACGTCACCTCACTAAAATATTTCTGATATCGAGCAGTATGCAAGTGAATTTACATTATTGAATTAGAGTAGGATTTAGTCTAACCAGTTATTATTTCCGAGTCTTCCTTCGATGTCCTCCCGATCATCATGAACTCCGGGAATTTCATCACCATTTTCTCTGCTTGTCCTGCTTCGGGCTCGAACTGCTAAGGCCGTATTCATTTCCAGCTGCCTGAACTTCACCTCCTGCGACTATGTTATCCGACAATTTCCATTGATTCAGACCAAAATCCTTATTTCTCTCACATCACTGTCGCAACCAGACAAATCAAAGTCCATGCCATCCATTATTCAAAACAAATGTTGATTTTTTTAAAGCAGAAACGAACGAAGCGATTGAGTTCGATCAATCAAATGTGGAAAACACACAGAAAGCCAATAGAATCACGTAGACCACCAACCCGAGTAATTAACGTGCAGCCTTTGACATCCTGTATATGACGTCATGTTACGCCCCTTTCAGGAGAACTTTTAGGGGCGTTCCCGAAGAGGTTTGTGTTTTTAATTTTACATTTTACAGAATGAGTATTGTGAAAAAACATTGTCAGATCTGAAATCACGATGAAAAACTCCTCTAGGACATATATAAATGAAATTTCAGTACTTTTGCATGTCAGTGGACCTTTAATTAAAGAGTCTTTGAATTTTATTTTGCAGTGA
This sequence comes from Eptatretus atami, assembly GCA_035128595.1. Lineage (NCBI taxonomy): Eukaryota > Metazoa > Chordata > Myxini > Myxiniformes > Myxinidae > Eptatretus > Eptatretus atami. Next base: position 25,770,401 of record CM068966.1, on the reverse strand, counting down.
TTTTTTTGACTGATTTGTAGTACAAGTACGCTGGAATTGCCCGTAAGTAATAGTAAAGTGTAAACTCAGCATCGGCTGAATACTCCTCCTCCGCCCACTGCCAAGAGAAACAGATTCAGCAAATCCAGAGGCACAGATGTGATTCTAACAAAACCTTGTATGGATAGCCAAGTTGTCCAAATGGACCGTAAGCACCAGATGAAACGAAGTCTTTGACTGTGCAGAACCACAGAGAGTCTTCGATTCGAACCCACAGCGCATGCAGGCACACGAGACAGCAGCGTTTAATGAACCTCAAAGCAACAAAGATATTTCCTTGAGATTAATCACGATGACGTGAGGCACTGCACTTGCTGAGGTGTGCTAAACATTACCCAGTCCAAAGGAGCCTTTAAACTTGGAGAACAGAGTTCACCGGTGCAAGCAGAAAAGCTTAAGCAACGGGTCAAACAACAGATACTTGCAGAAAACTCGGGCGAACGGACATGGGGGGTGAACAAAAAAAAACACACGCAATGAGCAAACATTGCAACTGCAGTGTGTGTCCCCAGTCGGAGCGTGTCCGGCCCATGCGTGTGTCCCCAGCCCGCGTCTATCCCTGCCTCATGTGTGTCCCAGTACCCATTACTGGACTAATCTCCACTTTGGCAAGTCAAAGCTTTCCTGGATTCACAAAATCTTTTCCATCTTTTTCACCAAGATCTTTCTTTCCATCACCATCTTTCCATCACCAAGAATGCAGACGACAACAAACGGAAAATGTGGATGGAATTTAATTTCTCCATCCTCATGTTTTGGGCATTTTCGACTTATTTCAATAAAAACTAAACTCTCCATGAAACTCAAGATTCTTAAATCAGTGTTTCACACACAGTTGCTTGTGGTTAAATTGCGAATAAAGCAAAGACAAATACTCTTGGAAAATTGAGAAGGCAAAAGGAAAAACAAAATCTCAAAAGAAAAAAAACCCGTTGTAATTGTAACTGACAACAACAGCAATAGCAAATGTGTTGTGATCCTGGGATGGACAGTTAATTGGCTTTACAGGTTTGAGGTTTCGAAAGCACCTGAAGGTGGCAATATAAGGATTCAAACTGGTCTTTGATTGTGGGATCCAACACTTGCGGAACAGCAAGTCGGCTGGAATGCAGACGACAACAAACGGACAAGGACACAGCTGCGGATAAAGTAACAACTGACTAATGAACATTCCAACAGATCATCAAAAACCACTCTTTATCGGCCTTTCCCTTCACTAGAACACGTAGAGAAGAGGCACAGGGAGATAGACAGCATTCCAGGAGCATGAACACATCATAATATCACTAAATATCCACCCGTTTCGCTTGGTCACATCGACCAAGGATGCCATTCTGCTTCTTGCTTCACTTCCAGGACAAAACTGCTGCCTATGAAGCAGCATTTAACCTTAACCCCCAATAAATTGAGCAACAATCACGAGTAAAGCTAAATTAACGGGAAGGTGGAATAAAAAGGGATAAATCAAAGTGGAAGGAATGAAATCAAGAGTAGTCTACTGATAATGAAGGTGAAGCGTCCATAATGAAGAAATTGTAAGTTGTGAGTCGGTGTGTTTAGCAGTTATCATCTAACTGAACCAAATGCTTCGAAGCCAGGTTCAAATCCTGTATACAACATGGATTTGTCCACTGTCTACCGATGTCCTTCCAATTCACATTAACATACACTGATGTTTACTATAATATCTTAGACATGTGAGTTGTTTGTACAAATTCACTTAAGGGCCTGAGACCAATATACAAAGCATCGTGAAGTGCCAAAAATCTCTCCTCTTCAATAAGCCTCGAAGTTTGTTTAAAAAGAGACACCATCGAAAGTCACAGTGGAAATGGCTCCTAAATGTGTACCCCACCTCTTCCTTCCTCCTTACCCAGAACAAACAGAAAGAAGTGAGAATGGGAAGCAAGGCTACAAAAAAATGATGGTGGAGATCTTGTGTTTATGGAAAGGATTTGCAGGAAATGGCCATGACCCCCTCCCTACACTGCCAGAGAGCAACGCTTATCTCCTTGTAGGTGGTGGCTGTCTCCAAGGCAATGGGTGACAATATGAATAGCTAGAAGTAAAGAGCTCCCTGTAATGTATGGTGAGCACTCCGATGGCAAAATAAGTAGCAGGACTCGAGGATAAGTCAATGATGATCCTGCAGCAGCAGATTTGTCCAGTAAATGCTGAGGCCCATGACAACAACAGGAATTGTAAATTTGGTGGTGACAGATCTCAGAACTTTGTGAAAGTTTCAACCCAAAAGCCTTTTCTACTTTTGGGGAAGGCAGTGCAAGCTTGCTTCAATTACGAGCTGATGAGAGTTTTTCTTTGTGTTCAATAACTCTTCTGATTATATTGCTGTAATCATCATTATGAGAAGGGAGTGAGAGTGAGAGAAAGAGAGTGCAAACATTTAGCTATCTGACCATCATTTAGCTTATGGTGCTTAAAATAAGCTAATAGTGACCATGGAACTGTATGCAACTTTACCATTACAGGTATTGTCACTGTAGGTACCAACTGGGACTCAGATATATTGGATGCAATATAAAATATACGAGGGTCACTTGGCCGGTGGTGTCCTTATGAGCCGCAGTGATAGTTCCAATGCAACCTGCCAAATGATTCCCTTTCTATTGCTTACTTCCACTGATTGCTTATACTTCCTGGGTCTATCATGAGGAGCTTCCTCTACTCAGAAGCCTGGATAATAGGCTTAGCTTCACTTCCTTAAGCTTATGATTGGGGGGAAAACTCAGCATGCACACTCAATACAGCACCTGTGAGTGCAATAGCAGAAAATGGCCAAAAAGAGCATTTTGTCCAATTCTGCTGCTAATATTTTGTTGTTCCGTATAATTAATCACCTGCTATTCGATGGAACATCGTTAATGTTTCTGTTGTCTCGTCCTGTTCCTTCCAGTTCTTCAATGCAGCTGCGCATCGCCATCTCCCTGTGTCTCCCATACCCGCTCATAAGCTTTTCCATATTCACTGACCCACTTTTTCCATCTCTGTCACTCTCTTTCACATACTAATGTGCATCTGCACATTTTTGTCAGACAGTTGCATTCCACTCTTGTTTCGGTCTCCTGACCTTCTACCCAGTGTCATTTACCATTCAGTTCTGTCATATGGGAGACAGAGGGAGAGAGGGAAATCGTGAGATAGAGGGTTAGAGAGAAAGAAGGATAGAGAGTAGAGGGAGAGTGAGATAGAGGGACAGAGAGGTAGATGGACAGAGTGTGGAGGTGGAGTGAGATAGAGGGATAGAGAGGTAGAAGCAGAGAGATAGAGGGAGAGACACATAAGGACAGATAGATAGAGAGACAGATAGATAGAGACAGAGAGATAGAGGAAAAGAGAATCTCCCGTGATGAAGCTGAGTTTATGGGCCAATCACTTTCACATCATAGACAGGTCGGTGGTCTTTCTGTCTTCTCCCGCCTCCTTTCTGGTCTTGCACACTTTGCCCTTTCCGTGCTCTGTCCCCCCCCCCCCCACTCCCTTTCCTCCCCAGGTTTCTACAGGGCAGACGCAGTCCACCATCAACCCCCTGAATTGATTACTGCTCACTTCCACTCATTTGTTTCTCTTTTTCCCACCTGTCGAACCAATTTCCACATTCTCTTCAATCTCATCTTTCCCCTCTAGGACTTCAAGACAGCTGTTTACCACCAACTTAGATTGTCCCCATTCCAAAACCATGATCTTTTCTACCCTTGTTAACCCTCCCCAAGTCCCCCTCTTTCCAAGTTTCCAGTTTTTCATGCCTGAAAATTTTATATGTTCTAGCTCCTCAATGAGCCACGGCATTGTATATACTTTACAGCTTGGGAATTCGCAAAACCACCATTAAGGGCCCGTAGTGAGATATCTCTAAGTACATGTGTAGTTAGCCCAAACCCATTGTATAGAGGGAATTTATGTGATCCATTCGGCTGCGACCTTTGAGTTAGGTTTTCTGTTCTATCTTTATTTTGAACCAACCACGTCTCAACTCCATCACACAACAACCACCACGCCAGCCATCGTCACCAACTGCAACCACCCCAACTGCAACCACGCTCCAACCCTCGACAACAACAACAACGCCAACAGCCACGACCTTTACCTTCACAACTCGCTCCCACATCATCGCATCACCGCCATTCCCAAACCGCACCATAACCATCAAACCACCACCGAAAACCCTCCATCACCTTCACCTCTCTCCTTCTACGGCCATTCCCGCACCACCTGAGAACACTGAACGTCGGCTGTCTCGGCCCTTCGACGTTTGGTGCCGAACGCACCAACCGCTGAGCGCAAATAGTGCCTTTCCGAGGAAAATCGGCTCAAGAACGCTACATCCACTTTTGCTCCGTCCAATTAGCAAGCGCGGCGGCTTGGCCCCGCCTCCAGCGCGTCTGTGTGAAATCGATATATGCAAATTCTAGGATCAGGGGAGATTCACGCCCCTTTCCTCCGACCAATGGCGAGCGTGGCTCCGCCCCCGAGTCATCCTGATCCGAATATTTGCATATTAGCTGCTCCTGCCGCCTATAAGAAGGCGAGCGCAAGGCGAATGAAGTAAGTGGAGTCGGTGGCGAAGTCATCAGTGTGTCAAAGATGGGTTCTGGAGTCGGCTGAGAAGAGTGCGGGAAGAGGCAAAGAGCTGCTCCGAGGCGAGAAATGCGTCGCGACGAGGTCCGCGTGTGGATCGCTCGTCGCGGACCCAAGCCAACAGCCATTCTCCTCCCCAGGCATCAACAATCTCCCTTTCCCCTGCAGATAGTGCAAAAGGGGCCCCATCCCCCCCTACCCCACACGTGGTGCCAACGAAACCCGCCAAGGAGCACGAAGTCGGCACCGCCGCGCAGCCACATTTGCGGCTCGTCCGCCACGCGTCACAAGCGCGGGTAGGACCCCCCCCCCCGGTCTCGCGGCCTAGGCCGCTCCTCCAGTTCTGCGCACATTGGCCTACAGGCCTGTCTGCCCCTTGCTTTGAGGCTTCTTTCCTTTGCTTTGTGTAAATGTGTGTTGCGCCGTCTAAAGTAGAAACTGTACAAGTGTTGCCGTGGTTGGCGTAGTCGGTAGTAACTCTGCGTCGTTGTTGCTTTTTTTGTTGGCTATATGTGCATTTTGACTGTTTGGCTGTATATGTGTGCTTGTCCGTGTCGCGTAATAAATGTGCATTTTGAACTGTTTTCCCGTTTGCTTCGTCTTTTCTTTAATTGACTCTCCATCCTGCTTCACGTAAGGGTTCGTAGTGGCTTAATACGCCGGCAATTAATCGGAACCGTCGAGGCCGACGATAACACGCTCGGTTATCACTGTAGCACGGAACGGACCGCTTAAGCGGTTCGTATCCGAAGTCGGCTGTGCGTGTACGATCGCCCGGTCGACCACTCGCACAGGTTACTAGGTAATCGAATTTGCAGCAGCCCTATCCGCGCGGTGGGCAATTGGCACGATCGTGAGGTTAAACCCCCACCCTACTAGCTCCCGTGTTGGTCCGAGAGGGTCACACTGAATTTCCTCCTGGGCGACGTGCCGCATCCGAGTTACTGCCGTCCGCACCCGGCGGCAATTCGCAACAATACATTAGAAAAAAAAAAATGGAGAGAGAGAATTTCTCCATCTCAGTCAACACCTTACACAAGATATTGAGACGAAAAAGAATCCACTCAACCATACATCTCACATCACATTTTCAACTCCACCTATGCCCAATAAATAAAACTGAAACCAATTAGCTGACTAATTAAATGACCATCCAGACTATCAGCCAGATCACATTCACAACAGAAGTTTTGACCCTTTAATCCCAGAAGCTCTCAGAATGGCAAGTCCAGCTGAAATTCGGCAAACCCACCATTAAGGCCCGTAGTGAGATATTCTCTAATACATTTGTGTAGTTAGCCCAAACCCATTGTATAGAGGGAATTTATGTGACCATTCAGGCTGCCGGACACTTTTGTAGTTAGGCGTTTTCTGTTCTATCTTTATTTTAACCAACCACGTCTCAACGCCATCCACACAACACCACCACGCCAGCCATCGTTCACCAACTTCAACCACGCTCCAACTGCAACACGCTCCAACCCTCGACAAACAACACAACGCCAACAGCCACGACCTTACCTTTCCAAACTCGCTCCAACATCATCGCATCACCGCCATTCCCAAACGCACCATAACCAGTCAAAACCACCACCGAAAACCCTCCATCCACCTTCACCTCTCTTCCTTCTACGGGCCATTCCCGCACCACCTGAGAACCACTGAACTCGGGCTGGTCTCGGGCCGTTCGACGTTTGGTGCCAAACGCACCAAGCCGCGAGCGCACAAATAGTGGCCTTTCCGAGGAAAAAAATCGGCCCTTCAAGAACGCATAACACTTCCACTTTTGCTCCGTCCAATTAGCACGCGGGGGGCTTGGCCCCGCCTCCCAGGCGCGTCTGTGTTGAAATCGATATATGCAAATTCTAGGATCAGGGGAGATTCACGCCCCCTTTCCTCGACCAATGGCGAGCGTGGCTCCGCCCCCGGGTATCCTGGATCCGAATATTTGCATATTAGCTGCTCCTGCCGGCCTATAAGAAGGCTGAGCGCAAGGCGAATGAAGTAAGTGGAGGTCGGGTGGCGAAGTCATCAGTGTGTTCAAAGAGTTGGTTCTGGAGTCGGCTAGAAGAGTTGCGGGAAGAGGCAAAGGAGCTCGGGTCCGAGGCGGAAGGATGGCGGTCGCGACGAGGTCTCGGTGTGGGATCGCTCGTCGCGGACCCAAGCCAACCAGCCATTCTCCTCCCCCAGGGCATCAACAATCTCCCGTTCCCCCTGCTGAGATAGTGCAAAAGGGGGCCCCATCCCCCCCTACCCCACACGTGGTGCAACGAACCCGCCAAGGAGCACGAAGTCGGGGGCACCGCCGCGCAGCCACATTGCGGCTCGTCCGCCAACGGGTCCGAGGACGCGGGTAGGACCCCCCCCCCCCGGTCTCGCGGGGCCTAGCCGGCTCCTCCAGGTTCTTGCGCACATTGGCTACAGGGGCCTGTCTAGCCCCCTTGTCTTTGAGGTGCTTCTTTCCTTTGCTTTTGTGTAAATGTGTGTTGGCGCCGTCTGTAAATAGAACTGTACAGTGTTCTGCCGTGGTGCGCGTTAGTCGGTTTAGTACTCTGCGTCTTTGTTGCTTTTGTTTTTGGTTGCTATATGTGCATTTTTGACTGTTGGCTGTATATGTGTGCTTTCCGTGTGTCGCTAATAAATGTGCATTGTTGAACTGTTTTTCCCGTTTCGCTTCGTCTTTTCTTTAATTGACTCTCCATCCTGCTTCACGTAAGGAGTTCGTAGTGGCTTTAATACGCCCGGCGCCAATTAATCGGAAACCGTCGAGGGCGACGATAACACCGCTCGGTTATCACTGTAGCACGGGGAACGGACCGCTAAGCGGTTCGTATCCGAAGCGGCCTGTGCGTGGTACGATCGCCCGGTCGACCACTCGACAGGTACTTAGGTAGATCGAATTTGGCGAGGCAGCCCTTATCCTGCGCGGTGGGGCAATTGGCACGATTCGTGGTGAGGTTAAACCCCCACCCGTGACTAAGCTCCCGTGTTGGTCCGAGAGGGTCACGACTTGAATTGTCGTCCGGTGGGCGACGTGCCGCGATCCGAGTTACGTGGGCCGTCCGTCGCGGCGGGCGCGAAATTCGCAACAATACATTGAAAAAAAAAATGGAGGAGAGAGAGAGAGAATTTTCTCCATCTCAGTCAACACCTTACACAAGATATTGAGACCGAAACAAGAATCCATTCAAACCATAATCTCACATCACATTTTCAAAACTCCACCTATGCCCAATTAAAATAAACACTGAAACCCAATTAGCTGACTAATTAAATGACCATTCCAGACATCAGCCAGATCACACATTCACAACAGAAGTTTTGACCCTTTATCCCAAGAAGCTCTCAGAATGGCAAGTCCATACTTCAATTTGTATCCAGACATGTAAAAAAAAAAAAATTTAACGAATTTACGACTTGAAAACAAAGATCTGC
>CM068966.1:25750831-25761914 GCA_035128595.1 Eptatretus atami | reverse complement strand
CAGGAGAGAGATCACCCTTGGAGGTGGGGCTTCTGCCTGCTCGGCACATTATATAAAACGCAATTCTTTCATGGTTTGTATACAAAAACATCGGAAAAGTACACGGGGGCAATGGCATCTGAGGAAATTATTCTTAATCCATCTAATTGATACCGCACCACCCCCATATGGTGCATGTAGCACTTAAGCTCACAGTCTCCTCCTATTTACATCGAGATGTCTCCTTCACCAACAACTCTATTCAACCCTACTTTCCTATTGCAATTCCTCCAATCGACCCCCACAACCATAACAATATATATTATATATATACAATATATATTATATATCTATATATATTATATGTAATAGTTGTCACAACGAGCCTTGGCCATGTGATGAAACATCGGCCGAGGCCCTCACTTTTTTTCCCGCCCTCTACCTTTCACCTTCATTTGCTTTTAAAATTTGTTTCTCAACAACCATTAAAGTTGAAAATGGTACCATATAATACGCCACAACCCAGGAATGCAGGGTCAAATTTTTTTTGATTTCAACCAAAACATTTTCAATAATCCACATCGATAAATGCCAGAAAGAGCAAGCTTGAACTCTGCTTCACCTGACAAGTCCCAAGACGCTACTGATCGCCTATGCGAGGCTAAGGTGCACTGTGATTGGCTGCCTGGCAAGGTGATGACACCAACACACATAACTGTACTTGTTTGCTGTTCTCGAATTTCAAAATAAAAATTATAGCCACAAACCCGCAAAAAAAGTGTGGCTGGGGGAACCATGGGCTTGCTGGAAGTTAAGATTGGTCAAATGGAAAACTAGTATCATTCTGGCATCTGCAAACAGGTATAACCATGGATGGAATCAATCGAAGGTGATCGAGGTATGCCAACTGCAATGGAAAGCAAAGAGAACGCCTTTTCATCAGAGCAAAACCCGCAAAAACAAGCTTCTTCTTGCCTCCATACTAACTTCGATCAAGTAACAGACGGAGTGAAATTATAGTTAGAAGCGTCCACTCTGAGGCCTGGGAGGTCGGTGTTCAATTGTGACCCCCAGCCAAGTCATTCCAAAGAGCATTAAAATGGTATGTATGTTTCCCTTGTTTGAAATGCTGAGGGCATTTAAATGGATATGCGCATGGAGAAACATTGGATTGGCATCCATGGGGAGGAGGAAGATATTTATTCTTCATTGCCTCGTTGTTGTGGAGAAGAAGTCATTGCCTTGTTGAAGAATAATTAACGCCTTATTTAAATTAAACATCTTCCATCAGGCGATCACTGGCCACCTCGCTCACTGTCTGGGGTTCTTCAGGCGTTTCCTGGTAACCTCGCTGGGGTGAAGCTGTTATGTTTTTTGGCCTACTCAACCATGCCTTGACTTGGAACAGGCCGCAACGATTTCTTAAGGATAAAAGTTTGTTGTTTTCACTTTCCTCCTCACTCATGTTATCTGAATGCCTGTTCATCATAGCTACGAATTCCTGGGGTGTATTGGCAATGCTTAAAAACATCCGGAGAACGTCAGTGTTCGTGTGACATTTCGGGGCGTCTCCCAGGAGGTGTATGTTTAAATGTGTCCGTTATTTCGCATGCCAAACTAGCCTTCCTCTTAACAAGCCGTTTTGTTGGAGTGCTGCTTCAGTGCTTAATCCACTTGGCGAGCGCTCTCCAAGCCTGCTTGGTTGTTCGTTTCGGTAGAAGTATCCGTGCTTTCATGGAACATTGATTAGACAGACTACGTTTCTGCCTGTAGTTGGGCCCCTGCTGAATTCTGCTAACTTCACCAGAATTCCTTTTTTCAAAGAACTCTGTTTTCCAAGTAGAATCTTTGTGGTTTGTCGTTTTTTTATGTATTTTATGCGTGTGTTTAGTAATAACTGTATACCATAACGGAAGTGTGTGTGTGTGTGTGCATATGCGTGTGTACGTGCAAGTTTCGCTGTTTCTTGCTATCTCCACATGCAGGTGGGTTTCAACAGGTAAAACAGAGACCCTACCAGGTCTCAAGTGTGCGTGCGTGCGTGCCGTGTTTTACATAATTGGGGTTTCAGAATGTGGAATGGATCCCCCAGGAAACAGGCTCAATTCTACCTTCATTTTGTTAAGGGGTCTGATTCATGGACAAAGCTGTGATGTTTTTGTCCTCAAAGCTTTGTGTCGAGGGCTCTCTTCAGGATCGTTACTGAGGCAAAACGGTCCAACTGAAGTTCATTTGAAGTGATATTCCCAGGATGGTTTTAATATCTTGTGAGGTTTCTTCTTCATCCTGGGAACAACTTTGGCCTTCTTCAGCTCCAGGATCTTATCACTTCTTGGTTGAGTCCTAGTGGGGCAACTTAGCATAACAATGTGCATTTTGTGAGGAAAGCACCAAATTTGGCACACGAGTAGCCTATCATATTATGAATAGATTTGGATATTTGGGCCATCTCAATTTTGATGGCAGTGGAAATGGCTGCCAGCAGCCATCAAGCGGCTGAATTTGAGATGGCCAATATCCAAATCTGTTATAATATGAATAGGCTACTCGTGTGCCAAATTTGGTGCTTCCCTCAAAATGCACAATGTTATGCTATAATTTAGCTAATTGCCCCAATGTCTTTGGTATTTGTCATTTTCATGAATTCTGCATCATTAGTCCAAAATCACTGGTTAAACACATCAATTAGCAATGCCTTCTTCTCTTTTTTTTTGCCTAAGTATGATATCTAGTCGCCATGCTTTGTTTTCGATTCACACCAGATGGATCATTAGGTCATACGTGGAGCCGTAACTTCCATGTTTTCAGTGATCTGCTTTTGGTTTCATTTTCCCAAAAATTTTCTGAAATTGTAATATCAAAGTTTTTTTGCAGATTGTGCCAGAAGATTACTTTACAACTCTGTTTGTATTGTTGTTGGTGTACAGCTGTTCTGATGTTTTTTTTTTTCGTGTTCCGTCATTAAGTGGTCAATATCATTCCTCTTTCGACCCACACACCTCCACCCCTCACCTGGTCTTTTTTTTTCTCCTCTCCCCACGCCTTTTCTCTCACTCTGTCCCCTCCATGCTCCCCCCTTCCTCATAACAATGCAGCACTCTCCTCCACATCTCTGTCTCTCCTCTGTCTCTCTCTTTCTCTGTCTCTGTCTCTGTCTCTCTCTCTCTCATCTCTCTCTCTTCTCTTCTTTCTCTCTTCTCTCTCTCTCTCTCCTTTTCCTCTCTCTCTCTCTCTCTCTCTCTCTCTCTCTCTCTCCTCTTTCTCTTTTCCCCTGCCCCGCCCCCTATTTCTCTTTCTCTTTCTCTCACGCACCCTCCCTCTCGCAGTGAAGATCAACATTTTTGTGAGATGGTAGCCTTCTCCACCCACCCCCTTTCTATCTCTCTGCCTCCCGTTCTCCCTTTATCCCTAAACTGCCTCCTCTGTTCTTCTCTCTGTCTCTCTGTCCTCTATCTCTCTCTCTCTCTCTCATCTCTCTCTCTCTCTTCCCCCCCACCAACGCCACTTTATTGACCCGTCAGCGAACGACGGTTGTATTTGCTAATAAAATATATGTTGTGTATGCATGCAAATGCTAGTTGTTGGCTTCTTTCTCCACACATAGGTGGTTTCAGAAGATTGGACGGGAGACCTACCATGTTATCAAAGTATCAACCTCACATTCGTGTGTGTGTGTGTCTGTATGTTTGCATGTGTTGTATTGTTGTTGTGTACTTCATACATGCACGTATACCTGCCCGATGCAAACTCAAAAGGTTAAACCATTGATATTTGTCTTTCTAACATTTAAACTTAGAAGGGAAACACTAAATCTCAAAAGATCTGATGCTTTAAATACTGCATTTTGTGGAACCTCCTTAGATGCATCTTTTGGATATTCCTTGAGAGGTATTCCTAGTGCGGTATTGGATCTCATTGATTTGTCTGTATAGTTTGTTTACCACTAGTAGTGTTTCTCTATGAGTTCCATGTTTATGATCCTTGATGATCAATTTCAAGATTTTAATTCGCACGATCCAGGGCTTTCCCCACAATCCTCCACCCTTTACTGCCCTTACCTAAGATACGTGTTTTCATCACACTCTACCCATTTGAGGGGCTTGAGCAGTGTGGTGCATATCCAACTATCTTATACTTGTACGTGCCATTGTGTGCAGTATATGTAGGCCTTATTATACTCCATCCATCAATACCTTTATAAGCTAGAGTTCGTTGGAAACAAATATATATTGACCTTCTCTATGGTTATGTTATGAAATAGAGGTTATTCTGCTGTCACCTTGTCTATCATTGAACGCCGAGATGTGTTGTCTATTGTGCCATGCAGATATGATTATTAGTCCACCTGACATGTCTCAGGTGGTTTTTCTTCTTGATAATGTTACTTTGACAAACACGAAACCACACACTCTCAATTGGTTGAATGCTTATAATGCCATATGTGGCATAAACGTCTTCTTGGCGTTGTTCTCTTATCATAGAAATTATATATATATAATGGTTTTTGGGCTGGGGCTGGGTGAGAAGATCATGATGAACGATGATGGATGGGTATAGTATGTATTTCCACCAGACCCTGGGAATTTTGTAAGGTTTCCGGTCGCACACGATATTGATGGATCCGGTGTATTTCGCGGCGGGTCGCTTAACTGCCGTGTGCAATGCCAATAACTCAACGTAGCGTGGTCCTAGGGTCTACCAGTCTCAATTGTGGTTCTATTTGGGTTATCCTGCAGTTAATCACCGTGTTTAATTACCTCTTCACCAGGGACTACGCCTCGGTTTACGCCTTGTACTGCGCAGACAGTCCTGTGATCACTTTAATCTGGAGTCGGATGCAGCCGAGGCGACTTTCTGCTATCGAAGGACCGGTACCTGGCGAAAAGGAAGCGGATCGTTGGGAATAATCCAGCTAGAACTAGGATTCTGAACCATGCTGGATCAATGGAAGAAAGAAGACAAAGGCCGAGCAGGGAACATCCTAATGATCATTATTATTTACAAGCAAGGCGAGGAAAGCTATGTGGCACAGCGAAATTAATTGGCGGGCTTGAAATTAAATACAAACGCAGGAGGTTGACTCAGCCTGTCCATCCTTCCGAGGTCGGCGAAGTGAGTACCAGTGTAATGGGCCCGGTGTATGCCCCCGGTTAGAATAGGTGATCCATATCCCTGTGTCGTAAGAGGTGACCGGGTTTGTGTCAGGAAGGGCATCTGGGTGGTAAACCTGTGCGAATCATTAATCGGATCATAACGGATGATCCGCGTGGCGACCCCTAACGGGAGCAGCTGAAAGAAGAAGAAGAAGATATAAATATATATATATATATATATATATATATATATATATATATATATAATATATATATTATATATATATATATCTGTACCCTTTTCACCACTGATTTGCATGATATTAAGACTTCGGGACGTTCTGGTTGATGTAGAAAGCTGAAAATTTTGTGTGCGATTAGACATCGGGCTGGTACAACCGGAAAAACTCGCAGAATTGTCGGACACATCCATAAATGAATATATAAATAATGAAAAAAAAATGAAAAAAAGAAAAATGCCGGTGAGTGAACCAACGGTAATATTTGGTGTGAGCAATGGACATCCAAACTGATACACTGGAAAAATAACAGAATTGTCGACAACATCTGTTTTAAATTGAAAAAAAATAATATAGTAATTTATATATAACATATATATATATATATATTATAATAATTATATATATATATATATTGACAAAAAAAATCAATGCAGTTGAGCTACCTGAGACAGCGGGGAAAGCAACGGTTTGTAGGCTTACACAATGTGTACCACACACCCAGCCAGTATTAATAATGCTCATTCCACCACTCCATTGACGTCACTGACTGACTGATATTAATTGTTCGGTACCTTCTGAGTGATGTAGCAAGCTGAAATTTTGCATGCTGACTGATATCAAATGCTAAACTCCTGTGTTTGCTTCTAAAATCTTGTGTGTCCCAAACCCATCATTTTCTGTATCTCACCTTCCCTAGTCACACAGCTGTTCCCTAGACTCTGTGTCCTTTTATCCTGAAACAAGGTGGGAGAGCTTGCTGTCAAACCCTTGATCAGATTCCCTGAAACCAGTCCAGACCGGCGCTCAGCCCTCAATGTTCTAAAAACCTGCTCCTCTGCTCTTGCTCCACACTCTCTCTGTTCTATTCACCCTCTAACATTTACTCAAGGTCATCTTGCCATCTGCTTGAAATCACAAACCATTACTGCCTCGCATAAAAAGGGTGCAAAAACTGATCCCTCATACCAATCGCATCAGCCTTCTCTCAATCCATCAAGCAACGTATGGAATCCATCATCACTTCAAGATGTTCTAAATCCTTCCTCTTCTCAAATGGCTTTGGTTTTCTGACCATGCAATTTGGATTAGACCAGGTCACTCACCATGGATATGCTGCTTCCTGCTTTTCCCAACAATGGATGGAAAGTCCGTAAATGCAAACATAAGATCAGAGCCATGCTCCTGAGACATATCGCGAACTTTCGATATGGTCCTGGCATCCCGCACTGCTCACTAAACTCTCTTCCTTCTGGCATCCAAAGGCAATTTCTGCTTGGAAATCAACTTATATCACCTTCATCAAACTCTCCTTGCTCTGCTTTTAAAATGCTTATCACCTTCATCAACCACTGCAAACCTTCACTGCAAAGCTCAGAGTTTTGTGGCTGGTGGTTTAAACCTCCGCTTAAAATAGTGAAATGAAAACATTTTGAAAATTCTAATTATTCTCACATCAATTTCAACTTCACAAGAATGCATATCATGCACTGTTTTGCATATTATCAGTAATCTTTGTTCTCTTTGTGAACAGAGTTGCCGGGCTGAGGCTCCTGGATCGGAGGTGGACGCTTTGGTGGAGGACTATGTCCGATGGAGATTTGGGGTTGTGCTTGTCACACTCATATGTATATGTGTGTTGTAATGTGTGTGTATGGTGTGTGTATATATATATATATAATATATAAATATATATATAATATATATATATATATTAGTAGTATATATTATTATATATATATATATAATATATATACTGTATATATAACATGCTCGTTTATTTATTATCATAGTTGCATTTTGTTTGACAACCCATTCTTGGTGTGGTGTTGAAGGTTAAAATTATGATTCTTAAAAATTGTTTGGAGAGACAAAAGCTGTTACAGACTTCACTGAATTGTCAGCCATTCCATTTTGGAACTGTAATTTATTTGGAATAACAATGTTGGGCTTTTCACGAGTCGTCTTTTGTACTGAAGCGCAGCTCTGCATCAGAACCTGACAAACTAATTTCACCTTTTTTGTTCCCTACGAGCCGGCCAATGCCGCCTTTATTCCACGAGCATTGTCTGCATTTTGTTCCAGTGTTTCTTTCTTTGTGTCGATTGAATTGGAATTTCCAACTCGTGCTTCCGTGG
Organism: Eptatretus atami; assembly: GCA_035128595.1. NCBI lineage: Eukaryota > Metazoa > Chordata > Myxini > Myxiniformes > Myxinidae > Eptatretus > Eptatretus atami. The sequence goes on along the minus strand of CM068966.1, from coordinate 25,754,465 downwards.
TCCAAAGAGAATTGTGAGATGGTGTATTGTTTTCACAACACTCTTCTCGTTAACTCAAACCACCACTACCATCCAACTGTTGTTGTTTTCATGTTGCACATATTGTTACTGAGATACATGGGGTGTTTAAAAGGGATTGCCACTTGGGAATTATGAAATGGTGTTCGATTGCAATTGATGGAAAGAAAGAGAAAACGAAACAGGAAATCATGTCTGCCCCACCTGCACGATGTAAGACTCATCGTTTAGGAGGAGACAGGGAAGATGTAAATACTTTTTTTATATATTTTTGTTCTTAATGTGTGTTTAAAATATGTAAATCTCGGTGTGCTGGCAGCTTTGGACCTATATTGTGAGTTGTCAACATTTGAGAAACCTTGGAACGCACTCGTGTAACAGTGGTTACCTGGTATGAACCCTTCTCTTCACTCTCCTTCTCTCCACTCCATTTCCCCCCAACCCTTCTCATGAAACCTTCATGATTCGATGAGTGAAACCCAGGGCTTTCACGAGGAAAAAAGAGGTGAAAAAAAAAACTTCATGCCCATCAGAGGTGAACTAACATATCTCAAGAACATGAGGAAGCAATCCCCGATCTGTCAATTAACGATTATTTTACATAAGAGTTCGAACCTGACTCGCACAAAGGCAAACACTTTGTCAATATTGAAGTTCTCTGAGAACTTGTTGTGTGAAGTGGAAAAGAAGGAATTTAATTTTGTACTTTGCTCCAATTCCCCTGGCTCTCTGGGGTGCAGGCTTGCATCTCGTACGTCAGCATAAACCACCTATTTTCACAGTACAATGATCAAGGATGAAAAAGCTTGAAAAGAAGGCTAAGTAAAATGCCAAAGCCTGAAAGCGCTTAAAGACGATCTTCACCGGCGATGCTTGTCACGGGGGCTATGTGCTTGTATGGCGCTGCTAAGCGCAAACTAATCAGGCCTGTTTGAGGATATACCTGAGTGACGCTTGCATAAGGCAATGCTTCATAAGAAATGAGGTGCATGGCACTACTTTGGTAGGCACTTACAGTATCCTCTTTTATGTTGGATAAACAAATTTATCTTGGTAATTTTGGAAGCATAGAAATGAAAGTGTGGACAATTTCGAAAATTCAACCCTAGCTGAGTTTTGTCACGTTTTTCATCATGTTTGTCTCATCTTTTAATCTTTGATGGGCATTTGAGCTCTTACAACAGGTGAAAAACCTCATATTTATTCAGCTTTTATGGCTGCTCTTAGAGTCACCCTTATTCTGGACTTCCATCTGTCTGTCTGTCCCGCAGAAACTTTGGTCAAGCCTAGGGGCTAAACCACTCACAACCGTTCCAATGAAATTTGGTAGGTAGGACCAATATTTCTGGAATCGTGTGCTTTCGAATATGGGACCCCGGGCCCTAGAACGGCATAGCAACGCCTTTAAAGTGGTCAAAAAATCGAAAAAATCAGAAAAAATTAAATCGAAATCGATAGCTTAGAGTTCTGTTGTGCAATCTAATCTAGCTCCTTCATGCCAATTTGCAGCCCTAACAAAATATTTGTAGGAGGAGATAGAATTTGTGCGAGTACAATGTCGAACATTTGCAAGAAACGGTTATTGCGCAATATCTCTAAGAGAAAGAGTCTGATTTGTGAAAACTTGGGTGAAATGGTACATGTGGCGAGCATGTACACCAAAAAGAATGGTTGCTATGCACACCTCCGTTGCTTAGCAACAGCTAAAATACTTTTATCGTACATCAGTACACTTATTGTGGTGTACAAAAAAAATCATACCTCCGAAACTGGACCCGAGGGACCTATTTTGTTTTGTGCCAAGGAAATGTCTTACAGAAATCATATAAAAAAAATAAAATCTTTAGCGAATAGAATAATGGATTTACCAGGGCTGCCATTTGTTCGAGTCTCCTTTGGAAACATGCCTGAATTTCAACAAGGCGGGTTTTCTGGGTGCAAATCTAAGAGGGCTGTGAAAATAATCATATTTATTGTGTCTAAATTGATTGATAGTTTCAACCATGTACATGAATATCTGCTAGTCCGGTCGCCAGCTTTCATCTAGAGCGAGCCGACCATGTTGCCTCCCGGCTTGGTACTTGTAATTACCCTTTTTTATATCATATGTCAACTTTCCATGGAGATAAAATGAATCCCACGAGACACAATTTAGATGGCATGACACTGTGTGCACTTCACACAGATGAGACGACTAAGTGTGCGGTGGGGACTTAATGCTCGCGTTTCCTGTAGGAGTGGTCATTTTGTAACAAAACGGGTGGAAAGAAAGCACTGAGTGCAATTTCGCTATTGGATATTCCTGATACACCCCTTGCAATTGCAGCCTCCAATCGACTTTGTGCCATTGAACCGTCAAATACATTGATTTCTCTTCTCTCTCTCTCTTCTCTCTCCTCTTCTCTCTCTCTCTCTCTCTCTCTCTCTCTCTCTGCTGGGATGGCAGATAAGTGTCCATTGGGAAGGGAAGAACTACCTTCTCAGTCATGTGTCGATTTGGTTCAAAATAGCCTTCTGGCTCTTTTGAAGGAACAGTTTTGTTCCTAAATGCTCAAACTGCCAATGCGATAGCACGTGATATGTGTACCGGCTGTGCAATGCGTGACCGAGAGCAGGTGGCATTTTATCATAGCGAGCAGTGTTTTTTAAGGTGTACCATTGGCAGCAAAACCGTCCATCTTCGGCCCATGGATGACTGTTGAAAAATTGTCCCCAAAATTTGGTGAACGCCAGATAAGATACATTGTGTGTGTTGAAAGCTTGTCCCTCCCTGGCCTTATGAGAGGTCAGGCTTCCATGTTTGAACTCATACACATGATATATAAGACTCATCTGTATGTGCATTATCTTAATGTGTGTCAGCTGCCAGTGGACCGTCCGTAAGTCATAGTGCGGAAGCTGCCGTCTTAGACTTACATATGCAATAGCTCTCAGTTGGTCGAGCATATTCCTCGTAATGATATTTCAAAAACCCATTGGTTTCCTGTTCATTAGCCCTTCATGAAAACCTTTTTTTTTTTTTGCTGCCACCAACCTGAGACTGTTTTCATTGTCTTTCATGCTGTCCGTTCTAGATGGTGGCACAGAGGGGGGGGGGGGGGGGGGGTGGGGGGGGGGACGCACAATAAAAAAAAAAAGGTTTTCATGAAGGCTAATGAACAGAAACCAATGGGTTTTTGAAATATCATACGTGAGGAATATGCTCGCCAACTGCCAGAGCTATTGCATATGTAAAGGTCAAAGACGGCAGCTTCCCAGCACTATGACTTACGGACGGTCCACTGGCAGCCTGACACACATTAAGGATAAATGCACACTACAGATGAGTCTTATATATCATGTGTATGAGTTCAAAACATGAAGCCTGACCTTCTCATAAGGCCAGGGAGACAAGCTTTCAACACACACAATGTATCTTATCTGTGCGTTCACAAATTTGGGGACAATTTTCAACAGTCAGTCCATTGGGCCGAAGATGGACGGTTTTGCTGCCAATGGTACACCTTAAAAACAGCTCGCTATGATTAAAATGCCACCTGCTCTCGGTCACGCATTGCACAGCCGGTACACATCACGGTGCTATCGCATTGGCAGTTTGAGCATTTAGGGAACAAAC
>CM068966.1:25719275-25750806 GCA_035128595.1 Eptatretus atami | reverse complement strand
CAGGAGAGAGATCACCCTTGGAGGTGGGGCTTCTGCCCTGCTCGGCCATTATATAAAAACGCAATTCTTCCATGTTTGTAATACAAAAACATCGGAAAAGTACACAGGGGGCAATGGCATCTGAGGAAATTATTCTTAATCCACTTCTAAATTGAACCGCACACCCCCCATATGGTGCATGTACACTTAAGCTCACCAGTCTCCCTCCTATTTACATCGAGATTCCCTTCACCAAACAACTCTATTCAACCCTATTTCCTATTGAATTCTTCCTCGACCCCCACAACCATAACAATATATAATTATATATATACATATATATAATATATAATATCATACTATATATATATAATGTAATAGTGTCCACACGAGCCTTGGCCATGTGAATGAGAACATCGGCCGAGGCCCTTCACTTTTTTTCCCGCCCTCACCTTTCACCTTCATTTGCTTTTAAATTTGTTTCCTCAAACAACGCATTAAAGTTGAAAATGGTACCATATAATCGCCAACAACCCAGGAAATGCAGGGTCAAATTTTTTTTGATTCAGACAAAACATTTTCAATAATCCACATCGATAAATGCTCAGAAGAAGCAAGCTTGAACTCTGCTTCACCTGACAAGTCCCAAGACGCTACTGATCGCTATGCGAGGCTAAGGTGCACTGTGATTGGCTCCTGGCAAGCGTGACACACACACATAACTGTACTTGTTTGCTGTTCCTTCGAATTTCAAATAAAATCTATAGCACAAACTCCGCAAAAAAAGTGTGGCTGGGGAACCATGGGCTTTGCTGAAGTTTATAGATTGGTCAAATGGAAAACTAGTATCATTCTGCATCTGCAAACAGGTATAACCATGGATGGAATCAATCGAAGGTTGATGCGAGGTATCCAACTGCAATGGAAAGCAAAGAGAACGCCTTTCCATCAGAGCAAAACCCGCACAAAACAAGCTTCTTCTTGGCCTCCAACTATAACTTCGATCAACGTTAAACAGACCGAGTGAAATTAATAGTTAGAAGCGTCCACTCTGAGGCTGGGAGGTCGGTGTCAATTGTGACCCCCAGCCAAGTCATTCCAACAGAGCATTAAAAATGGTATGTATGTTTCTCCTTGTTTGATTGACTGAGGGCATTTAAATGGATATGCGCATGGAGAAACGCAATGTGGATTGGCTCCATGGGGAGGAGGAAGATATTTATTCTTCATGCCTCGTTGTTGTGGAGAAGAAAAGTCATTGCCTTGTTGAAGATAATTAACGCCTTATTTAATTAACATCTTCATCAGGCGATCACTGGCCACCTCGCCTCACTGTCCCTGGGGTTCTTCAGGCGTTTCCCTGGTAAACCTCGTGGGTTGAAGCTGTTATGTTTTTTGGCCTACTCAACCATGCCTTGACTTGGAACAGGCGCAACGATTTCTTAAGGATAAAAGTTTGTTGTTTTCACTTTCCTCCTCACTCATGTTATCGAATGCCTGTTCATCATAGCTACGAATTCCCTGGGGTGTATTGCAAATGCTTAAAAACATGCCGGAGAACGTCAGTGTTCGTGTGACATTTCGGGCGTCTCCAGGAGGTGTAAAATGTTTATAATGTGTCGTTATCGCATGCCAAACTAGCTTCCTCTTAACAAGCCGTTTTGTTGGAGTGCTTGCCTTCAGTGCTTAATCCACTTGGCGAGCGCTCTCCAAGCCTGCTTGGTTGTTCGGTTTTCGGTAGAAGTATCCGTGCTTTCAATGGAACATTGATTAGACAGACTACGTTCTGCCTGTGTTGGGCCCTGCTGAATTCTGCTACTTCCCACCAGAATTCCTTTTCAAAGAACTCTGGTTTCCAAAGTAGATCTTTGTGGTTTGTCGTTTTTATGTATTTTATGCGTGTGTTAGTATAATAAACGTATTACCATAACGGAAGTGTGTGTGTGTGTGTGCATATGCCGTGTGTACGTGCAAGTTTCGACTGTTTCTTGCTATCTCCACATGCAGGTGGGTTTCAACATGGTAAAACAGAGACCTACCAGGTCTCAAAGTGTGCGTGCGTGCGTGCGTGTTTTACAAATTGGGGTTTCAGAATGTGGAATGGAGTCCTCTCTGCAGGAAACAGGCTCAAGTATCTATCCTTCATTTTGTTAAGAGGGCTGATCATGGACAAAGCTGTGATGTTTTCTGTCTCTCAAAGCTTGTGTCCGAGGTCTCTTCAGGATCGTTACTGAGCGCCAAACGGCTTCCAACTGAAGTTCATTTGAAGTGATATTCCCAGGGATGGTTTTTAATATCTTTGTGAGGTTCTTCTTCATCCTGGAACAACTTTGGACATTCTTCAGCTTCCAGGATCCTTATCACTTCTTGCTTGAGTCCTAGTGGGGCAACTTAGCATAACAATGTGCATTTTGTGAGGAAAGCACCAAATTTGGCACACCGAGTAGCCCTAGCATATTATGAATAGATTTGATATTGGCCATCTCAATAATTTTGATGGCAGTGGAAAAATGGCTGCCACAGCCATCAAGCGGCTGAATTTGAAGATGGCCAATATCCAAATCTGTTATAATTGTTAATAGGCTACTCGTGTGCCACTTTGGTGCTTCCCCAAAATGCACATGTTATGCTATAATTTAGCTTTGTCCCCAACTGTCTTGGTATTTGGTCATTTTCATGAATTCTGCATCTTAGTCCAAAATCACTGGTTATTAACACATCAATTAAGCAATGCCTTCTTCCTCTTTTTTTTTGCACCTAAGTATGATATCTGTCGCCATGTTTGTTTTACGATTTCTACACAGATGGGATCATTAGGTCTACGTGGAGCCGTAACTTCCATGTTTTCAGTGATCTCTTTTGGTTTCATTTTCCCAAAAATTTTCTGAAAATTGTAATATCAAAATTTTTTGCAGATGTGCCAGAAGATTACTTTACAACTCTGTTTGTAATTGTGTTGATGTACAGCTGTTCTGATGTTTTTTTTTTTCGTGTTCGGGTCATTAAGTGGTCACATATCATTCCTCTTCGACCCACACCACCTCCACCCCTCACCTGTATTTTTTTTCCTCCTCCTCCCCCACCGCCTTTTCTCTCACTCTGTCCCCTCCTGGCTCCCCCCTCCTCATAACAAAATGCAGCACTCTCCTCCACATCTCTGTCTCTCCTCTCTCTCTCTCCGTCTCTGTCTCTGTCTCTCTCTCTCTCATCTCTCTCTCTTTCTCTTCTCATCTCTCCCCTCTCTTCTCTCTCTCTCTCTTCTCTCTCTCTCTTCTCTCTCCTCTTTCCTGCCCCATTTCTTTTCTCTTACCTCACGCACCCTCCCTCCGCATGAAGACAACCATTTTGTGAGATGGTAGCCTCTCCACCCCCCCCTTTCTATCTCTCTGCCTCCCGTTCTCCCTTTACCCTAAACTGCCTCTCTTCTTGTTATTCTTGTCTCTGTCTCGTCCTCCTGTCTGTCTCTGCTCGCCGGTTTGCTTCCTTTCCTCCCTATCTCCTCTCCTCTCTCTCTCTCCCATCTCTCTCTCTCTCTCTCTCCCTCCCACTCTCCCCTCCCACACGCCACATTTATTGACCCAGTCAGCGAAGCGACGGGTTGTATTTGCTAATAAAATATATATGTGTGTATGCATGCAAATTGCTGTTGTTGGCTTCTTTCTCCACACATAGGTGGGTTTCAGAAGATGGACGGGAGACCTACCATGTATCAAAGTATCAACTCACATTCGTGTGTGTGTGTGTCTGTGTTTGCATGTGTGTATTTGTGTAACACATACATGCACGTAACCTGCCGAATGCAAACTCAAAAGTTAAACATGATTTTGTCTTTCAAATTTAAACTTGAAGGCAGAAACACTAATCAAAGACTGATGCTTAAATACCTGATTTTGTGGAACCTCCTTTAGGATCTTCTCTTGGTATTCCAGAGAGGTATTCTACCTTGCAGTATTTGTGAAACTCAGTTTGGTTGAAGTTTTCTCACCACTTGATGCCATGTTTGATCTTGATTGATCAATACAAATTTAATTCCCAGATCCAGGCTTTCCCCACACCTCCACCCACTGCCTTCCTAAGACGGTTTCACATCACACTCTAACCCATTGAGGGCATATGAAGCAGGTGGTGCACCATACATCTTATACTGTAGTGCCATTGTGAGTTTGTGCCTTAATACTCCATCCATCAATACTCTTTCATAAGCCTAGAGGTTTTGGAAACAAATATATACACCTTCCTATGGTTATGTTTATGCAAATGAGGTATTCTGCTTCACCTTGCTTCATGGAACCTGAGATGTGTGTACTTAGTGCCATGCAGAATATTTTGTCCACCTTGACATTCTCAGTGGTTTTCTTCTTGATAATGATACTTGAAAACAGAAACACACACTTACAAGGTTGATGCTTATAAAATGACCAATGTGGCAAAACGTCTCCTTCGGGGTTCTCTTATCATAAAATTATATATATATAGTGGCGGGCTGGGGGGTGGGTGAGAAGATCAATTAGGTGGGGGAAGCTATGTCGATTCCACCAGACTCCTGGGAATTGTAAGGCCGTCGCACACCGGATAAATTCCGTGACGCGGCGGGTCGCTTAACTGACCGTTGCATGCAATAACTCAACCGGCGTGGCCTAGGGTTCCAGTCTAATGGGTTATTGGGTTACCTGAGTTAATCACGTGGTTTAATTACCGGGAAACACGCCTCGGTACGCCTTGTCCCAACCGGATCACTTTATCGGATCGGATGCAGCCGAGCGACACTGCCAAGGACCGTACTGGCGAAAAGGAACGGATCGTTGGGATAAAGTCCCAGTAGAACTAGGATTCTGACCATTGCTGGATCAATGGAAGAAAAAGACAAAGCTGAGCAGGGAACATTCCTAATGATCATTATTTATTTACAAGCAGGCGAGGAAAGCTATGTGGCACAGCGAATTAATTGGCCGCTTGAAATTAATACACACCAGGAGGTTGACTCAGCCTGTCATCCTTCCGAGGTCGGCGAAGTGAGTACCAGTGTATGGGCCCGGTGTATGCCCCCGGTTAGAATAGGTGTACCATATCCCTGTGTCGTAAGAGGTGGACCAGGGTTGTGTCAGGAAGGGCATCTGGGTGTAAAACCTGTGCGAAATCATTAATCGGATCATAACGGATGATCCGCTGTGGCGACCCCTAACGGGAGCAGCTGAAAGAAGAAGAAGAAGATATAAATATATATATATATATATATATATATATATATATATATATATATATATATATATATATATATATATATATCTGTCTTTCTCACCACTGATTGCATGATATTAAGATTCGGGACCGTTCTGGTGATGTAGAAAGCTGAAATTTTGTGTGCCGATAGACATCGAGGCTGGTACAAAACCGGAAAAAATCGCAGAATTGTCGGACAACATCCATAAATGAATATATAAATAATGAAAAGAAATAAATGAAAAAAAGAAAAATGCCGGTGAGTGACCACGGTAATTTTGGTGTGACAATGGACATCCAAACTGATACACTGGAAAAATAACAGAATTGTCGGACAACATCTGTAAATGAAAAAAATATATATAATTTATATATAACATATATATATATCATATATATATAATATATATATATATATATATGACAAAAAAATCAAATGCAGTTGAGCTACCTGAGACAAGGGGGAAAGCAACGGTTTGTAGGCTTACACAATGTGTACGCACACCCCGCCAGTATTAAATAATGCTCATTCCAACCACTCCATTGACTCACTGACTGACTGATATTAATTGTTCGGTACCTTCTGAGTGATGTAGCAAGCTGAAATTTTGCATGCTGACTGATTATCAAATGCCTAAACTCTGTGTTTGCTTCTAAATCTTGTGTTCCCAAACCCATCATTTTCTGTACTCACCTTCTCCAGTCACACCCAGCTGTTCCTAGACTCTGTGTCCTTTTATCCTGAACAAGGTGGAGAGCTTGCTGTCAAACCTTGACTCAGATTCCTGAAACCAGTCCAGACGGCCATCAGCCCTCAATGTTCTAAAAACCTGCTCCTCTGCTCTTGCTCCCCTCTCTCTGTTCTATTCACCCTCTCATTTACTCAAGGTCATCTGCCATCTGCTTGAAATCAACAAACCATTACTGCCTGCATAAAAAGGGTGCAAAAACTGATCCCTGCAACCAAGTCCAATCAGCCTTCTCCCAATCATCAGCAACGTTATGGAATCCATCATCATTCAGATGTTAAATCCTTCCTCTTCTCAAATGGCTTTGGTTTCTGACCATTCAATTTGGATTTAGACCAAGGTCACTCAACCATGGATATGCTGCTCCTGCTTTCCCAACAATGGATGGAAAGTCGTAAATGCCAAACATAAGATCAGAGCCATCTCCTGAGACATATCGCGAACTTTCGATATGGTCTGGCATCCCGCACTGCTCACTAAACTCTCTTCCTTCTGGCATCCAAGGCAATTTCTGCTTGGAAATCAACTTATATCACCTTCATCAACTCTCCTTGCGTGCTTATAAAATGCTTATCACCTTCATCAACACTGCAACCTTCACTGCAAAGCTCAGAGTTTTGTGCTGTGGTTTAAACCTCCGCTTAAAATAAGTGAAATGAAAACATTTTTGAAAAATTCTAATTATTCTCAATCAAATTTCAACTTCACCAGAATGCATATCATCACTGTTTTGCATATTATCAGTAATCTTTGTCTCTTTGGACAGAGTTGCCGGGCTGAGGCCTCTGGATCGGAGGTGACGCTTTGGTGGAGGACTATGTCCGATGGAGATTTGGGGTTGTGCTTTGTCACACTCCATATGTATATGTGTGTGTATGTGTGTGTATGTGTGTGTATATATATATATATATATATAATATATATATAATATATATATATATATATATATATATATATTATATATTATATATATATACTGTAATATACATGCTCGTTTATTTTATTATCATAGTTGCATTTGTTTGACAACCCATTCTGGTGTGGTGTTGAAGGTTAAATTATGATTCTTAAAATTGTTTGGAGAGACAAAGCTGTACAGACTTCACTGAATTGTCAAGCCATTCCATTTTGGAACTGTAATTTATTTGGAATAACAATGTTGGGCTTTTCACAGTCGTCTTTTGTACTGAGCCAGCTCTGCATCAGAACTGACAAACTAATTTCACCTTTTTTGTCTCCTACGAGCCGGAGCAATGCCGCCTTTTATTCCACGAGCATTTGTCTAGCATTTTGTTCCGTGTTTCTTTCTTTGTGTCGATTTGAATTGGAATTTCCTAACTCGTGCTTCGTGGTCCAAAGAGAATTGTGAGATGGTGTTTGTTTCACACACTCTTCTCGTTAACTCAAACCACCACTACCATCCAACTGTTGTTGTTTTCATGGTTGCATATTGTTACTGAATACATGGGGTGTTAAAAGGGATTGCCTTGGGAATTATGAAATGGTGTTCGATTGCAATTGATGGAAAGAAAGAGAAAACGAAACAGGAAAATCAATGTCTGCCCACACCTGCACGATGTAAGACTCATCGTTTAGGAGGAGACAGGGAAGATGTAAATACTTTTTTTATATATTTTTGTTCTTATGTGTGTTTAAAAATATGTAAATCTCGGTGTGCTGGCAGCTTTGGACTATATTGTGAGTGTCACATTGAGAAACCTTGGAACGCACCTCGTGTAACAGTGGTTACTGGTATGACCCTTCTCTCCACTCCCCTTCTCTCCACTCCATTCCCCCCAACCCTTCCATGAAAACCCTTCATGATTCGATGAGTGAAACCCAGGGCTTTCACGAGGAAAAAAGAGGGTGAAAAAAAAAACTTCTGCTCCATCAGAGGTGAACTAAATATCTCAAGAACATGAGGAAGCAATCCGATCTGTCAATTTAACGATTATTTTACATAAGAGTCGAACCTGCTGCGCACAAAGGCAAACACTTTGTCAATATTGAAGTTCTCTGAGACTGTTGTGAAGTGGAAAGAAGGATTTATTTATTACTTTGCTCCAATTCCCTGGCTCTCATGGGGATGCAGCTTGCATCCTCGTACGTCAGCATAAACCCACCTATTTCACAGTACAATGATCAAGGATGAAAAGCTTGAAAAGAAGGCTAAGTAAAATGCCAAAGCCTGAAAGCGCTAAGACGACTTCACCGGCGATGCCTTGTTCACGGGGCCTATGTGCTTGTATGGCCGACTGCTAAGCGCAACTAATCAGGCCTGTCCTTGAGGATATACCTGAGTGACGCTTGCATAAGGCAAGCTACATAAGAAATGAGGTTGCAATGGCAACTAACTTTGGTAGGCACTACAGTATCCTCTTTTATGTTGGATAAACAAATTTATCTTGGTAATTTTGAAGATGAAATGAAAGTGTGACAATTTCGAAAATTCAACACCTAGCTGAGTTTTGTCACGTTTTTCATCATGTTTGTCTCATCTTTTAATCTTTGATGGCATTTGAGCTCTTACACAGGTGAAAAACCTCATATTTTTAGCTTTTATTGGCTGCTCTTAGAGCACCCTTATTCTGGACCTTCCATCTGTCTGTCTGTCCGCAGAAACTTTGGTCAAGCCTAGGGGCTAAACCACTCAAACCGATTCCAATGAAATTTGGTAGGTAGGACCAATATTTCTGGGAATCGTGTGCTTTCGAATATGGGACCCCGGGCCCTAGCAACGGCATAGCAACGCCCTTTAAAGTGGTCAAAAAATCGAAAAAATCAAAAAAATAAATCGAAATCGAAGCTTAGAGTTCTGTGTGCAATCTATCTAGCTCCTTCATGCCAATTTGCAGCCCTAACAAAAATATTTGTAGGAGGAGATAGAATTTGTGCGAGTACATGTCGAACATTTCAGAAACGGTTAATTGCGAATATCTCTAAGAGAAAGAGTCTGATTTTGAAAACTTGGGTGAAATGTGTACAATGTGGGCGAGCATGTACACAAAAATGAATGGTTGCTATGCACACCTCCGTTGCTTAGCAACAGCTAAAATACTTTCATCGTACATCGTAACACTTTTTGTGGACTGTACAAAAAAATCAATACCTCCGAAACTGGACTCCGAGGGACCTACTTTTGTTTTGTGCCAAGGAAATGTCTTACAGCATCATATAAAAAAAATAAAATCTTTAAGCGAATAGATAAATGGATTACCAGGGCTGCCATTTGTTAGAGTCTCTTTGGAAACATGCCTGAATTTCACAAGGCGGGTTTCCTGGGTGCAATCTAAGAGGGCTGTGAATAATTCATATTTATTGTGCTAAATTGATTGATAGGTCACCATGTACATGAATATCGGCTAGTCCGCGTCGGCGAGCTTTCATCTAGAGCGAGCGACCATGTTTTGCCTCCCGGCTTGTACTTGTAATTACCTCTTTTTTATATTCAATATGTCACTTTCCATGGAAGATAAAATGATCCCACGAGACACAATTTAGATGGCATGACAACTGTGGCACTTCACAAGATGAGACGACTAAGTGTGCGGGTGGGACTTAATGCTGCGTTTCCTGTAGGAGTGGTCATTTGTAACAAAACGGGTGGAAAGAAAGCACTGAGTGCATTTCGCTATCTGGATGATTTCCTGATAACACCCTTGCAATTGCAGCCTCCATCACTTTGTGCCATTGACCGTCAAATACATTGATTTCTCTCTCTCTCTCTCTCTCTCTCTCTCTTCTCTCTCTCTCTCTCTCTCTCTCTCTCTCTCTCTGGGATGGCCAGATAAGTGTCCATTGGGAAGGGAAGACTACCTTCTCAGTCATGTGTCGATTGGTCCAAAATAGCCTTCTGGCTCTTTGAAGGAGACAGTAGAGAGAGAGAGAGAGAGAGAGAGAGAGAGAGAGAGAATCAATGTATTTGACGGTCAATGGCACAAAGGTGATGGAGGCTGCAATTGCAAGGTGTTATCAGGAAATCTCAGATAGCGAAATGCACTCAGTGCTTTCTTTCCACCGTTTTGTTACAAATGACCACTTCCTACAGGAAACGCAGCATTAAGTCCCACCCGCACACTTAGTCGTCTCATCTTGTGAAGTGCACAGTTGTCATGCCATCTAAATGTGTCTCGTGGATCATTTTATCATTCCATGGAAAGTGACATATTGAATATAAAAAAGAGGTAATTACAAGTACAAGCCGGGAGGCAACATGGTCGCTCGCTCTAGATGGAAAGCTGGCCTGACCGCGACAGGAATCATTAACAGCTATCAATCAATTTAGTCACAATAAATATCCGATTATAACAGCCCTCTTAGATTGCCCAGAAACCCGACCCCTTGTGAAATTTCAGGCAGTTTCAAAGAATGCTAACAAATGCAGCCCTGGTAATTTCCATTTATCTATTCGCATAAGATATTTTTTTATATGCTGCTGTAGACAATTCTCCTTGGGCAGCAAAACAAAAAAGGTCCCTCGATGAGTTTCGCGAGTATGATTTTTGTACAGTCCACCAATAAATGTAAGCAGACCGATAAAGTATTTTAGCTGTTGCTAACGCAACGGAGGTTCAAGCAACCATTCATTGTTACACTAGCCCCACATTTGTCACATTTCACCCACGCAGTTTCATCAAAAAAGACCTTTCTCTTAGAGATTAGTCGCAATTAACCGTTTTGAAATGTTCGACATGTTACTTGCCGAACTCATCTCCTCCTACAAATATTTTCTGTTAGGCTGCAATTGGCATGACAAGGAGCTAGATAGATGCAACACAAGAACTAAGCTTCGATTTTTTAGATTTTTATTATTGATTTTTTTTCGATTTTGACTTCTTAAAGGGCCCTGCTATGCGTGCAGGGCCGGGGTCCCATATATTCGAAAGCACACGAGTTCCATGAAATATTGGTCCACCTACCAAAATTTCATTGGGAACGTGAGTGTTTAGCCCCTAGGCTGAGCAAATTTCGCGGACAGACAGACAGATGGAAATGTCCAGAATAAGGGTGCTCTAAGAGCAGCCAATAAAAGCTAGAAATATGAGGTTTTTCACTGTGTAAGAGCTCAAATGCCATCAAAGATAAAAGATGAGACAAACATGATGAAAAACGTGACAAAACTCAGCTAGGTTTTGAATTTTCGAAATTGTCACACTTCATTTCATCTTCAAAATTACCAAGATAAATTTGTTTATCCAACATAAAAGAGGATACTGTAGTGCCTACAAAGTTAGTGCCATTGCACCTCATTCTTATGTAGCTTGCCTTATGCAAGCGTCACTCAGGTATATCCTCAAGGACAGGCCTGATTAGTTTGCGCTTTAGCAGTCGGCCATACAAGCACATAGGCCCCGTGAGACAAGGCATCGCCGGTGAAGTCGTCTTAGCGCTTTCAGGCTTTGCATTTTACTTAGCCTTCTTTTCAAGCTTTTCATCCTTGATCATTGTACTGTGAAATAGGTGGGTTTATGCTGACGTACGAGATGCAAGCTGCATCCCCATGAGAGCCAGGGAATTGGAGCAAAGTAATAAATAAATCCTTCTTTCCACTTCACAACAGTCTCAGAGAACTTCAATATCTGACAAAGTGTTTGCCTTTGTGCGCAGCAGGTTCGACTCTTATGTAAAATAATCGTTAAATTGACAGATCGGATTGCTTCCTCATGTTCTTGAGATATTTAGTTCACCTCTGATGGAGCATGAAGTTTTTTTTTCCACCCTCTTTTTTCCTCGTTGAAAGCCCTGGGTTTCACTCATCGAATCATGAAGGGTTTTCATGGAAGGGTTGGGGGGGAATGGAGTGGAGAGAAGGGGAGTGGAGAGAAGGGTCATACCAGTAACCACTGTTACACGAGGTGCGTTCCAAGGTTTCTCAAATGTGACACTCACAATATAGTCCAAAGCTGCAGCACACCGAGATTTACATATTTTTAAACACACATAAGAACAAAAATATATAAAAAAAAGTATTTACATCTTCCCTGTCTCCTCCTAAACGATGAGTCTTACATCGTGCAGGGTGGGCAGACATTGATTTTCCTGTTTCGTTTTCTCTTTCTTTCCATCAATTGCAATCGAACACCATTTCATAATTCCCAAGGCAATCCCTTTTAACACCCCATGTATCAGTAACAATAGTGCAACCATGAAAACAACAACAGTTGGATGGTTAGTGGTGGTTTGAGTTAACCGAGAAGAGTGTGTGAACAAACACCATCTCACAATTCTCTTTGGACCACGAAGCACGAGTTAGAAATTCCAATATCAAATCGACACAAAGAAAGAAACACGGAACAAAATGCTAGACAAATTGCTCGTGGAATTAAAGGCGGCATGCTCCGGCTCGTAGGAGACAAAAAAGGTGAAATTAGTTTGTCAGGTTCTGATGCAGAGCTGGCTCAGTACAAAAGACGACTGTGAAAAGCCAACATTGTTATTCCAAATAAATTACAGTTCCAAAATGGAATGGCTTGACAATTCAGTGAAGTCTGTACAGCTTTGTCTCTCCAAACAATTTTAAGAATCATAATTTAACCTTCAACACCACACCAGAATGGGTTGTCAAACCAAATGCAACTATGATAATAAAATAAACGAGCATGTATATATACAGTATATATATATATATATATATATATATATATATATATATATATATATATATATATATATACACACATACACATATGGAGTGTGACAAGCACAACCCCAATCTCCATCGGACATAGTCCTCCACCAAAGCGTCACCTCCGATCCAGAGGCCTCAGCCCGGCAACTCTGTCAAAGAGACAAAGATTACTGATAATATGCAAAACAGTGATGATATGCATTCTGGTGAAGTTGAAATTTGATTGAGAATAATTAGAATTTTCAAAATGTTTCATTTCACTTATTTTAAGCGGAGGTTTAAACCACAGCACAAAACTCTGAGCTTTGCAGTGAAGGGTTTGCAGTGGTTGATGAAGGTGATAAGCATTTATAAGCAGCAAGGAGAGTTGATGAAGGTGATATAAGTTGATTTCCAAGCAGAAATTGCCTTGGATGCCAGAAGAAGAGAGTTTAGTGAGCAGTGCGGGATGCCAGACCATATCGAAAGTTCGCGATATGTCTCAGGAGATGGCTCTGATCTTATGTTTGGCATTTACGACTTCCATCCATTGTTGGGAAAGCAGGAGCAGCATATCCATGGTTGAGTGACCTGGTCTAAATCCAAATTGATGGTCAGAAACCAAGCCATTTGAGAAGAGGAAGGATTTAACATCTGAAGTGATGATGGATTCCATAACGTTGCTGATGATTGGGAGAAGGCTGATTGGATTGGTTGCAGGGATCAGTTTTTGCACCCTTTTTATGCAGGGCAGTAATGTTTGTTGATTTCCAAGCAGATGGCAGATGACCTTGAGTAAATGAGAGGGTGAATAGAACAGAGAGAGGGTGAGCAAGAGCAGAGGAGCAGGTTTTTAGAACATGAGGGCTGATGCCGTCTGGACTGGTTTCAGAATCTGAGTCAAGGTTTGACAGCAAGCTCTCCACCTTGTCAGGATAAAAGGACACAGAGTCTAGGAACAGCTGGGTGTGACTGGAGAAGGTGAGTACAGAAAATGATGGGTTTGGGACACAAGATTTAGAAGCAAACACAGAGTTTAGGCATTTGATATCAGTCAGCATGCAAAATTTCAGCTTGCTACATCACTCAGAAGATACCGAACATTAATATCAGTCAGTCATGAGTCAATGAGTGGTTGGAATGAGCATTATTTAATACAGCGGGTGTGCGTACACATTGTTTAAGCCTACAAACGTCTTTCCCCTTGTCTCAGGTAGCTCAACTGCATTGATTTTTGTCATATATATATATTATATATATAATATATATTATATTATATATTATATTATATAAAATATTTATTTTTTTTTCATTTACAGATGTTGTCCGACAATTCTGTTATTTTCCAGTGTATCAGTTGGATTTCCATGTTCACACCAAATTCCGTGTCACTCACCGCATTTTTTCTTTTTTCATTTATTTTCTTTTCATTTATTATATATTCTATTTATGGATGTTGTCGACAATTCTGCGATTTTTCCGGTGTACAGCCCTCGATGTCTATCGGCACACAAAATTCACTTTCTACATCACCCAGAAGGTCCCGATCTTTAATATCATGCAATCAGTTGAGAAAGACAGATAATATATAATATATATAATTATATAATAATATATATATTATATATATATATATATATATATATATATATATATCTTCTTCTTCTTCTTTCGCTGCCCCGTTAGGGTCGCCACAGCGGATCATCCGTTATGATCCGCATATGATTTCGCACAGGTTACACCAATGCCCTTCCTGACACAACCCTGGTCACCTCTACGCACAGGGATATGGTACACCATTCTAACCCGGCATACACCGGGCCAGTACACTGGTACTCACTTCCCGACCTCGGAAGGATGACAGGCTGAGTCAACCTCCTGGTGTGTATTAATTCAAGCGGCCAATTAATTCGCTGTGCCACATAGCTTTCCTCGCCTGCTTGTAAATAAATAATGATCATTAGGAATGTTCCCTGCTCGGCTTTGTCTTTTCTTCCATTGATCCAGCATGGTCAGAATCCTAGTTTAGCTGGGACTTTATTCCCAACGATCCGTTCCTTTTCGCCAGTACGTCCTTGGCAGTGTCGCTCGGCTGCATCCGATCCGATAAAGTGATCCGGTTGGGACAAGGCGTACCGAGGGCGTGTTTCCCCGGTAATTAAACCACGTGATTAATCAGGTAACCCAATTAACCCATAGACTGGAGGACCCTAGGCCACGCGGTTGAGTTATTGGCATGCACGGTCAGTTAAGCGACCCGCCGCGTCACGGAATTATCCGTGTGCGACGGCCTACAATTCCAGGGAGTCTGGTGGGAATCGACATAGCTTCCCCCACCTATTGATCTTCTCACCCGACCCCCCAGCCCGCCACTATATATATATAATTTTATGATAAGAGAACCCCGAAGGAGACGTTTGCCACTTGGCATTTTAAGCATCAACCTTGAGTGTGTGTTTCTGTTTTCAAG
This sequence comes from Eptatretus atami, assembly GCA_035128595.1. Classification (NCBI taxonomy): domain Eukaryota; kingdom Metazoa; phylum Chordata; class Myxini; order Myxiniformes; family Myxinidae; genus Eptatretus; species Eptatretus atami. Next base: position 25,735,781 of record CM068966.1, on the reverse strand, counting down.
TATCATTATCAAGAGAAAAACCACTGAGAATGTCAAGGTGACAAAATATTCTGCATGGCACTAAGTACACACATCTCGGGTTCCATGAAGCAAGGTGAAGCAGAATACCTCATTTGCATAACATAACCATTAGGAAGGTTATATATTTGTTTCCAAACTCTAGGCTTATGAAAGAGTGATGGGATGGAGTATAAAGGCAACAAACTCACAATGGCACTACAGTATAAGATGTTGGTGCACCACCTGCTTCAAGCCCTCAAGGGTAGAGTGTGATTGAACCGTCTTAGGAAGGCAGTGGGTGGAGGTGTGGGGAAAGCCTGGATCTTGGGAATTAAATTTGATTGATCAATCAAGATCAACATGGATCAAGTGGGAGAAAACTTCAACCAAACTGAGTTCACAAATACTGCAAGAGAGATACCTCTCTGGAATACCAAAGAGAATGATCCTAAAGGGGAGGTTCACAAAATCAGTATTTTAAGCATCAGTCTTTGATTAGTGTTTCTGCCTTCAAGTTTAATTTGAAAGACAAAATCAGTTTAACATTTTGCTGCAGTCGCAGGGACGTGCATGTATGTGTACACACCAAAATACACACATGCAAACACAGACACACACACACACACGAATGGAGTTGATACTTTTATACATGGTAGGTCTCCCGTCCATCTTCTGAAACCCACCTATGTGTGGAGAAAAAAGAGCCAACAACAGCAATTTTGCATGCATAACACTATACATATATATTTATTAGCAAATAAACCCGTCGCTTTCGCTGACGGTCAATAAATGGGGTTGGGGGGGGAGAGAGAGAGAGAGAGAGAGAGAGAGAGGAGAGAGAGAGAGAGAGGAGAGAGAGAGGAGAGAGAGATAGAGAAAGACAGAGACAGAGGACAGAGACAGAGACAGAGACAGAGACAGAGACAGAGACAGAGACAGAGAAGACAGAGACAGAAGAGGCAGGTGTAGGGTGAAAGGAGAACGGAGGAGGCAGGATGAAGAAAGGGTGGGTGGAGAGCTACATCTCACAAAATGTTGTCATTCACTGCGGAGGGAGGGGTGCGTGAGAGAAAGAGAAATAGGCAGAGAAAAGAGAGAGAGAGAAGAGAGAGACGAGAGAGAGAGAGAGAGAGAGAGAGAGAGAGAGAGAGAGAGAGAGAGAGAGAGACAGAGAGAGAGAGACAGAGAAGAGAGAGACGAGAGAGACAGAGATGTGGGAGGAGAGTGCTGCATTTTTTATGAGAGGGGGAGCCAGGAGGGACAGAGTGAGAGAAAAGGGTGGGGAGAGGAGGAAAAAAAAAAACAGGTGAGGGGTGGAGGTGGTGGTCGGAAAGAGAATGATATGTGACACTTAATGACGCGAACACGAGAAAAAAAAACATATCAGAACAGCTGTACCACAACAATACAACAGAGTTTGTAAAGTAATCTTCTGGCACATCTGCAAAAACTTTGATATTACAATTTCAGAAAAATTGTGGGAAAATGAACCAAAGCAATCACTGAAAACATGGAAGTACGGCTCACGTAGACCTAATGATCCCATCTGGTGTGAACATCGAAAACAAAGCATGGCGACTAGATATATCACTTAGGTGCAAAAAAAAAAAAGAGAAGAAGCATTGCTAATTGATGTGTTAATACCATGATTTGGACTAATGATGCAGAATCATGAAAATGACCAAATACCAAGACTAGTGGGCAACTTAGCTAAATATAGCATAACAAATTGTGCATTTTGTGAGGAAAGCACCAAATTTGGCACACGAGTAGCCTATCATATTATGAACAGATTTGGATATTGGGCCATCTCAAATTCAGCCGCTGATGGCTGTGGCAGCCATTTTCCACTGCCATCAAAAATTTGAGATGGCCCAATATCCAAATCTATTCATAATATGAATAGGCTTACTCCGTGTGCCAAATTTGGTGCTTTCCTCACAAAATGCACAATTGTTATGCTAAGTTGCCCCACTAGACCTCAAGCAAGAAGTGATAAGATCCTGGAAGCTGAAGAATGCCAAAGTTGTTCCAGTGATGAAGAAGAACCTCACAAAGATATTAAAAACCATCCCTGGGAATATCACTTCAAATGAACTTCAGTTGGAAGCCGTTTTGGCCTCAGTAACGATCCTGAAGAGAGCCCTCGGCACAAAGCTTTGAGAACAGAAAACATCACAGCTTTGTCCATGAATCATGACCCCTTAACAAAATGAAGGTAGATACTTTGAGCCTGTCCTGGGAGGACTCCATTCCACATTCTGAAACCCCATATGTAAACACGCACGCACGCACGCACACTTTGAGACCTGGTAGGTCTCTGTTTTACCTGTTGAAACCCACCTGCATGTGGAGATAGCAAGAAACAGCAGAAACTTGCACGTACACACGCATATGCACACACACACACACACTTCCGTTATGGTAATACAGTTTATATACTAACACACGCATAAAATACATAAAAACGACAAACACAAAGATCTACCTTGAAACAGAGTTCTTTGAAAAAGGAATTCTGGTGGGAAGTTAGCAGAATTCAGCAGGGCCCAACACAGGCAGAAACGTAGTCTGTCTAATCAATGTTCCATTGAAAGCACGGATACTTCTACCGAAACGAACAACCAAGCAGCTTGGAGAGCGCTCGCCAAGTGGATTAAGCACTGAAGCAAGCACTCCAACAAAACGGTTGTTAAGAGAAGGCTAGTTTGGCATGCGAATAACGACACATTAAACATACACCTCCTGGAGACGCCCGAAATGTCAAGCCACGAACACTGACGTCTCCGGATGTTTTTAAGCATTGCAATACACCCAGGAATTCGTAGCTATGATGAACAGGCATTCGATAACATGAGTGAGGAAAGTGAAAACAACAACTTTATCCTTAAGAAATCGTTGCGGCCTGTTCCAAGTCAAGGCATGGTTGAGTAGGCCAAAAAACATAACAGCTTCAGACCCCAGCGAGGTTACCCAGGAAACGCCTGAAGAACCCAGACAGTGAGCGAGGTGGCCAGTGATCGCCTGATGAAGGATGTAATTAAATAAGGCTGTTAATTATCTTCAACAAGGCAATGACTTTTCTCTCCACACAACGAGGCAATGAAGAATAAATCTCCTCCTCCCCATGGATGCCAATCCACATGGTTTCTCCATGCGCTATCCATTTAAATGCTCAGCATCAAACAAGGAAACATACATACCATTTTAATGTCTTTGGAATGACTTGGCTGGGGGTCACAATTGAACCACCGACCTCCCAGCCTCAGAGTGGACGCTCTAACTATAATTTCACTCGGTCTGTTAACGTTGATCGAAGGTATAGTATGGGAGGCAAGAAGAAGCTTGTTTTTGGGCGTTTTGCTCTGATGAAAGGCGTTCTCTTTGCTTTCCATTGCAGTTGGCATACCTCGATCAACCTTCGATTGATTCCATCCATGGTTATACCTGTTTGCAGATGCAGAATGATACTAGTTTTCCATTTGACAATCTATAACTTCCAGCAAGCCCATGGTCCCCAGCCACACTTTTTGTTGCGGAGTTTGTGGCTATAATTTTTATTTTGAAATTCGAAGAACAGCAAACAAGTACAGTTATGGTGTGTTGGTGTCACGCTTGCCAGGAGCCAATCACAGTGCACCTAGCCTCGCATAGCCGATCAGTAGCGTCTTGGGACTTGTCAGGTGAAGCAGAGTTCAAGCTTGCTCTTTCTGGGCATTTATCGATGTGGATTATGAAAATGTTTTGGTCTGAATCAAAAAAAATTTGACCCTGCATTTCCTGGGTTGTTGGCGATTAATATGGTACCATTTTCAACTTTAAGTGGTTGTTGAGAAAACAAATTTAAAAGCAAATGAAGGTGAAAAGTGAGGGCGGAAAAAAAGTGAGGGCCTCGGCGATGTTCCATCACATGGCCAAGGCTCGTTGTGGCAACTATAATATATATATATAATAATATATATATATATATATATGTATATATATATATATATATTGTTATGGTTGTGGGGGTCGATGGAGGAATTCAATAGGAAAGTTAGGGTTGAATAGAGTTGTTTGGTGAAGGAGACATCTCGATGTAAATGAGGAGGGAGACTGTGAGCTTAAGTGTTACATGTCACCATATGGGGGGTGGTGCGGTATCAATTAGATAGGGATTAAGAATAATTTCCCTCAGTATGCCATTGCCCCCGTGTGACTTTTCCCGATGTTTTTGTATTACAAACCATGGAAGAATTGCGTTTTATATAATGTGCCGAGCAGGCAGAAGCCCCACCTCCAAGGGTGACAGTGGGTGAAGTCACACTCCAAAGGCTGATCATTGATGGGCGTGACATCAGAAACTAGCCCAACGTGTCAAGCGGACGGAGCCCCCCCCCCCCCTTCCTGGGTTTCGGGCGAGCAAGCCACTCCCCGGAGGAGGAAACAGGGGTTCGGTGTGACGTCAGTCAGAGGCGAGAGATCGGGAGAGCGCAAAGACGAGTCAGACTGGAGCGATCAGGAGAAGCACGCACGAGGTCAGTGTGAAGAGGAATGGTAGAGTGCAAAGTGAGGGATGCACGTAGTCGAGAAAGTACGTAGTTAGGAGATGGCCTGTAAGAACAGGGCTTTAAGGCTGGTTTTCCTTCAACGTATGAAGAAGACGGCATGATTTTTGTATTAGTGTTGAGGCAATTTGGCTCGCATGATGAAACAAGATGCTGGCCTTTGGCTCTTGGGTGGGTCATGAGGAATGGACCCCGAGCCTCGTGTGTGTGAAATAGCGGGTCGGTGAGGACGACCGACCCACAAATCAGCTGCACGGGGTCTCTGAGCCTTGGTGTTGAACACCGCTCATGAATTGCCTGAAGTATATTTGTCCCGCTGCGAGGAAGCGACTTGGTGCCATTTTGCGCATGTCTACACGTGCAAATATAAGCGCCTCGATTCCCAGTTCAACAAAGACCATCTCTGGTCCAAGCTAAGTACCAGAGTAAAGGAAGGGTTTTCTTTTATTTTGTTTCCCTTTGTCTGTATTTTAGTCCGTGTGTAGAGGCGTCTCAAGTTAGAGTTTAATTTACATCACGTATTTATAATTTTTACATTTATTATTGTCCTTTGTAAATATTTGTCTATTTTCATTAAATGTGTTCATGTTTAAGGAAGATCTTGGTTATGGGCGTAGTAAATTTGTCGTGGGTTCGAGTGTAAACCCCTGTGGATCCATTCTGGGCTCCCGTGCACCATTTCGTGCCTGCCCTGCCGCACTCGTTAAAATCTCCAAGGATCAACGTGTCCGCCTCCTAATAAGGAAAGACCGCTGACCATCCAGGTGGCTGTGTTAATTGCCCATCCGCAACTATCTTGGTGTATATATATATATATACACACACACACACACACACAACACATACAGTTTGACACCACTAATAATGTGGGTATCAGGGAGTAAAGAGAACTTGGATATGATGTACATAGCCTTGAGAGGGAGAAAGAAAAGGGAGTGAAGCAGAAATGGAGAACAATTAGAGGGAGAGAAAGAAGGAAAAGGAGAGGAAGAGTAAATAATATTAGTGATGTCATCGCTTCCCTCAAATTGGATTGATCAATCATTGGAAGCACCGAGGAGAAAACCTTTATCGTACTGAATCCACAATCTTGTGAGAGAGGGGGGGGGGGGGAGAGAGAGAGAGAGAGAGAGAGAGAGAGAGAGAGAGAGGAGAGAGAGAGAGAGAGAGAGAGAGAGAGAGAGAGAGAGACAGAGAGCAAGAGGAGAATATATATATATATATATATAGAGAGAGAGAGAGAGAGAGAGATAGAGAATAGAGAGAGAGATAGAGATAGAGATAGAGATAGAGAAACAAAGGAAGAGGAGAGAGAAAGAAGAAAGAAAGAAGAGAGAGAAGAGAGAGGAGAGAGAGGAGAGAGAGGAGAGAGAGGAGAGAGAGAGAGAGAGGGAGAGAGGAGAGAGAGGAGAGAGAGGAGAGAGAGGAGAGAGAGAGAGGGAGAAGAGAGAAGAAGAGAGAGAGAGGAGAGAGAGAGAGAGAGGAAGAGAGAGAGAGAGAGAGAGAGAGAGAGGAGAGAGAGAGAGAGATTAACCTCAATCTTGTGAGAGAGATTAACTCGCTCCCCGCCACCACCCAATCCCTCCCCCTTCCAAATTTCCAGTTTTCCCTCCTGAGAGTTTCCTTCTGTGTCCATCTTGTCCACCCTCTGCATCCTCTCTTACACCCAATTCCCCCACACCCATTGTTTGCAAAATTCTGCAACTATCTTGGCATTCAGCTCTGCTGTTGGTGTTTCCTCCTCTCTCTCTGCTGTTCCTTTTGTTCAATTGCATCCTGATCCATTCAGTGTACTAATACCAGCTCTTCGACGAGCCTTGACGATGTATGCAAAAAAAACCAAAAAGAGCGCTGTTCAGGAATTAACAAGGGCAACAACCTCAAAGTGAAAGTAAAATCATTGCAGGAGGGTTAAGGGTCCAATGCGAGGTGAAGGGCACAGTAAATTCCCATCACTGATGAGGAATCCTGCTGGGAATGCGACATGGAAAAAGCAGTGCCTTGCTATGGACTTGATCATTGGAAAATCCAATGAGTAACACAGTTTGTTACAAGCATACAGACTGCAATGCTTCACGTTTCGGTATCATACAAGGCAGTGGTATGTAAGGAAGATGAAAAGTATGTGCCCAATCATGTTTTATAAAAAATAATTAAAAAGTTATCATTGATCTTGCTCACATAGTCACATTCCTGAGGATAATCTAAGATAAAAAGCTTCCTCGTTCCAGCCTCCTAATCTGCATGCAGTTGTTCTTATGATGGAGATGAAGAGGTCCTTTACAAAAAATTATCTTCAAGCGATGAAATAGAATAAAATAAAAATCCGACACAGGAAAATGGCAATCCTCTAGACCATGATATTTTAAATTCATTTTATCCAAGCAAGCTGGCTCTGGATGAGGCTAACACATCACCGAGGAATGGCAAGAGAAGGTCCCAAGAGAGCAGCTGGTGTTTACAGGAATAAAGCTCACCAATCTGGATGTCATGGGGAGAAACATCTTAGAACGAGTTATGAGTGGAGGAAGCTTTGGAGTCGCACATCATCCCAGCTGGTCTCTCCATGAGTGAGGAACTAAAAAGCGGTGACCGGCCGCCCGTGGCTTTCCAATTAGAATTATTGAGGCATTCGATACGAGAACACAAACGTTTCATTTAGGGAAGGATATCGGCAATCAGTGGCTCTGAATAGTCTCCCCTTTGGGTGCACAAAGGGAGGCCTACGGTGAATCATTTAGACAATGATTGCAAAATGGAAATGAAAATCAGAAGCCTTATTCACAGCCTGCCTGGTCCCAAGTCTCCATGATGTCCTCGTCTACATGATGTGTATTCAAAAACAAAACAAAAACTATCACTTTTGTACTTCATCCCTGATTGTCCTGAGAAACTCACAGAGACTAAGCTTATATGTCACAACATAGGTTTGGAAATGGGTTTCAAATCAAAAGTCGAATACAGCTTTATTATAGCCTTCCTGCGGCCGATGAGGCTTATCCTGTCGATGGCCTATGAGACTTATCTTGTCGATGGCCTATGAGACTTATCCCACCAGCGGCCTATGAGGTTTATCCTGTTGGTGGCCTATGAGGATTATTCCACCGGTCGGTGGCTGATGAGTTTTATCCCACCAGTGGCCTATGAGACTTGTCCTGGCTGCCGACGAGAATTATCCTGCCGGCAGCCGATGAGGTTTATCCAGCCGCTGCCGGTCGATGAGGTTTATCCTGCCAGTGGTCAATGAGGCTTAGCCTTCCAGCAGCCAATGAGACTTTGCCTTCCAACAGCTGATGAGGCTTAGCCTGCCAGCAGCCGATGAGGTTTATCCTGCTGGTGCCCCAAGAAGGTTTAACTTGCTGATGACCGCCGAAGTTTAACTAAGCGGTGGCTCGGTTGTGGTGGATAAACAACAGTGAAAACAAACCTCCACACTTTGCTAACCTATTGTGTAATTGTCGTTTTCAAAACAAACTTCTAAAAACATAAATCTTTGTTATTGTCATGAAATAACAGTTTGAAAAACCAATCAGAAACACTTCTCACATTCAAGTCACAAGAATATCTTGAAATAAAAATAATTGTTTGTGATTTTCCAAAAACCCTTCAGAATTACCATTCAGTATGTACGATTCAGAAGAACCTTCCCTCCTCACTGTTCACGTTATCTTCTTCCTTTGCGTTTGTATTGTTCGGTGAAAGGGAGGGATCCATAGTTGGAATGTAGTTGGAGTATAGTTTGGCCCATGTCTTTTGTATAGTTTAGATTTACATTTGTAACAGGAGAATGTTCAGCTAAGCAGGATGTGATATATGCACTGAGGGGGACAGTGAGTGACAACTTTGGGATAGACAGGGTAAGGTCGTATGTGTGAAACCTTCCCGTAAAGCGGACAGGGCCAGGCGAGGACTTGCAGCCACACAAAGGCAGCACAATGGAAGCCCTTCTTTAATAAAAAGCCGAGGCTCATGGAAGAGCTATCACACTGAATGGATCAGGACAGACCAAACAAAAATATGAAGCAAAACACGCAAGCATGGAGAAGGAAACTCCAAGGAGGAAAAACTGGGACATTAGGAGGGATTTGGGTGGCGTTAATGAGGGTAGAAAAGATCATGGTTTTGGATTGGGGACACTCTGAGATGGTGGTCAACAGCTGTCTTGAAGACCAGGAGGGAAGAATGAGATTGAAGAAGATGTGGAAGATGATTCCACACGCAGAAAAAAGAGCAGCAAATGAGTGGAGGTGAGCAGTGATCCTGGATTTAGGTAGTCTTTTCAGAAGGGGGTTGATGATGGACCATGTGAGCCCTGCAACCTGGGGGGAGGGGGGGAGGACACAGAAAGAGCAGAGGGTGCAAGACCAGAAAGGAGGCGGTACAAGATAGAGAGACCACCAACCTCTCTGCGATGGCGAAGTGATAAGCCCCCGACTCAGCTTCAGCACGGCAGATTCCAATAATCATGAAGGCCTTGGTTTCCACAGCGTCAAGCTGAGTAAGATGTGAGGCAGGGTAGCCAGCTCAGAGGGGACAGCAGTACTCCATCAAGCTGCGGATGCAGGCCTTGTCGGTGGATAGGAGTTCAGGTGTGCCTGGAAAGGACTTTGGACGATGGAGGATGTCCAGTCAGCAGCTGGCTTTGGAGGCCAATTTTGAAATGTGGTTTGCCCAAGAAAGATCATGGCTGATAGCGAGACCCAGGATTTTGAATGACTGAACTTCCTCAAGAGGATTGTTAAGAAAGTAGATGGGGGCAGGGGGGAGAGGGGGCTGCCAGACAGTCCTTTTGGAGAGAGATAGTGAGAGTGTGAGATTTGTCAAGATTGAATGACATATTCCAAGTGTGTGACCCTCTTGTGATGTTTTTCAAGGTCTGAAGAGAGGGAAGAAGCTGCAGCATGCCTGTCTGTCTGTCTGTCTGTCTGAAGGATGAGGGATGTCAAGGCACAGGGTGGAGTCATCAGCAAATAGATAAAGAGGATTTTCCAGAGAGTCAGAGAGACTATTAATGAAGATCATGAATGGGACTGGGCCCAGAACACTGCCTTATGGCACTCCAGCCTTGATAGGGAGGGGAGATGAAAGGATTCCGTTGAGTGCCACACATTAGATACGGGAGTAGAGGAAGTCAGTAAGCCATGTGTCGAGATGGCCTTGGATGCCATAGGGCATAGACAGACAGTTTTGAGAGCAGGGCTAGATGCTAGACTGTATCAAAAGCATGAGATATGTTTGGAGAGATGGCACTGAACGCATGTCTGATATTGAGGGCCTCCATCCATTGTTGGGTTAATTGAAGCAGCATGTCCATGTTGGAGTGACCTGCTTTGAAACCAAATTGGTGATCTGAGATGAGGTTGTTGGAGAAAAGGTAGGATTTAATATCAACTGCAATGATCGATTCCAAGACCTTGCTGATGATTGAAAGTAAGCTGATAGGTCTGTAGTTGAGGGGATCAGTTTTTGCACCTTTGTATGTAGTGCAGTGATGGTGGATTTCCAAGCAGATGGAAGATGACCGAGCACAAATGGCAGGGTGAAAATGGCAGAGAGAGGATGTGCAAGACCAGCAGAGCAAGTTTTTAGGGTCCAGTCTGGTCCAGTAGCAGAGTCAGAGTCGAGGGTTGAAAGAACCTTCACCTTCTCAGGTACGAAAGACACAGAGTCCAGGAGCAGTCAGGTATGATAGGGAAGGGTGAGTGCCGATAGTGATGGGTTGGGGACACAATGTTTGGAAGCAAACACAGAATTGAGGCACTCGGTCTTCTCATGAGTGGAGTTGGCTATGGTGCCAGTTGAAGAGTGGGAATGGATGGAAGGGGAGTTTACACTAGAGACAGACTTAATAAGATACCACCAGGTTTTAGAAGAGGGAGACAAGATTGAAAAGAAATTCTTGAGGTCATACAAATGTTGTTTTCTGGCTCTCTTGAGAGTAGACACACACTTGTTGTGGACTTTTTGAAAAGCACTGTGTGATGCTTTTAAAAAAAAAAAATTGTATCCAATGTCGAAGCTCGTATAAGTGCTAACACAGAACATACAACAAGGTGAGCAGGAGACAAGAGGGGCAGGAAAGGGAAGCACAAAACAGTGTGGAACAGAGACATTAGAAGATGGGGTGGGGGTACACGGAGTCAACAAGATGGACACCACAGGGACTTTCAGGACCTCATACGAAAGGGACTTTCAGGAAGAAAAGCAGGGAATTTGAAGGAGGGGGGGGGGGGTTTGGGGAGCATTAATGGAAGTAGAGATTGTGGTTTTGTATGGGGGAATATATGGGATGGTGGTAAACAGCTGTTTTGAGAATCTGGAGGGAAGAGTGGGATTGAAGAGAGTGTGGGAGTTTGTTCCAAAGGCAGGAAAATAAAGGAATGAAAGAGTGAAGGTGAGGAGTGATTCTTGATTTTGGTGGTTTTATCAAAAGGGGGTTGCTGGCAGACCTTGAGCACTCTGCGGAAATATAGTGGGACATATCGCACAGACAGAGTGGTGGGGGGGGGCAAGGCCAGAGAGGAGACAGTAGAAGAACGAAAGGCCACCGACATGCCTACAGTGAGAGAGTGAGACCCAAAGACAGCCTCATCGTGGGAGATACCAATGTTCCTAAATGCCTTGGTTTCCATAGCATGCAGCTGAGAAAGGTGAGAGGTGGGAGCACCAGCCCAGAGGGAAGAGCAGTATTCCATCAGGCTGTGGATGAAAGCTTTGTACGTGGTCAGGAGCTCAGGTGTGCCAAAAAACGACCTTGCAAAACGGAGGATGCCCAGTTGGCAACTAGCTTTGGAGGCCAGCTTGGAAATGTGGCTTTCCCAGGAAAGATCATGACAGATAGTGATTACCCAGAAGCTTCAATGAAAGGACTTCTTCAATAAGATTGTTGATAAAGTAGATGGGGGATTGGGGGGTGGGTCCAGACGATCCTTCCGGACAGACATAGTGAGAGTGTGAGATTTGTCAGGATTGAAAAACATGCTCTAAGTGTTGGACCAGCTTGTGATTTTATCCATATCTGCAGAGAGTGAAGAGGCTGCTGTTTGCTGATGTGAGGGATGACAGATGGTACGGCAGAGGGTGGAGTCATCAGCAAAGAGATAAAGAGGATTTTCCAGAGAGATCATTGATGAAACGAATTCATTGATGAGCTAACATCTCATGCTCTCTACATGAGAGAGAGCATGAGATGTCAGCTGATGATGTAATTTTGGATGTAATGTTAGCTGTCAGATGACACAGATTAATGTTCTGCCAGCGTAATGAGTGGAAGCAGGAAACAAGAAAGGTAGTGGACGCGGGAGAAATTTGCTGCGCGGGGTTGCTTTTCAACTCCCTTGGTTTACAATTTTTAGAGGACCCATGGTGGTATGCAACCATTTTTGGTAACTGTACGATGTGTCATGTGATTACTTTGATAGCATATAAGGGGAAAATCTGTGATGACGTCGTTACTCAGTGAGAAGAGTTACTTGATTGTTGGCAATGAGGATAAACCAAGAAACGACCTGTTTCTTGTCTGCTCTCGTTAATAAAGCTCCTGTATTCAACTCATGGTCATCCGTCATCATTCCTCAAAACCTGCAAATTCCCCACAGTGGCATACGCATAGGCGCTGTCATACCGAGATTGCATTCAGATGGATTTGCCTTCCAGGAAGAGAAGGCAAGTTCTTTCAGAGCAACGGCCTCAGCACAGGATTCAGTGTACCGTGGGTGGGAAGAGGGGTAGGATATTTGAAGATGAGATGGGATGAATCTGTGCATGAGAGAGAGAGAGAGAGAGAGAGAGAGAGAGAGAGAGAGAGAGAGAGAGAGAGAGAGAGAGAGAGAGAGAGAGAGAGAGAGAGAGAGAGCAGGTTTCTGTGGAAGAATTCTCAGCCTGAGTTATTATCAGAGGCAGTAGATATTGGAAACCAGTCCTGAAGCGAGATGGCTGTTTTCAGTTCCTGCCAATCTGCTTGAGTGAAATTGCCAGACTCGCCGGCATTGAGGTGGCTCTCTGAGAATACCGAGATGTTGACTTTCACAAGCACATGATCAGACTAGGCAATTGGAACAGAAGAAGAGCAGGAGACATTTGTGGGAAAGTTAGTCATCTTCAAGTCCAGAAGGATGGATTTTCCAAAAAATTTAACTTCATTGGACCAGTTAAGAAGTTAAGAACTGTTGTGAGCAGCCTTTGTGAGCAAGCCATGATGGTGAGGTGGGGGGCGGAGTAGGTATGGCAAATCTGCCAAGGACACAAGGTGGAGTGTGTGATAAGCAGACTTTGAGGACAGCGGTAATTTTCTGGATGCGGGCGGGGTTGGGTGGGGGGGGGGCCACCGTTTTACACCCTGGGACCGTGAGCGGTCCCAGGGTGTAAAAACTGTCGTGCACATGCTTGCACCCTCTTTGTCTCTGCCATGGACCAAGGAGGAGGAGAGCATCTTTGTGCTGTCGGCCCCGTGTAGAACGTGACTCACGCGACAATGCCTTTCACGCCACCAATCGTGCTCCTGTTCCACCAACAGCCATTGTGCAATCGGAAAGACCTCGCCTGCTCCTCTTTGTTAGTAGGAGTCTGGTGTGTGGCACCATAGCTGGGTTTGGATTATTGTACACCGCTCCTTCCCAATTCCATATCCAGGTGATGAGTTTGGATTATTGTACACCGCTCCTTCCCAATTCCATATCCAGGCGATGCATGACGTCATCCCTGGGCACCGAAGGAAGGGAGTACTCAGTTTTTACTCCGTTTGTTTGTTTATTTTCTTGTTTTTTTTTCTCTTTGATTTCTTGTTGGTGCGGGTGATATCTCAGCCATCCTTTGAGCGAGGAAGCTGAAATTTGGTGACAAAAGTGAAGATGTGCTTTGGCAAAAACAGTGTTTTATAAGATTGGATTAATCGATTCATTTATTAATTACTTGATTATTATCGAATTATTAATTACTTATTTATTTTCTTTCTCATCTGAGCAATACCTCAGGCACCTTTTGAGCTCGGAAGCTGATATTTGGACACAACAGTAAACAAGTGATTTGGCAAGAAAGGGTATTTTTGATTTATTGATTAATCAATTAATCGTTTAATTATTCATTTTTCAGTGAATTACATAATTTTCAAAACATTACAGGTTCAGATGAAACAGTGGTGGTTTAGGTATTCCATTAGCCAATTGATAACGAAATTAATTATTTTATGATTATTATTATTTATCTATTTTAAATATGCAATCAAACAATGATTGTACACCGCTCCCTCCCAATTCCATCTCCATGTGCTGCACGGCTTACACCTTGACGTTCCACCTTTCGGCTGTTCGCAAGACCCAAGGTCTCAGCACTGAGGAATATCGCGTTTGAGAGCCGACAATACGACAGTATTGTTCTGGCATGTTGAATGAAGCGGTCCAATGAGCATCCTGCATGTAACCTCCCAAATGAGGGGATCCTTCGTTACGACAATGCCAGGACCAAGTGGTGTTCCCCTCCTCACTCTGCTTTACATTACCTTGAAAATTTCATCATCATCAGGCTTCCGTGAAGAAGCCCTGTTAAAGATGTCATGTCTGACAGTCTTCCCATTTCGCGTTTACTTTTAACCATGAGAACTTCACGCAAACAGCTAAGATGAATTTTCAAAATCACTCTTCGCTGCAAGTACAATTTTTTTTTACAAAATTATTACAAAAGAACCCTAACTCACGGAAGATAAACAGAACCACTGATGCGGTACAACGGTAACTCAATTCACCAAATGGCCACTTTCGCCATTTGTATTTGTAAGCAAAGCTTATCAACTAAATCAAAGCTTCAATTATTGATTTTTAGATCTCATATCATGGACCGTGTGTCAAAGAGCGACAGCGATGTGGCATCTTTGGCACCGTTACACTTTGGGTCTTTGAAAAGAGAGAGCCAAGGTATCGTCAATCATCTCGAGCTGAAGTGAGAATGCTCCTTTACATCGCAACATGCTGGACTCACAAATGATACACACCACCACATGGAAAGTACCTCGATTCATACACACTGATACGATCCCCTTGTTTAAAACAATGTAGCTTTTAACAATCAATTGAAAAAAGTCATTGTACGGTGGAATAACTGCCCTGTTAACTCCCCTCTTAGCTGTTTAGTCTGGGTTTGAATCCCGACCGAACTATATCTTTCACCTTGGTGTTCCGCATGCATGGCAAGGCATCCATGTGTGCATCCCTCAATCGGATGGATGTTTCACCAGATAACTCATCTGCCAACTCTTGGCGTTTGTGCACGTTTAAGGTCTCATGGTGTGTTTTGTGAAGAGGAGACGAGTTGTCTCTGACACCCTGAACAAATTACAAAAAAATGATGTGAATACCTGGCCAAAGAACTTAAACACAGAAGGAGGCCATGAGACCTGCAGAATTGTTGCCAACCTATGGTTGTTTATCCGTGCTCTATCCATTTTAAACGCTGAGCTTCAAGCAAGGAAGCAGCAAGTACCATTCTTGAAGTCTTTGGTAATGACGTGGCCAGGGTTCAAACAGTCGCCCTCCCACAATCAAAGTGGACGCTGCAACCATTGCACCACCGAACCTGGTCAATTCCTGCCCAAATGGTGAGTAATCACAAATAATTTAATCGCTGTCTGAAATGGATTCACTAATTACAGCATATTCTCAAAGATAAATAAAATGGCAATGCGTCTCCACGTAACCACAAGGCCCTGGGCACAACTGTGCATCCTGATTAACATTTATACAATGACCGGACAAGCTTCTCAAGCACAGCAGTAATACAGGTTGGTTTACAACTGATGTATTCCCATCAGTGTTCCAGAAAAACAAGTTTTATAAAGTGGTGAAAATAACGACAATAGACACCTGCCCATCTTCAACACACACTAGGTTTAAGAACAAACAGCCTGACCCAGTGAGAGAGGGAGGGAGGGGGGTGTAAGTTGAGCCTTCTTCACTACATGTTTCTCCTTCGTCTAAAACTGTTTTTTTTCCAAACATCAACACTCAAATTATGTGACTTGTTATGAATAGATAGTGTCACCTTTCAGCTCTTTCCATCCTGGCACTTCCAGTAGGGTGTGATTCAATTTACCCCATGGCTCAACTTACCCCCCTCTCCACTACAATGTCCAGTAGTAAACTAATGGAGGAAAACAAAACAAATCCCCATTATAATCACTAGTACGTGCCCGTACGTGCGTGGCTGTACGTGCTTGGCCGTACGTGCATGGCCGTAAGTGTGGCCGTACGTAGCAAAAAAAAAAAAACTTTCAAACCGCGTGCCAGAAACAACAACCACACAGGCCGTTCCTTGCTCTCACGTGCCCGTACGTGCGTGGCCGTACGTGCAAAACAAAAAAACAAAAAAAACTTTCAAACCGCGTGACAGAAACAACAACCACACAGGCCGTTCCTTTCACTTCTCGCGTGGCCGTACGTGCAAAAAAAAAAAACTTTCAAACAACCACACAGGCCGTTCCTTCGCTCTCTAAACGACGACTGGATTGGGGCATTGTGTTTATCTATAAATGCGCATAAGAAATCGAGAAATTATTAGAATACAGTAAGTCATCACTATCCGGAAGACCGTACGTTGTAACCCGTAATGGGGAACGCGGCTGAGGATCTCTCCCCATCGGCCACGCCTACGCAGTAATGTGTCCTGTCATTGGTTTGGTAAATAAATGGCCATAACTTGGGAACCACTTGTCCGATTAATATCAAACCTTGAAAAGCCACATCCTCAGGTCCCAGCAATATACCTGGCAAGTTTCAATTAGATTGGACCAGTGGTTGTTGAGAAACAGCGGTCACAGTCACACGTACACCAACATCACACACACATTGCTGGAATTATAGATAGATGAGCAGAGTAGCCGTCCTGAGGGCGATCTTGTTCCAAGCGTGCAACACGTTCTTTTGACACACACTTTTATTTGGGCGGCGTATAGGCAACAGACCGCTGACTT
>CM068966.1:25711828-25714328 GCA_035128595.1 Eptatretus atami | reverse complement strand
AGCCCTACATTTTTACGAGATGCTGATTGCCTTTTGGGAGGTGGAAATGGGGATGGGGGAGAGAGGAGTAAGATTTACTATGGTGTTCCATATTCTGAAATAATCAGAAGCGAGAAATCGTGATGTTAATTGGAATGAGAAAAACAGGATTAAAGAGAAAGAAAAGTTTGGATGGAGTGTCCTGTGTTCTTTGTAAAAGGAACGGATCTCCTTGAAATGTCCCCTGGGAAGCTTTCATGCCTGGTTGGCCGTAGGGACAATCGGCATTAAAAAAAAAAATGCATCAAAAAATGTACAGTTAAATCTAAGAGCACCTTCTTCATACAGTGCTGTTGCAGCAGGCTCGGAAAATAATGTGATGACAGCATGATCAAATAACGATGTTTGACAAAAAGCTCTTTCAAAACAATGACAAGTCTCAGCGATAATGCACAGTGAATGGTGAGCAACATTTGACCCCCAGGTCGGCAAAGCGGATCTGTGCGCTGCACGCGACCCGTTGTTCGAAACACCTGCAGTGATACAAAGTGGAGCATTTACGGAGTTTACAGCAGAATGGTTTTGGAAGTTTTTTATATTTTTTTTTAGAGAAATCCACTGGCATGAATAAAGGAAGCTTGCACAGCACGCATCAGAATCATCACGCAATGCTTGTAGGGTACGGCTACTACTGTACCACAAAAATCAAAGACATTGTTCAATCCAGAAGGTACAGATTTTGTGTTGAAACCTTGTCTTAAATCGAAGAATGTAAACTGGATAATGAATGTCAAAACATTTTTTTTTTCATAAACAGAAAAATAAAAACTGAGGTTCAACAGGCTTTAACCATGAGCCACAACCCAATTGAGCAAGTGTGTGATAATTGCACCTGTTTGCAAAACTTTACATCAACAGTGGTGTTGAGTGAGACATGTGCCTCGTATTTCGTAGGATCTTATTTGGCACCATATGAACAAAACACTCAATAAACTGGAACGGCACATGGGAGAACGCATGTCCCTCGCCAGCTGAACAGTTTACGTTGTGTATCCCACTGATCGGCCACATTTAAATACGGACTTGAACAAAATCAAATTGGCTTGTCGTGGTCACCTAACCAACACATCCACCAAGTTTGGTCATAACTCGTCTATAACTTTTTGAGATATTGTGATATATAATATATATATATATATATATATATATATATATAATATATATATATATATATATATTATATAATAATAATATATCGTTTCGTTTTTGCCCCATCCTCTCAATGGTGTCGAATTACTTGCAAATAAAAATTATTGTCTCGGAGTTTGACTCAACTAACCAATCTAAATCAATTTGGCATTGTCACAAATCCAACATGTCCAGCAAATTTTGTCTGAATCCGTCCACAACATTTTGAGATATCCTGCTCAAAGACAAACAAACAAAGAGACAGACAGACAGGGGTGAAAATGTAGCCCCCACCCAACGTAACAAATAATTAATCCGCTTCATCTTGTAACATCAGATGTACAGTTGGTGTCAATAGGCACAGTCGGTACCGGTACACCATTATCTTTTCAAGTCATAATTATCATGTAATAAGTGCAAGTGTTTTAGGAATCCCACATTGATGGACAAGCTGTCTAATGTTGGTGGAAGCAATGAGACATAAATTGAACACACGTGCTGAGATGGATGAAGGGCTCAATGCATAGAAAAGGATGAGCATGACTGTCAGGGAGCACCCCCAATGGAATTCCAGCCAGTTGCAGAGATGTGAATACAAATGGAAAAAATTTGTACATGATTCCGATCAAATAAGTATCTCCATACTTCTTTAATCCAACAAATTGAAGATGGAGCAGTGGGGAATTCCATCAAAGCAAGAATCTCGACTCGAGCTTACCTTTCATGGGTGCTGGGACTGCACAGGTCAACCGCAGAGGAAAAGGTAGCAAAGTGGGCACAGATACATCATTATGTGATCAGTTCCAAGAAATGAACATAATGCTTCATGAAAACATTTCCGTGAAACTGAAACGGTGACGTATGCTGTCTTACGATAGCAAAATGATCCAGGCCAAAAAAAAAAAAAGTTCCTTCTCACTCACCCATAAAAATAAAATAAATAAATAGAAACAAAATAAATATAACCAGAAAGGCACTCGGTAGAGCGCATACCTCCGCCAAGCTGGTTAGTTCACGTTTTGTATCCCACTGATAGGCCAGATCTGGATTCGGACCTGAACTAAAATTTAATCGGCTTGTTCTCAGCACCTAACCGACTCATCCACCAAGTTTCGTAAGAAATCCGTCCCTAACTTTTTGACATATCGTGCTATATATCATTTTAGCCCTATCACTCAATGGTGAAGATCAAATCACTTAAAAAATTATCGGATCCGCATTCGGATCTTCATGAAAATCGAATCAACTCTTCCTTGTTACATACCCAACCTGCCCACCATGTTTCGTCCGAATCCATTCACAACTTTTTGAGATATCCTGCTAGCTAGATGTC
>CM068966.1:25661828-25706828 GCA_035128595.1 Eptatretus atami | reverse complement strand
AAAATGTGTCACACGATTTTAGGCCCCCAATGTCAAAAGCATTTGACTTGCCCCATGCACAGATGTTATTGCATACATGTGCCAAATATGAAAGAAATCCATCCAGTAATTTTTGAGTGGAGGGTAGAGTAGACGGATGGAGGGACGGACTGACATCACCAAAAATAAAAGCCTCAAAATGGGCTGACAACCAGTTAGAGGCTGGAAATTGGGTGTACCAGATTAAATCAAACGATGTCTTGTTCACATCCATCCATCCATTGGCTTGTGAACAGGGTGTCAGTGCTGCTGAAGCAGTCTCCTGGGTTATTGGGCGCAACCCCAGACAGGTCATCACTCCAACGCAGGATACTCAAATGGCTCAATCATCCCAGCAAACTGGTACTCATTTTGCTGACCTCAGAAGGATGACAGGCTGAGTCAACCCCACGAGGTATTAATTCAAGGCTGAGCAGGATTTGAACTCAGGACCCTCAAATCCCAACCCCACCACCCTAACCATTAAGCCAACACCAAGTGTACTTGTTCACATGGAAACATTTTTTCTCCAAAGGGAAGACTGTTGGTAGAAATTTACGTTTTTTTTAAATACCAAGAAATAATTTAACTTCAAACCATACCGTAAACCCCAAAATAGCTTTGGCCCATACCTACCATAAATCAACTAATAGTCTCGTCCCACACCCATCATAAAACAAATCAGTCTCGTCCCATGACTACGATAAACCAATCACCTGAATGGCCCGTTGAGCTATTTTTTCTGCTTTATATATTATTCCTTGTTGTAACTAATAATTAAATTAAAATTACCAACCTAACTTCTGCTACCTGCATCCCCCATCCATCTCGTCATTGCCATCACCATCTCTCTCGGGACAGTGACATAAGCCTTGTAATGGTCCACAAATTCCCCCTTGTATCTCCAACGTCTTCTCCACCAACTTTCTCAGCGTAAACATCGCATCCTTCGTCCCCCTACCATTTCTAAACACGTGTTATTCTTGGCCTATTTCCTGCTGCACCCATTTCCTTATCCTACCAACTAGAATCATCTCAAGTAATTTCATGACATGACTTAATAGCGTGATGCCTCGTTAACTCCCTGGATTCTGTACATCTCCCTCCCTATTCCACATTTGAATATTAAGACTGGTCTACCACTCCTCTGGAGTCTTACCCTCTTTCATACATACATTCGTTCAACAGCCTCTTCGTCCAACTGACTGCAACTCCTTCTTCCACAATTAGCATCTCCACACTGATTTCACTAATGACCGGCACCCTCCCCTTCTTCATCTTATCGAACGCCGTCTGCACCTCATCCTCCGTAATCTCAAGTACTTCCACACTCCCCTCTACATAGCTCGGTAGCTCCAGCTCACTGTGGCTGTGACAAATATCCAACCTTCCTCCCTGGTTCAACAGCTCCTTCAAATAGCCTTCCAATACCTTTCTCACCGCTCACTTCACATCCTTACCATCCTCCTCCCTGTATCTGCATCCATTCTCATCCCTCATCCCTGTATCGGGCCAATTTATAGATCATCTTCTTTCCACTATCCTCATCTAACTTGCTTTACACATAAATTTCCACATCATTCCTTGCCTTACCCACAGCTATCCTTGATACTTTCTTCTTCCGCCTGGACAAATTCGATAACCCTGCATCTGGTTGCCATCCTCTATCCTCTTCAAACCTTATTCTCACCGACTGCCTCACTGACTTCCTCCGTCCTCCACACCTGGTTTATATTCCTTGACATTATACCCATTCCTGATGTTCTTCCACACAGATTTTCTGCAATTTTCTTAAACGTCCCTCTGTTCTTCTTCCACCACTACTCCAAGCCTTCGGCTTTCTCTCAAAGTTCCTGATACTTTGCCTTCACCCTATCCTTGTACTTTACAGTGATCTTTGCACATCCACCACTTGATAGTCTTCCGACCAACGTTCTTAACCTCTTCTCTCTTCTGCATGTTCACAACAACAAAACACCACAGGTTTGACTGGGGTTGTGACATGCTCTCCCACCACTGCCTTGCAGTCCTCTTGATGCCATACCTACCATAAATCAACAAATCACGCAATTCCATAACTCCCATCAACGAAGTGATGGTCTCTTCCAATACCCGACGATATCACTTATAGTTCGTCCATTACTCGCATAAATACCTAACTCGGTTATAAAAGTATACAGTCTGAAAAAGGGAGGAGGGGGTGGGGCGGGGGGGGTGGGGGGGGGGCGCCTCCCCACCCCTGCTCGCCTGCGCCCCCACCCGCCCCCGCCACCCGCACCCCATGTCCCGCTCCCGTCCTGCCTCGCTCCCCTCCTCTGCTACATAAACCCCAAAATGTGGTAGTCCAATACCTGTCCATAAATCAACAAACATCCAATTTCCATAACTTCCACAAACCAAGTAAGATTATATTCCCATACCAACCATAAGCTAATAATATAGTCCCACACCTACCATAAAGCAACTAATAGTCTCATCTCACAAGTCCCATAAATAAATTTATAGCCTAGTCTTATACCTACGATAAACCAACCCATAGTCTCATCCCATACCTACCTGAAACCAACCCATAGTCTGCATCTCATCCTACCGTAAACCAACGCCATAGTCTCGTCCATACCTACCTTAAACACCCATAGTCTCGTCTCATACCTACCATGATAAAATCATAGTCCACCCCATAAAAATTTCCCCCCCCTAGTCCCATACCAATACCGTAAACCAACCCATAGTCTATCCATATACCTACCATAAAACCCAACCATAGTCTCATTTCATACCTACCGTAACAACCATAGTCTCATCCCATACTACCTAAACCAAACCCATAGTCTCATCATACTATCCTACCGTAAACCAACCCATAGTCCTCATCCATACCTACCGTAACACCCAATATCTCATTTCATACCTACCGTAACAACCCATAGTCGCTCATCCATACACCTACGTAAACCAAGCCATAGGTCTCTTCATACCTACCGTAAACAACCCATAGTCCTCGTCTCATGCTCATATATCCTCATCCTACCGTAAACCAACCCATAGTCTCGTCATATCCATAAACCAACCCATGTCTTGTCCCAGTACCTAGCGTTAAAACCAACCCATAGTCTCCCATATTCTCCTACCTAAACCCATAGTTCTTGTCCATACCTAGTAACCAACCCATAGTCTCTCTCATACCTACCATAAACCAACCCATAGTCTCTCGTCCATACCTACCGTAAACCAACCCATAGTCTTGTCCCTAGCCTACTGTAACAACCATAGTCTGTCCCATACTACCATTAACCAACCTAGTCCTCCATTTATACCTACTGTAAACCAACCCATAGTCTCGTCCATCCTACCTTAAACAACCCATAGTCTCATCCCATACCTACCGTAACCAACCCATAGTCTCTCTCATACTACCGTAAACCAACCCATAGTCCTTGTCCATAACCTACCGTAAACCAACCCATAGTCTTGTCCCATACCTACCGTTAACCAACCATAGTCTTCATGCTCATACCTCCTAACCAACCCTAGTCTCGTCTATACCTACCTAACCAACCATAGTCTCGTCCCATACCTACCTAAACCAACCCTAGTCTGCTCCACAACTCCATAAATAATTTATAGCCCTAGTCTCATACATACTGTAACAACCCATAGTCTCGTCTCATACCTACTGTAAACCCATAGTTCCGTCCCATACCTACCGTAACCAACAGTCCTAGTCCTCGCATCAACCATCGTAACAACCCATAGTCCCTGTCTCATATACCTATTAAACCAACCCATAGTCTCGTCCCATACCTACCTTAACCAACCCATAGTCTCGGTCCCATACCTACCGTAAAAAACCATAGTTCGTCTTATACCTATCTTAAACCAACCCATATCTCGTCCTTATACCCTCTTAACCAACCCATAGTCCTCGTCCCATACCTACCTTAAACCAACCATAGTCTTGTCCATACTACGGTAAACCCAACGCCATAAGTCTCCGCCCATATCCTACCGTAACCAACCATAGTCTCGTCTCTACCTACTTACCAAACCGCATATCTCTCATATACCTAACCACCTTAACCACCCATAGTCCTCATCATCTCACAACACCTCCCATAATAAATTATATGCCTAGTCTCATACCAATACATCCACCGTAAACCAACTCCATAGTCCTCGTCATATGATACGTAACCATACCTATAGTCGTCGTTCTACTCCGTAACCCACCATAGTTCGTCCATATACCTAGCCTTAAACCAACCATAGTCTCGTCCTCATACTATCTTAAACCAACCCATAGTCTCGTCCCATACTACCTAAACCAACCCATAGTCTCGTCCCTACCTACCGTAACCAAACCCATAGTCCTCGCTCATACCTATCTTAAACAACCCATAGTCTCGTCCAGTACCTACCTTAAAACCAACGCATGTCTTGTCCCTACTCTACGTGAAACAACTACCATAGTCTCGTCCCATACCTACCATAAACCAACCCATAGTCTCCTCTCATACCTACCTTAAACCAACCCATAGTCTCGTCCCATACCTACCTTAAACCCAACCATAGTCTCATCTCACAATCCCATAAATAAATTTATAGCCTAGTCTCATACCTACCGTAAACCAACCCATAGTCTCGTCTCATACCTACCGTAAACCACCCCATAGTCTCGTCCCATACCTACCGTAACCCAACCCATAGTCTCGTCCATACCTACCTTAAACCAACCCATAGTTCTCGTCCCATACCTACCTTAAACCAACCCATAGTCTCGTGCCATACCTACCGTAACCAACCCATAGTCTCGTCCCATACCTACCATAAACCAACCCGTAGTCTCGTCCCATACCTACCGTAACCAACCCATAGTCTCGTCCCATACCTACCTTAAAACCAACCCATAGTCTCATCTCATACCTACCGTAAAACAACCCATAGTCTCGTCCATACCTACCTTAAACCACCATAGTCTCGTCCCATACCTATCTTAAACCAACCATAGTCTCGTCCTGTTCATACCTACCTTAAAACCAACCATAGTCTCGTCCCATACCTACCTTAAAGCAACCCATAGTCTCGTCCCATACCTACCTTAAACCAACCCATAGTCTCGTCCCATACCTACCTTAAACCTTCCAATCCGAGCGGCCGTTTCACCAGCTGCTATTCCAACCTCCATATACCCGAGCAGTCGGATTTTCCTCCAGGGAGCCAAGGGTGGGGGAGCCGAAAGTCCAAGGAGCTCAGGGTTCAAAGGGTTAAACTTCCTGGTCTACTCCTATACCAACCATAAACCAACTCGGTTTAGTCCTTCACCTACCATAAACCAATCACCTCAGCTTATCATTCATTCGTCAAATGGTTATACTGTCTGCAGTTATAACATGATGAACGAGAACGGCCCTCGGTACAGCACTTACCTCCATCAGACAGAACAGTTTACGGATTGTATCCTACTGATAGGCCGGATCTGCATCCATATCTTAACCAAAATCTAATCAGCCTGTTCTTGTCAACCACCCAACTCATTCGCCAAGTTTTGTCATCATCCGCCCACACCTGTTTGAGATATCCTGGCCCTATCTCTCAATGGTGAAAGATCACTTAAGAAATTCTCGTATCCGGATCCGCATCCAGATCTTAACAAAAATCAAATCAATTCGTCCTTGTCACACATTTAACCTGTCCACCAAGTTTCATCCGAATCTGTGCATAACTTTTTGAGATATCCCGCTCACAGACAGACAAGTAGACAAAACCAGGTGAAAACAACCTCCGTCCACCTTCGGTGGCGGAGGTAACGATGATGAAAGTGGTGTATTCTAAAGGGGGCTTGATGACCTTTTCTATTCACTTAGTCAAAGCTCCCAAATGTCGAAGAAGGTTTATGTGGCGGGAGGGTATCGTCACAACCATCCGGAAGATGAATCGTGAAGAACATGGATGGACAAATGATCAAAGTATTCGATATCATTTTTAATGATCTGTGATCAATGTGATTACAAAGGACGAATTGCAATGTTTTCTATCCGTCGGAAATCCGGAGAATCAAAATGGATTTGACTACGTCGCCTGACGTACGGACACTTCGCGTGAATTCCTGTTTGAATAGAAACATTTCCTCTTGATGTGGCACAAAATGGAACAAGCAAATAAATAGATGAATAATAAATAAATAAAAAACATTGAAAACGTCATGAGAAGCACATGTGGTGGATGAGCTGGGTGGCACATGCGCACATCATGAGTTCCATCCAGTGATCACCACCAAACGACCAGAAAAACGCACATTTACCTGCAACACTCTTGTTGTTGTGGTTCGCTGGGTTGTCGGTAGCCTGTGGGGGAATGTGGGCTGTAAGGAAAGCAACGGAGTCGGCAAGAGTCTGTCCTTTTGCGACAACTACTTCATTTCTCACCAATCACCGCTTCCCTCGGTAATCAGCACATGACTCATCGAATGCCAATTCCCTCACCATTCATCACCTCCCTTGATAATCAGGCCATGCATGACTCACCAATCTGCAATTCCCACATACTATCTCCACTTCCATCACCAATCTCCATTTCATGACAAATTAGGCATTATACAGACCAAGTCATACGTCCATCCACAAATATCCAACTTTCATCCTAAATTTGGAGAATTTTATGTTTCATTCTCAACTCGATACTCCACATCGTCATCAGTTCACCTTTCCAAACGGATTGTTCTCTTTTACACTCAAGGTAGGTTCTCACCTTGCATGCCCCGAGCATCCTCGTCAGCACCTCCCGACCTCTCGTTATTCTTTCCTTCATTCATTCTTACATGCATACATCTCTCGATCATAATATCCAGGTATCGATGTTATTTAAAAGATGACGTTTCACCATCTTGATACCGACTGGTTTGAACAAATTAAAAAACTATTTTAAGTTCTGCCATGTACTCGTATGTCGTATAAACTATTTGAACAAGGCAGAAATTAATGTCGTGATTAACTGGTCATGATTTCACAATCTCTAATATTGTTTTCCTTTGTCCCTGAAGGAAAAGAGAAAAACAAATAACACTTGGGTTAGTTGTTTAGCCAAGAAAGAGTGCTTGAAACAAGAAAGTTGTACGGAAGAAGAAAGGTCCTCATTCTGTACATTGCTGTTCAGGCCGAATGAAACAGTTTATAAAGAGAGCAATCATAGGATTCATAGTAACGAGAGGAGAGGGACCATCATTAAATCGGAAATTTAATCAAGAAACAAATAATAAAATACCTAATTAGCAATCAGAAAAAAAAGTAAAGGACGAGAACTTACAGGTGGCTGTCAGAAGGAAATGTCCTTGTGACGTGTTTGGGATGGCAAGTCTCAAGACAAGGTTTCACAATCTAGAGCTGCCGGATGTTTTGAGTCACAATGAGCAAAGTAAATCAAAGGAGACCAGTAAAGCTGCCAGTGAGCAACCAGCAAGGCCTGACCCCAGCCTTGGCCCTCTAAGCTGAGAAATGGCCCTTCGTGAGGCCTTTTTCTCCAATATGCCAGAGTTGAAATACTGAGAGTATTCTACACGTTAGCAGAAAAAGAACGGAGGAGCTCGCTGGTTTTTGTATCATCATGGGAATAAAGAGCGCTAGGTTTGAGCCTCAGTCCAAAAAGTGTAATAAGGTTCTGATGCTTGAAGTGTGGTGAAACTTACAGAGTCCGCTGACATTGTGAGGATTGAGGAACGAGAAGGGCTCCTCTGAAAGGATTGAGTTGTGATCGGCATAGCGCTTGTTTACGGCGTTCACCATCAAAGCCATCTCTTGACGGCCGCCGACCGACGCGTCATTTCGCTTCTTGGCAAGTTTCCTGAAAGGACACGCGTGGACAACAATGCAATAAGTCACTTTTGCCATTTGGGGAACAATTTTGGGGTAGCCAATGAAATGATTATGGTTGTCTTGCTCTTGCGTGAGCCTAGATTTTGTACACAATAGAGGTAATTGTTACACACACTGCAGAAACACTTTGAAGAAAGAAAATATATTGAGTTTAGCTTGAGTTGTCCAACACAACTAAAAATTCATCGGGGTGGAGAAAGACGGAGGGAGTTTTGAACATTGGGCCTTCAACAAGCAAAGGAATGTCAACAATCTACTGTGGCCTCTTCCTTTTCTCAAGAAAAGCACGTACATACGCAAAACAGAACTAGGAATGGAATTTTTCACCCGATATGATTTCAGCAACAAAGACAATCAAGACGTCTAACCCAAAATAAAAACATTATTAAATTCTGCTGTGAAAATTCTGGAGAAATTAAGAACGTTCGAAAAACAAATGTCGTCATCATCATGTGTACCAAGCTTTCACTGATCTGCACACAAGCGCATGAAGTACGAGGCGGTTTCATGAAAAGGGGGATCTGCGGTTTAGAGAAGCTGCACAGTGAACAACAAGCTAAGATGGATTATCTTGACTGTCGGACACAAAACAAAATACCATCATCTGCTCAGGCCACAAAAACACCAAGGTCGGTCATGTTTTACAAGGCTTGGTGTTACCAGGCCTGCATTCCAAGCTGTCAAACAGTGCTCGAGCTGCATTTCTCAGAGCCGTTCCTCACTAACCAAGGTTTCTTTGCAGCATTTAAAGCAGCTATGGAAAACATGGACACAGAAGATTCAAAGTAAAAGTAAATAATTACAGGGGACACTACCCAAATTATTTCAAAACTCACAGTTAGGCATCAGGCTTTAACTGAAATGGAAGGCTCTTCATCCAATTCGATCAAATCCAAAATGTACTTTAAAACAAGAGCAGCACTCTGTGGAGTGCATACCTACACCAGGCTGATCACTTTACGTGTTGCATCCCACTGAGAGACCGAATCTGCAACCGGACCATTTGTCCTTGTCACACACCAAAATCGATCCACCGTAATTGGCTTGTTCTCTTCATCTTCCCAATTAATTCACCAAGATTTGTCATCATCCATCCAGAACGTTTTGACATCATGCTATAGGTCGTTTTTGGCTCTATCTCTCAATGATGAAGAATCACTTAAAAATTATTGTAGCACGATCCGGATTTTCACCAAAATCTAATCAATTCGTCCTCATGACACACCGAACCTGTCCACAAAATTTTGGCCGAATCCATCCACAACCTAATGAGATATCCAGCTCACAGACAGACAGACAAACAAAACAACAAGCTCATTAGATTGGTACTTACGAAATCGTCAACTTGACCTCTGACCTTGTCTAATAAAAGCTGTCTCTAGAGAAGGTAGCAACGCAAACCAGAAGTTTCTACGATGATTCTGTACCAAACCATCAAAAATCGTAACGTCGACCGAAGCAAAAATCTCCATTTCTCCACGCAATTATTTAATATTATTTTATCAGTCACAAAACCGTAATATTCGGCCATCCACCAACAATCTTTACATAATCCGATGGCTTAGCGAGTCAGGCATGCGACGATAATCTTTATTAGGATAAAAATGACTTTTAAACACCATCTTTATCGAAAACACCGTCAGCGCGCACACGCAAACCTTTACATGACTCAACGCGCGTCTGCTCGAGCGCGCTGCACCACGTGACGAGCCGTGACGCGGCGAGTGAAATATTTTTTATACAATCTTAAAACGTCTCAAAAACATCCGATTTTTACCAGAATTTCGACAACCCAGTGTTAAGCGTCCTAAGCGATCGCAAAAACCGAAGACAAAATTAAAATCGAAGTTAAAACGAACTCGTAACGTCGACCGAAGCAAAAATACTCCATTTCTCACATGAATTTACGGAATTATGTTTGACCTCACTGTGACTCTGACCTTTGACCGATTTTGACCAAAATCTAATCAGCGCTAGCCATCTCCCTCCTGAATCAAGTGGTGTAATTTGACATTGGTAGCTTCTTCCGTTCTCAGTTATCGTGCCTACAAACAAACACACAAACACACACAAAACAAACACACAAACAAAAAACAAACAGAGCACAGAAGTTAAGATTTCGTAAGTAATAATGGATCCAGTCAAAACCTTTATAATTGATTCTATCCATAAACGAGTGTAAAATATTGGAGTATTGTATCCAACCCCTTCCATTTTGTCCCCATCTAACCCTTTCGTACCAACTGCCCACTGGACTCTGTATCCTTCCAATGTGAGAAGGTAGAGAAAGTTCTGTCCATCCTTGACCACGCCTGGGCCCAGTGACGAGAGTAGTTGCCATCACTGTCTTTGTTCTCAAATCGTGCTCTGCTGCCCTTGCTTTTCCTCTGTCTACTCTTTTCGGCCTGTCTTTATCCTTAACCCACCTCCAGTCTGCCAACACAGAATGCTCCTGTCCACAATAAGGGTGCAAAACAGATCCTTTCAACCAACTGCAGACCAGTGAGTTTGTTTCCAATTACAAAGTCATGGAATCCATCATTGCTTCCGATGTCAAGTCATTCCTCTTTTCCAACAGCTACCTGTTTTGGATTTCGGCCCAGTCGCTCAACTCTCATCATGCTTCTAATCCTCTCTCAGCAATGCTCAATCAAGAGGTTAGGACTGTCTCCCTGGACATATCTCAGGCATTCGACACAGTCTGGCATCCTACTTTGCTTGCCAAGCTTTCTGCCTGTGGCATAGAAGGCTACTTTCATTTCTGGATTTCTCCACTCACTCATTCAACGTGTTGCTATCAATGGAACCCTCTCCTTTCCCAGCGGAGACTGGAGTTCCCCAAGACAGTGTTTTGGGACCTGTCTTGTTCCTAATCTACAAGGTGTATGAATGTTGTAGCAGTTTTATTTATGAACCGATTTTAATGAAACAAACTGTAAATGAAAGTGTCCAGTGAGGTTTTATGCACAACTTTGTAAACCTCCACATATATACTCCAGCGCTGCTCACACATTTCCTTAATTGGACTGCTACATACACCACTGCTGATCGCAACATGTTTTCAGGAATGTTGGTGAGAACATTGGTTATTGTCTCCTCCAGTTCATCAAGATTTTTCAACTTCATGGTATTGGACTCTATCATTTACATTTTGTTTCATTAAAATCGGTTCATAAATAAAGCTGCTACAATAATTTAAAGTTGGGTTTTCACTTATACACCCTGTATACCAATGACCTTTCCAGGTCTCTGGAAAACCCTCACTTCCTTTTTGCAGACGGCTCCACATTGTGACGTACAGTATCCCATCACAATGAGAGGCAGACAGCAGCGGTGGCATTTTCCGCTGATATGGGATTGATTATATGCTGGTCTGATAAATTAAACATTTTATAATTCAAAACAATATCACAGTCACCTTTTCACTCCAGAAGGACAATCAAATGAATCCACCTATCTATTTCCATTGTCAGCAACGAGAAGTGCAACCTCACAAACCTTCAGGCCTTTCCCCCAGGCATGACCTATACTGGGCCACCCATACAGCAAATCTAGTCTCCAAAGCCAAACCCAGATAGGACATTCTCCATCTGAAATATTTCTTTAAAAATCAGAATGACTCACAGTCGAAACTTCAGAAGTACTCAATAGAATACTGCTCTCACATTTTGCTGTAGTGGCAACATCCAATCCATCTCTCATGGATTCGGTGGAATCTAATAGTCTATAATATTGGAATCTCCCGTGATGAGGCCGAAGCAAAATGTGTGTTGCTCTCACGTCGTAGACAGGTCAGGTCGGTGGTCTCTCTGTTACCACCTGTTCCCGTCTAGCTCCTGTTCTCTCAGTCCCCCAACTTACCCCATCTGCTCCAGGAAGCACACATTCTTCTCGCAACCACCTCCTGGTCGAACTTCCAAAATCCAGGCTGACTTCACACCTCAACTACTTTGTTCCACTTTTCTTTGACCTATGGAACCAACTTCCTCAGTATGTTCAATCAAATTCTTCCCACCAGGGCAAGGTGGCGCACACTCACCTCGTGTCAACCTCCATCCTGACCCATGATCTTTATTACCCCCATTAACCCTTCCAAACCCAAACCTTCTATGTGCAGGTTACCACTACGCGAGGTGTGTGCTCTGTATGGCTCTGCGGATCTGCAGGCTCCGGTAAAAGTGTCGACTCCGCGAATCCTGGGACAGGGTAAACGTCAGTTCATACGCTCCATCACCTTGCTCTTCCATGAGCCTCAGATATTGCAGAGTAAAAAAACAAAGAAAGGTTCAGATCCAAAAACCAGTTCAAAAAAATAGATCCTATCCAAAATCAGTTAAAGACAATTAATGCTTTCCAAAATGATGACTCTTATTATGTGCTTTAACAGTTGTGGAAACAAAAACAGAGAATCAAATTAGAAAA
Organism: Eptatretus atami; assembly: GCA_035128595.1. Classification (NCBI taxonomy): domain Eukaryota; kingdom Metazoa; phylum Chordata; class Myxini; order Myxiniformes; family Myxinidae; genus Eptatretus; species Eptatretus atami. The sequence goes on along the minus strand of CM068966.1, from coordinate 25,694,520 downwards.
CAAAGGGTTCACCTGATATCAGTAATTTGGAAATTACTCTCAAAATGCAAGGAAGTAGCTACTTCTCGATGTCTCAAAAAAAATAGCAAATGCTGGCTGATCCTGGCATTATTTCAGGACTTAAAAGAAAATCTCACTGGCGGTTACCCGGTGACACACAAGGAGCGGAAGAGGGGCGTTCAACAAGTTCTACGAACGATATACTCATCCAAGAAATTACGGTTTCACATTTTTCTACACATATACGTAAATATAATTAGGAAGGAAATATTTACAGTTATTACTATTTACAAACATACTCAATTAAAAAATTAGTTGTTTCTTGGACTATTTTCAGTATCTCCTTCATAGAATCTTTTTGAACATCCCACGTATCTTGGCAGAATAAATTGCTGCGACAACATCGCAGAAGACCACGTTTAAGGAGAAAGCTAAAAAAATTAAAAAAAAAAAATTAAAAACGCAATCACGCAACAGCAGTAGTTTTATTGCGGATTATAATTGACGGCAAACTAAACGTCGGACAGATGTAGTTCAGTGGTTCCGTTGATAAGCGTCGTTTCGTTGTATTCCAGACGATTTCAAACGTAATCCCTTTTCACAAACAGCATAAATCAAATGGAATATCATCCTTTTTTTTTTTATGAGACTTCACTTCAAGGACATTGTAAACCTGTCAGCATAAAAAAAAGGAACAAAGCAGGCACCATTGAGACCAAATTTGAGCAAAGCAATGAGAGTCAAAGGAGAAACGTGTTTGTTTGTAAAGTTGCAACATTATGAAAATGTGCACTTCTTCGACTAAAACCTTCATTCCACAAACAAACATTCTTCTTTCCCTTATCCTTGAACTTTCGTTCAATCTCTCTAGATACGCAGTCCGGCTCATTTTTTTTCTTCCCATTCCTGGTTTGGCCGACATGTACAAATCAAACACTCCACAGAAATAGCGAAGTGTGATTAAAGAGTAGATTCTCAAGGGCGGTTGGTACATTTTGAGAATAATAATAATGCCAAAACATTAACACGAATGAAACGGCAGAGTTCATAAAACACCTTACCCCGGGCAGTCGTGAGAAACAAGAACATGGGCGGGGTCTGTGAGCAGCAAATTTGATTGGTCGAGATGATGTAAAATGCCGTAATATTTTGTCCAAGTACATACTGCCAAACGGTAGGTTTTTGAAAGTGCCAACAAGGTGATTTGTGTTTCACAGTGTTAAAGTTAATAGATCCATTGAAATAAAATAAAGATTTTAAAGGTTGTAGAAAAAAAATTTTCTCGGAAGTTTACCGCTATTGCTACAGCATCTGTTACACCACCTTGTTTAACACTTTAGATTCGTTTTTCGTGCCTGTTGTTTGTGTCCTTTATGACATCCTTAAAAACAGTAAGCTTCCTGTTTGGAATTATTTTCAATTTTGTTTGACCGCCAAACAGGCAGACGGAGTAGAAAAAACAAAAAATCTTACCTCACTCCTCTTATCTCTTTGCACATTTGCAATCGGGACAAATTCAGAGGCAAAATCCGGCACTGATAAACTACAGGTTCGTTTTCCGATTCATGCTCCGAATTGCGTTCAAAATATAACATTCAATTGAAATTAAGTTGTTCCTCGATCATAAACTGACATTAGTGGATGGACGGAGACAGACGGACAAAGTGAACCAATTGCTTCACCCCCACTTTTCACTTCACGTACACGGGGTCAATATTTGGGTTTGCAGCAAGCACGATCCTTCATGTCCTATCGATAAGTTTCAATAGCACGCAAAACCAAACGATAAATTAGGTAAAACCACGAGTACGCTCGATTGAACCCAGAGTGAGCAAGAAATGAAGGCGTACGAAGGGATCTGAAGTATATTGTCGGATTGATTACTGATAAAGTGAAAAGGTGTGAATCTGCACAGCAACAGCAACAAAAACATCCGAAAAGGTGAGAAAACAAAGACCAAGTTTCAAGTTTAGTTTCACTTCTGCCAAAAGCAAGGCCTCCAATTGAAGAATCGACGTCTCGATGGGATATTGTTCAAGCGGCTTGAGATTCATCTTAAATACATAATTTCCTCTGAAAGTGGCTGAATTAACAGAAAGAGAGCACAAGAAGATGCATGAAAGAAAAGTCAATTTGATGGGAAGGAAAGATCCCAGGTAGAGAGAAGGGGTCCCTGCTTTTGCCATTTCTGCATACTTGGGTCTTATGGGGTTCTGCAGACACAATACCCCGGCACTCTGGGTGCTTTGGCCCGATTGCAAAACCTGTCACATTAACAACAACAAATTTTACACTCCTGACGCCGCACACACCTCATGCAGCATACCTCGCGCCGTGCGCAACGCTGCTCAATACATTAGCACAAAGAGACAAAACTGTGGAAAAGAAAGAAACATGAATGTCAAGGCTGAATGCAAACAGGATGGTGATGAAGAGAAATGCAGAATTACATTTGTCCAGGATGTATGGAAAATGGGTAAAAATGCATTCTGAGTGTGACAGTCAACATTCGTACTACAAAGAGTGGGGTAGGAGGAGGATTAAGAGGCCCTACTGTGCACTGTAAAAGGGTGGGGAGGGAACTGTCATACAGAAAGGGGTGAGAGGATGTGGGCAGGGGTTGGAGGTCCTGCCATACAGATACGGGGTGGGGAATGGGATGGTTTTGGAGGTACTGCAATATAGTGAGGGGTGGGAGGATGTGGGGAGCGGCTGGAGGTACTGTCATATTGAGAGGGGTGGGGAGGGGTCAGAGGTATTGCTATACAGAGAGGGGGGTGGAGAGAGGTTGGAGGTACTGCCATGCAGTGAGAGGTGGACAGGTGGTAGGGAGAGGGGAGGGGTTGGAGATACAGTCATACAGAGATGGGTGGGGGTGGGGAGTGGTTGGAGGTACTGCCGTACTTACAAGTAATGAGAATACGAGTGGATGCTCCTTCTTGAGAATGGAAGCGGGAGGGAATGGACAGGAGAGACAGGGTAATCAACAAGCAGATGGACCGCATGTGGAGCTGAGCACAGCACAGTGTTAAATCCTCTTCAAAACACAAACTCATCCAAATAGTATAAACGCTGGTTCTACCAAGATGTAAAATGAAAAATTAAATTCACACTTTGGATTTTCATGAAAAAATATCTGCTGTTTCTACTAGTTCCAAAGGAAGAAGCACAAAAACCTACGACAAGACAAATTGGCCAATGCACGTTTCATGGATCTAAGTACTGGGAACACATAACGGATGCTCCAATTACAGCATCCAGAAATGGTCCACGTTAACCTCCGCGTGCTACACCACAGGGGAATGTTTGGACACAAAGGCTTCCTGAGCAGGGAGCAAAAGCAAGGCAATTACACAAGGTGGGCAGAAGGCCAACAAAGAGACCTGATTGTGTTTGCTGAGAAACATGATAATGAGCTCAAACGCAAGACGATGCAACAAACACGTGTGAGCTCACATGGCGTACACAAAACCGGCGAGAAAGCACAATGTGGAGTCCCTTGCCAAAGGAGCATCCCAGAACAAAGGCTTGGCCCCACAGCAGGTGCATCACACTGACAAATAAAGTGGAGAATAATACTCATCACCAGGTGTTACTGTATTCGTTACAACGGGAGTTAAGCAGCAGTACGGATGGCCATCTACATAATTCGGTGTGCAACAAACGCTAAAATCGACTCCTTTCCTTGGGTTGGACAGGTAGCACCATTCCAAATCATAGAACCACCTATCGAGCCCCACCGTAACCACCACCAAGCATTCTTAATATGTAGATGGCCGAAAAGACCCTCACCCAAACAAAGTAAGCAAACCTTATCTCGAACACACATGGTGGTAACGAGCACAAATCCATTGAGTTTTTTTGTAACCACAACCAAGTTAGGCACACCTGGTAAGATTTTAACAAATTATGCACACCTCATTCCCATTACGAATAAAAACAAGTTAGCAAAGACGTCACAAAACAGTTATGAAAATAAGTTTGGCAAGAAAGACCTCACACTTCTCCATGTTATCCCGACTTCACAAAAGGTGATGAGCACCACAGTCCAGCAAGCCCCCAGATTGCCATGAGACAGCGACTTGCATTCATGTTTAGCACTTCAAGGGTACAGCATCGTTTGGAAAGCAGGTAGAGATCAGCGGGGACTCAGGTGTGCTCGACCGAAGCACGGGGGCACGACGAGGAGAGGTGGTCTCTTTCCAAACCGGCACAAAACCTCTCACATGATCAGCCTCCCGGCACAAAGACGTAATTACAATCCTTGCAGATGAAGATGAATTACGGGCAATTCACATCTTCTAACCTGCCAGCATCAATTAAAGTGAAGCTAAAACCTGCCAGGACAGTGAGGTAGAGAACACGTGGTTAATGTACAACCACCTCCACCCCTGCCACACCTCATGCACCACGAAAGAACCTGACCCATTTATGGCTCTCCCTCCTTCACGTCACCCCGTTAGGCAAACATCATAAAGAGGTGACCCCTTTCCGAAGCATATCCGGTCACAGAGTTCATCCTCCCGTCTCCATCATCATGGTCACGAAGCCGGATTGGGTTCCACACATCCATGCTGCCACCACGTTAAATGATGCACTAGGATTCTTCAACTGGACGTTTTATAGGATGAAGAAGTAATCTTACTCATGAATACCAGTGCAGATGGCCTCTTCTGCTCAGACGAAGGGTTAACACCCGAAACATCAGCTTCTTGATTCAAATGGTGGTTTGCATACCTCAATCAACGTCTTGTTGCTTTCATCCAACTTTTTATAGAACTTGGTTGTGGTTGCTCCTAAGCAGGTTCTGTGTCCATCTGGGAATTAAACAGTATCAATATTCCATTGTGCTATTCATAGTTTGGAAGTTGGTGCTGCCTGGAGGCCATGTCAGTCAGACGTTGGTTTCTCTTGTGGCTCAACAAAGGTAGTCCGGCAAATTAATTGGAGGCTCATGGAGGAGATGGATGATGTACTGGAAGATCACTCAACTGATGAGGGAAACAGGCAGACAAGGGGCTTCATCCGTATCACATCACAGTGAGTGAATAAAGCAGACTGAGGAGTGGAAATGTTCAAGGGTAGGTAGGCATTGGACGTCACGTGTGGTGGTGAGGAATCACTACATTGAGAGACCAGAGGGTAAAGCATGAAAGGGCAATCTCAGATCGACTGCTCGGGTCATGAAAGATGACAAAACAAAATAAAATGGACCAAGTATAAGTGCTACTTGGACAGATATCCAAATTCCTCCCAATATTGCAGATGCTAAAATCAACGTATAAATTGTTCAAAATGCAGATAATGAAACCAATAAAACCAAAAAAATAGTGTGATAAACGATTGGAGAAAATGGAACTAATTTAAATCCTGCACACAGTGATTTGAAAATCCATTCCCGACTGTCCCAAGTACAAACATGGTGTTTGTGAAACAATGGATTTGGCATTTGGAACCAGAATATACCCATTGGCCCAAGCACACAGCACACCCAGTACTAACCACCAGTGAGAGTGAAGAGCAGCACACAGCATTCCCAGTACTAACCACCAGTGAGATGGAAGAGCAGCACACAGCACACCCAGCGGCATTTGAATTAATTCAGTTAAGAGGCTGCAGCATTAGCACCAGAGTTAGCAGGTACATGGAGGACTGGGATGAAACAGGAGGGAAGGTGCGATGAAGAGAGGGAAGAGTAAATACCGGCGTTTTAAGAAGAGGGCAAGAGCAAGCAGGATCACCACCAACAGCAGGGTGCCTGCAACGATTCCTACTACGCGAGGTGTGTGCTTTGCACGGCTCTGCGGATCTGCAGGCTCCGTTGAAAGTGTTGACTCCGCGAATCCTGGGACGGGGTAAACGTGAGTGGTTAGCAAACGGAATATGGACTTTGAAGAAGCACACAGAGGAGGACAAAATAATGCTATGAGGTGTGGATGAAGGATGAACACAACCGGACCCGATTATGGAAATAATTCAATGAAATATTTCAATTTTGGGGATTTTGAGCCTCCTGCTTATTGAGTCATCAATGAACTTTTGGAAACAATGCTGACCCCTTGATGGTTAAGTGGATACAGTAATTTCTCTGAATTATAGTGAACGATCAATAAGTGATGAGACTGTTATGAATCCATATCGTGGACCATCATGAGCAACGTAAACCTGCTCATTGAAATGCCGGGTGCGGTGGAGTGAAAATGCTGTGCTGTGCTGTAGCACAATGTGATTATCTTAATATAACATTGCTTTTTTAACGAATTAAAAGCTGCAAAGAGCGGAATATTGCCGATTGATTGTATTGCAATCCACTGCTGGAGTCCGACGCGCAACGTCTGTGTGGTGTGAGAGCTCCCTCGGCGGAACCTTATTTACTACAAGACTTGGACATTTCGAAGGTAAAGGGGGAGGGGGGCACTTGGATGGCTAGCATGGTACTTTATTGCACACAAAAACTTTCCATCGGATTGTTCAGTGGAGACAAGGTTTGGGAATGCCTCCCGCTATGAATGCACAGAATCGCAGAGTGTGGAATATGTTTTGCAGCCTGTCCAATTTACAGGCTGCAGTGTTGCCGAACTTCGAATGCAAAGATAATGAGAACAGCACTCGGTAGAGCGCATACCTCGGCCAGGCTGAAGAGCTAAATATTTTGTATCCCACTGATAGTTAGCTGACCTAAACTAAAAATCGAATCGGCTTGTTCTCGTCACTGAACTAACTCATCAACCTAGTTGTGTCACTACTCATCCACAACTTTCTGAAATGTTGTTGTTGTTCGTCTTTCGGCTGATGCCATTAGGGGTCGCCACAGCGGATCATCCGTTATGATCCGCATACTGATTTGGCACAGGTTTTACGCCGGATGCCCTTCCTGACGCAACCCTGGTCGCCTCTTACGACACAAGGATAAGGAATGGGTTTCGCCATGATTCCGGGCTGCACTACACTTTCTCATAGCGCGGCCCAGCGCAGAGCTCCCGTCCTCAAGCGATCCTCCAACCCAAGCCTCCGAGTAGCCGGATTACAGGCGCACGCCACTACGCCCAGTCCACAACTTTCTGAAATATCATGCTATATATCGTTTTTGTACCCATCTCTCAGTGGTGAGGAATCACTTAGGAAAATTAAAAAACATTATTGTGTCCGGATCCGGATTCGGATCTTCACCAAAATCAAATCAATTCATCCTCGTCACACACCCAACCTGTCCACAACTTATTGAAATCTCGTGCTACATATCGTTTTCGGCCCGATCTCCCAATGGTGAACAATCACTTTAAATATTCCAGTATCCAGATCCAGATCCAGATCCAGATCCATCCATCCATCGGAACCACACTCTGTGCAGAGTATTGGTGCTGCCTAAGCAGTCTCCTTGGCTATTGGACACAATCCTGGACAGGTCACCACTCTGACGCAGGATACCAGCATGCTAGCACTCATATTACCAACCTCAAAAGGATGACGGGCAGAGTCAACCCCACCTGGTATTAACTCAACAGCCAAGTGTGACTTGAACTCAGGATCCCTCAGATCCCGAGCCCACCACCCTACCCATTACGCCAACACCAGGCATGTAGATCCATATCTTCACCAAAATCTAATCATTTTGCCCTTGTCACACACCCAACATATCCACCAAGTTTAATTCAAATCCGTCCACATTTTGAGATATCCTGCGCACAGACAAACAAACAGACAGACATGATCAACAGGTGAAAACATAATCTGTCCACCTTTGGTGGCAGAGATAATGACACAGTGTTTAGCCTGGTGTTGGCTCAGTGGTTAGGGTGGCGGCTTGGGATCCTAGGGTCCTGAGTTCAATCCCCGTCGCCGCTGAATTAATACACAGGAGGTTGACTCAGCCTGTCATCCTTCCGAGGTCGGCGAAATGGGTACCAGTTCCAGTGTGTGTACTGGTAGAGGGGCAATGCATCAGCATAGTCGCGCTTCAATAAATGATAGCTACCCGGCAGCTAAGCTGCCATACGACCCCACACACACAGGTGTTGCTTCTCAAGTAAAATCACTAAAACTACAGAGCTCTCATAGCCTGTACAAAAATAAGCCAAACACTCGTTTTTGGAGACCATTGTGTACCGACCGCATTAAAATATGCTTCTGAGCATGCATAGCGTCGGCGGCACCGCAGGTAGTTCCATAGATGAGGAATCTCTACCTGAACTTCACACAAATGTCATCATCTCTGTGTGAATGAGAGAAGCGTTCGGAGCATTAGACCTCAGTCTCGGAGAAGAATCTTCTGTAAAATATTTTGTTCTGCCCTCAAGCATCAGAATCAGCCCAGGTTTGTTACAAACTATGCACGGTACTCAGATTTATAATGAGGATGAAAAATTGATTCATCAGATCCTCTCTCACTGGAAAACGACGACGGCAGCGCTTCGTGATTAAGCAGTACATATGCTTCCCGATTCATCAGAGAACGATTCGCAGTTGGGACAATCCATAATCACCAAAGATTGTGAAAACCAGAGAGCGGAAAATGGAAAAGCAAAACCGACTCGAGGTTTTGTCAAAGAGAGAAAAGAGCTCAGGAAGTCCATCGTCTGAGCACTTGGTCACAACAAGGGAGGATGTCTGCGTGGCACAGGGTGCGATGTATACCATTTTGTGTGTACAAGGATCGTCCGTGATGATGGACATTCATAAGCAGTAGTTTTCGCCTTCAAAATGAGATTGCTCGAGTTTATGGACCCACCTCATCTGTGTCATTTTTATTCTCCATGACATCTTTATTCGTTCTCTGCAAAACGACAGTCTGTGCTTCTCAAACTTTGTTCAATTGGTGTTGCTTGAACGTAGCTGTGTCGCTTGCAATTCTTCAGCACATCTCACTCATTGGACAAGTCCGGTGGTTTGGATAAGTCACACGGACACTTGGTCAGACATCGAATACAGGTAGAGACCCACTCGGTGTTGTGAAAACGCTCTTGTAATGACTCCAAATTTAGTGGAATTATAATAGATGTTATCGACATTTTCAAACGTCTACATTCATCAGATAAATGCGTGAAAGCATCTCCAGCCCTTTTAATGTTGTTGAGCATCCATCCATCAGGACAGCAAGTTGACACTCATTTTGCCGACCTCAGAAGGATGACAGGCAGAGTCAACCCCATCTGGTATCAATTCAACAGCGAGGATTTGAACTCAGGATCCTCGGATCCCAAGCCCACCACCCTAACCATTAAGCCAACACCAGGCATGTTGAGCATACATCCATTCATATAGTGATAATTAATGTTTATGAAACACATCGAAATGGGGGTCGTGAGATGCTTTCCTTCATTTTGATACATGGTAAACACAGTGTGTGAAAATGTTCTTGATTACTTCGAAGGTAGCTCTTGATAATACTCGGTTCAAATTGTTGGCAGCACGAGTTGTTTGGCTACATCATGTCTGTGAGTACGGCTTCACGGCTGTTACAGTGCCCCCTGCAGTTCAGGGCAGGGATCTGCGATTTGGTCAGGGAGCCGGCGATAACTCACCAACTCTCGCGAAGGACAACGTATGATCTGTAACATGCATCAACTAATGCTGGCAGATAGGATAGCCGACTCAACGTCCATCAGAGGGAGGATTCACTTTGTGATGTGATGCCCTGCTTGTGAAACCCCAATTCAGGTTTATATCCGAGGTGGGACTCAAACCCAGACAAGATAGCTTAAGGGTAAGTAAGTGTGTTGCCTCTGCACCCTTCAAAACTAAAAGAGGTGAAACGATGAGGTATTGATATCACTCTGAGCTTTGATAAATTCACTCTTTGGTCTGTTCTGTACCATGATCGACGAGCAATGTTAATGGTGGTTTAACAACAGATTATATATACATATATGTCTATAGACACCTATGAACAAAGTCAATTCTGATTAGACGTTCTCCTACTGAAATCAGAATTGACTTTGTTGATAGGTGTCTATTAGACTGTTCTTCAACATTACTATATATATATATATATATATATATATATATATATATATATATATATATATATATATATATATATATATATATAGTAATCTGGTTCCCAAAGAATGTGTGTTAATTAATTTGCCTCCCTACTAAAACCAAAACAGAAAAACAAACACCAAAAGCAGATGCCTTCTAGCTGGAGAAAATGATCTCATTGGTAGATCCAATGCACCTGAACCAATAGGTCACATATATATATATATATATATATTATATATATAATATATATATATATATATATATATATATAAATATAATATATTATACACAATGGTCACATGCCTGCATGGGAAAATAAAAAAGTGATGCCCACAATTTTCCAATAAACAGAAGAGTTGTTGACAACCACAATTAAAATATTGAGTTATTGGGGTTGATCCAAAAGGCATGACAAGTATCCTGAAGGGATCAACAAGACCTTTATTCCACTTCACGGGCTGCTGAAAGCAGGATTGAAGTGTTTTATTTGAAGGAAAGGCAAATCAAATCAATGTGGTAAAAAGGGCAGAAGCTCGGAGGGAGAATATATGACCGTTATGTCCTATGGCAACCAGTGCCATCAATCATAACCTTCTGATGCAAAGCGTACTGAAATTCTTTCTGATTTTTTTGGACAAGCTGTCCATCATCAAACAGTGTATTCAGCCACCATTGTTGAAAACTCAGGAAAAATAAGAGATGTATGAATTGGTTTGGTTTCTTGGCTGGAGAAGCAATATCAATGGCTTCGACCTTGAGCTGAAGAGTCAATATCAAATGTTTGGACCCTTATCTGGAGAAACATGATCACTGGTTTGGAGCTTGAGCACGAGAAGCAACATCAATGGTTTTTCACTCTGAGACAGGGAGACAATAGCAATGGCTTGGACCAAGACCTAGAGAGACAATAACAATGATTTGGAGCTTGAACCAGGGAAGCAATATCAACGGTTTGGACCATGAGCTGGAGAAACAAAAACAATGGTCTGGACCCTTATCTGGAGAAACATTTTCACTGGTTTGGGGCTTGAGCTGGAGAAGCAATATCATTGGTTTGTACCATGAGCTGGAGAGGCAATATCAAAGGTTTGGAGGTGAGCTGGAGAAGCACCAATAGTTTTGACCCTGAGCTGGAGAAGTATCAATAGTTTGGACCCTGAGCTGGAGAGACAATATCAAAGGTTTGGAGGTGAGCTGGAGAAGCATCGATAGTTTAGACCCTTCACGAGAGAAGCGATATTGGTTTGGAACCTAAGCTGGAGAAGCATCAATGATTGGGATCCTGAGCTGGAGAGACAATATCAGTGGTTTTAACCATGAGCTGGGGAGGTAATATAAAAGGTTTTGAGCAGGAGAAGCATTAATAGTTTGGACTCTTGGCTGGAGAAGCAATATCAATGGTTTGGACCCTGAGCTGGAGAGACAATATCAATGGCTTGGACCCTTAGCTTGAGAAACAATTTTAATAGTTGACAGTCAAGCTGCAACAAATGTGATTGAGAAGCGAAACCAATTAACTACTTCTGTTGAATGTGGGGAAGAAATGCATCAGCAAATAATATGGTAAACACATTTACTGTGTCCGCCCAAACATCAGTAGACTTGTAAATACAGTTATTTTATTTGGTTCACAGACGTCTCAAGAAATGACCATGAAATGGATGTGAAATTGGAAATCTTCAATGCTTCATGGAAATTTAGTGAAGCGAACAAGTCACAGGAAGCTGTTTTGTAATGAAATGTAATGTTCAAGAGGTTTAGCATCAGCAGACGTGTGAAATGGAATATTTAACATAAAATCCTCTGCAGAGAATTACAGGTATGCAAATGGCACAGCAGGTGAAGAATGAAACACAAGGAATGCACAGAGAGATGAATGGATATCAAAGGGAAGAACGAGAAGTCTGACCTGTACGGTGACTGCCTGCTGCTCCCCTACTACCAAGGGTTGGCAACAGGTTGGACAGCAGGTTCAGCCCTGGTCAAAGAGGATCAAGAGCATTGAATGGTAAAGATGAGAGCAAGGGAGGCAGTAAATACACAAAGAAAGAAGGGTAAAGAAGGACAAAAATTAAGGACAAAAAGGATTGAAAAGAGAGAATAAGAAGAGTGAATAAATGGAAAACAGGAGGAAAAAAAAAAAAGAGAGACAAAGAAAAGAAAACAAAATATTTAAAGCTGAACATCAAAGAAGCGAATGAAACTTCAAAAGTTTTCCGCTCATTCCCATTGTTGTCTTGTGACGGCGAAAAATATCTCAAACTGAGTTTTGTTTTCTCAACAATGTCTCGACATGGTGCATTCTCGTATCCATTTCATCATAATGTAAAACTCGGTAAAGTCCAAGCGTTAGATCACATGACTACCAGGTTTAATCATTCATTCCCAATTTCCACCGAGCGTCGGCCGCTGATAAACCACCTAGAGGCTTCTATCAGTTTGATTCAACCTTGAGCATTTCTGTTTTTCAAGCATCTCATCAACAGGCGGTGGAAAGCGTGTTTAAATCTCGACTTTGAAGGTTAAAGTCTGAGATTATTGGGTCTCCACATTGTTTTGGGCTTCAGCTTCAACCCTTCACCATCCTCGGTGTTTCATCGAATGTGCCCACACGACCCAGCAAACATGCACTCACTAGCGATACCCGTGCACATGCACGGGATAGCAGTACAACATAGCTGGTAGCAGACGAAAGACCATACACAGGGAATGACAAAATATGCATGTGCAAAATGCAAGTGGTACTATGGAACGCCAAGACTTCCCAAACATTGGCGGCATGTCCGCTAAGTGCCACAAGCAATTTCATAGGGATCGTGTGACGGCGAGCCGAGTTTTTAGTGTGCAAGCTTGGTATTATAATAGAGATACTATAAATAATATAAAAAAATTAGGAAAAGTGTACCCTCAACAAATGAACAGCAATGACATTTAGTGCAAAAACTACAAAACGACCTGAGAAGGCAAATGTATTGTGAAGAAATTTGCTTTTGAACACAATGTGGAGTGTTGCATTAGCACAGGGGAAGAGGGGTTACCGCATTTGTTAAGAAGAACAAGAGAAAAGAGATTTGTTAAGAAGAACAACAACATTATGTGTGGCAGCAATGTTTGGTTGTGCGTTAAAGCCATTCAATGGGATGAAGGCCGAACAAGAAAACCGAGGAGATTGTGCGTTATGCCTCGTTTGTACATTTCATCAGGAAAAACTTGAGACTTTCCAAATTTCTTGCAACGAGAGACCATTGTGTGCTCCGCTTTGTTCATACCGTATTTCCTAACTTTTCAATAATTAGTCTCATCAAGTCACTCCCTGACTGAGGCACAACCTTGTAACGTCTTTGGCTGCCGGCCCGCAAGTGGCCTGTAAAGCCCCGTGCCAAACATGACATTGGGATTGTTTTTTTTCCCTTCGTGCGTGTGGATGTTTTACAAAGCGTACCTTTTGTGGCGACTCGCACGCAATCGATCTTCGTCTCCTGCAAGAGCAGCACAGAAAAGCATCGCGTCAGAGGCACCGTTCGGACGAGAAAGGACCGTCGCAGGTCGGCGCGCAATTTTTATACCGGTCAGACTTCTGAGGGTCATCCAAGCATTTTCGGCTCCACACAGCAAGCACTCAATCCACACAATGATGGGTCTGTACAAACAAGTGACAATATTCTAATGGCTGTTTGATGAACGTTTTACATTCTCAAGGAAAGATGAAAACTTTTTGCCTCTTTTTTCAGTCCATTTCATGCCAATCAATAATCTCAGTGTAAAAGTAATGTTGAGATGTAAAGGGAGGGGGTAAATCAACCAATCAAATATATATATATATATATATATATATATATATATATATATATATATATATATATACAGTATGTATATAGACACACACACACACAGACATTAATTCTGATGTACCATACAGTACTATACTCTATTACAGAGCATCAGTGCTGCTGAAGCAGCTTCTTAGCAAGAATTATATTGGGTGGTTTGCCTTTGCCTTCCTGGAAGTAGTGACGGCAGGAATTTGGAAATTGTCCAGGATGTCAGTGGTAGCTTGCCTACTCTTTGCAAAGGATACCGTGGGATCTTTAACATCCATCAAGTACGCTTAGTTTAACAGCCATCCGAGGGATGACGCACACATTTCTGCATCACCCTCCCTGGTGAAACAACAGGGCGACAGTATATAGCTGGGCCGAGGTTCAGATCTGGATGAATTAAGGTGACAAATCATTGAGGGAATCACCAGAAGAACAATTCAAACCACTTGATGATGCATGGTCTGTACATATACCAATGGTGGTCCAATGTCATTCAAGCTGCTGCGTATAGTCAGAGTTCGAACCTTCATTGTAATTGTATGATGCAGTATCACAATGATGACTGCCACTTCCCTGACTATGACTATGACCACTACAAGTACTACCATTATTACAATGCCAACTGCTACCACCAAGTTTTATTTATACTCGTAACTGAGCTTGCAGCTGTGTTCTAAAAACAATACTTGCCCTTCTTTTAAAGGTTTTGTCCAATTTTGGACACAAAGACTTGTCCCACTTATGGAGATTTTGTATGCCTTTCGAGTGGAATTATTTATGACGTGGTGCACAGTCGGAGTGGGATATCATTCTAACTAGCCTCATTCATTAAGAAAACTTCTTGCTACCAAGGTTCGTTTCGATGAGGATGTCCTTGATTGGGCAATCATCATATGACTCTGCAGCCAATAATGTGTACATTTCAACAGGATCGACGTTCACGTGATCTACAATTCCACCCTGTTTGATATCTCACTTTCCACCATTTTGGTTTTCAGGACTCATTAAAGTGGTGAGTACGTGGCTAAGCGTCTTGATTAGTAACACTAGAAAGGCAAAAATGAAAGCATAAACTTCAAAAAGTATTTGTTCACAAACATTAGCCTGCCTACAATAAACACAAGTGCAGATGAGATTTTAAACAGACTGCTTAACTTGTTCAGTTGTGACAATGAAAGTTTTGTTGTCATAGTTAAAGAATCTCAAAATACTTTGTGTACAATATGATTTCAATCCCAGAAAATTTAACTCATCTGAAATAAACAAACTCAGGTGTACTCACCCTAAACTGAGCACAACTTGGACCTGAGCAGATATTCCACTCCAACACTGATTCTACATGGTTTTCCCAAAACTAATGTAATCAAACAAGTGGGAACTTGGACAAGTATCTAGAAGTAGTCGGGATAGGGGGGTACTTAGATATTAGCATGTTTGTGCAGGCTTCAAGGGCCAAATGGCACAGGATTTTATTTATACAGAGCCAAATGGGGGCCAAATTTATACAGGGGCGAAATAACATAGGAACATATGAGGGTCTTCAGGGACCTCCTGTGTTGAAGTTCCTTGTAACTTTTGTAACACAGTACCGAGAAAGATTGTTTATTACCATAAGGCCTTCGTACAGTGCCGATAGAAAGTCTACATCCCCTTTCAAAATTTTCACCTTTTGTTGCGTTATAGCCTGGAATTAAATTGCATTAAATCAGACTTTTTCCACCTTTATATACACATTGCAACTCAGAACTTCCAAGTGAAAAACAACTTCTACAAGTTTCAGAAAATTAATTTAAAATACAAAAGTAGAATATCTTGGTTGGATAAGTGTCCACCCCCCCTTATAATAATAGCAATTGTAAATTACCTCAGGTGTAACGAATCACCTTCAAAATCACACACTAAGTTAATTGGCCTCCACCTGCGTTAAATTGTAGTGATTCTGATTATTTCAGAATAAAATCAGCTGTTCTTGTACGTTTCCTCTGCCAGGTAGTGAATTTCACAGCAAAGACTCAACCATGAACACCAAGGAGCTTTCAAAAGACATCAGGGATAAATTTGTGGAAATGCACAGATCAGGGGATGGGTATAAAATGTTTCAAAGGCCATGAATATCCCTTGGAGCACAGTCAAGATAATCATTGAGAAGTGGAAGACGTATGGTACCACCAAGAACCTGCTTACATCAGGACGTCCATCCAAACTGGATGACCAAGCAAGGAAGAGACTGATCAGAAAGGCCACCAAGAGGCCAATGGCAACTTTGAAAGAGCTACATGCCTTTATAGCAAAGACAGTTCAATGCATGCACGTGACAACAATATCCCAAGCACTCCACAAGTCTGGCCTGCGCAGTAGGGTGGCAAGAATGATGCCATTACTCAAAAAAGTAATGCAAAACATTACATTTGGCCTTACTGCAAAATGTTATGTTTGGCACAAACCAAACACAGCACATCACCCAAAGAACACCATCCCTATTGTGAAGCATGGTGGTAGCAGCATCATGTTATTGGGATGTTTCTCATAAGCAGGGACTGGGGCACTTGGCAGGATGGAAGGGAAAATGGATGGAGCAAAATACAGAAAAATCCAAGAGAAAAACCTGCTGCCCTCTGCAAGAAAGCTGAAATTGGGACGGAAGTTCACCTTTCGGCATGACAACTACCCGAATCACACAGCCAAAGCTACACTTGAGTGGCTAATGAACAAAATGATAAATATCCTTGAGCGGTCCAGTCAGAGCCCCGACCTAAATCCAATTGAAAATCAGTTGCATGACTTGAAGATTGCTGTCCATCAACGCTCCCCACACAAATTCACTGAGTCTGAACAGTTTTGTACAGAATGGGCAAATATTGCTCAATCAAGGTGTGCAAAGTTGGTTGAGACCTATCCCCATAGCTACTCACAGCTGTAATTGCTGTCAAAGGTGCTTCCACCGAGTGTTAACTCAGGAGAGTGGACACTTATCCAACCAATAATTATTGTTTAGTATTTTTAAATTAATTTTCTGAAATTGGTAGAATTTGTTTTTCACTTGGAAGCTGTGAGTTACGATGTGTATATAAAGGTGGAAGAAGTCTGATTTAATGCAATGTAATTCCAGGCTATAGGGCAACAAAAGGTGGAAAATTTGAAATGGGGGGGGGGGGGGGGGGGGGGGAATCTTTCTATCGGCACTGTATGTTCCCGAATGCTCCACTTACCCCTCCAGCCGAGCTCATCGCCTGCACGTACACTGCGTAGCTCTTCTGTGGGTCTAGCGGAGCATTCCAAAATCCACCATAAGTCTCGTTGTCACCAATGATGAACGAGCGTGGTGATGAGAGCATGGAGGGCGGAAGCTCAGCAGCAATATAATGCCGTGGCTTGTCATCTCCCTGTGAGGAGTCGAAGCTCTTGGGATTTGAGAAACAGGCCGGAGGCTCAGGAGATCGGCGGTGTCGTGCATCTTGTGGGAGTTCAACCACAACCAGTTGATAGGCCCTGCGAGGAGAGGGAAAAGTACTTGTGATGGTGGAGATGCACAGGCCATAACAGGACTTGTGCAACAGTGACAGATGTGGACATCATACAACCATGCTTTCTGGTACAAATAATAACCTTGATATTTCATCTACTTTTGTATTTTAGTTGAGCTTTAAAAAAGAAAAGGCCCAAAACTGGTAGAGATTAGTTTTGTCTTTGAGAACAAAAACACACAAGGAGCTGATGCTCTCTGTCCTCCACCTTTTGGGTGGTATGAGGTATGTACCTGTGTTATATGAAAGCTAAATTTTGAACATTTTTTGAAATATCACGTACACAAGCTAAGTCACTGAGATGGTTGTGATGCCACCATAATTTCAGCCAATCACAGCCTTGATGTAACCAGGTTGAGATGATGTCACGAGGAATAGACATCTTTTATATGAAAGCGAAATGTTTGACGGTTTTTGAAATGTCGCGTATACAAAAGTACATGGACAGAATGTCGTTGAGTCGATCAGTCCGTCGGTCGGTCAGGTAGTCAGTCGGGTAGTCGGTCGGTCAGGTTGTCTTTCGGTTGGATGGGTGTCGTTGGGACGGAGCCCATTTTAATGTCCCCCATCTCCGACGTTGTCGAAGGGGTGAGGGACAATAACAATGGGCGATATGCATCACAGCACATCACATCTCTCCTTAAAATAATGGTAACGACTGTCCTGAAGCGCAGTCTGGCAGACAAAAAGCTTTGTAAAGAAACCAAAACGTTCATGGACATTTGAAGGTCATGGCCACAAGGAAGGTGATAGTGTACGAGCAGGTGAATACAACACCAGATCGAAGTAATAACGCAGCTGTTACAAATTTGTGGGGCAGATGGTGTGGGGGAGCCTCCAGCTCAGAACTACAAGGAGGGTTTGGATCGAGTCCCATCTTTGTGTTTTGGATAATTTAATATCCCAAGATGCTCACCAGCACAGCAAGAGACATCTCCTTTCACCGATGAGGGCCGAAGGATTTCTTGGAGGTCTTTCATCTTTCATAAAAGGCTGTGATGGTTTAATGTTCGGGTAAGCAACTTCTTTTGAAATTGAATATCTGACAGTATACACTTACTATACCTAATGAGTTTGGGGAAACATAAAGCAAGAAGGAAGCAATTAAAAAATACACAAGACACCTTTGAATGAGAGTCCTTTGCTTCAAAGGTCATTTTTGAAGAATGACGCGTTCGCACAAGCTGTGCAGATCGATTAGCAAAAGGATATCAAAATCAATAAGAAAACCCTCGGGGTAAGATAAACTCGAGGTTTGTTCCCTTCAATTTGATCATATCCTTTTTACCTTTTGCAAGGTAATTCAGGGTTACGGTTACCTGCTGAAATCCCTCGCTTGGAAACATTGTGGTGATCTCTAAACGACGTCAAACAAACCTGTTCACCTTGTACACCTACCATTTCCTCCTGACAATTAGCTGCTCAACAGATACGCACTCATAATCCCTCTTAATATTTACAACTCGTGATTCATACTCATCAGCAAAGAGAAGGTAAAGTTTGTTTTCTTATATTACACACAGAAATACAAAAACCTGTCACATGTTTGCTTTCAGAATGGGCAATGGCAGGCCTTTGAGATGAAAGACATGGTACAAACCTGATCGGTGCGCCACGCGCCGCGGCTGGTTTCAGCAGCACTGTGAGGGTGGTGTCAGTTTCTTCCAATGGATGCTCCACATCATAGTTAGGCATCGAGGGTGCTGGAGACAGGACACATTGATAAAGTTTCATTTCATTTAATCATTGTGCTTAAAGCTTTGCCTGAACAGTGACAGGAGATGAAGTGTTTTCAAAGATTTCAATTTTTAAGTTTCCGAGTACGAAATGTCCCATCCAATCACAAAAGTTGTCAATTTTATGAAACAGATTTGACAAATACAATCATATTGATACCACTTCACAATAATACTCATATCTACACTTTCTGGAAGAAAGCGACAAAACTTGCGAACATATTTCTGATCTAAACAATGCAATCACGCCTTTAGGATGTTTGAGAGCATCAGCATCATGAACTGAATACAAAATGTACAACCAACAAGAAAAGCAGAAAATAAAACTTTTTCTGAAGGGTGTCCTTCAATGGAAGATATTCTTGGACAATAGCATCACTCAAGTTTCCACACCTACATGGTTGAACATCTCAACGACCCCACTTCATCGTGTCCTGATATCACGGTTTGGCCAGAAATCTCACCAGACCACCACCACAAGTCTTTCAGCACAACTTCACATGGGACTGGAGGGGCACCACCCACCAGATATGTTGGTGCTGAAGTGAACAGTAACTCTCGGCCCAATGCCCCGGCTGGTTCTGGCTCCGAGTGTGAAGGCGTAGAGCGTGCCAGGGTGTAGGCCCACAAACTCGTGCTGCCGCTCACTACCTCGCTTGTATACCGTGCCACTGTCTCCAGCCACATCAAAGTTCTCATCAAAAGATCTTTGGCCTTGATATGAAACCTGAGAAAGTGCCGCATTCAGAATTTTGAGAGAAGTACAATTGGTCACGGCTAAGGAGAGTGAAAATAATGACGACACTAATTAACCCTGGGATGTACACCAAGAGAATAAGAAAAATAAGAAATGCAAACAACAAAGATTGTGCAATCATACTTTGATCCTGCATGGAGGGAAGTGCACATATGATGTTTATTTGTTGATTTTCAAGAAACATTCGCATTGTCAGTGTCTGACAAACCAAAACAATCTCACTCAAATTCTGAATAAACAAGGAGAAAAAGACATAAAATATCATAGCCCCCATGGTTTTAATAATTTCTGCTGTCTAGAGTTAAAAGGCGAACCCATATTTATTGACAACTAAAATGGCCGCCAGTCCACCAGTCGGCCATCTTTGATCAGATCACAAAATAAAGTGAGGTGCACGTATATGCCATCGTGTTCTGTGCTTGTACCTCGTTTGAACAAATCAGACCATACATGTCCGAGAAATGGTTGAGGACGTGTTCAACATCAGGTTTTTACAACTAAAATTGCCGCCAGTCGGCCGTCTTTGATCAAATCGTGAAACAAAATGACGCACATACCATATGTGCACCATTACGTGTTGTCTTTGTGCCAAGTTTGAACAAAATCAGTCTATACATGTCCGAGATATGGCTGAGCATGGACAGATGGACGGATGGACGGGCGAGACCCAATCCATAAGCCCTCGTTTCGGACTAAGTCCAACTGGGGCTAATAAACCCGATAAAATGTGTTATTTGTTCTCACACACAAAAGGATTTTGGTCAAAACATTTACCGAAATCCACAATTGTCACGTAATTGGGTATAATGTCAAAAATCGAACTGAGTTAACATTCTACCTGGTTATAAACACACTCTAATCATTCACCCAGAAAGTGAGGACTAATCTTAGCACTACCATAAACTAGTGCTTGGAATGGCATCTACCACATCAACGGAAATAACGTACGCACGCATGCGCACACACACACACGCACGCACGCGCACACGCACGCGCACACGCACGCACGCACGCACACACACACACACACACACACACACACACACACACACACACACACACACACACACACACACACACACACACACACACACACCTTATATTGCTGTGTTTCATGCTGCAGTATTGAACCTTTGTACAAATTAACCAGATTTAGTTAACCTCATGGTAAATGTTTGAAATGTATCGTTCCACGCAGATTAATCCATATATGAATGTGACACACAAACATGAATGAAGGAGTCAGATCTCATCAGTTGTAAAAGCTTCATCACTATCAGAATAATCTCAACAACACATGTGATATTGGTGCGGTGAATGGGATGAGAGTACAGGGTATGATCCAGTTGAGAAGGAATGAGGCCGATATGATGGATGGCAATCAGTTGAACGTGAGCATGATGGACGACACTGAACAAGAAAGGTGAAAATTTTGAACCTCGTAGAGCGTGATGAGGCCATTGCAGTGGTGTGGTTCACTCCATTGCAGCTGCATCTTGTCTTCCCACGTCTGTGCCTTGAGCGAATGCAGAGGGACCGGTCCCGGCACTACGGGGAACAGCACGAAGCGGAGCCTAAGGTGAGGCACATCACGACATCTCGACAGCTCGGTGTTTATATGACCTTTCTGTTACCGCGACAATAGCACGAAGGCCTTCCTTCCCATTTTACAACCTGAAACCGCTTGTGAGGTCCTGCTTCATAGCATTGTGTAAACTCGGTCATTTAAACACATTTCCTGGATGACAATCCGAAATGCCAAACACGTGATCATCCTATTAATTTTTGACTTTGACTTGCCGAATCAATTTATACCGAACGGTGGCTGTTCAGCAAGTTAGTGACATCACATGGAAGCAGGAAAAATAAAATAACGAGGAGTGTGGTGAAACATTGAAATTGCGACAAAACGATGATGCACAAAAATTCATTTTTAAATATTATGAAGAGATAACAGGTATATTATCCATGACAATTGACTTTTATGGCAGGCTACACATTTACTGATCATCCTTTGCATATGGAACCCGATCATCCAGAAGAGAGAACGCAACAATAGAAGAGGTAATAACATTGTTTCATTGCTGAACAACGAAGGAAAGCCATTGGATATTTCCTATTGCATTGTTAGTAAATTGAGGGATAAATCATTGGCCTTATAATAATGGGGTTAACCTTTTTAAAGAAAGGTCAATATTTTTAAACAACTTCTTTTTGACCTTAATTCCCATCTCCAGTGCGGTCCCCGACTTGGATTTCACTTCTACAAAGTGATCCATCAAGTTCATCTTCCTGGTTCACACCAACCACATTCGCTTTCTTCCCACCACATCACACCATCCGACCTTTTGCCTCCCTCTACTCAACTTCCGAGCTCCGGTTGGTCCATTGCACTTCTTACCTGGTTCCCATCCTCCAGCCTAAACACATGCCCAAACCACCTCAAACTAGGAGTTCTCATCTCTGATATGATGATTCTTACTTCCAGATGATCCTTGACATCTTCAGTTATCCTTCTTTCCTCAAAATGAAACCTTGGCCTGCCATTTTCGTATTCTCATGATCTAAGTTCTTTCTCGCATCTTTTCCTCTTTCTTCCTTAACACATAATTTGTACATGCTGAATGAATCTTGGTCTTCCATATTGTTATTTTACATCTTAAAGGCTTTTACATCTTGCATCACTCCAGAAACTTCATACCATCTCTTCCGTCCTGTCTTCAGCATTCCTCTTCATTACAAATTCACACCGCCATTCTTCTTGAAGCACTTTGGCCAAATACTTGAAGCTAACTGTTGGTCTTTGCCTTCTACCTCTTCTCTCCACCATGCACCATGTTCATTTCTTCCATTCCTGCTCCACAATTCATCATAACCTCTGCTTTGTAGCATTCATCTAAAACCCCCCTTTCTCTACACTTTCTTGCCACTTCACCAAACTCACATGCAGGTCCTCCACGGTTCCCTTTATCTTGACAACTACCAGACATTCATCAACAGTAAAGACAAAACTAGACAGCCTGGGGATGGTTTCTCACTGGCAAGTTTCACTCAAATTGTACATTAGTCAGTGGGGCGCCATAGCAACCCCATTGTGCATTTTGTGATAAAAGCATAAAATTTGGCAAAGAGATAGACTTATATATATGGATCAGATGTGGATATTGGGGCATTGCAGATTTGGCCCCTGACGACTGTGGGAAACCATCTTACAAAATGGCTGCCAAGCAATATGTTAACTCCGAGGAACTGCTTAATTCAGAAGAAGTGGATGGTTTCAGTGGGGGTAATTAGACAATGGTAGGTCCTAGGAGATTATTATTAATCAGTGCTAATCAGCCATTGCACAGTAAATTCTGTGAACATTGCTAATGAATAAATTATGCGAACATTCGCGCATACGCGCGCACACACGCACACACACACACACACACACGGCTGTGCATTCAAGTACACCCTTTATGCACTTGCAGCACTTCACACAACCCTCCTTGCATTTCCAAGACACAAGCTTGTAGCAGGTTTGGGCCGCATCAGGTAGTGTGGTCCTGTGAGGCTCGAACAGACCATCACCGGTCTTGGTCCAGACCCAGCTGGTCTGTGAAGTCATTGCCACCACTGGCGGCCATTTCGTAAGATGGTTGCCACAGCCATCAGAGGCCAAATCTGTGATGCCCCAATATCCAGATTTGTTCATACTATATTAAGCTAACTGTTTGCCAAATTTGGTGCTTTTCTCACAAAATGCACAATTGTTGTGAATATATTGGCCATGGGCCCCCACTACGATATTTCCTTCAATCACAGCAAAATGCGATTTTTGTTTTCAGAAAACAACTCCCTCTATAGAATCAAACACTAACCTCTTAATGAAGATTTGCAACACGTGTTTCTCCTGTGTATATATAGGAAGGAAAATGACTTAATTAAGGGATGGGATAATGTAATTACATTCGTTAGCTATTTAGTGTGTGTGTGTGTGTGTGTGTGTTAGATTATGTATCTCGTTCAATTACACCAATTAGCCTCTCCAGAGACAGTGTATCTTGAAAAGACCTCGTTATTCCCTTAATCCCTCTGTGTTGCTTCACTTCTCACTAAACTCCGGCACGGAGTTGCTGGTGTTGTTGTTGAACGGATTTGTTCCATGTGACGTGATGTGCGGGACATCACGTGGACAGTCACACGTGCATTGGCCAACTTTTGGGTGTTTTGGAAAATGGGTTTTGAACTTCAATGATTTGTCTGGAAAGATAACAACCAACAGCCTTCGTGGAGCATGACATCATTCAGCCGATTGGTTGGTTCCCGAGCGTCTGGGTCAAAGAGATTTCGGGTTTTAAGATGGTGGACAAAATTGGTTGAACGGAACAGAGAGCGAGTTAAACAGTGGCAGGAGAGAGAAGGTCTAGTTCAAGGGCAGCTGCAGAGGAGATCTTGGCAGCGGTGATGAAAAGCACTGTGTCACTCACCAAGAGCTGGAAAAGTTGCGTCGAGGGGAAAGCCACAGCTCCCCAAAGGGACCTTCATCCGGGAGGATGCAACTCAGAGCCTCGCCGTGGTGGACACCTCTCCAGCCCCCACCCCCACTCTCATCCCTTGGGAAGACAGGACGTGCTGTACAAAAATGTTATATCCTCCCACCTTCGTTTCATGTTCCTTCCCTCCTGTTTTTCTATCACCCCCTTGTGTGTGTACGGGTGTAAGGCACAGAGTTTAAAAGGTGAGCCCATGTCTGTTTAGAGATGAGGGCATGTTTCCCCCACCGCAATGGTTCCTTTTCCTCTTCCTTGTTCTTGAATCCTCACCCTCAATTACATACTATGAATCCTTATTCTTATTGTCTTTATTTTTGTTCATGAGAAATGGAAACTGCATCTGGAAGAAAGCATGTTCTGGCAAAGGGCAGCACTCTTAAAAGACTGTCGGGTAGAGCATGAGATGATAATAAAAAAAAAAAAATAATAATAATAATAATAATGACGAGAGAGTTCATAGAAGACCTTACCCCATGCAGTGCTCAGTATTAAATAAATTGAAATAAAATAATGATTTTAAAAGTCGGAATTTTTTTTCCAGAAGTTCAGCACCGTTGATGCAGTGTTTTATACACCACCTTATATAACACGTCCAAGTACTGCAAAACTGGAGGATTTTGGAAGCGATAAGAAGGTTATTTGTGTTCTTGAGTGTTCAAGTATGTCATTCAAATCTAAATAAAAACAAGAATTTTAAAGGTCTATTCTATTGTCTTTTCCCATTTAAAAGGGTAAGTCGGCAACGTATCCTTTTCATAATTTGCTTTTTAAAACTCATCGTAATTGGCCCTGAGGGTATCATGAGTCACCCACAAAGTATTGACTCTCATCACTTAGTCACCAGACCAGGTGGAGCAGTAGGTTATTCTTCTCCGAAAGATCATTTTGTGAAGTACCTGGATTTTTTTAAATCAGGCATTTGATCATATTTCTCCTGAGACAAGTAGAGTTCTTTAGAAGTTAAAATCCACGACCTTACAGTGCCTTCAGGCAAAAGTGATAACTTATAGTGGGTCAATCCATCATCCTCAACACGAGCCGATAACAACATATGTTTGGATTTGTCACAACTGCATGGCCAGAGATTGTGTGTTCCACAATTATAGTAGAAGGGCACTTGGTGGAGCACATACCTCCAACACGTAATGCCTGATCCACGAGAACATATTGGGCCCAATCAATACATTTTTGAAATATCAGGCAATGTATCGTTTTTGACACTATCTCTCAATAGTGAAGAATCACTTAAAAATCTAGTAGTTGGATCCGAATCCGGATCTTCACAAAAATCTAATCAGTTTGTCCTTGTCACAAGCTGAACCTGTCCACAAAATTTAATCCGGATCCGTCCACAACTTTTTGAGATATCCTGTATACAGACAAACAGAGAAACAGACAGATAGGGGTGAAAACATAACCTCCTTCACCCTTGGTGGAAGAGGTAAATAAGATTTATTTAAACATGTCCAAACCGGAGTTCATAGAACACCTTAAGCTGCACAGTCTTGAGAAAAGGGACATGGGAAGAGTCTTTTAAACTCTTGCTTTGCGTTTTGCACTAAACAAAGAGAGCGAGGAACTGCCCTATTTGTTTGAATGCTGAATCTCACAGTTACTCTGCCCTCAGGGCATGAGGAAGCCTTAATGTTTTTTCCAAGTACACTACAGTACTGTACTGCTAAATTGTGTTCTCCAGTATTCAAGTATAATATTCAATTGAAATAAAATAAAGATTTTAAAGGTTGTAGAAAAAAAACACCTTTTTCGGAAGTTTACCGCCGTCGATGCACCGTCTTTTATACCACCTTATTGAACACGTTACATTAGTTATTCGTGCCTGTTGTTTGTGTCCTTTATGACGTCGCTATAAACGGCAAGTTTCCTGTTTGGAATGATCTTCAATTTTGTTTGACTACCAGAGTATAAAAAAATACCATTTTTTAAAATACCAAAAATACCATTATAAAAAAAATAAAAAATCACTCTGTGTAAGTGTGATCGGGATGAGATTCCATTAATTTTGCCAATTTCAGAGCCAAAACACTGCTAAACTGCAGCTTTGTGTCCAATTCGTGTTCTAGTGTTCAAAATATAACATTCAATTGAAATTAAGTCATTCCTGGATCATAGACCGACGTCTGGAAACAGACAGACAAAGTGAACCAACTGGTTAACCCCGCTTTTTGCTTCGCGAGCACGGGGTAATTATAAAAGTGAGAAAACAGGGTGTAATAGAGGAGGAGGGCATGGACGCAACAAGCTTTCAAAAAGATAAGCAACATGCTTATAAGGCCCTCCTTTAATTATATGTGTCACCGGTGAGCAAAGCAAGGCGTTAAGGGAAAGCAGGACGCAATGTAACAAGCTCGGGTGACAGAAGCCGAGAATCAAGCGACATGGGCAAGGCAAATGAATGAGGAGTTGCAGGAAGATGTGCATTTTTGTTTTTCACAGCACAGTAGGTGAGATGGCAGATTAATTTCACGACGTTGTTTTACGTTACACGGCAGCTGTTTGAATCGTAAATTTTTACTGCAATGCCAATTGGACAATATAACTTCAGCATGAGGGTGACAATTACTGGAGTACAGCAGAAGGGCACAAAGTTTGGTTCAGAAAGTGCACCGAGATATTCAACAAGATACTGCAAGTGAAACAAAAAGATCAAGCCAATTTGGATATCTTACCATAATATTCTCCCAGCTTCCCCCTTCCGAATCAGAAATCATATTTGAGTTTTTTATATTCATCTGAGGTACATGGATGAGTTTGTAATTAATTATGTGCAGGACAAAGATATTACGAGAAATCAGTGAAATGTTACAATAATTACACAGACATTAGTAAACAATAAACAATTTTCACAGACATTAATCTGAGTTCCACACATTCAATAGGGATGCTAACAGGATGAGCCACCTAATAGGACGACTCAACTACAACAGAATGACACGCCTACAACAGGATGACACGCCGCCAACTGGATGACCCGCCTACAACAGAACGACCCACCTACAACAGAACGACCTGCCCACAACAGAATGACCCGCCCACAACAGAACGACCCGCCTACAACAGAACGACCTGCCCACAACAGGATGACCCACACATAAAAGGATGACCAGCCTATACCAGGACAATCCGCCTATAACAGGACAACCTGCCAATAGCAAGATGACCCGCCTATAACAGGATGAACTGTCTATAACAGGACGACCCACCTATAACAGGATGACCCTCCTATAGCAGGAAGACCCTCCTATAACAGGATGACCCACCTATAACAGGACAACCCTCCTATAGCAGGACGACCCACCTATGACAGGATGACCCACCTATAACAGGATGACCCACATAAAACAGGACAAGCCTCCTATAAGAGGATGACCCACATCAAATAGGATGACACTCCTATAGCAGGATGACCCTCCTATAAGAGGATGACCCACCTACAATAGGATGACCCTCCTATAGCAGGACGACCCTCCTATAAGAGGATGACCCGCCTATAACAGGCCAACCCTCCTATAGCAGGACGACCCACCTAAAACAGGATGACTCTCCTATCGCAGGATGACCCTCCTAAAAGAGGATGACCCACCAACAATAGGATGACCCTCCTATAACAGGATAACCTCCTATAGAGCCAACCCTCTATAGCAGGACGACCACCTATGACAGTTGACCCACCTATAACAGGACAACCCACCTAAAACAGGATGACTCTCCTATCGCAGGATGACCCTCCTATAAGAGGATGACCGAAAAAAAAAAAAAAAAAAAAAAAAAAAAAAAAAAAAATAAAAAAAAAAAAAAAAAAAAAAAAAAAAAAAAAAAACCCAACAATAGGATGACCCTCCTATAACATGACGAAACCTCCTATAACAGGACGACCCTCCTTTAACCGGATGACCCATCTATAACAGGATGACCCAGCGAAAACAGGACGGCCCACCTATAACAGGACGACTCACCTATAGCAGGATGATCCACCTATAACTGGACGAACCACCTATAACAGGATGACCCACTAAAAAATCTTCACAAAAATCTAATCAGTTTGTCCTTGTCACAAGCTGAACTGTCCACAAAATTTAATCCGGATCCGTCCACAACTTTTTGAGATATCCTGTATACAGACAAACAGAGAAACAGACAGATAGGGGTGAAAACATAACCTCCTTCACCCTTGGTGAAGAGGTAAATAGATTTATTTAAACATGTCCAAACCGGAGTTCATAGAACACCTTAAGCTGCACAGTCTTGAGAAAAGGGACTGGAAGAGTCTTTTAAACTCTTGCTTTGCGTTTTGCACTAAACAAAGAGAGCGAGGAACTGCCCTATTTGTTTGAATGCTGAATCTCACAGTTACTCTGCCCTCAGGCATGAGGAAGCCTTAATGTTTTTTCCAAGTACACTACAGTACTGTACTGCTAAATGTGTTCTCCAGTATTCAAGTATAATATTCAATTGAAATAAATAAAGATTTTAAAGGTTGTAGAAAAAAAACACCTTTTTCGGAAGTTTACCGCCGTCGATGCACCGTCTTTTATACCACCTTATTGAACACGTTACATTAGTTATTCGTGCCTGTTTTGTGTCCTTTATGACGTCGCTATAAACGGCAAGTTTCCTGTTTGGAATGATCTTCAATTTTGTTTGACTACCAGAGTATAAAAAAATACCATTTTTTAAAATACCAAAAATACCATATAAAAAAAATAAAAAATCACTCTGTGTAAGTGTGATCGGGATGAGATTCCATTAATTTTGCCAATTTCAGAGCCAAAACACTGCTAAACTGCAGCTTTGTCCAATTCGTGTTCTAGTGTTCAAAATATAACATTCAATTGAAATTAAGTCATTCCTGGATCATAGACCGACGTCTGGAAACAGACAGACAAAGTGAACCAACTGGTTAACCCCGCTTTTTGCTTCGCGAGCACGGGTAATTATAAAAGTGAGAAAACAGGGTGTAATAGAGGAGAGGGCATGGACGCAACAAGCTTTCAAAAAGATATAGCAACATGCTTATAAGCCCTCCTTTAATTATATGTGTCACCGTGAGCAAGCAAGGCGTTAAGGGAAAGCAGGACGCAATGTAACAAGCTCGTGACAAAGCCGAGAATCAAGCGACATGGCAAGGCAAATGAATGAGGAGTTGCAGGAAGATTGCATTTTTGTTTTCACAGCACAGTAGGTGAATGGCAGATTAATTTCACGACGTTGTTTTACGTTACACGCAGCTGTTTGAATCGTAAATTTTTACTGCAATGCCAATTGACAATATAACTTCAGCATGAGGGTGACAATTACTGGAGTACAGCAGAAGGGCACAAGTTTGGTTCAGAAAGTGCACCGAGATATTCAACAAGATACTGCAATGAAACAAAAAGATCAAGCCAAATTGGATATCTTACCATAATATTCTCCCAGCTTCCCCCTTCCGAATCAGAAATCATATTTATTTTATATTCATCTGAGGTACATGGATGAGTTTGTAATTAATTATGTGCAGGACAAAGATATTACGAGAAATCAGTGAAATGTTACAATAATTACACAGACATTAGTAAACAATAAACAATTTTCACAGACATTAATCTGAGTCCACACATTCAATAGGATGCTAACAGGATGACCACCTAATAGGACGACTCAACACAACAGAATGACACGCCTACAACAGGATGACACGCCGCAACTGGATGACCCGCTACAACAGAACGACCCACCTACAACAGAACGACCTGCCCACAACAGAATGACCCGCCCACAACAGAACGACCCGCCTACAACAGAACCCGCCCACAACAGGATGACCACACATAAAAGGATGACCAGCCTATACCAGGACAATCCGCCTATAACAGGACAACCTGCCAATAGCAAGATGACCCCCTATAACAGGATGAACTGTCTATAACAGGACGACCCACCTTATAACAGGATGACCCTCCTATAGCAGAAGACCCTCCTATAACAGGATGACCCACCTATAACAGGACAACCCTCCTATAGCAGACGACCCACCTATACAGGATGACCACCTATAACAGATGACCACATAAAACAGGACAAGCCTCCTATAGAGGATGACCCACATCAAATAGGATGACACTCCTATAGCAGGATGACCCTCCTATAAGAGGATGACCCACCTACAATAGGATGACCCTCCTATAGCAGGACGACCCTCCTATAAGGATGACCCGCCTATAACAGGCCAACCCTCCTATAGCAGGACGACCCACCTAAAACAGGATGACTCTCCTATCGCAGGATGACCCTCCTAAAGAGGATGACCCACCAACAATAGGATGACCCTCTATAACAGGATGAACCTCCTATAAGAGGCCAACCCTCCTATAGCAGGCGACCCACCTATGACAGTTGACCCACCTATAACAGGACAACCCACCTAAAACAGATGACTCTCCTATCGCAGGATGACCCTCCTATAAGAGGATGACCACCAACAATAGGATGACCCTCCTATAACATGACGAACCTCCTATAACAGGACGACCCTCCTTTAACCGATGACCCATCTATAACAGGATGACCCAGCGAAAACAGGACGGCCCACCTATAACAGGACGACTCACCTATAGCAGGATGATCCACCTATAACTGGACGAACCACCTATAACAGGATGACCCACTAAAAACAGGATGATACACCTATAACAGGACGACCCACCTATAACAGGACAACTCACCTATTAGGATGACTCACCTATAACAGGACGACTCACCTATACAGGACGACCCACCGAAAACAGGATTATCCACCTATAACTGGACGACCCACCTATAACAGGACGACCCACCTATAACTGGACGACCCACCTATAACAAGATTCCACCTATAACTGGATGACCCACCTATAACAGGACGACCCACTGATAACAGGATAATCCACCTATAACAGGACGACCCACCTATAACAGGACGACCCACCTATAACAGGACGACCCACCTATAACTTGACGACCCACCAATAACAGGATGATCCTCCTATAGCAGGACGACCCTCCTAAAAAAGATGACCGCCGAAAACAGGACAACCCTCCTATAGCAGAACAGCCCACCTATGACAGGATGACCCACCTATAACAGGCTGACCCACCAAAACAGGACGACCCTCGAAAGAGATGACCCACATCAAATGGGATGACCCTCCTATAGCAGGACGACCCTCCTATAAGAGGATGACCCGCCTATAAACGGCCAACCCTCCGACAGCAGGACAACCCACCTAAAACAGGATGACTCTCTATCGCAGGATGACCCTCCTAAAAGAGGATGACCCACCAACAATAGGATGACCCTCCTATAAACAGGACGAACCTCCTATAACAGGCCAACCCTCCTATAGCAGGACGACCCACCTATGATAGGATGACCCACCTATAACAGGACAACCACCTAAAACAGGATGACTCTCCTATCGCAGGATGACCCTCCTATAAGAGGATACCCACATCAATAGGATGACCCTCCTATAGCAGGATGCCCCCCTATAAGAGGATGACCCACCTACAATAGGTGACCCACCTTATAGCAGGACGACCCTCCTACAAGAGGATGACCCACCTATAACAGGCCAACCTCCTATTGCAGGACGACCACCTATAGCAGGACACCCACCTATAACAGGACGACCCGCCTACAACAGAATGACCCGCCCACAACAGGATGAACCGCATACAACAGAACGACCCGCCTACAACAGAATGACCCGCCTACAACAAATGACCTGCCCACAACAGAATGACCAGCCCACAACAGAATGACCCGCCTACAACAGAACGACCTGCCCACAACAGAATGACCCGCCCACAACAGAATGACCCGCCCACAACAGGATGAACCGCCTACAACAGATGACCCACACATAAAAGGATGACCAGCCTATACAGGACAACCCGCCTATAACAGGACAACCTGCCAATAGCAAGATGACCGCCTATAAAAGGATGAACTGTCTATAACAGGACGACCACCTATAACAGGAACCCTCCTATAGCAGGACGACCCTCCTATAACAGGTGACCCGCCTATAACAGATGACCACCGAAACCAGGACAAGCGTCCTATAAGAGGATGACCCACATCAAATAGGATGACCCTCCATAGCAGGATGACCCTCCTATAAGAGGATGACCCATCTACAATAGGATGACCCTCCTATAGCAGACGACCCTCCTATAAGAGGATGACCCGCCTAAAAAGCCAACCCTCCTATAAGCAGGATGACCCACCTAAAACAGGATACTCTCCTATCGCAGGATGCACCTCTAAAAGAGGATGACCCACCACAATGAT
>CM068966.1:25625997-25647735 GCA_035128595.1 Eptatretus atami | reverse complement strand
GAGAGAGATTATTTGTAACGTATCTAAAACGCACATTGTCGTATGTAGACGAATTAGATCGATGTCTTCCGGACGACCACAGCACTTACTGAACGTGTTTCTAACTTACATCTACCGTGTAATGGCGTATTGGCAGCGTTAAGGGGAATGGTATATAACAAATGGGCTTCACAAGAGGAACCATCATTGTTCCAGACTCCATGTGTGAGTAGATGTCAATGCCAGTAGTATCAGTAGTAGTAATACTATTAGTAGTAGTTGGTGTGCGTGACAGTAGTAGTAGTATAGTAGTTGTAGTAGTAGCATTGGTAGTAGTAGTATGTCTATGTCAGTAGTAGGATTGAGCGTGATGGGGAGGTGTGGGGTGATGATGGATCCTCTTATCGTCCACGAATAGGAGACTACTTTGCACCATTGTTCGATGTTCTTTTCGGCTAATTTTTTTTCCTCATTCCCACGATGAAATATTTCTTTGTTAACTTTGTAAAGTATTAAAACGACTTTGACAAATGCATAATGTACTAGTAATGAACACAGAACGCTTCGATAACTTATAGATAAGTTATACCAACGATTGTTTATCGTGTTTTAGTCGTCCACAACCTATGCCCAACGATAGTCTAGCGTATGCATAGCGTAATATTCCCAAGCACGTTATTCATAGGTTATAAATAAGTCACGGGTACCCTAAACATTACTTTGATGTGTTTCGACGTATGAGGAACTTTCAAGTAGCGTGTTGCGAAGTGTGAACAACGTTCGTGTAGCGTGCTTACAAACGTTACTCATAGGTTAGAAATAAGTTCGGGTACGCGAATGTTACTCTACGTGTTTTCGACCTATGAGTAACATACAATTAACGTGTGTCAACGATCGCATAACGTGCCTACAACTTATGGCCAGCGTAGCGGAACGTGTGAGCCAAACGCGAGTACGTCGTAAATTTCAAGCATGCAAAATTTTTTGGACAACCAAAAAGTACAACGTTTAAAACCAGCGTATACGACCTATGGTAGTGTTTTTTCAGCGTCAACTAACGTACACATAACGTACCCATAACGTATTGGACGGTGCCAGCGTTTTAGACAAATTTTTCATAAATCGGCATACGCTGGCTAAATCGTCAAGGTGTGACAGCCCCTTTACATGCAGGTGAAACCTATTACACTTATTTTGCAACATTTCAAACTAATATTTGCTCCTGAAGTGATTTAGGGTTAATTAGGCAAATGGTTTGAATACTTGTGTAACTGAGAATCATCTGATTTTCTCTATTATCAAACTTATTCTCATTTTATCTGCATTTTTTAGCTTTATCACTTTGGAGTAATTTGTGAAATTCTATATTGTAAGTGTTTTGAAAGCATCATGAAATAAGCTCAGGTGGCATCAAAATAGAAACTTTTGAGGGGATGAATACTTTATTGAAAACTTTTGAGGGGTGCGAATACTTTTATATGTTACGGACATTTTACATTTCTTCCAATTTTTTTATGGTAGCATCACATTCCTCATGTCAGAAAACATAAGAATATATAATCATGTTTATACCTTTTTCTCTTTGCAAAGATATGAAACATACTGTGCAATTTTATTTTCTCGATTCTGTGGCAGCCATGTTTAATTTTCTGACTTTTCTCATTTCCCCAAGGGTGAAAAGTCCACACCCACCTGGATATCATCAAATATATACTAGAGATGCATAATCAACAACAACAAAAAACACTTTATCCGGAAAAAAGGGGTTACCTTCTTTGGCCAGCCGACCATATAAGAGCAATCATAGAATGGCCATTGATGCAACGTGACCAGCTCGATCTTGAGTGGTCCTTTTAGAGAGTAACATTTAAAAATAGATACCAACAGGCTTCGTGTCTCACATTGAAGTACGCAGTCTCAGTATCTCTTGGCCTGGGGAGTGGTTTCTGGAGGGGTTGTGTGGAATGGGGGAGTGGGGAAAGGGGGGTCTTTTTTGGACCATAGGCTGTAATCGATATTTTAAACCTCATTAAATATTGCTATTTATCATTACTTACGAACCACTGATGGAGTGAGGACCGATGGAGTGAGGTGTTGCAACATGCCAAACACTAACTCCCTTGTTAATGTTTCTCAGTCCCGATTATACGTTGAATGTCCACACCAGAGGGCTCTCTGAGTAAGAGTTTTGTGGCTATTTCGAATGATCAATGTTCATGACAATAAGTGAAGACAGAGGGCAGGGGATGGGGACACATTGCCCACCTTACTCATTAATTGGGTTTTCTCTTTGACAAACTATCCATATAAATCATTGCTTATTCTGGGAATCCTTTATCTTTGCCTGTTGTTTTACTAAAGGTAGGAAGCACAGGACGTCATTCCTCCTCATTTCGTCCATGTTAAATGAGAGAACTCGAGACATTGGCCATTTGCAAAGGTGTATATGTGTATGTGCATGCACCTACATATGCATGTACCATGCTCTCTGCAGGGTGTCGGTTCTGCAGTTGCATTTCTTGACGAGAGTTACAATTCTGGACCAGTCACCACTCAGACACAGTAGTGAGGGCAGTACTTGCAATTTGTTTGGAATGTCGGTGATAGCTTGCCTACTCTTCGTAAAGGGCACCATGGGATCTTTAACGTCCACCAACTAATGCTGTCCGACAGAGAGACAGTTTAGCATCTATCCGAGGAAGGGCACACACATTGAAGCTCAGAGGTGGTGCTGCATACCTCCAGGCAATCCTCCTGCCAGCCCGATATGTATGTATTTAAGTATGTGTAATAATATATATATATATAATATTATATATATATATATATATATATATATATATATATATATATATATATCTTCCTTGTACCTGACCAAATGACAATGTCAGGCCACAACCGTGTCATGCAGATCTCCTTTGGGCATACCATTTTCAGCTTTCGGTCTGCCACCACCTACCAAACACAAGCATCTGGCAGACCTCTTGCCTTCTACCTCCTCTCTTCAGTCTCTTACCATCTGGCCCTCTTTCACAAACATCTCTCTCCCATTGGCCTCCTCCTCCATTCCCCTCTCTAACGATCTCATCACCTCTTGTTGCACCAGCTCCACTTCCACCGCAAGCACTTGATTGTGCCGCCATCTTTATCTTCCTGCTGCCAATGCTACTGAGCATGCAATCAGTGCATGCTGCATTGTTCCCTGACCTCCACACAAAGAGCTGTTCTCCTCCTGCAGCAACCCCTACACCATCAAGTTCGCTGGTGATGAAAGCACATCATACATTGTCCGCAACAGGAAATTCAACAGTATTAGCTCCATCCTCCAAATCTCTTTCCATTTCAACGTCCTCACCTGCACACCATCCCCACTGAGTCCAAGCACCTTGCTGTACCTGTCCTACTGCCTTCACATATCTCCCCTCTTCCTCCTTTCTTCCCACATCCCTCTCACCATCTTCCTCCGTTCTGTGGGATGGCAAGGGGGCTTGAAGCATTGGGGTTGGGAGGGAGAACGGGTGAGGACTTGAAGTCATATTTTGCATAATATGGAATTTCCACAGGTCCCTGCCATTATGCTGTCAAAGGATATTCCTCGTAAACTCCCTCGATATTCCCACACTCCATTGGGAACAAATTCCCTTCGAACAGCCTGATGAACCGGGTTTGCTTGCAAATAAAATGTGAGATTTTTTTTTTTATGGCAAAGCACTTTCTCTACATACTCTACAACATTTTTGTTTTGTTGAATAGCAAATTGGAAGGATTCGTCAGTGTGTGTATTGTAATGATGGGTATTATCTTTCACCGTTTGGGTGATCCTGCAATTGTTGCCTGCAGTCGTCTTTCATTGAAGTTCCGTACAAAAACCTTCACTTATTATGCAAATTTTCTCATCTCTTTATTTGGGAGGGGTGAATTCATAAGCAATTGTTGAACACAATATCCCTACTTACATACATGAGACATTGACAACTAGTGCTAAAAGCAAAATTACGCTTTTACAGCAACAACAACAAAAAAAAGGGCAAAAAAATCTACAAAAAGCTTCATTTATGATACAAATCGTTGATCCTTTAATTTGGGAAGTGTATTGGCCAGACACAATTAATAAATACAATTTGTCATTGTCTGTCTATGTTCGCGTTTTTTGCAAAGACCGCTGGCCCGACAACCACCACATTTGGCACACAGACCAAGTCCGACGCAGAGATTGTTCTCATGGTATTTTATTCCGCAACCTCATCCTTTGAAGACCCATTAGAACCTTTAAGACCTCGAAGATCCCAAAGACCCTTGAGAACTCTAAACCCTTAAGACCCTTTAAGACCCCAAAGACCCTTAGACCCTGTTCGTCCATGAAGCCGTCTGTGAAGCTGTGTCACTATATGTCTATTAATTACGTAGTGGGTGAATGTATGCCTGGTTTTGGCGTAATGGTTAGGGTGGTGGATTGGGAT
This sequence comes from Eptatretus atami, assembly GCA_035128595.1. Classification (NCBI taxonomy): domain Eukaryota; kingdom Metazoa; phylum Chordata; class Myxini; order Myxiniformes; family Myxinidae; genus Eptatretus; species Eptatretus atami. The sequence goes on along the minus strand of CM068966.1, from coordinate 25,643,296 downwards.
CTGAGGATCCTGAGTTCAAATCCCCCATTGGCTGTTGAATTAATACCAGGTGGGGTTGATTCTGCCTGCCATCCTTCTGTGGTCGACAAAATGAGTGTCAACTTGCTGGTATCCTGTGTCGGAGTGGCGACCCGTCCAGGATTGTGCCCAATAGCCAAGGAGACTGCTTGCAGCACCAACGCTCTGCACAGAGTATGGTCCCGATGGATGGATGGATGGATGGATGGTTGAATGTCAGTTGCACCCTGACTACACTATGTCTATTAATTACGTCCTATTGCAATGTACCTTTCAAACCTCTGTTCTTAATTGCATGGCCCGTGAGCAACTGGTGGGTTCCTGACGTGCGGCTGGTAAACACAAATGTGAAAACACCCCATCATAATCCACCATATATGCTATCAAATTGACCCAATGGTTTCAAATGAGTGTACCAACATGAAGCGTACAAGTAACATAACTACAAGAGTAGATGGCAGTATACAAACAATAATTGTGCTTGCAGCCCAGATAACCACAATGAAGAAGAGTACGTGGGGCCTGGCCTAATAGCAGCCATTACGGGTCCTGCAGGCGGTGTGGCAGCTCACACTGATGTCTTATCGGCAAAAGTGCCACCCCCTCTAAAAAATAGAGTGAACATCACTGTTTTAATCCTTTTGACCCTTTAGAGTTACACTGTTGAGACCCTTCGACCTTTGTAGATCCTTTGAGACCCTTAAGACCCTTTAAGACCTCAAAGGGCCTAAAGATCCTTTCGACCCCAAAGTCCTGTAAGACCCTTTAAGACCCTTAAGACTTCATCCATTCGTGAAGCCGTGTGACTATATGTCTATATATTACGTACTATTGAACATCACTTGCACCCTGATTACACATCCACATCCAAGTCCGATTACAATGTGCCTTTTAAACCCTTCAACCCTTTGGACTGTTGAAAATCCTTAGACCTTTGAAAATCCTTTAAGACCCCCTAAATACCTGAAAGACTCCAAGAACCTTAAGGCCCCTAAGACCTTTTAAGATCCAAAAGACCAAACGTACATGGAGAATGTGTACCAAACACAGACCTGACTATCTACCGCAAGGCTTTGGAGGGTGGTAAGAGGATTGAGAATTTGGATCCAGGTGAGCCAAATGCTGGGTACTGGCTCTTTCAGTCCAGCTATACAATGATTCTGAGCTTTGTGGACGCTGCAAGTTACCATCAGTGGAGTTTGACGTACAGGAGGACAATGTGAGTTGTTTTCTGCCGATGGTCTCACCGTACGTATGCATTTGTATCAGGTTAGGTCAAGGTGATGGACGAAAAGTTGAATCCGTGACGGAGTGATCTTGCGCGGAAGATAAATGAGTCCATTGCAGGACAATTCCAGGAGCAGTAATGTCACGAGCTGATGTGATGACGGACCAGTCTTTTGTCGAGAGAGTGGATTTTAGGCCAGATCAATTGGCTTGAAGAATTGTTTGCCAGTGATTCAAAAATCAATAGCAACGATTTATTGTTGTAGCGACATCGTCGGCTCATTTTTGAAGTGCGGGTTTGAGGGAGCCGTATGAAAAACGGTGAAACTCCTCTGGATTCCCAGCGTAAAGTCGTAATTTATCACGACAACTCAAAACTGAGTCCCTCTCCATCTGCTTTACATTGGTCTTGGTGTTGACCCACAGTGGGCCTGCTCTGTTGTGCAAGGTTCTAAATGCCTGTCATGCAGGCAGCTCCCTGCTTTTGGCCATCTCAGCATGTGACTAGACTGCAAGTGTGGAGTGACGAACAGTTGTGTGTTAAGATGGTGGACGTGCAGGACGGTGCGTAAGTACGTGGTGCTGTCGGATCATAGGCTTCAAGAGGCAGCCATTAGGCATATTTCATCGCTTCCTTTGTCACATATTGGCCTCTCTCTCACATACCTCTCTCTCATATTGGCCTGTTATCATTGAGACAAATTAATTTTTCTCTTTGTATTGATTGTGTTTTAAGGTTCTTTGCTTTGGCTCAGATTGTCTCACCTGTGCAGCCCTTTTGCGCACACCCCGATCTGGTACGGTTCGGGGTTTTCAGGCACATGCATGCATTTCTGGTCTCTGTTTAGCATGTCAGTTATTACCTCCACCACCGACGGTGGGTGGAGTTATGTTTTACCCCTGTTTTCTGTCTCTTTGTGTGTCTCTGAGCATGGTATCTCAAAACAGAATGGACGGATTCGGATGAAACTTGGTGGACAGGTTTGGTGTGTGACGAGGACGAACTGATTCGATTTTGGTGAAGATCTGGATCCAGATCTGGCCTATCATTAGGATACAAAACGTAAACTGTTCATCCTGGCGGAGGTGTGTATGCACTCTTGACAACCGAGTGCCGCTCCCGTTAAATGAAGTACTTCAATCTTCGGCGCTTGATATCAACTCAAAACGGTCCCTTTATCAACATTACAGCTTTATTAAGGATGACAATGTTCTATGTCGTGGGAAATGTCGAGTGTTTTTCCAAAAATATTTATGAAAGCATTATGGAAGGAAAATGGTGATATGCAGTTGATGGAATGTGGAGAGGTGCCAATGATGTGAGTTGGGGGAGGGAGATGAGGGAGTCTATTATGTGTCGTGGTTGGGGTTCATCTTGTGATGTGAGTGGGAGACGGTTGGGGGGGGGGGTGCCGTGATGTGAGTTGGGTGGTGTTTTTATGTGAGTGTGGTTCCATGATGTGAGTGGGAATTGGGAATTGCATGATGCGAATAGAGGTTCGGATTGCCATTTATGGTGTCGAGTGAACGAGACCCCGTTGCTGGTGATGTGAGTGGTTTGGGGAGGAGGGGTTGAGGGACCTGGTTGGGGGGGGGGTGAACTCAAGTCTGCATTGTAATCTGTTGCTAAATAAATAAAACAATCCTTTTTAGCAGCAGAATAATAATTAGCCTAAAAGGGTTTCAGTTTGCAAGTTTGCAAACTTATAAGAAAGAGAAATTGACATCAGTGGGTAATGGCTTGAGCCGAAGACCTTGGACCCATCGTGGAGACATTTCCTGTGAAGATCAAAACCAAAATGTTGTTTTGATGAATTGGTTGTAAAATTTAAGAAAATGTGAAACTCCATTTTGTAGTAGGGACTGTTCCGTACATTTATCCCTTTTTTTGCTATCCCATACACAATTGAATATTTTTTCTTGAATTCTTTGTGAAGTGCCATTTCAGGCCTTTACCACTGTTATATGAAAGGGAATATGTAAATGTAACAGTTGATATTTTGATGAGAATGAGACGACAATTGATACTACATCCTGCTGGTGATTTTGACCACAAAAGACCTGTTTGTTGAAGTTTTTGGAGTTGCATTGTGATGAGCACGTCACATGACAAGGTCATAATATGACACAATCAAAAGTATGGATAACTAGAAGGGCACTCGGTAGAACACATACCTCCGCCACGTAATGCCTGATCCACGGGAACATATCGGGCCAAATACATTTTTGAAAACATCATGCTATACAGTACCATATCGTTTTTGTCCCTATCTCTCAATGGTGAAGAATCACTGAAAAAAATTATAGTAGTCGGATCCGGATCCGGATCTTCACCAATATCTAACCAGTTCGACCTTGCCACACATCCAACCTGTCCACAAAAATTCATCCGAATCCGTCCACAACTTTTTGAGATATCCTGTACACAAACAAACAAACAATGAAATTGCTCGTTGAGCAAGGAATTGCCGGAATAACTTTGTCATATCTCCATGATCTCTGAAAAAACAAAAACCTGGAAATCAATTTGGTTCTTATAAGTCGATAGTGCTACTGTTTTATGAGTTATAGCACTTAGTTTGGTCATGATCATAACTTGGAAGTCAATCGGACTTGAAATGGCGTTTTTATCGCAATTTGAAAGTTTTGACCGACCCCCTGACATTCAACCCCCGACCGCTAAGAAGGGTGTTGTGTGAACACCCCAATGAGACAAATGGTTGGATGCAGAATTGGAAGATGCACATTTTGGATTTAGTTTGAAGTCGATACGACCATTTTAGCGGACGTTATTGCGAAAATAAAAAATTCGGTTTTTTCGGTGACCTTGACCTTCACCTTTTGACCTAGATTCACCAAAAACGACAAGTGCCTAATTTGGACCATGGCCGACGTCTGCACCCAGTTTGGTCATGATCGCTGAACCGGTGTGGCTGCTACAGGGTAAACACACACAGACATACAGACAGACAGACAAGCCGGAGGCGGACATGGGTAGTCACCTTACCAATAGAACCTGACGCGATGGGCCCTTTCGATGGGGAATAACCCGATGATTAAGCACAAGAAAATTCATGATTCTCGCTTCAAGGGTTAATGCTGCAGATTGTTTTTTCGTTAAAATACCCCCACATTTAGAGGTTTTTCGGCCGTTGCTAGGCAACGGAGGAGTCCATAGCAATGGTTCTTTCTCACACATAACTAGGACATACCATGACCTACCATACCAGTTTCATGTATATTTGACTCATAGTCTCTGAGATATAACGAACTTCGTTTTTTTATTGTTTTCGACCAGGGTTCATTCAAAGTCTATCTTCCCAACAGTTTTCATAGGATCCGGCTGGAAATTTTTGACAATATGGCTGAATGTACTGCCCACAGTCGCTCGGGCCCGATTTTTGATTTTCGAAAAAATACATTTTTATGATTTAAAAAAAATTTCAAAGTCCCGTTGCTAGGCAACCAAAGGGGCGTTAGCAACCAGTACCTACGCGGCACAACGAGGTCATAAACTGGTCCTACCACCCAAATTTCATCAAAATCGAACAACTGCAAGGGGGTCAAAACCCCCCGACAAACACACACACGGACAGACCGACACCACGACCAACAAATAAGGGTAATATATAGATAGATAGATCAATAGATCAAAAAAAAATTTTTAATCGAAATTTTTTTTTTTTCGACTCGATCGACTACCCAACAAACAGACACAGAATGACACACACAACCGACCAACATCATCGCCGAAATCCGAAGGATTCCGGCAATTAACAGACAGAAAGGGTTAAAACATAACCTCCTTCACCTTCAGTGGTGGAGGTAATAACTTGTTATTAGTTTAAACTATGTGTTTCATCGTGGAGCATGCTAGCACTCCAAAAGTAGGGATGGCACGAGAAAAACATACAACACCCTGAAAACATGGATGTTTTCAGTCAAATCGCCTTTATGTTGTGTTCTGTGGAATCATGAATTTTCTTGTGCTTAATCATCGGGTTATTCCCCATCGAACGGGCCCATCGCGTCAGGTTCTATTGGTAAGGTGACTACCCATGTCCGCCTACCGGCTTGTCTGTCTGTCTGTATGTCTGTGTGTTTGTTTACCCTGTAGCAGCCACACCGTTTCAGCGATCATGACCAAACTGGGTGCAGACGTTCGCATGGTCCAAATTAGCACTTGTCGTTTTTGGTGAATCTAGGTCAAAGGTGAAGGTCAAGGTCACCGAAAACCGAATTTTTATTTTTCGCAATAACGTCCGCCTAAAATGGTCGTATCGACTTCAAACTAAATCCAAAATGTGCATCTTCCCAATTCTGCATCCAACCATTTGCTCTATTGGTGTCACACAACACCCTTCTGCGGTCGGGGTGAATGTCAGGGGGTCGGGTCAAAACCTTCAAATTGCGATAAAAACGCCATTTCAAGTCCGATTGACTTCCAAGTTATGATCATGACCAAACTAAGTGCTATAACTCATATAAACAGTAGCACTATCGACTTATAAGAACCAAATTGATTTCCAGGTTTTTGTTTTTTCAGAGATCATGGAGTATGACAAAGTTATTCCGGCAATTCCTTGCTCAACGAGCAATTTCATTTGTTTGTTTGTTTGTGTACAGGATATCTCAAAAAGTTGTGGACGGATTCGGATAAATTTTTGGACAGGTTGGATGTGTGCAAGGTCGAACTGGTTAGATATTGGTGAAGATTCCGGACCGATCCGGATCCGACTACTATAATTTTTTCAGTGATTCTTCACCATTGAGAGATAGGGACAAAAACGATATGGTACTGTATAGCATGATGTTTCAAAAATGTATTTGGCCCGATATGTTCCCGTGGATCAGGCATTACGTGGCGGAGGTATGTGTTCTACCGAGTGCCCTTCTAGTTATCCATACTTTTGATTGTGTCATATTATGACCTTGTCAATGTGACGTGCTCATCACAATGCAACTGCAAAAACTTCAACAAACAGTCTTTTGTGGTCAAAATCACCAGCAGGGATGTAGTATCAATTGTCGTCTCATTCTCATCAAAATATCAACTGTTACATTTACATATTCCCTTTCATATAACAGGGTGTAAAGGCCTGAAATGGCACTTCACAAAGAATTCAAGAAAAAATATTCAATTGTGTATGGGATAGCAAAAAAAGGGATAAATGTACGGAACAGTCCCTACTACAAAATGGAGTTTCACATTTTCTTAAATTTTACAACCAATTCATCAAAACAACATTTTGGGTTTTGATCTTCACAGGAAATGTCTCACGATGGGTCCAAGGTCTTCGGCTCAAGCCATTACCCACTGATGTCAATTTCTCTTTCTTATAAGTTTGCAAACTTGCAAACTGAAACCCTTTTAGGCTAATTATTATTCTGTAGCTAAAGAGGATGTTTTATTTATTTAGCAACAGATTACAATGCAGACTTGAGTTCCACCCCCCCCCCAACCAGGTCCCTCAACCCCTCCTCCCCCAAACCACTCACATCACAGCAACGGGGGTCTCGTTCACTCGACACCATAAATGGCAATCCGAACCTCTATTCGCATCATGGCAATCCCAATTCCCACTCACATCATGGAACCACACTCACATAAAAAACACCACCCAACTCACATCACGGCACCCCCCCCCAAAACCGTCCCCAGCTCACATCACAAGATGAACCCCAACCACGACACATAATAGACTCCCTCATCCTCCCTCCCCCAACTCACATCATGGCACCTCTCCACATTCCATCAACTGCATATCACCATTTTCCTTCCATAATGCTTTCATAAATATTTTTGGAAAAACACCTCGACATTTCCCACGACATAGAACATTGTCATCCTTAATAAAAGCTGTAATGTTGATAAAGGGACCGTTTTGAGTTGATATCAAGCGCCGAAGATTGAAGTACTTCATTTAACGGGAGCGGCACTCGGTTGTCAAGAGTGCATACACACCTCCGCCAGGATGAACAGTTTACGTTTTGTATCCTAATGATAGGCCAGATCTGGATCCAGATCTTCACCAAAATCGAATCAGTTCGTCCTCGTCACACACCAAACCTGTCCACCAAGTTTCATCCGAATCCGTCCATTCTGTTTTGAGATACCATGCTCAGAGACACACAAAGAGACAGACAAACAGGGGTGAAAACATAACCTCCACCCACCGTCGATGGTGGAAGTAATAACTGACATGCTAAACAGAGACCAGAAATGCATGCATGTGCCTGAAAACCCCGAACCGTACCAGATCGGGGTGTGCGCAAAAGGGCTGCACAGGTGAGACAATCTGAGCCAAAGCAAAGAACCTTAAAAACACAATCAATACAAAGAGAAAAATTAATTTGTCTCAATGATAACAGGCCAATATGAGAGAGAGGTATGTGAGAGAGAGGCCAATATGTGACAAAGGAAGCGATGAAATATGCCTAATGGCTGCCTCTTGAAGCCTATGATCCGACAGCACCACGCACTTACGCACCGTCCTGCACGTCCACCATCTTAACACACAACTGTTCGTCACTCCACACTTGCAGTCTAGTCACATGCTGAGATGGCCAAAAGCAGGGAGCTGCCTGCATGACAGGCATTTAGGAACCTTGCACAACAGAGCAGGCCCACTGTGGGTCAACACCAAGACCAATGTAAAGCAAATGGAGAGGGACTCAGTTTTGAGTTGTCGTGATAAATTACGACTTTACGCTGGGAATCCAGAGGAGTTTCACCGTTTTTCATACGGCTCCCTCAAACCCGCACTTCAAAAATGAGCCGACGATGTCGCTACAACAATAAATCGTTGCTATTGATTTTTGAATCACTGGCAAACAATTTCTTCAAGCCAATTGATCTGGCCTAAAATCCACTCTCTCGACAAAAAGACTGGTCCGTCATCACATCAGCTCGTGACATTGACTGCTCCTGGAATTTGTCCTGCAATGGACTCATTTATCTTCCGCGCAAGATCACTCCGTCACGGATTCAACTTTTCTGTCCATCACCTTGACCTAACCTGATACAATGCATACGTACGGTGAGACCATCGGCAGAAAACAACTCACATTGTCCTCCTGTACGTCAAACCTCACTGATGGTAACTTGCAGCGTCCACAAAGCTCAGAATCATTGTATAGCTGGACTAGAAAGAGCCAGTACCCAGCATTGGGCTCACCTGGGATCCAAATTCTCAATCCTCTTACCACCCTCCAAAGCCTTGCGGTAGATAGTCAGGTCTGTGTTTGGTACACATTCTCCATGTACGTTTGGTCTTTTGGATCTTAAAAGGTCTTAGGGGCCTTAAGGTTCTTTGGGAGTCTTTCAGGTATTTAGGGGGTCTTAAAGGATTTTCAAAGGTCTAAGGATTTTCAACAGTCCAAAGGGTTGAAGGGTTTAAAAGGCACATTGTAATCGGACTTGGATGTGGATGTGTAATCAGGGTGCAAGTGATGTTCAATAGTACGTAATATATAGACATATAGTCACACGGCTTCACGAATGGATGAAGTCTTAAGGGTCTTAAAGGGTCTTACAGGACTTTGGGGTCGAAAGGATCTTTAGGCCCTTTGAGGTCTTAAAGGGTCTTAAGGGTCTCAAAGGATCTACAAAGGTCGAAGGGGTCTCAACAGTGTAACTCTAAAGGGTCAAAAGGATTAAAACAGTGATGTTCACTCTATTTTTTAGAGGGGGGTGGCACTTTTGCCGATAAGACATCAGTGTGAGCTGCCACACCGCCTGCAGGACCCCGTAATGGCTGCTATTAGGCCAGGCCCCACGTACTCTTCTTCATTGTGGTTATCTGGGCTGCAAGCACAATTATTGTTTGTATACTGCCATCTACTCTTGTAGTTATGTTACTTGTACGCTTCATGTTGGTACACTCATTTGAAACCATTGGGTCAATTTGATAGCATATATGGTGGATTATGATGGGGGTGTTTTCACATTTGTGTTTTACCAGCCGCACGTCAGGAACCCACCAGTTGCTCACGGGCCATGCAATTAAGAACAGAGGTTTGAAAGGTACATTGCAATAGGACGTAATTAATAGACATACGTGTAGTCAGGGTGCAACTGACATTCAACCATCCATCCATCCATCCATCCATCGGGACCATACTCTGTGCAGAGCGTTGGTGCTGCCTAAGCAGTCTCCTTGGCTATTGGGCACAATCCTGGACGGGTCGCCACTCCGACACAGGATACCAGCAAGTTGACACTCATTTTGTCGACCACAGAAGGATGGCAGGCAGAATCAACCCCACCTGGTATTAATTCAACAGCCAATGGGGGATTTGAACTCAGGATCCTCAGATCCCAATCCCACCACCCTAACCATTACGCCAAAACCAGGCATACATTCACCCACTACGTAATTAATAGACATATAGTGACACAGCTTCACAGACGGCTTCATGGACGAACAGGGTCTTAAGGGTCTTTGGGGTCTTAAAGGGTCTTAAGGGTTTAGAGTTCTCAAGGGTCTTTGGGATCTTCGAGGTCTTAAAGGTTCTAATGGGTCTTCAAAGGATGAGGTTGCGGAATAAAATACCATGAGAACAATCTCTGCGTCGGACTTGGTCTGTGTGCCAAATGTGGTGGTTGTCGGGCCAGCGGTCTTTGCAAAAAACGCGAACATAGACAGACAATGACAAATTGTATTTATTAATTGTGTCTGGCCAATACACTTCCCAAATTAAAGGATCAACGATTTGTATCATAAATGAAGCTTTTTGTAGATTTTTTTTGCCCTTTTTTTTGTTGTTGTTGCTGTAAAAGCGTAATTTTGCTTTTAGCACTAGTTGTCAATGTCTCATGTATGTAAGTAGGGATATTTGTGTTCAACAATTGCTTATGAATTCACCCCTCCCAAATAAAGAGATGAGAAATTTGCATAATAAGTGAAGGTTTTTGTACGGAACTTCAATGAAAGACGACTGCAGGCAACAATTGCAGGATCACCCAAAACGGTGATAAGATAATACCCATCATTACAATACAGCACACTGACGAATCCTTCCAATTTGCTATTCAACAAAAGCAAAAATGTTGTAGAGTATGTAGAGAAGTGCTTTGCCATAAAAAATAAAAATCTCACATTTTATTTGCAAGCAAACCCGGTTCATCAGGCTGTTCGAAGGGAATTTGTTCCCAATGGAGTGTGGAATATCGAGGGAGTTTACGAGGAATATCCTCTGACAGCATAATGGCAGGGACCTGTGGAAATTCCATATTATGCAAAATATGACTTCAAGTCCTCCACCCGTTCTCCCTCCCAACCCCAATGCTTCAAGCCCCCTTGCCATCCCAAGAACGGAGGAAGATGGTTGAGAGGGATGTGGGAAGAAAGGAGGAAGAGGGGAGATATGTGAAGGCAGTAGGACAGGTACAGCAAGGTGCTTGGACTCAGTGGGATGGTGTGCAGGTGAGGACGTTGAAATGGAAAGAGATTTGGAGGATGGAGCTAATACTGTTGAATTTCCTGTTGCGGACAATGTATGATGTGCTTCCCATCACCAGCGAACTTGATGGTGTGGGGGTTGCTGCAGGAGGAGAACAGCTCTTTGTGTGGAGGTCAGGGAACAATGCAGCATGCACTGATTGCATGCTCAGTAGCATTGGCAGCAGGAATATAAAGATGGCGGCACAATCAAGTGCTTGCGGTGGAAGTGGAGCTGGTGCAACAAGAGGTGATGAGATCGTTAGAGAGGGGAATGGAGGAGGAGGCCAATGGGAGAGAGATGTTTGTGAAAGAGGGCCAGATGGTAAGAGACTGAAGGAGGAGGAGGTAGAAGGCAAGAGGTCTGCCAGATGCTTGTGTTTGGTAGGTGGTGGCAGACCGAAAGCTGAAAATGGTATGCCCAAAGGAGATCTGCATGACACGGTTGTGGCCTGACATTGTCATTTGGTCAGGTACAAGGAGTATATATATATATATATATATTATATATATATATATATATATATATATATATATATATATATTACACATACTTAAATACATACATATCGAAGCTGGTCAGGCAGGAGGATTGCCTGGAGGTATGCAGCACCACCTCTGAGCTTCAATGTGTGTGCCCTTCCTCGGATAGATGCTAAACTGGTCCTCCTGTCGGACAGCATTAGTTGGTGGACGTTAAAGATCCAATGGTGCCCTTTACGAAGAGTAGGCAAGCTATCACCGACATTCCAAACAAATTGCAAGTTACTGCCCTCACTACTGTGTCTGAGTGGTGACTGGTCCAGAATTGTAACTCTCGTCAAGAAACTGCAACTGCAGAACCGACACCCTGCAGAGAGCATGGTACATGCATATGTAGGTGCATGCACATACACATATACACCTTTGCAAATGGCCAATGTCTCGAGTTCTCTCATTTAAACATGGACGAAATGAGGAGGAATGACGTCCTGTGCTTCCTACCTTTAGCTAAAACAACAGGCAAAGATAAATTGATTCCCAGAAGTAAGCAATGATTTATATGGATAGTTTGTCAAAGAGAAACCCAATTAATAGAGTAAGGTGGGGCAATGTGTCCCCATCCCCTGCCCTCTGTCTTCACTTATTGTCATGAACATTGATCATTCGAAATAGCCCACAAAACTCTTACACAGAGAGCCCTCTGGTGTGGACATTCAACGTATAATCGGGACTGAGAACATTAACAAGGGAGTTAGTGTTTGGCATGTTGCAACACCTCACTCCATCGGTCCTCACTCCATCGGTGGTTCGTAAGTAATGATAAATAGCAATATTTTAATGAGGTTTAAAATATCGATTACAGCCTATGGTCCAAAAAGACCCCCCTTTCCCCACTCCCCCATTCCACACACCCCTCCACGAACCACTCCCCAGGCCCAAAGAGATACTGAGACTGCGTACTTCAATGTGAAGACACGAAGCCTGTTGGTATCTATTTTAAATGTTACTCTCTAAAAGGACCACTCAAGATCGAGCTGGTCACGTTGCATCAATGGCCATTCTATGATTGCTCTTATTGGTCGGCTGGCCAAAGAAGGTAACCCCTTTTTTCCGGATAAAGTGTTTTTTGTTGTTGTTGATTATGCATCTCTAGTATATATTTGATGATATCCAGGTGGGTGTAGACTTTTCACCCTTGGGGAAAATGAGAAAAGTCAGAAAATTAAACATGGCTGCCACAGAATCGAGAAAATAAATTTGCACAGTATGTTCATATCTTTGCAAAGAGAAAAAGGTATAAACATGATTGTAATATTCTTATGTTTTCTGACATGAGGAATGTGATGCTACCATAAAAAAATTGGAAGAAATGTAAAATGTCCGTAACATATAAAAGTATTCGCACCCCTCAAAAGTTTTCAATAAAGTATTCATCCCCTCAAAAGTTTTCATATTTTGATGCCACCTGAGCTTATTTCATGATGCTTTCAAAACACTTACAATATAGAATCTTCACAAATTACTCCAAAGTGATAAAGCTAAAAAAATGCAGATAAAATGAGAATAAGTTTGATTAATCGAGAAAATCAGATGATTCTCAGTTACACAAGTATTCAAACCCTTTGCCTAATTAACCCTAAATCACTTCAGGAGCAAATTATTAGTTTGAAATGTTGCAAAATAAGTGTAATAGGTTTCACCTGCATGTAAAGGGGCTGTCACACCTTGACGATTTAGCCAGCGTATGCCGATTTATGAAAAATTTGTCTAAACGCTGGCACACGTCCAATACGTTATGGGTACGTTATGTGTACGTTAGTTGCACGCTGAAAACACTACCATAGGTCGTATTACGCTGGTTTAAAACGTTGTACTTTTTGGTTGTCCAAAAATTTTGCATGCTTGAAATTTTACGACGTACTCGGCGTTTGGCTCACACGTTCCGCTACGCTGGCCAAAAGTTGTAGGCACGTTATGCGATGTTGACACACGTTAATGTTATGTTACTCATAGGTCGAAACACGTAGAGGTAAATTCGCTACCCGAAACTTATTTCTAACCTATGAGTAACGTTTTTGTAAGCACGACACGAACGTTGTTCACACTTCGCAACACGCTACTTGAAAGTTCTCTTACGTCGAAACACATCAAAGTAATGTTTAGGGTACCCGTGACTTATTTATAACCTATGAATAACGTGCTTGGGAATTATTCGCTATGCATACGCTAGACTATCGTTGGCATAGGTTGTGGACGACTAAAACACGATAAACAATCGTTGTTATAACTTATCTATAAGTTATGAAGCGTTCTGTGTCTTTACTAGTACATTATGCATTTGTCAAAGTGTTTTTAATACTTTACAAAGTAAAACAAAGAAATATTTCATCGTGGGAATGAGGAAAAAAAATTAGCCGAAAAGAACATCGAACAATGGTGCAAGGTGTCTCCTATTCGTGGACGATAAGAGATCATCATCAACCACCTCCCATCACGCCTCAATCCTACTACTGACATAGACATACTACTACTACCAATGCTACTACTACAACTACTTACTTACTACTACTACACACTACTAATAAGTTACTACTACTGATTACTATGCATTGACATCTACTCAACATGGAGTCTGGAACAATGATGGGTTCCTCTTGTGAAGCCATTTGTATATACAATTCCCCTTAACGCTGCAATACGCCATTACACGGTAGATGTAAGTTAGAAACACTTCAGTAAGTGCTGTGTCGTCCGGAAGACATCATCTAATTCGTCTACATACGACAATGTGCGTTTTAGATACGTTACAAATGGTTCATAGCATGTTACTCAAAGGTTAGAAGCACGTTATACTTAGGTTCAAAAATGCTACACATAGGTTAAACGCACGTTACTCATAGGTTCATAGCATGCTAGTCATTGGTTCAAGGCAATTACAAATAGGTTCAGAGCACGCTACTCATAGGTTAAAAGGACGTTACCCATTGTTGAAAATTAGGTTGCGGGTATGTTAATATATTACTTGACGTGTTCGACTTATGAGAAACCTACAAGTAACGTGTGTCCGTCGTGTGTAAACGATCGCGAGCGTGCCGGGAACTATGACAACGCATGCGAAACGTGTTAGCCATACGCCGAGTACGTCGTAAATTTTCAGCATGCTTGAAATTTCACGACGTATTACACGTACACGTAATATGACAGCGTACTTCATTGTTTTCCAGCCTACTCTTAACGTATAACAACTTACACGTATCGTATTGACGTGCGCCTAGCGTTTAGACACATTTTTCATAGGTCGGCATACGCTGGCAAAATCGTCAATGTGTGACTGCGATGTTGACACTTCAAATTCTAGGTGGTTATGATTAAATCGGCGTCCGGCAGCTTTTTAAACAGGCTAGCCAGGAGTTCGCCGGCGATACGTTTAGCGCGCTATGCGTAAGTTAAACTATCGTTGGGCATAGGTTGTGAACACGCCAACAGGCTAGCATCTTGTTGGTAAAGTTATCAAACACAACGAAACGTTCTGTGCCGTTACTAATATGTTATGCATACGACCAACACGTTATGAATATGCCCAAAACTTTAAAAAAACATCAAAATTTCAGCGTACGCCAACGTTTTACATACATTTTTATACGTTGCCATTTGGCTAAAACGTCAAGGTGTGACAGGGCCCTAATCATGGTTTAACGTAAAAATTAACTCTCCACTTATCGGAGGAGTTTTAAGGTGCAGCTCACTTGGTGAAACCAACAAGGCAAACAGAAACCAAGGAGAAGTCAGACATAAAGTGGTGGAGATGAACTGTTCAGGAGAGGGTTATAAGAAGACTTTAAGTCAATCAGTGGCTGTTTGAGTATGGGGAAATCCATCAGGAAGAAGTGGATAACATATCATATCACACAGACTCCACCCAGACGAGGTCGCCCATCCAAACTCAGTAGCAGGGCAAGCAGCACACTGGTTCAGGACATCACTGTAAATCCAACAATAACTTTGAAAGATCTGCAAGGCTCTATGTCCGAGATGGGGGTCAGTGTTCATCAATCAACAATATCCCGGTCCCTTCACAAAGCTGGTCTCCACGGACAGGTGGCAAGAAAGAAGCTATTAATTAAAAAGACGTGTCTAAAAGCTCGTATTGAGTTTGCAAAAGGCATCTCAATGACACTGCAGGCACGTGGATAAATGTTTTCTGGTCATACGAGACAAAAATTGAACTTTTTGGTCTAAATTCAAAGCATTTGGTCTGGTACAAACCTAACACTACACATCACCCAGTCAAGAGCATCCCTACTGTCAAGCATGATGGTGAAGACGAAAATTGAAGGCCCCCTAGCGACCAGGTGAGTGCATCGATATGAAAGAAACTTTGCAGGTTCATGGTACTCAATGAGTACTACAGCATCATGTTATGGGGCTGATTTTCATCAGCAGGGACTGACAAGCTTGTCAGGATAGAAATGACAATGGATGGTGTAAAGTTCAGGAGAATCCTTGATGAAAATGTGCTTGAGTCAGCCATGAATCGGAAACTGGGTCGGAGATTCACATTTCAGCAGGACAATGATCCGAAGCGCAAAGCTAAAGCCACACTAGAGTGGCTGAATAATAAGAAAATAAATGTTCTTGAGTGGCCCAGTCAAAGTCCTGACTTGAACCCAATTGAACATTTCTGGCGAGACTTGAAGATTACAGTCCATCGACGATCCCCATCAAACT
This sequence comes from Eptatretus atami, assembly GCA_035128595.1. Classification (NCBI taxonomy): domain Eukaryota; kingdom Metazoa; phylum Chordata; class Myxini; order Myxiniformes; family Myxinidae; genus Eptatretus; species Eptatretus atami. The sequence continues at coordinate 25,627,397 of CM068966.1, read as the reverse complement.
TGGCAGAACTAGAGCAATTTTCATGTGAATAATGGGCAAAGATTTCACCATCTCACTGTGCAAATCTGGTAGAACCTACCCAGAAACACTCATAGCAGTCATTGCTACGAAAGGTGCTTCCACTAAGTACTGACCTAAGGGGCTGAATACTTTTGCAACCAGTGAATTTTGATTTGTATGTGTTTTTTGCAGGTACTCCTGACATGTAACCCCCTCAACTATAACAGTTTCATTTGATCTCTTCAGTTATGAATAAAAAAGGTTCATTTGGAAAAATGGTTTCTGCATCATTCGTAATTCATCGAAATGTGGCATTATTGATGGGGGGGAGGGGGTGGGGGTGAATACTTTTGCAGGCCACTGTATGTGCCTCAAATGACCACCGATGTGGCGAGAAATGACTATGTCTCAATTTCAGTAACAAGCTAACATATGATTAACGACTAAATGAACGTTATGTTTCTGATGTCAAGAATAATTAAGATCATAGTTCATCTCAGAAAAAAACCCATGTGAAACAGTATTTATTACCTCCACCACCGAAGGTGAAAGAGGTTATGTTTTCACCCCTTTCTGTCTGTTTGTCTGTTGGGTCACCGAAATAGGTGACCCTTATTGTCAGTAATTCTGTCTGTTTGTTTGGATAAATGGATTCATAATATAGCGGATAGGGAATCACCGTTAAGATTATGCCATATCAAATCTCATCCAGTTCCATCTAACTGATAACTACTCGTAATCCATTTGAATGAAAAAGTACCGAAATGCGGTTTGAAATCGGAATCCCCAAAGTTCTGAGGGGGTGCTGTGGGTGAACAAAGACTAAATCGAAAATCCGCTTGTCGTTTGTGCACAATGTTATTCCAGACGATTAGTGTGAATTTTCAGACCATCCGACCATAACCCTAGGAGGGGTAGATTTGGCGTGAAGGCACCTTCCAGCTCTCGCATATTATCGATTTTTGCACTAATTGACTTTGACCCCTGACCTAAGCCGAAATCGTGAATATGTCTGAGGCGAAGTTTGTAGTACTCATTGAGTACCATGAACCTGCAAAGTTTTCATTGTTCGATGCACTCACCTGGTCGCTAGGGGGCCTTCAATTTTCGCCATTTTTCGCATACCCTAATTGTAGGGGGCGCTTGCGGGTAAAGTATTCCATATAATCACAAAACCGAATATATATTGATAGAGCATCACCTGTAGATCATTCGTGCCAAATTCATAACCTACGTGGGGTACATGCTTTCGGAATTGATTTCGCGTGAACGGTACCGATTTTGAAGGTTTTTCGGTTGTTGCTAGGGAACCAAAGCGTCCGAGCAACCATCACAATTTCCAAAGCACTCGGTCTTAATGTACCTAGCACCCGAGTTTGGTCAAAATCCGCCCACGTTAC
>CM068966.1:25604419-25621294 GCA_035128595.1 Eptatretus atami | reverse complement strand
TCCCAGCGATCTGCCCAATAGCCAGAGAACTGCTTAGGCAACACACAACGCTCTGCAGAGTATGGTCCCAATGGATGGATGGACGCATTATCTAAATAAACATTTGAACAAATATACCTGTCACGTCAGACAAAAACACACAAAAGTCCAATTAATTTCCCAGCTTAACTAGTTATAAAGATATGTTATACCGTGTGCTTATGGTTCCATTGTCACAATCTGCATTGTTTCATTATTTCATCTCAATTTTCCCAAGAAACTATAATGCTGTTTGATTCCACAATCTGAAAACAGAAAAATATTTTGGTCATGATCTTAAATGTTATCTGGTGATGAATTTGAGAGAAATCATTTCCTCCACTTTGGCAGCCATTTATATTGCATACTAGCTGGGCACTCGACATTTCCCTATGCTGTTCTAATCCTGTTGGCATTTTGAAGAAATCAATTTTTTTCTTCTTTTTTGTGGCGGCCTAAAAAACATTCGTACACCACACTAAAGAACGGTCTGGAATAATTTAATATTACTTTCACGTAACTGCAACGCTTAGACATGATAGAGCGATATAAAAAAAAATAACCTTCCCCTCCCCCTGAAATGCTTTATTTTTTTTTTTGCCTTCAACACTCCCAGCATTCATCAATTAATCTCTGAAAGTTTGATGAATCTGTTTGGGCCATCTCTGAGAAAAATGGCGACAGACAGATGACAAACAAACATCTGTCTCATCGTATCGATTTATGGATGGCACTTATATACATATATAAATATAATATATTATATATATTTATATATATATTATTATATATATATATATATATATTATATATTTATATATATATATATATATATATATATGTATATATATATATATTTTTTATACATATGTTATATATATAGATTTTTATATACATATGTATTATGAATGTTTTTAAATATGTATATATATAATGTTTTATATATCATATGGTATACATTATAATATGTTTTATACATGTATATATAATGTTTTATACATGTATATATATATGTTTTGATAATATGTTATAAATATGTTTTTATACATATGTATATATATATTTTTTAACAAGTATATATATATATAATATGTTTTTATACATATTGTATATATATATATGTTATACATATGTATATATATAGTTTTACATTAGTATATATATATGTTTTATACATTGTATATATATCATATGTTTTTATACATATTATATATATATGTATTATACATATGTATATATATGTTATACTATTATATAATATATATATGTTTTATATCTATATATATAATATATATATATATATTACATTTTTAAGTGGAAATATAATGGTGGCATCAGATTCCTCATTTCTGAAAACATAAAAAAAAATAATCAGTTTGTAACTATCAGTCCAAAGATTGAAAATTAAAATCGATTTTTACGATTCCATAATGGCCATGCAGATGCTTAGTTTCTGGCTAGTTCCAAATCCTTGGTTTCAATATTCGATGTAAAAGTAAAGAAAAACACATGGTTCATGGTCAATGTGAGATATCCATCCAAACTCAATATGCATAAAAAATGGAATATCCAGAAGAAATTGCAAAGATTTTAAGCAACCAGGCCAGCTAGATATAATGGTATCCAAATACCAGAGACAAAGAAGTTTTCAACCAGTGAGAATGGCAATGCCTTTTTGTGCCATACAATTTATTTGTTAGCAAAATACTGACATCACATCCATCTCTCGATCCTGGACAGGTCGCCACCCTGACACAGGATACCAGCAAGCTGGCACTCATTTTGCCAACGTCGGAAGGATGACAGGCAGAGTCAACCCCACCAGGTATTAATTCAGCACCCAGCACGGCTCAAACTCAGGACCGTAAGATCCCAAGCCAGCCGCCCTGACCACAAAGCCAACACCAGGCTTAGATAATGCAGATGCCATGAAATAGCTGACAACAATGGCTGTCATATACTGTATTGGAAAGTTTTACATCTGGGTATTTTACAAAACGACATGGACATACATCTTCGTTTCTTTTCAGTTGAAAAATGGAAGATTCGTGCATGTTCATGTCACGATATGGGGATGAATGTGACGGTACCCATTCATCTTCTCCAGATAATGGACCCAGCCGAATATACGATATCACCAATGCAAGCGAAATATATCCAGATGGCCTATGCACAGAGCTAAAAAAAAAAAAAAGAAGCAGTTTGCATCAAATCCAAACCTGGCAGTTCATTACCACAAGAGCTGTGTGTCTAGGTACATTTCCAAAACGAATCTTTCCAAATATATTAGGGAAAAGATGTAACTGATCATGAAGCACAATCAACAAAACGATTGCGCCGCTCTTCAAAAGCATTTGACTCCGTGCATCACTGTCTTTACTGTGGGGACTTGTCAGCTCAATAAAGATGAGAGGTACCGAGAGAAATGGAGACCCACTTGCATATGCTGGTCAACCCATTCAGAGCATGGCGGTCGACATGACAAACTGTATTTTCTTGAGTAGTGTGACGTCCGATGAGATGACTGGGCAGATGAGGTGAGACTTCGAGTGACTCGTATGCAGTGGAAGCTCGATACTACAGGGATTGCACGAGTTGGTTCTTTGCAAACAGGAAATTTATGCAGGACGAGCAAGAGGCAGTGGAAACTCAAGATGAAATCAACTTGGCACGAGAGCATATGATCAAGACATTGTGCATCGACAAAGATTGCTTATGGAATTCAATTGAATCGTTCAAAGAGTATACAAGTGATTCAGGCTGTACATTACGTGGGGCACGTCTGGTGGATGAGCTACATCATCACTTTGTAGGGGAATTTATTGTGCCATTCTCATCAGGCTTCACAAGTATTACCACGTTCAAAGCTAACACTGCTAAAACGCTCAAAATTGTCAAGGATGATGATGAAGAGGATTTCCCTCAAAGCATTGGCAAAGTGTCCAAGTAGCAAAAGGGTGCAAGTCAATCGTATGCGATAAATCTTGCTACAACACTCACATTGACAAACACAACGCTGCCGAATATATCTGAAGGTAAAATGTCTTCATAATTAGACAAATCCTTGACAGTTTTCTTGATTGGAAACATCACAAGCATGGTTAATGGTGATCCAACCAATCGTCAGATAGCACTGTAGTGGGGCAACTTAGCATAACAATTGTGCATTTTGTGAGGAAAGCACCAAATTTCACTAGTAGCCTCATTATTATGAACAGATTTGGATATTGGGCCATCTCAAATTCAGCCACTGATGGCTGGCAGCCATTTTCCACTACCATCAAAAATTTTGAGATGGCCCAATATCCAAATCTGTTCATAATAGATAGGCTACTAGTGTGCCAATTGGTGCTTTCCTCACAAAATACACAATTGTTATGCTATATTTAGCTAAGTTGCCCCACTACTGGGTGTGTTTATAAGAGACTCAAAATGCATTACTGTCCCATATGTATGACTACCGTGTTACAAGCAGCTTCGACAAAGTCCTTCGTTTCAAGAAGTTAGCTGCTGTAGCTGCCGCTAATGATCTCAGTCGGCATGGAATATCAGATGTGAAGCACAGGTTAGTTCAAGTTGTATCAGATTTGGACACTGACATATTCTTCCGAAATGGCAAGTCATTAACCCATTCCCTCGCAATGATTATCATGCAACCAGCTTGTGGTCCTGAAACACAGGTGAATGACACCATCAGGTGAATCAAGAACGATGAAATCAGCCAATAAATACCCGAAGGCAGCGAGGATCGCCCTGGTTGTCTATTATCTATCTAAAATTCCAAAGCAATCGTGTGCTGTGTGTGTGTTGGGTGGTGTGTGTGTGTGTGTGTGTGTGTGTGTGTGTGTGTGTGTGTGTGTGTGTGTGTGTGACCGCTGTTTCTAGACAACCACTGGTCCGATACAATTGAATCTTGCCAGGTATATTGCTGGGGACATGTGGATGTGCCTTTTCAAGGTTTGATATTAATCGGACAAGTGGTTCCCAAGTTATGGCCATTTATTTACCAAACCGATGACAGGACACGGTGCTATGACGTCACAATTGACGTCACAATTGACATCACAATTCTTTTTTTTCTTCTTTTTTTGCACTTATGGCCATGCACCTACGGTCACCGCATGTACGGGCATGCCTAGTGGTTAAAATAATAAGAAAACCTGGTGATGCCACGCGTAACGACTGCATCACTCCGATCAGATTTTCAATGCACCAGGAAGTGTTACGCAAGAGAGCTCAAGGAGAAAGATGTGGATATGAGGATTAAACAATACCAGTGTCTGTATAACAGTACTCATTCCATATGTTATGAAAGATGCAGCTTTGTTTTCATAGACATCTCTACAATAAGATCCAATGTCCGTCTGTCTGTGTGTCACGTGACTCCTCCTAAACTGCTGGTCACCCCGTATTCAGAATGCGACCAAACGAATCGACTGGTCCGAGAGCTTTGCACAAGTGAAAGTTTTTTTTTTCCCCTGAGGGATTTCCCCCAAACCCCATTTGCTACTGTTGCCATGCCAACATTCTGCATTGTGTTCCAATTTCGCCTCAGCAGAGCTGGGCGGTGTATTTTCCCCACAAAAGCGACGCACAAACATTCTCGACATTAAGCACCGATTACTGATGACAATCGCATAACTGAACAAAGATTGAATTACAAATTCCACCGGCTGGTTGCATCATTCCTGTGGCAAGGCTGTGCCATGGATGCAGGGCTCCTGTAAATTAGGGCAGGTATTTTGAATGTGGACAGGGTGCCAGCAGACAACAGCCTATTTTAGCGAAAGGCATACACTCTCGAATGCTTGCAGATGGGACACCAGATTTAACACCCCCTCGGAGGGACGGTGTACTCATCCATGCAATGTCCCATCTGGAAAATTTAGAGTTGGATTATAAATCGAACTCAGACTGGACAACTCCCTCTGAGCTTTCAGCAACAGCACTCATGAAAGGCTGACATCAAACAGTCAGAGCAGGAGGCCGGTGGGATCGGGGAGGATGGGGTTGGCAATTGAGCATTTCCCCACCGGAAGGTAGCGTTTCACTGAAATTAAAAACCCATACCCATGTCTGCAACACGTTTTGAATAAAATAAAATAAAAATTAATGATTGTATAAAGTGTGCAAATGTCAGGTATAATTCCACCAAATTGTTTCTAAGCCATTGGAGGAATAAGACATCTGGCAAGAATCCTCGCTCGAACATTGCATCTTCAAATGTTGGGAAATAGATCCCTCACAATTTAACTTGCATATCTGTTTGACTTTTTATTGTGAGGTGAGATCTTCACACGTCGATTGCTTTGCTTTTGTTATCGAAACTGACATTACGAAGCAGCACAGAGTATCAGCAGTGAGGCATGGTCAAAGCAATTATTCCATTGTTAAGGAATCGGAGCACGCATGGGATCACGGCACGTGCCGTCATGTGGATATTCGCTTGTTATACTTAAAAACATTTGCCTGCAATCAGACACTCCGATGTGTGGGACAGCACAGCTGGGAAATAATCTTGTAAGTGGAACCTCTGGAGGTTCCAGCTGGCTTTTGGCTCATAAAACATCAGAACCGACTGCCTTTTGGCTCATTCACAGCACTTTTCAGGTTTAGTAGTACCATGGCACCTTTTCCAGGTAAGGGAGAGACGGGCAGAATCCCCAGGCCGATCAAGCTCCCACCACCTCCCCCCTCCCACACCAATTTTCACTGATGTTGCAACTGGTAACGGCGTTTCTTGGGGTTGAGGAGTGGAATGTCTGCACATGTGCTGTCTTAACGTTTAGCATTCATTTTGTCCTTCACAAAAGCACAACTAGTGAAACCAAGTTAGAATCCAAAGCAAAGCCAAACTGGTTTGGGTGGGAATTCGAAAACAATTCATTATTTTGCTCCTTTTGTGCCAAAAGCCAATTTCTCACCAAAATCTCATCACTGATTAGTACCGAGCTTTGTTTTTACTAAATCTACGATCAATGTGTTTTGGATCATGTGTTGTTCTTCTTCTTCTCTTCCTCCTCCTCCTCCCGCTTCTTCCTCTCGCTTCTCTCTTCTCTCTCTCTCTCTTCTCTCTCTCTCTCTCTCTCCTCTCTCTCTCTCTCTCTCTCTCTCTCTCTCTCTCTCTATCCCCTCCTCTCCCCCTCTATCAGATTACTGGTGCAGACATTTGCAATCTGTGCAATCAGCGTTTGCTAAACAGGGTCTCTGCTTAGCATAGAGAAAAACAACATTGCAGCAAAGGGCAAGCAGACAGGTATGCACAGGAGCAGACGAGCAGGACAAAGCCGAGTAAAGGAGAACCGACCACTTTAATGTTGTTTTAAGGGTTTTTTTGTTGTCATTTAGACAGAAACAGGTAGAGTGATGTGAAATGGAAGTCCAACTAGCATCCATTGAAGACAAAGTCTTCGATATCCCCGCCATAGTAAATGAGGATTAACAAACTTATATTCTAAGCGTGTGCAATATGTATGTGAAGTTTCCCCTTGATCTGACCGTTCTGGAGAAGAAGATGTTTGAAGGTTTTAGGGTAAATTCAATATGGCCGCCAATCATGTGACCTATCAATTAGAAATTAACAAACTTCTGAAAGGATGTCTTGGGAAAGTGTATGTGAAATTTTGCCTCAATCTGTCCGGCCGTTCTGGAGAAAAGATTTTAAAAATTTATTAATTTTCAATCCAAGATGGCTGACGAACCATGTGACCTATGACATCATAAGTTTACATTCTGCCTCCAATCCTCCAGTGGAATACTTGTGTGAAGTTTCGTGTTAATCGGATGAGTGTGTTTTTCTATCCAAGATGGCCGCCAAACCATGTGACTTGTGACGTCATAATTTTTACTATGTATGCAGACATGATGGAAGATGATAGTTGCAAATTTTCGCTTCGTTAGGTTATGTGATTCCAGAGAAAACATTACTTAATATTTTTCTTGAATCCAACATGGCTGCCAAACCATGTGACCTATCAATTAGAAAATATCAAAAGGCACCAGCTTCACCACTTGCTTGATAGTGTACCAAATTTCGTAAATATATCTTGAGGGGATTTGTAGTTAAGCTCCGGAAACGAAATGTGACGGACGGACGGACGGAACCCATTTCTATATCCCCCGCCAACACACACGAAGTTGGCGGGGGATAATAAATATTATGGAATCAAAGACCATGACAATGAAGACCAGCGTCCACACAATAGGCTCCAACATAGAACCACAAGATCATGATAACTTTTATCCCATTCCTAGCTCGAGTTTACTGGAACAATCGGAAGCTGAACTCTATTTCTAATTCCTACTTGAAAGCAGGAAAAGGCCTTAATACATACCTCACGGTCATTTAACTGACCAAATCAGTTGTTTTCTTTTCCAATAATTTTTGTGGCCCGTTTTTTGCTCGGATCTGAACCAATGGCTCATGATGCTCGGAACCCATGTTGAAATCCCATGTAGTGTACGTGTTTATCCCTCATGTACTGTCCTTGCAATTAATGCAAAAGTACATTGATATTTACTCATGTCTTTCTCCTGCAAATGATGCATGTACAAGCTATTACAAGTCTGTGGTCAAACAATTTGCTGTTTATAGACATCCCGATAGTCTGCGAGGTGTGCAAAAGACTGTTTTTTTATGGACAGATTAAATCTCAGATAAACGGTTATGCCGGCCGCATGCTGATCAAGGAGCTTCCTAATATTGAGGACAATCTGGTAGTTCTTCGAGCCTTGACAAAGCAAATTCGATCAGCAAAACAAGGCAAGACGGTTACATCGATGGCGCTCCGCACAAGCTTTACCGCCACTCTCAATGTGGGATTTTTTTTTTCTACTATGACAGGTCAATTATGAAAAGTGAAAGGGAAAGTGCTCCAGGCCTGTGGGACACTTCCCTCGTGCTTCACTTGAATTCATCTCCAAAACTCTTGGTCTTGACTCTACAGCACTTTACTTCATGTAAAACAATGCAACAAAGCATAGCATCTTATACGCATTGTCATCCTCGCTCCTGCAGTAAATGCGCACTGTCGAGACACTGGACTGTGGGTGGGGCAGGGGGATAGTGGGGCAGAAATAGATGGTGCCACTACGAGCCCACGGCAGAAAAATTGCAAACGATTGTAAAATGAATGCATTATGCATTTGTACCAAATATAAGAGAGAGAGGAAATAGTTACGATTGCAATTCATAATTTATATGTGCAGGATGTCCTCACAAGTTTAAATGCTGATGTGCTATTACCTACATATCAGGCGAGGCTGCAGAAGAGTCCAAGCCACTCAACTACAGACTGGCCAGCGTGCCTGCTTCCAATCAACAGGAAAGGAATGCAATCTATAACTGCTGTTAACATTGCCCTTTCTCTTCTCATATAATCTCGTGAACAATTTGCTTTTTCGTTACGGTCACTCGACTCTGGAGATGCTGCTTCTACTCACAACAATGGATTGAGGTTGCGGTGTCCCTTCAAATATCCTGTCTCTTCAACAGTGGCTGTCATCCTGCACTACTCACGAACCTCTCTGCTTGTGGCATTCGAGGCTGTCTATGTGCTTGGCTTCTGGACTTCATCCACTCATGGAAACAGTGCATGCTTAGCTCTCGATGACATCTCGTACACCTCGACGTAGCATTTATGGTGCAATTGCATTCCTCAAAAACTCTTCAGCAATTTACTGACGATCAAACATCATGTTAAAGCTTCTCATTCCCATGATAGACTCAGAGCAGTTGCATCCTGCAGGGCAAACCTTAAGAAGATCAGATGCTCTTGTACAGGATGGCCTGAAAGTTGCTTTACCCCTCCCCAGTAAAGCATTCGTTCTTAAACTCTTAATATTCAGGTTTTGTTGTGCAGTACCTATAATAATTAATCAGTCATTATATCTGTATGCACTCCATCATTCTGCTTGCACCACTGTGTTTGTCGGCAATAACTCTAACGACATTTTGTGTAGCATTTGTAGAGTCACCTGTGTGAAGGAGGACATGACTGCAATGCTGCACAATTCTTCAATCATCCCATAACAGTTTGCCGACACTTTCTCCTTGATGAAGCCACAAAACAAATTGTCTGGAGTAGTGAGATCTGGACTACGTGATGGCCAGGTTGGAGGAGTTTTGGTGGAGAAAATTTTCCAAAGCATTCTGCAAAAGCTGTCCACACTTGAGCAATTGTTTGGCCTGTGTGTGTGTGTGCCCTTCCATACACCCAAACACAACAATCATCTTCGACATTGTAACAACTTGTGCCCACCATACTGTCTCCTACTAACTCCTGTGTCAGTGAGTCAGTGTTGCTGCATACCATGGTGAGGGAGGGCAGAGGGCAAGGGTGGGATGTGTGAGATATTTAGCAGAGGCAAAAGGACATTCAAGCCACTCTATTTTATGTGGTACATACTCCTAAATTGAGGTAAATCTTACATCATCACCATTTCTCAACAGGTAAACCCTGGATCTATCTATGGATATGGTCGACCGATGAAAGAAGTTCAGTCCCTTAAAAAATTCTTGGCTTCACTGTATGACATGACCTCTCCTGGAAACATGACATTTTCAAGATGGCCTCAGAAGCTACTTGCAGCCTAGGAGTTCTCAAGCACAAGATCCGTCCCCAATATCACTGAACACATGTCCTACAAGGTATAAGTAATTAATAAAACTAAGTATTGATCTCCGTTGTGGGCACACCTCTCAGTCCTGCGAATACTGTGGAGGCCAATCCACCACCAAAATACCAATGTGAAAGACTTGCTGCTTTAATTGCAGACATGTTGATGACCTTTTCTATTGTGGTCATTGTTTTTTTTTTTACAACCCCTTTGGCTGGACACCACTGAGCTGTAAACCCTCCATGTTTACTCAGCCCATGATCCACACATTCCTTAAATACCACCCCCACCCCCACCCCCCTCCCATTTATGCTCACCTCTTTTAATTTGTTCCTCACCCACCCACCCCTCCCTCGCTTCTGCTTCTATTTCTCCATTTGTGATCTTTTCCAGCATCATTAACCACCCATACCACATTATTCTGTCCAACGTGAAAAGTTAATGTTCACTCACTGATTCATACATACCATGATTGAGATTTTCCCCATCGTCAGTATGACAATCACCCCCTCCCCAGCCCACCCCCACATCAACCCCAACCTTTGGTCATCTGGATTGTCGGCTCTCACCAAAATTGAACTTCCTTCTACTTGGTGTCAATAAAACACTTAAGCTTGAGCTTTGAATTGAAACCAACCCTACCATTAGTCTTCTGCTTTAGGATAAGGGCCATTTAACCACGTGACTCAGTTCATTTCAAGGGCAACTTAATCCTGAGATCTTAGCACTAAAACAACACTGAAACGTAACCTAGGAGTTTGTTTTTGGTCTAACGAGTCATCTATGTACAATGTACTATCTATTGGAGCTACTTTGAACCTTGGAGTACCAATCCTTATAAAGACTGCAGTTGATCTGCATCGGCAGAAAAATATTCTCTTTTGCTTGAAGAGAGACTCATGTCGCTTCCTGAAATGTCGCTTCACCTTCTTTCCCACGGCGGTTAGAAATCCTCTCTCAACATTTAAGTTAAGAAAATTCATTGTGATTTGAATTTTACTGCTCAAGGAATCAAAGGAGCATGCACTGAAGGAAGACTTTTGTCAATTTAAATTAAAGACAATGAATATTGCTCTGCCGTTGCTGGGACCCAAGCCCCAGGTGAGAAAGGAGGATGGTGGGGATCTGGGCTGATAACCTTTTCCCAAATAAAAAAATACCCCATCACAAGAAACTTCAAGAGGAAATCGTGGCCAAAAGACACTACTTTAATGACCGACTCCACTCAAAGCCGAGAGGAAGGTAGAGGCATGATGGAGGCATTCCTCTGACCCTAAAAGAGGTTCGAGATTGGAACCTGGAATGTGAGGACAATGACAGAAGCAGGGAGAATTTGGTCAGATTTTTGGGACATGGACAAATGAGACTTGTGGAACGAGAACCAATCCTATATACAGGGGTTCACACAATTTTTAAAATTAGGTTCCACAATGAGTACCAGCAGAAATGGATTGGAACTCACGAACAAATTTTGGCAGCTTCGAGCGTGCTCGTCTGCTTTCCCAATTGCCACTCTGATTTCCAATGTGCCTCTCAGCTTTGTATGCATCTGACTCCTCTGTGAGTGGTCTCTCAGAACGTTCACTCCAGACGAGACACTCGCAAACCATTCTTTTTTTCTTCTAGACAATCCCGAGCCTCCTCTTATTCCTCTTTTCCAGCATGTTCTCCTTAGATCTTTTTTTTATCTTAAAAGTTATAAACTTACAATGTAACTTATAAACTATATTGTTATAATTTATAAACTTAATTTTGTACATTTAAATTTTTAAATAACTGTAAATGGATTGTCAGAATTATCATGGAAGAATCTTACTGACACGAGCTGAGAAACCCCCCCTTCTTCCTCTTCATTTGGATGTTCGCAGATCTACCTTTTATTAATCTGATAAGTAACAATCAAAATAAAGACCAATTACTGCACCATAGTTCCAAGAAGGAAATCAAACATAACAACACGCACGCACGCACACACACCCTACACACTAATACAGACATACATACTTACGTATATACATCCACACCAATACATACATACAAACACAGATATATTATGTGCTGGTAAGTACTTACATTAAGCTATTTTATTTGAAGTTAAAACCTTAACTCATAAGCAATTTACTGATTTCCCAATGATTTTTGATTGCACATTTAAATTTATAATTAATCATAAACTTAATTTTGTACATTTAAATTTTGAAATCACAATATATCAGAATTATCACGGAACAATCTTATGTACACGAGATGAGAAAACCTTCCATCAAAAGTGTCCGTTATGGTAGGTGGGTAGTACGCTTTTGAGCTTTCTGAGCCTCTTTGAAGTACTCATTTAGTTGGTTTTTACCACGCATGAGTACCTGAGTACCAGTTATGTGAACCGCTGCCTATATTCATGTCGAGAAGATAACCTACACAGGGATGGTGTGGTCCTTTTGCTTAAGAGTAGTGGATAGGTCACTCATGGACGGCATTATATCAGTGAAAGAATCATCAAAGTAAGATTCTTCATCAAAGACCTACGCACCACCCACTGATGTCCGTGAAGAACAAAAGACCAGCTTCTACAAGAGATTTGAGAAGGTTGTTGATGAAACCTATCATGACGATGTACGATGCGTAATGGGGGACCCGAATGCAAAAGTGGGGGAGGGCTTTGCAGGGCATGAACGCATAATGGGAAAACATGGTGTTGGAGTATGGAATGATATTGGAAGAAGACTGGTAGAATTTTGTGAAATAAATGCGCTATGTAGTATGTATAGGGGGGGGGCACCATATTCCCACACACGACCATTCACAAGACAACATGGACATCACCTGAGAGAAGAACAACCAACTACTGTAGATTGATCACTTTACGATCAGAGGGATGTGGAGGAGATCCCTAATGGATGTACGAGTAAGGAAAGGGACTGATATATTCAGCGAACACCAAATACTGGTTGTGCACTTGAAACTGAAAAAGAAAAAAAATAGGAGTACCAGTGAAGAGATCCAAAATATTTGACAGAAACAAACTGTGGGACAAGGATTTACAGGAACAATATAATATAGAGATACAAAATAGATTTGATGCATTGGAGAAGGAAAATGGGATTGCCTTTGAAACAAGAGATTATGCTTATAAGATCATCAATGATGTGGAGTATATACTTATACTGTCAACAAGGTGATTTGAACAAAACAATCCAAGAACAAACGATGGATCTCACCACAAGCATGGAAACACGTCGAAGTTAGGAAGAAAATCAAACAAAAATCACAAGGATGTTGAACGCACAGTGAAATGGAAGAGCTGCAAAAAGATCACGCAAGAAGAACCAAGGAAGTGGAGAGAGCTGCAAGGAGGGATAGGAGGAAATACATTGACAACCTGGCCGGATAAGCAGAACCAGCTGCCGAAAAGGGAGACATGACATTAGCAGATTAGATACACAATTATCAGCAGATAGGAAGGGAGATGATAAACCAGTGAAAAATAAACAAAGGAACATTGTAACATCTGAAGAAGCTCAATTGTAAAGGTGGACAGAGGAGAGAGAAGGAGAGAGAAGGCGAGAGAAGGCGAGAGAAGGCGAGAGAAGGCGAGAGAAGGCGAGAGAAGGCGAGAGAAAGCGAGAAGAAGCGAGAGAAGGGGAAGAGAAGGAGAGAGAAGGAGAGAGAAGGAGAGAGAAGGAGAGAGAAGGAGAGAGAGAGAGAGAGAGGGCGGGAGAGAGCAAGCTGATGTAACAGCCCTAACAACTAGAGGGGATCTACTTATTGACACAGGACCCATTAGACAGTCAGAGGTGAAAGATGCCATCAAAAGTCTGAATAGCAAAAAGGCACCAATTGTGGACAATATTATTGATGCAGAATTGTACAAATGTAGTCTGGAAACATCAATTAATGTAACATATGAATTTATTTTAAAAAGGAAATATGGAATAAAGAAGTGTTATCAATAAAATGTAAAATCAGACTCAAAGTCAAGTTGACAAAGAAAGGGGGCCTGACAAAGTGTGGAAAATGGAGAGGAATAACACTGATACCAATTGCAAGCAAACTGCTCTGCAAGACAATGTTGAATGGAATGCAAAATGCAGTGGACGGGGTTATTAGGAAAGAACAAGCTGGTTTCCAAAGGAACAGAGGCGGAGAGACCACATATTCATGTTACACCAGACCATCATCGAACAAAGCAACAAATGGAATTAAAATTCGTAACTAACTTTCATAGACTTTGAAAAAGCATTTGATAGTGTGAGTGGAGAAGGCATATCGTTACCCTCATAACAAAAATGCCAGTCATTTTTTCCAGTTTTGAGAAAAACCCAAAAAGCTGCAGCAATTCTTCATCAACGAATATTTATTCACAATTTCTTGTGCACAGAGTTGTTAATGGAAGCTAAATGAAACACAAATCTTGTTACTCATTATTATGATTACGTCATGGCTACAGATGACTTAGGCAGAAAATCTCAAAAACTGTAAAAAATGACCGACACTTTTGTTGAGGGTGACGATATGCTGGAAAATACTCAGACAGTAGGGGATATCAGAGAAGTTTATTAAGATGACAGGAACGATCTATGAAGGATTTAAATGTAATATCATCTGCAGGAATAAGAGATCTTCTGCCTCCGAGATCAGTACAGGGGTTAGACAGGGCTGCATGCTGTCACCATTGCTATTCCTCCTGGTATTAGACTGGGTGTTAAGAAAGACCAAAGATAAGAACCCAAGCGGAATACAATGGACCCAAAATGAACAACTTGAAGAACTGAGCTTTGGAAAATGATATTTGCTCATTCCAGACTCAGTGGTGTAATGGTTGGAGCATCCGTTCAGAGTCTCGGGGGGCTGTGGTTCAAACGCCAGCCGAGTCATACCAGACTTTCAAAATGGTATGTGCTGCTTATTTGCTTGACATTCAGCATTTAAAAGGATAGAGCATGGCATGGAAGGCAATAGCAAATAGCCCTGGACAAGAAACTGCTTTGACAGCACCAATGCTCTGTAAAGAGGATGGTACATCAAAAATCAAAAAGATTTCCCTCATGTCGCACACAACCCAGAGCAAACAGTACAGAGTAAAGTGACTCCTCTCTGGCATTATGCACAAGTAGGACTGAAAGTCAACATTGCTAAAACAGAAAGTGTGAGAATACACACAATGGAAGTGGACAGAATCACATGCAATCATTCAAAAGTTAAATAAGCTGACAAATTCACATATTTAGGATCTATGGTAAACGCTCCTGGAAGGGGATGCGGATGTTCAACAAATAATACAAAAAGCAAGAGGTGCATCCAGTAAGATGAAAGAAATATGGAAATCAAAGAAATAGAGCAGAAGAACAAAGTGAAGGATTTTTTATAGTAATGTGAAATCAGTGATTCACTGTGGATGTGAGTCCTGGAAAGTCATCAAAGGGATCACACAGAAAGTGGTCTTTCATCTAGAGCTGCCACAAGAAGATCCTACAAATCTATTGGCAAGACCAGGCTAGCAAGAAGGAGGTTGAGAGATGAACAGGAAGTAAAAATATAATGGAGGAAATCAAACAAAGTCTGGATTAAAGTCGATGGCACACGATTACAAATCCCCATGCTTCCCATAGAAAGTAAAGTTGAAAAATGACAAAAAGTTACACCAGTAATGATCCAATATCAAATTTTGAGTTGATTTTTTTTGTTTTGACCCCTGTGTCCCTAAGCCCCCACCTCCTGGTGCATGAACCAGAGGTCAAATCCAAAAAAATCGTTACATATTTCATGCATCCCCCATACGTTGATTGCATATTGTATGTATGTATGTATGTGTGTTCCCAAAATACAGCCAAAACGGTACACGATAGCGCAAAGATTTTCGGCCCACCTTACTCATCATTCTCCTGCGGTGTGCTGTATCAAGTTTCGTTAAAATCGGGCAACGAAAAATTATTAAAAAATAAATTTCCGATTCAGTCAAGTACTCTTCGGGAGAATTTGATCAATGCAAACAATCTCAGCGGTATAGTTCGCTGGAGCTATCTCATTTTTTTTCTTGAAATGATTTTTTTCATCAACCGCTGTCAGGGACAAAGAATGATATGGCTCTCACACCTTCTTGCGACGTGATGATCATAACTACCAAGTTTGGTGAATTTCTGCATAGCCATTTAGGAGGAGATAGTGCGCCGGACGGACAGAAAAGACAGATGGACAGATAGACGGAGCCGCTTACAATATCCCTCTCCGTTTTTTTTTTTAAGCACGGGATAAGATGGAGAAAATCGAATCAATTCGTCATTGGCGGACACCCAACCTGTCCACCAAGTTTCTCGAAAACAGTCCATAACGTTTTGAGTTACTCTGCTCACAGACAGAACAAACAAATAGACAAGCCGTAGGTGGCGATGGGTCGCCGAGCATGGAAACTATAAGATATAGAGCAAAATGGATGTCATATAGCGGATAGGGAATCACCTTAAGATTATGCATATCAAATCTCATCCAGTTCCATCTACTGATAACTACTCGGTATCCATTTGAATGAAAAGTACCGAAAATGCGGTTTGAAATAGGAAATCCCCAAAGTTCGAGGGGTGCTGTGGGTGAACAAAGATCTAAATCGAAAATCCGGCTCGATCGTTTGTGCACAATGTATTCAGACGATAAGTGTGAATTTTCATGACCATCCGACCATAACCCTAGAGGAGTAGCATTTGCGTGAAGGCACCTCCAGCTCTCGCATATTATCGATTTTTGCACTAATTGACCTTTGACCCTGACCTAAGCGAAATCGGTCAATATGTCATGAGGCAAAGTTGTAGTACTCATTGAGTACCATGAACCTGCAGTTTCATTCGTATCGATGCACTCACCTGGTCGCTAGGGGCCTTCAATTTTCGCCAATTTTCGCGCATACCCTAATTGTCGGGGTGCTGCGGGTAAAGTATTCCATATATAAACAAAACCGGAACATATTTGATAGAGCATCACCTGTAGATCATTCGTGCCAAATTCCATAACCCTACGTGGATAATGGCTTTCGGAATTGATTTCGCGTGAACGGTACCGATTTTGAAGGGTTTTCGGTTGTTGATAGGGAACCAAAGCATCCTAGCAACAATCACAATTTCCAAAGCACTAGGTCATAGAGTACTACCACACCGAGTTTGGTCAAAATCCGCCCACGTTTACTACCAATTATGCTGATCACAAACGAACAACCATCCTAACAAACATCCAAACAAACAGACAGAATTACTG
>CM068966.1:25580345-25593451 GCA_035128595.1 Eptatretus atami | reverse complement strand
ATGAGAATTAACCTTTAGAAACCTTTAGAATGACCCTTCATAACTACCCTTTAAAACCCTTTAGAACCCATGAGAATTAACCTTTAGAAACCTTTAGAATTACCCTTCATAACAACCCTTTAAAACCTTTTCGAATTACCCTTCAGAACTTCCCTTTATAACTATCCTTTAGAACCCTTTACAACGCATTAGAATTACCCTTTATAATTACCCTTCAGAATTACCATTTTAAACCCTGTAGAACCCTCTACAATTACCCTTTAAAACCCCCTATAATTAAACACTGTAGGTTATAAAGGTTCTTCTTCTTCATTTTTGACGGATGGATGGATGAACGGACGGATGGATGGAAGGAAGGACGTAGCCAAATATTGAAACGGCTTTTCCACTTTAAAATGTCTTTCTACTACGAGTCATATTTGGAATATTTGAAAATTGAATCGTGTACAAATTTTTTCATTACTGTAGAGATTCCAAATTCTCGATTCATTATCCTTTTGGGTGCAGGAGCACAACACAGAAGCAATCATCAATAATGGATCGAGATAAATTTTACAACAATGTATTAGGGGAACACAAAAATGCTTTTCCTTCAGTTTTATTTTGCATTTTAGTCTTTTATCACCAAAATCATTTCCCGGGAGATTGTGTTGCTGCGGCAAAAATGCGCTCGCCTTCATATTCAAATGAGGACTATTTTGCTCTGGAGCAGCTCATACGAGCATTATATGTATTGTTTCCACAAGGTCCTCATCGGCCACAAGTGATGGCCAAAGAGAGGCTCAGACAGCAATCAGCACTCTCCTGTACGAGGGAAACATCACCTTAAGTGCAGCGTAATAAGCCTGGGACCCAAGCCCGGGCTCGACACAAGCCAAGGGACAAGGGTTAGTCACAAAAGTTGCCGTGAGCCCAACTGACAGGTCCTTGCAATGGGAAGTTAATGCCCCCTTGGCCACAGAGGGCAGCGGGTATAACGTGGCCTGTCGGAATGCATCAGGGTACATAGCAGTAACGAGGTGCGCCTGCTAGACGGGCGCAGAAACCGGCACTTCAGTGATGCTCTCTGGGGGAAGCTTCCCTTTGTGTCCCCACCTGCTGAGCCACTTATTGTCCTGCCAAAGTTGTTCACCCGGGTGGTTGATTGCTGCTGCAAAAAGCCTTGTTACCACTCCTTGTACTTGTCTTTGCCCCTTTCTAAGTGCCATGTATGTCTGATTATGTAGTAATTCCAGTAAGATGTGATGATTAGGACTCCATGGTGATTGTCTTTTGTAACATTTTCCCTGCAGGCAATAATGCTAAGTAATAGCTTTCAACTGTGATTAATTATTACCTGATTATCAATCAACAAAATATCCAGAATGAAGAGACAGGTGAAAAATTCTTCATCTCTATTTCGATAGAAGTCTTAAATGCTTTCATCACTCACCTGCACACTTTGTTCTGGCGAGAAGCATTGGGCCAGGCTGACCGAGACCACCTTCCCCGGGTCTCGTCAAGCGCACGCGAATTTCGTACTCTGAGTCGGGATCCAGCTGCCAGAGTTTGTAGGTGGCAGTGTCAACCGGATGGATTTCAGCCCAGGAGCCGGCTGGCATGCGGTATTCCACCTCCTTTAGCACAATGGGGCCTTCCCCCACAATGGAGTTAGCATTGAGAGAAATCCATAGGTAGGTTGCACCGACCCCAAGCAGTTGTGGTGGAGCCACTGGAACTGGAGATTCTGAAAACAAAAACAATTTACTTTTTCAGTTTGGGGATCACTGAAAGACCCACAATATGACAATTTCTGGGATTATATACGTAGGCAATAGTATTAAAGGCACATCTTAAATGAACCTCAGAGCAAGCAGATGAGATGAACACGCTTGTTGGCAATTTGGTCAAGCTGTTAGTAACACAGAGTAACACAAAAGTTATGTGAGAGTAACACAAAATGCATGGAATCCATTGAGCAACCTCAGCACTGAGGAAGCAAGAAAGACCCCACAAGTTGGTATGAATGGGCCATAACCCAAAAAGGATCAGCGAATGGTGATGTGGAATTGCTAAACCCTACAGAAACACAATTGGACATCAACCCCAGCACAAAGCAAGGGGAAAAAACACGAAAACGCAAACTATATTCACTACATCAAATCGATATGTTCAAGTGAGATAGGCATTTGGAAAGAAATTCCCGATGGACAAAACAAAAGAACTCAAACCAAACCAACAACCCTTTTTAAAGGCACTGTAAATATTAAGGTGAAAATACAAATTAATGCTTTTACTGAGAAATAACTGGAAGTGTAAAATAAAATCACAGGGAAAAATAACGAAAACAATACAAATGTGAACTCGAAAGCACTCCAAAATGCAAAGCATGTCCACGTCCGCTTTGTACGGTACTCAAAATAAACTTGACCAAAACAACAGCCAGAAAATACATATATACAGTATTTGTACATTTTATTAATTTGTGTTCTCAATATTCTCATAATAAAAGTTTGTTGAAGATGTGATGACAAAAGCTCAAATGGTAAAAAAAAAGAAAAAAAAAGTGATGGCCTGGACAGACACACTGAAGCTCAATGGTAAATAAATAAATAAACACGGAAGCGATTAATAAAACGAGGCGTCTTGCGCTCGATGCGCTATCATTATGTACCAGTGTCATTATCGGTTACCTAATCCCAAAAGGTGGACATTGTGGGTGAGCTCTATTTCATACGAGTCAAAAAGATCCATCTCTCTTTCCAAGTGGAGGGAAGGTGAGAGAGGAGGAGGGGTGATGAGAGAGTGGAGGGCCAGTGAGGGGAGGGAGAGTGGAGAAAGAGAGGAGGGAGAGTGGTGTGGGAGAAGAGTGGAAGTGTGGAAGGGGCAGAGGGAGGAGGGGAGGATAATGTATTCAGTCAAGCGTAGTTTGAATTCACAATTTTCTCATTCAAACTTTAAGGTTATCAAAAAAATAAGTCACAGAAGAAGCCATGAACACTCTAAATCATTTTCCCTGATGAGGAATAAACACTTCACAGGGAGGAGGCCTCCATGTAATCGGCTTTCCCCCAAGCAACCACATTCCCAATACTGTCTCCAAGGTGAAAACAACTCATGGTCGCACGCTTACTGCACTGCCGCTGGACTACTAAGTTACTCTGACTTTGCCCTTTCACATTTTGACCCAATTATTAATTACTAGCAAAGGTACCTGCAAATGCCAGGTCTCTCCTGTCATTAAATCGAGCCACATGTCCAAACATCCGCAGCTGACGCTCACGGACTATACATATAACAAATCTCATTTGAGTCTCTCTCAGCAACCACTTGGTGGATACAAAGTCTGACCAGCTGTAAGTTAAAAGCTAGATGTTGTGGTATTTATAAACATTAGCAAATGCCTGTAAATGAACGATTAAAATTGACAGTTACATGTTATTGACTATATTGACAGTTTAGTTTAGCATGGATCGGTAAATTGTAACATAAACTGCTTGATGTAATCAGATAATTTTGATTGTTGATAGAAGTATTGTACTGTAAACTGCCTGGTGAGATTTGTGAAGTTGCTGGAACACTCTCAGATAAAACTTCCAGTATGGACTAGAATCACATTTGCTGGAAGGCACGGGATTGTTCTGTGATACTATATAAGCCCGAAAAAGGGAGGCGTAGAGAGATTGGTGACATGTGACAAGACGTGTGCTTCGGTCGTCCCTGTGCTCGATTTAACTCTGATGAGTGAACGAGGTGTCAATGTCCATAGCGGTTGTTAATGCGTGGAGCCGATTATAATCAGGTTGCTAAAACTCATTAAGATTGTGTATCGGGAAATAATTCCTTTGAACTCTTTAATCATCCTGAACGGGCCAACATACAAGAGAGAACACCGTGACGGGAATCGATCATTCGACAGCAACAGAGGACGAGGTGAACATGCGTGAGTTGAGCTGGCAGAACAGAGACACTGGGCAGAAACAACTCAACACGGGAATCGGAGTTGGACATTGCATTCATTGTATGTAATGGTGAACTTCCTCAATTGACTTTGTATCTGTTTATTTGAAATACAAGTTTCAAAAACTTTACATTGTTGATGTGGTCACTGTAACGTCATTCAGAAGTCACAGACACCAACTGACAAAGATCCATTCGAGTGTTAGCTGACCTGTACGTTCGTTCATGACCTTGGATTGCAGTCGTTGGACAAAGCGCTGGGTTCGGCACCATGAACAACATGCGTACATCAAAGGGAAGGAAACCCCAAATGTGTGCGTATACCCGTGACATGTTGGCGACCATGACAGGATGTGTCAGTGGTAAAAGGCATCCCATTACTGATTTAAAATTTCATTCTGAAAGTCCCAGCCAGCTCTGAGATACAGCTCAGATATTGGCAGAAAAAAAGGAAGGAAAAAAACCCCCCTAAATGGTGATTTAGCACTCCTAAGGGTCAAATACACTCTGGGGTACCATTAAAATTTGGGGGCACGAATTGTATAAAACAAACCGGACAACCGCTATTAGCCTTCCCTTTCTTATTGGGGGAGGCTTAATTATATTGCAGGCAAAGACAAGATGGTGGCTCCATATTTCATTGATTATTTGGTCAACAGAACCCACCAATTCTGAGAAACCTTAAGTGTACTCGAAGAAGAAACCCAGCTCAGTTTAAAATACTGGCCACTCCTTAATAAATAACACTGTATGGAATAGGGGAAGCATTAAATCCACTCAAAATACCCATGGAGTATACCGATAACCCACTACCAGCAACCTCGGGTACCTGTAGAGTACATCCCAGCAGCAACAGCCTCAGATACCTGTGGAATGTACTCCAGCACCAACAACCTCAGTTGTAAGTATATACCATTTTGCTCCATGAAAATCAATAGCATTACGAAGCGGATATGTTTCTTTGACAG
Source organism: Eptatretus atami (assembly GCA_035128595.1). Classification (NCBI taxonomy): domain Eukaryota; kingdom Metazoa; phylum Chordata; class Myxini; order Myxiniformes; family Myxinidae; genus Eptatretus; species Eptatretus atami. Next base: position 25,588,544 of record CM068966.1, on the reverse strand, counting down.
GACAAACGCAACGCGCCATTTTATTTTCTCCTAAATTGAGGTTCATGGAAGAGCGAAGCGACAAAGGGGAAAAGGGCAAAAAAACTGAGACTGTGGGGGGAATGAGCAAGGGAATGAATGAAAAAAAAAGGAGGAAAGGGAGAAAATACAGTTAACAGATCCGAATGAGGCCCATAAGAGCATGTGGACCGGACAGAGGCACAAAGCTGTCCAGTGATGTGCATGACAGCTGATGTTCATCGTTACGACGTGTGTCCAGCATCCACCTTTACGGCATCAAAGCTTTTTGGATGAAAGACCAACTTGGAGCATCGTTGATGGCAAACGCACACATGAAGGCAGTCGTCAACAAATTAACACCAATGATAAACAAAAACGGTTAAACAAGACAACTCTGGAGCAGGTATCCTCAGCTTTGGAAGACAGCCTCTCAGAGCAGAGGAGATGGCACCTGGCCACAAAGGAACAGGGAACTGGAACTCAATGATCATTTAATGAGATAAGATTTACGAGATGGTAATGAGAACTGGAACTCAATGATCATTTAATGAGAGATAATAAGCTCTTTAGTGGAATGAATGTCCATGTTGCGAATGAATGTGGAATACAGCATCCTCAGCCACAGCAGAACCATTACATATTTAAAAAAAAAACAACCTTTTCTTCCAATCAGGTCCCATTTTACCTGAGTTTCAAATGTTAATGCATGTTATTTCCCTGAAATTATTAATCAATGAATTGTGCAGTTAATGGAACTACCAGAACTGCAGGGTGCTTTTGAAATGCACAGCAGCAAGCCAAGTTTGAAGATGATCCACTTGACCAGCAAGAAAGCATTTAAAAGCATTCCCTGAGTGTGTGTGCAAGAGTTGGATGCCAACGGCACTGATGCCCACCCCTTCAGACTACATCCAATGTAGTCTTCAATTCCAGACAGTCAGGATTGACACCAGCCTTCGAAAGTAAGACTTGTTCTTCAATCAGGTGGAAGGCCTATTTCACCACTCAAAAGTGCCATGAGGTCCACGCTGACATGTCACTTTCAAAATATCTAGTAAAAAAACCATTAAAATATCAAAATATCTTTCAAAATACCTGTACCTTTTGAAATTAGTGGGGCAACTTAGCGAAATATAGCATAACAATTGTGCATTTTGTGAGGAAAGCACCAAATTTGGCACACAAGTAGCCTATCGTATTATGAACAGATTTGGATATTGGGCCATCTCAAAATTTTTGATGGCAGTGGAAAATGGCTGCCACAGCCATCAGCGGCTGAATTTGAGATGGCCCAATATCCAAATCTGTTCATAATATGATAGGCCAAATTTGTGTGCCAAATTTGGTGCTTTACTCACAAAATGCACAACTGTTATGCTAAGTTGCCCCACTAAATGTGGAGTTTTGAAATGTAAAATGTGGAAGAAAAAAAAAACCTTTTGAAAAACAGCATGCCACTAACCCTAACCCTCAACGTTTGTCTAACCCTAACCCTCAGTGTGCACCTAATCCTAACCCACGGATTCATCACAAAGGTACTCACGGCAATGACTACTCTTTGTCGATGTTTTGGCCTTGCAAGCCCATGCTTGCTTGTGAGCGGCAGGTTTGACTCGCTCACACGATTTCTACCTCGTCAATACTCCGTAGAGTGCATGGCTGAGTTGTGCTTGTCTGTCCCATGGCACCGGAACGTTATCCAATTTCGGTCAAATGGAAAGGAAGTTCCTTTTTGGAAAGTCCGGTGAAAATTAGAGCACTGCATCGCAAAAAGGTTTGTTTAAACGTCGTTTGTTTGCCGATCGAGGAAAAGGATCACTTCTGGTGGGACGCTTTACTGGGAATAAACTGCACAGTGTTGGGAGAGCACAATGGGAACTAGATGTATGGATAGGGGGACACAGACAGAGCCGGATTAAGCCACGGCTGGCCCTAAGGCACATTTTGAAATTTTAGAGAATGGCCTGAAAATTTTAAATTAGATCTCGGGCTCATGGAAATGGACCCCAGACAAAAGATGAACTGATTCAAGAACAAAATATTTAATACAAAAAAAGACAAATATTTAATGTGAAAATAATTTTTGGCCTGAAATTTTGGCTGGCCCTAAGGCACATGCCTTGTCTGCCTAATGGTTAATCCAGCACTGGACACAGACAAAGACAAAGATGAGATGTGCACGCAAAATGCCGTCTTGCTGGACCAGTTTAGCATCACAGTTGTAATAAAGGTGAAAAGCACCACGGGTTGGCTGCGAATTATATCCTAACATTTACTCAAAGCTTTGCCCTTTCCTGCCAAAATGAGCACAGTCTGATTCCCGCCTTTGCCTCACTACTCCCAGGGGATGGAACGGCTTGTGAGCCGACCTGCTGGCTGGCTCACCGGTGGGCAGAGAAGGGAGAGCGAGTAAAGAGCCGATTCATGAATATACAACCATTGTGATGAGCACATGGTGATAATGTTAATGTTATGGCCGGATTAATCACCAGCAGGCATTTCAAAACAAATCCATCAAAGCAAATAACAAGCAGGTTTGCCAAAGCAGGGCATCTATCCAGAGGCCCCAACGATGTAAACAGGACAAAAAATCTTTGGTGTGATGGTAGAAAGAGCATCATGATGAATTCAGTTCATCTACATGTATAGCGGGGCATAAGCAAGCAAAACCGTCAAAAGGCGAGAGGGAACTTATCTGGTCAACTGTCTTGATTTGGGGGGGGGTAGAGGAAAAGGTCGCTAAAGGAATCAAAGGTGAAAACTGAAATGGGTCTGAGGAATAATATCAACATTCGTTTCTCACCTGTCGAATCACCATCACCGGATCGTCTGTGAAGGTGTTGCACATAATGTGTTGGAAGCAGGTATCAAGCATGGCGCATGGTTTGATCGGGCCGAAGTGATTAGCTGGAAGGCAATACCCCTTCTGAATGTACCACCTGTAGCATGTAACGGAGAGATGATCGGGGTTTCAGTACCGAATTGATGTTGAAGCGAAGGTAAAGTATCATCACCGATTTATAGGCCATCAGCCGTAAGCTGTATCGTGCAGTTTCGTTCCACTCATCGGGGGGGAGTAGACAAACCCCATTGATAATATGATAGTATTAATCCAAATACATACGTATCCAAAAGTTCTCCACTCAAATAGCTGCAGTTATTGTGTATTTTCATCTTGAAAATCGATGCATTCGCCCGCGCTCTCATTTGAATTTTCTCCACACGGATCACGTGACGCCTCGACAGCCAATAGATCGGCTGACATCGTATGCAAATTACGTCAGACTGTCACGTGACCAGCTAAGTTGTCCAGATGGCAGCTTCCTGCAGGGAGGAAATCACCGGCAGCTGATCGGCGATTTTTGATAATATGGCCAGTGAGGACGCTCCCCAGTGTATTATTCACCAGGACAATGTAGCGAACGAAGAAGTCAAACGTTTTACGTCTGTAAGATGGATAAATGGAGAGAAGGTGTCAACAAATGGCTCGTCTTAGACGGTCACGAACGACGTTTAGCCGAGAGTGCCGGCGCGGGAGGACAACTTCGATCATGGGCCTATTGTACCCGGAGTGCCGGTGTAAGGATTTCAAGTTACCCCCCGGGTAGCTTGAAATCGATTTCATCCTTCCCCTACGATTTCAGATTACCCCCTCAAAACATTTATTTATGTATGTTTATTTACAAAAATAGATAATTTAAATGATATGAAAACTAATTAGGGAAAAACTATTGACCACGTGACAGCCTTTAAAGAGTTTGCAATGAATTTTGATTTTATTATGAATGATTTTATTTTAATGTTGTTATTAATTGAAATCAGTATTTCTCATACAGTTATAGTTTTTGCTACATTTTTATGAAATCCTTCTTCGATATAGTTGATCCAAATAGACAAACTGGTATATCTTTTAACCAACTCAGACTATACTTACATTATGGAAACAACGCAATAAATAAATGTATAAGAAAGGCAATGAAAACAGCTTATTTTAATTCACAATTTCGTTGTGGTGTGGTGTCGTATGGCACCTTAGCTGCCGGGGTAGCTCTCATTTATTGAAGCGCGACTGTGTCGCTATGCAGTGCCCCTCTACCAGTACACACACTGGAACTGGTACTCATTTCGCCGACCTCGGAAGGATGACAGGCTGAGTCAACCCCCGGTGCATTAATTCAGCGGCCGACGGGACTGAACTCAGACCCTAGGATCCAGGCGCTACTCTAACCACTACTCAGGACCCTAGGATCCCAAGCCACCACCCTAACCACAACTCAGGACCCTAGGATCCCAAGCCACACCCTAACCACACTCAGGACCCTAGGATCCCAAGCCACCACCCTAACCCATACTCAGGACCCTAGGATCCCAAGCCACCACCCTAACCACTACTCAGGACCCTAGGATCCCAAGCCGCCACCCTAACCACTACTCAGGACCTAGGATCCCAAGCTACCACCCGAACCACTACTCAGACCCTAGATCCCAAGCCACCACCCGAACCACTACTCAGGACCCTAGGTCCCAAGCCACCACCCTACCACTACTCAGGACCCTAGGATCCAAGCTACACCCGAACCACTACTCAGGACCCTAGGATCCCAAGCCACCACCCGAACCACTACTCAGGACCCTAGGATCCCAAGCCACCACCCGAACCACTGAGCCAACAACAGGCAGCGCACTCAGCATGTCATCCTTCCGAGGTCGGCGAAATGAGTACCAGTTCCAGTGTGTGTACTGGTAGAGGGGCACTGCATACACAGATGCGAATGCATCGATTTTCAAGATGAAAATACACAATAACTGCAGCTATTTGAGTGGAGAACTTTTGGATACGTATGTATTTGGATATATACTATCATATTATCAAGGGTTTGTCTACCCCCCCCCCCCCCCCCCCCCATGAGTGGAACGAAACTTGATTTTCAGGCACTTTCCGAGCCATGGCTGATGGCCTATTATGGATCCTGTTGCTTCCTTTGTCTTACAATTTTCCAATCATTATGGTTTGAGTGTCACGTCGATAGATCGCCACGAGACACGAGGCAGATAGAGGGAAAAATTGATACTTAGACAGTGTTGACATTTTGAATCTGCAAGGGTGTTACTCATGTTACTCCAAGAGCTCTGGAGAGTCCCGGGGGCTGACTCGTGATTTTGGAGTCAAATTATGAAAATGGTTGAAAAAGTCTCGACGACAACTGGTCCTGCATAGCGTTCAATCTTATTATAATGGAGCAAACATGGATGTCACCGAAACTCCAAAATTGACATTTAACAGTTCTTGGGTGTACGGAGAGGTTCCAAGCCCGGATCTACCTCTCGTTTCAACCTCAATACCGGCCTTTACGTGGCCACCCAAGGCGAGCAGAAGATCCCATACTTTCGCTTGCTATACTCTGGTGCACGTACTCTGGCCCTAGCTCCGGTAAACTGAAAAGGGTGCTCCCACCCGAAGGGTTATTCCAATTTCACAGGTTTCGACTGAATCTTTGAAAGTGTTGATTTTTGTTCGAATTTCCCAGTTTTACTGGGTGGTCATGATTCCAATGTGCGAGTTAGCTATCCGTATTATATTATTCTAACCATTAGGGTGCATCAGACTTTAAGAAAATATTTCAATTTTGATTTTTAATCACCCGCTGTTATTCCCATCTCATTGTTGGTGTAATACGTTGTCGTTTGACGATATTGTTTTAACTGTTGGGAAAAAAAAACATCAACGCGGTTTTCTCCAACTGGTTTTCATAGTGGGTGCGGTCCAGTCGGCTGTCACTTTGCATGTCTCTAGGGGAAGACACCGAGTCAGTTTTGTTCCCATCGGTATCTAGGGCATAGATCAAAGAGCGACTAGACGAGGGCTGAAGTGTACGTCACCCCATTTGGAAATAAAGAACTGACGACCTTTCGGCCAATGATGTACATCCATGGTATAAAATGATTCTTCCAGGGACCAAACGAGCTAAATTATACATAAACACATGGGCTTAAAGGGCCTTTGGTAAAACAATAGGCCACAAAAGCACAGCATTGGTTCATGTCAAGGTGAATGTCCAGGTTTTTCCATCCAGGAAATGGTGAATGTTTATTCAGGAACCGCCATCCTATTTCAGTTATAACGAAAGAGCTGCTGACATATGTCACCTAGACAAGCATCATCACATACTCTACACCTAAAGACGTGCTTACCAGGATTGCTCTTTCCCTGCAATTCCTGATCAGCACCAATACAAAAGTTTCAAAGGAATGATGAATGAAATACACCTGGAACCTGTACACCTTGTGAAACATATATATCTCTCCTGCAGTGCTGCATACTTATGTGTGAAGGTGTTCTCATTGGACATGATCAAATATTCCTTACTTAAAAGCACTTCCAAAGCACAACTACATGTGGCGTGAATGGAATTGAGTTGCCAGCAATACATTTTGGGTGAGAGGATAGCTCAGTTGGTGATGTGCTCACCTCTCTGCTGACAAGTCTGGGTTACATCCCCGAATCACATCCTGTGATGTAAAGCTGATTGAGGTCGTGGAGGTTAAGATATCCAACAGTATCCTCTATTAGATGAGATAGATCCTCTATAAGAGATCCAACCTTGGTAGTCGATGAAAAATTTGATCCCATCCATCATCTTCTCCAATTCATCCTGGTGTTTTGCATTCAGGGCGATTCATCAAGGTGTGTGCTGTCCCATGGGTAGGCGAGCTATCGCCCATACCATGCATAAATTAATTCCTGCTCAAATCTACCGGTGACTGCATCAGTGGCAGAGCCGTGCCCTCAGCAAATGATGTAACTGGCAGTCACGTGCTGAAAACGAAATTAATAAATGAATCTTCTCCAATTTTCTTAACAATGTGATTTCCTTCCCTACTTCACAAAAGCTCCATCCCCCCCCCCCCCCCCACCCCCCACCTCCACCTCCACCAAACCACATTCCTACCCAAACAACACATTTAGATCAGAATTCTTGGACATCATCGAACCAAACATCTCAATGAGCAAATGCACGGTAAGAGGAAAGCAAGACTAATGCAAACAAAGTCAACTATAGGAAGGTTAGTAAGCCGAGGCATTTGGTGGAGGTGAGGGGATTTGGAAGAAAATCGGGGGGTGTGGGGGAGGGGGGACTTCATGAAAAAAACAAAAAAAACAAAGACTAGCTATTGTTGAAATTGTTCCAAATGCCATTTTCTCAGCAGGCAATGCTTGACACGAGGAATTTTGGGCTAAGGTAGATCCAATCAAATGTGGGCACGATTTATGGGCTATTCCAAATGCTACAAACTTTCTCATTCCATCATTCAGGCCTAACCTTCAACGGTTCGTTGAATCCACGAGTCCTGTTAAAGTGACAAAGTTGAAGCCGTGTGAGAACGAACGCTCATGACCAACTCGACCGAAGGCTTTTTGTTCTTTCTCGACTACATATGCCTCCCCTCTCCCCCTCTTTGAGTGGAGTCTTCTTGTGGAACAAGAATCCATCTCAGGGAAAAGATAAACAGTCAGAAAATTTCAACATACCGTACTTGCCGCATCCATCAACTCATTGGTATCCCTATAATTGTGCAGAATTAACGTTTCGTAACATAACCAGCTTACCAGATTTTCCAGACATGTTGTTACAAGGAAATAGGTTAACCCATTCTGTGGCCATTTTAAATCGCTATACGCAAAACTCGAAACGGGTTTCAGGAAATGTAGAACACTTTGGAAGCTCCCTTCTTTCATCCATGCAGATGGGATGTACATCATAGGAAGATAGGGAAGTCCTTACTATGTAGGATTGCCAGCCTTTCGCATGATCCAGGTGCAAGGCACATCAGGGTAGGGGTATCTGATGGACGATCCTTCGAAACATCATGGAATCGTACAGAACACAAACAATGGAGATAAACAAGGGTCAGACCAAGAGTCAGACTCTTCAAAAAAAAATTCGGAAACCCCGTGGGGTATTCTTTTTCAATCCACATGAATTCAAACTGTAGTTTACGTCGTTGGGGTCTCCACAAGGCATTAACGTGGATGACCTCTCAAAGGGTCATGTGTGCAAACATGGATTTCCTGAGATTATATCAACATCATTCCTGGACAGCAGTGTTTCTGCTTTCACTTGCTCCCTCGATTGTTCATTCAAGTGATGGGATCATGATCACACGCTATAAAGTGGACGTGAGAGGAAAAGGGGGACA
>CM068966.1:25531815-25546770 GCA_035128595.1 Eptatretus atami | reverse complement strand
CTCGACCTGTCAAACCTGCAGCTCGAAGTCTTCTCTTCACAGATGAAACTCAGACTTCCTTACTTAGACCAGTGTTAAGCTGTGCTTTAAGCTGCTCTCCTGTGAGCCACCTATCACGCAAGCTGTTGACTCTCAGAAACTTGTCTTCTGATTGTGTTGTGGCTTTGGGTCTGCCAGACCTCTTCCTGTCAGAGTTTCCTCCAGTTTCCAAGTGCCTTTTGATGGTGGAGGAAACTGTACTCACTGACACCTTGGCTTCTTTTGCAATTTCTCTAAAGGAAAGACCTACACTTTTAAGGCTACTAGACGACCCGTGAACCCGTGGGTTCCCGTTGTGACAGCGGTTGATGAAAAAAATCATTTCAAGAAAAGAAAAGATAGCTCCAGCGAACTATACCGCTGAGGTGTTTTCATTGATCAAATACTCCCGAAGAGTACTTGACTGAATCGGGAATTTATTTTTTTTATTTTTTTCGTTGCCTGATTTGAACGAAACTTGATACTGCACACAGCAGGAGAATTATGAGTAAGGTGGCCCTAAAAATTTTGCGCTATTGTGTACCGTTTTGGCTGTATTTCGGGAACATACACATATATATATATATATATAATATATATATATATATATATATATATATATATACGTATATATATATACACACGAGATGAGAGTTTAAGTAACATGGTTTAGTTTTAGACTGACACTATATATTACTAAAACTCATCTTGTATAGATGTGTATGTATGTGAACCACGTTCGCCTTTAAGGGCGAGGCCACATGGACCCCCCAAAAGCTTTAATCCGGCACTAGCCAGCAGGGTGAGTGGTGGTGAAAATGTGGAAATTTGACAAGCATGTGGAGAAGAATTCAGAAACATCACCGTTTTGTTAAAAACAATTTGTTATGCTGCATTGGAAAGTGATTGATCAAATCGGTGCAAAACTCCAAAACTTTATCTTCTCACACAAGCTTGAAAGTTTAATTTCGCTAAACTTGCCACAAAAACTGTAAGCCTAACGTCGGAGTTAAAACGACAGGTGCACCTGGCTAACTCGTACTTTCTGCCCTTTTAAACCTCCAATGAGGCTTCAGCAAATGGAGGAAGTTTATCTGTGAGTGACCGGTCTCCCTGAGCCATGGAACTCCTGCAGAAATGGGATTTTGTGATAAGCAAGGGTCTCTGAGAAACAACTGTGAAATCATTGTCAATCATGGTATATTATATGATTTAGATAACATCCCTCCCATCTCCAGCCTTTAAGCACAAATCCAGAACTACCCACAACTCACTGCAGGGATAGCTGAGAACTTGGACGTTTTTTATGGCGATGTATCCTTCTCCAGCTCCCTCCACGGCCGCTTCAAAAATGATCTGCGGAATAGAAGAAACAATCAAAAGACGCTCTTTCACCAGCAATGCATTTACCTGTGCATCCAATGCGTCCACCTGTGTACGCCTGAAGCCTTTGAACCACCACACAAGGGCGATGACAGTACATGGAATCAAATGGATTTGCATGCATTTGCCAGCGACCATTACCGTAGACTTGCTATGAATGGGATTCTGCAGCGTCCCAGAGAAACGCCATTACCCCATGCCCTTCTCGCTATTCCTCGACTCTTAACCATTTATTAATGGCACAGGCATTGCTGTTCAGAATTGGATTCACACAATGGCATCTGTATTGCCATTTCCATTATACTATGAGGGTAGTGGCTTCACAGGATTTGGTCAAAAGTGAACTTTTATATCACAATCTAACAGCATTGATTTGATAAAAATCAAACACCACCCACGGGATGTTTACAGAATCATCTCCACGGTGCTTTGCATCGAGTGGTTGTTAACTTTAGAGACATTGGAATGAATGTCCTGGAGAGTAAAATGGAGATGGATGCCACGAGAGAAGGAAGAAAAACCAGAACAATGGCACGATGAGGAAATAACAGGACAAGCTGATGATAGCAGGGTCGAGGTTCTCCTCCATTCCCCAATCCTCCTTTAATCCCATTGGTGAAACGATTTCCTGAGTCTGTTTCGAACCACGTGCTCATCCATCCTGCATCTCAAGATTCAACATCTCCCCTGTTACTACTTCTGAGCTTTTCTACAAGAGCTGAACTGCTTCCCCACCCCATACCCACCCCACTTTCCGCAAATGCTCCACTTCATATGTGCCTTTTGCCCAGCCGTCCCTTCCTCCTGTCAGGCCAGTTAACCCTCCACCTTCTCCAGTCCAGCTCTTTCCTGAGCTTCAACACCTGCTGATTCAGTACAAGCCCAACTCCAAACAAACATCATCTCCCTTGGATGTTCATAATGCCATGTGACATCACACACTAATGGCTGAGAATCGCACAGCAAAGCTCTGAGCTTGAGTGATGTTTAAGGGAAGGAGAAAATGCTGGGAGGTAGGACGTAACCAGCTTATGACAATTAAAGTAAGTCAATTATTCGGTTAATGAATGTCATGACTCATAAGAAAGCAAATTAAATGCATTTGCCATTAACGAGCTGTGATTAGTCTTCGTCATATAGAGTGAACATATCCCAATGCATAAAACACCAAAGTAACAAAGATAATGTGGATGAAATAAATACAAACTTTGAAAAAAATTGTTTCGATGTTATCTTCCATTAGTTTGTGAAGGCCTGGTTATCTCCGACACTGAAGGTGGACGGAGGTTATATTTTCACCCCTGTTTGTTTGTCTGTCTGTCTGTCTGTCTGTCTGTGTCTGTCCGTCTGTGAGCAGGATGTCTCAAAAAGTTGTGGATGGATTCGGACAAAACTTCATGGACAGTTTGGGTGTGTGATGAAGATCCGGATCCAGATACAATAATTTTTTGGTTTTTTAAAAGTGATTATTCACCATTGAGAAATATGGCCAAAAACGATATGTAGCATTATATTTCAAAAGGTTGTGGACGGAATATGACAAAACTTGGTGGATGAGCTGGTTAGGTGACAAGAACAAGCCGATTAGATTATGGTTAAGGTTAAGGTACGAAAACTGATCCGGCATATCAGTGAGATACAAATCGTAAACTGTGCAGCCTGGTGGAGCACTCTATCGAGTGCCGTTCTAGTTTATCTCTTAAAGTATTCTTGAATGGCCTCAAAAAGTATACCTTGTGTAAACATACAAGTATCTTAAATTCCTAAAGTATGTAGGTGTGGCAGCATGGCTCAGAGCGAGCAAACTGGTCTTTCAGCTGTCTCGTCTGAGTTTGAATGTTGACCCAACTATAAACTGTCACACTGGTGTTTCACAGGGAAAGGGATATCTGTTCAGTGTCCAAGCTCTTCCAGGAGCCTTGACTCTGCATTCAAAAAAAAACAATGCATCAGCAAGTGCACCATCCTTCACAGGGACATTAATCTGGCTGTCTCCCATCTGTTAGCATTTGCTGGTGGACGATAAATACCCCCTGTGCCTTTAAAGAAAGAGCAGGCCTTTGTGTGCTTGCACTCTGGGCCATATTCTAAAATACTGCCCTAATCTCTCCAAGAATGTCAGGCCTGGCCAGCCGGGATGTGAGAAGCCGTGCCAATTCCACGTGCTCTGTGAGCCACCGATCCTGACTAATGGAACATGGCATGAAGTGAGGACGAAATTCGCACGCCATTTGGGTGTCGCAGTTTTGTGACATCCACTTTCAATTGCCAGGTTTTTATTTGACATGTAGGCTCAGAATTCTTCCCTCTAATATAGAAACCTTTGCCTGTTTGCAAATGGGTTCCCCGCACATTATGCATGTTCGTTAAATTCCTCAAGGATTAGCTCTTTACATCGAGAGTCAGCATGGCAGCCGCAGTTCAGATCATGCATTGCAAAAAACTGAATTGGCTGATATAATATTACAAAATAATAACAACAATAACTCGAAAGCATCTGAAAATGCAAAGTCCGTCCACATCTGCTTTGTATTCAAACTTCTTCTTCCCTACGCTAAACATGACGAAAACAGCTTAAAGAAAATACAGAAAATTATTTTTCACCTCGAAAGCAATAGGCTTCAGTGACCCAATATGGAAATCCTGCAAAAATTTCAAGTCGATCGGATGAAAACTGACGATTTTGTGCAACCTTGTCCTTTGACCTTTTGGAAAAGAAAACAACAAAAAAAACCAATCGGCTTCTTACTTTGGATTGGTGAACAAATTCATTGACCCAATATGAAAATTCTTTAAATTTCAGGCCAATTGCATGAAAATTGACGATTCTATATGACGTTGACCTTTTGACCAAATTAATAATTTGTCTTCTCCATATTCTCATAATAAAGCTTTGTTGAAAATTTGATGACAAAAGCTCAAATGGTAAAAAGGTTACGGCCCAGACAGACACAGACAGAGAAACACACAAAAGTGATCGCAAAACCCTGTCTCCTGCTGCGCATGGGGACGGGCTAATAACGACGACAATGATGACGACGACCTTTGAGCAATTGCCTTGATCCTGGTACTACCCTCAAAGTCATCCACGTCATGTGATGGCCCTGGGTAGACATCCTTATTAATATACAACCCCCTCCCAGGCAAATCCATTTTTAGGCTTTTCACTGATGTTGAGAAGGCTCTCATGAAATCTTTCAGCCAGTGAAAGTTTCTGGCAAGCTCTGCATCTTGCATTTTCCTTATCAATGCTCATTCTCAAGGGCTTCGCTCCCTGGTAAGCAGAGCTCACTACCACGTGATCAAGTGATTCTCGACTACAGTTCTGACTTGTTATCTCAGCAAGAATTCCTGTTATCCTGAAGACTTATGCCAAGAGGGTAATGGGCGATTGGCTGCATGTTGATTTGCAATCACTTGCTGCATTTCTCTTTGTAGTGTGTTTAAATGAAAGCTCCCCACCTTTTACTCGCATTCACTCATGCAAGGCATGGGAAGGCGATCAAACATGAACAAACCTCCCGATGGGAATGCCAGGAGAATGCAAGGCTTCACTCAGAAATAAACGAGTTTGAGAAGTGATAAGACGAGAGGGATTCCAGAACCTCACTGACGATTACAAGACTTTTTATTTAGAGTCGAGGCTCGTGGAGGAGTCAGAACACAGAACGGACCAGGGCACAACAGAACGAAAATAACAGTAGCAAGAGGAAGGGGGTGGGGGTTTGAGGGACAAAATAGAGGGAGACTGAGAAATAAAGGATGTGGGGAAGAATGAGAGCTAGGAGAGGACACAGGGGGTGAACAATGTGGGACACAGCCACAAACTCTCAATCACAGAGGTGAAAGGGAAAACTGGTCGGCGCTGTGAGAGTGAAAAGAAAAATCGCAATTTGCAGTTGTTTCTCTTGGTACTCCAAGAAATCTGCTTCCAAAAAGTGAAGTAATCATTCTGGATCTGTCTGTGCGGCCGCAGATTTTATGTTCTCTGTTTGTGTCGATTGTTCTTTGCATCGAGTCCTCAATACTGTGGATATTGTTTGTGCTCGATATACTTATTTAGATCCTCCGTCTAAAGCTCAGATAGTTTTGGGTCGAGATGTTGTTTTCCACAAACTGTTTCCCCACACTCATGACATGTCTCCAATTATCTCTGTCCCATTATCCACAGCCCTGACTTTAATTCCTTTCTTATCACTTCTGTTTAATACAAATATAAAAAAATTGAAAACAAGAAATATTCCTTCTTCTTCTCCTTCTTCGTCCTCTTCTTCTTTTTAGTCTTCTTCTTCATCTTCTTCTTAATCTTCATCTTTTTCTTCATCTTCTTCTTAATCTTCGTCTTCTTCTTCATCTTCTTCTTAATCTTCGTCTTCTTCCTCCCCTCTCCGCCCATCAATATAAACCTTTTTTAACGGTAATAAATGTTCAATCTCCCCACATACTTGCTTCCAAAAACATTTTGCCACTTCAACCCCTGCATTTCGTCCCCACCCCCCACCTCCCCCTACGTCCCTGCTCCCTCACCATTTTCCCCAGTGTCCCCACTCCCTTGCTGCTTCCCCAGTGTCCCCACTCCTTCTCCGCTTCTCCAGCATACCAGCTCCCTCTCCGCTTCCCCATCATCCCAGCTCCCTCTCCGCTTCCCCATCATCCAGCTCCCTCTCCGCTTCCCCAGCGTCCCCACTCCCTCTCCGCTTCCCAGTGCCCACTCCTTCTCCGCTTCTCCAGCATACCAGCTCCCTCTCCACTTCCCCATCATCCCAGCTCCCTCTCCGCTTCCCCAGCGTCCCCACTCCCTCTCCTTCCCCAGCATCCCGCTCCCTCTCTGCTTCCCCAGCGTCCAACTTCCTCTCCAGTTCTCCCAGCGTACTGCCCCCTCCATGCACACCCAACATCCATTCCACACCCTCCCGCCTCCCCGATCCACACGACCTCATCCCTTCCCCTCTTTTCCTGTCACTGCCAACAGCATCTCCTCCACCATCCCAAACTCTCTGGACCTCTAACATCCAAGGTCTTCAGTCCAATTTGGCAGATACAATTTTTTGGTTTCAGACCAGGTCACTCCACCCTGAATATGCTGCTTCTGCTCTCCCAACAATGGATGGAGGTCCTCAATTGCCCGGACATGATATCAGAGCCATATCCCGAGCACATATCACATGCTTTGAAACGGTCTGGCACCCTGCACTGCTCACCAAACTCTCTTCCTATGGTATCCAAGGCCATCTCCACTCATGGCTCACAGACTTCCTCTCCTGTCGCAGTCACCGTGTGGCCCTAAATGGAGTTCTTTCATCCCCTCTTCCTGTCCAGGCTGGAGTTCCTCAAGGTAGCGTTCTGGGCCCTGTTCTTTTTCTGGTTTTCATCAATGATCTCATGACGTCTCTGGAAAATTCTCTTTATCTCTTTGCTGATGACTCCACCCTCTGCCGTACATCTGTCATCCCTCAGACCAGCAAGCAGCAGCTTCTTCGCTCACTGCAGATCTGGATAAAATCACAAACTGCTCCAACACGTGGAACATTCTTTCAATCTGACAAATTCACACTCTCACTATGTCTCTCCGAAAGGACCGTTTAGAACCCCCCCCCCCATCTACTTTGTCAACAATCCTCTGGAAGAAGTCCTTTCTTTCAAGCTTCTGGGTCTCACTATCTGCCATGAACTTTCCTGGAAAGCCACATTTCAAACCTCGCCTCCAAAGCCAGTCGCCGACTGGGAATCCTCCGTCGTGCAAAGTCCTTCCTCGGCCCACCTGAGCTCCTGACCACTTACAAAGCCTTCGTCCACAGCCTGATAGAGTACTGCTCTCCCCTCTGGGCTGGTGCTCCTGCCTCCCACCTTTCTCGGCTTCACGCTGTGGAAACCGAGGCATTTTGGATCATTGGTATCTCCTGCGATGAGGCTGAGTCTTGGGCCTCTCACTCTCTCGCCGCAGGCAGGTTGGTGGTCTTTCTGTCTTTTACCATATCCTCTCTGGTCTCGACCCCTGCTGTGTCTGTGATTTGTCCCCACCATATTTCCGCAGGTGCTCAAGGTCCGCCAACAACCCCCTTCTGGTAAAACTACCAAAATCATGAATCACTGCTCACCTTCACTCTTTCATTCCTCTTTATTCCTGCCTTTGGAATAAACTCCATCACTCTATTCAATCCCATTCTTCCCTCCAGGCCTTTAAAACAACTGTTCACCACCACCTCTTATCATCCCCCATCCAAATCCTCGATCTTTTCTACCCCCGATAATCCACCCCAACCCACCTCCTTCAAATTCCCTGCTTTCCTTCCTGAAAGTCCCTGTAATATCCCATCTTCTATTCCCCATGTTGCCCACCCCATCCCTCTCCCTTCCACAGATCCCCTAATATCTCTGTTCCCCACTATTTTGTCCCACTCCTGCCCTTTTGTCTCGTGCCCCCCTCGCTGTGCGTTGTGTGTTAGCTCTCATACGAGCCTCCACAAGGTATACCAAAAAAAATAAATCCTTCAATCCAAACTGCCACTGGTAAACCTGAAATTTTTTGTTGTTTATTTTTAACATAAGGACAAGGTTCGTGGAATAGCCAGAACACTGAATGGATCAAGATGCAACAGGACAAAAGCTACAGCAGAGATAAGGGGAAACACCAGTAGCAGGGTTGAAGGACAAAATATAGGGAGACTTGGACAAATAATGGGTGTGGGGAGGATCTATGGGGTGGACAAGATGGATACAGAAGCAAACTCTCAGGAAAGAAAAACTGGTAACTTGGATTGAGTTGGGCTTGGGAAAGGGGGTCAAGAGGAGGGGTGGGGGAGGGGGGGTTACTGGGGGTAGAAAAGATCATGGTTTTGGATGGGGGATGACCTGAGAAAGTAGTGAACAGCTGTCTTGAAGACCTGGAGGGAAGAATGAGATTGAAGAGAATGTGGAAGGTGATTTCATCCATCCATTTGGACCATACTCTGTACAGCGCATTGGTGCTGCCGAAGCAGTCTCCTTGGCTATTGGGCACAATCCTGGACAGGTCACCACTCCGACACAGCATACCAGCATGCTGGCACTCATTTTGCCGACCTCAGAAGGATCCATCCATCAATCCATCCATCGGGACCATACACTGTGCAGAGCGTTGGTGCTGCTTAAGCAGTCTCCTTGGCTATTGGGCACAATCCTGGATGGGTCACCACTCCAACACAGGATACCAACAAGCTGGCACTCATTTTGCCGACCTCGGAAGGATGACAGGCAGAGTCAACCCCAACTGGTATGAAATCAACAGCCGAGCAGGATTTGAACTCAGGATTCTAGGATCCCAAGCCCACCACCCGAACCAATGAGCCAACACCAGGCATAAGGTGATTCCACAAGTGCGAAAAAGAAAAACAAATGAGTGGAGGGGGCAGTTATTCTGTGTTTTTGGAGTTTCACCATTGTCTGCTGAACAGAATCTTTCCTCCAACAGTATGTCCCCTATTCCTCAATGTCTCTCCCTGGGTCAATTGTCCTTTCCGGTTTAACAGGACTGAACCTCATTCCGGTAGTGGAGTCACGGTATATGTCAAAAACACCATTTCCTTCTCTCCGTCTACTACCCATCCCTTAACTCCAATGAGTACCTTTGGCTGTGATTTCCCCTCCGCAACCACCCTTTGTTTGTTTGTGTGCTGTGCCGTCCTCCGAACAGGGAAGACTCTATTTACATCTCGTTTTCTGCCAACATGGACCATCTTATAACCACACATCCCAACTCTCTCTTCCTCACATGTGGTGATTTCAGCTGTCACCATGCCTATTGGCTGGGTGGTGGTACCTCTTCAAACAGCCACAGCATTGCAGCAAAGGATCTCTGTGAATCCATGGGCCTCAAGCAATCAGTGAACTTTCTGACCCGGATTTATCTCAATGACATGTCTTCGTTTTGGGCTTGGTAATGACAAACAATTTTCCTACAAATGTCTCCTGCTCCTCCTCTGCTCTAAGAGGTTAATCTTATCATATGCTTGTGAGAATCAACATCTCTCTGGCTATTGTAAGAGACTTGACTCACCACCATAGATAGCATCTGACAGTTCACCCAAGCTGACTGACAGGGACTGCAAGCTGCCCTCTTATGTAAAGACTGGTCCTTCATTTCCACCTCTCCTGATATTGATATGGCCTGGGTATCCTTCCACACAAGCTTGCTTTTCCGTATCTACAGATTTATACCATCGCCTCTGTAGTTATTATACCTATCCTCTCGCCCTTGGTACACAAAATCATGTGGTGAGACAGTTGCCTTCAAACTACTAGCCTTCTCTTAATGGAAGGCAAATCCGGCAGAAGGCAACCTCAGATCACTCCACAAAGCCCAGATGGAACATGTGTTTGTCCACTCTCAGGAAAGCCAGAAAACAACACCTGACCATCCTCAAAGCTGAACTCTCAAACCCATATCCTTCTTCAAAGAGCTGGTGGCTCCTTGTCAAATCTGTCTCTGCTGTATGCTCCACCTCCATCCCCCTCTCTGACTTCAAATGGCACCACAGCTGATTTCACTTGTGAGAAGGCCGAATCCCTCAATTCTGTGTTTGCTTCCAAATCTTATGTACTGAACTCTTCTCGCTACACCTACCCCCACTCTCTCATACACAATTGCTCCTGAATACCATGTCTTTCCCACTTGAGAAGGTAGAAAGGTTTCTGGCAAACCACGGCTAAGATTCTGTGACAGACCCAGATGGCATCAGTGCATGTGTCCTAAAACCTGCTCAGCTGCTCTTGCTCATCCTCTTTCTGGTCTGTTCACTCAATCATTCTCTCTGGATCAGTTTCCATCTGCCTATAAGTTACTAACATCACTGCAATTCATAAACATGGTGCAGAATGGATCCTCTTAACCAAAGGCCGATGACACTGCTTCCACTTATAAGCAATGTCAAGGAATACATCATTGCAGTTGACATCAAGTCCTACTTTTTCTAAAATGGCATGATCTCAGATTATTAGTTTAGTTTAAGACCTGGCCATTCCACCTTGGACATGTTGCTTTTACTCTCCCAGCAATGGATGAAAACCCTCAATCTCAGACATGACATCAGGGCAGTCTCTCTCCACATCCAGTATATTGAGCATTTGATACTGTCTGGTCTGACACCCCGCCTTGATCTGTAAACTTTCTGCTTATAGCATCTGAGGAAGCCACCTCTCATGGCTCACTGACTTCCTCCACTCTTGTATTCAGCATGTAGCTCTTAGCAGGTTCCTCTCATCTCCTCTCTGTCAAGGCTTGGTCTTGAGCCCAGTATTGTTCCTCATCTTCAGCAATGATCTTTCTGATTCCCTAAAAATCATGCCTATAATTTTGATAATGACTCCACCCTCTGCTGTAACATTTCTCATCCTTCAGACAGACAGGCAGAAGCCTCTTCCCTCTCTGCAGACCATGATAGAACCAGGAGCTGATCCAACATTTGGAATGTCTTTCAACTCCAAAAAAATCCCACACACTCACCCAGTCTCTCAAAAATGACCATCTGGGAAACCCTCCCATCTGCTGCCTCAACAAATCACTTGAAGAGGTTAAGTCACTCAAATATTTGGGTCTCAACATCAGCCATGATCTTTCTGGGGCAGAACATATTTTCAAGATGGCCTCCAAAGCCAGCCACTGCCTGGGCATCCTTTATCGTGCAAAGTCTTTTCTTGGGCAGAGGGTGCAAGACCAGAGAGCAGGCGGAAGAAGAAAGAGACCACAAACCTGTCTGCGATGTGAAAGAGAAAGGCCCAGAAACTCAGCTTCATCGCAGGAGATTCTAATGACATTGAAAGCCTTTGTTTCCACAGCGTTAAGCTAAGCAAAGTGAGAGACAGGGGCACTAGTCCAGAATGGAGAGCAGTATTCCATCAAGCTGTGGATGAAGGTCTTGTAGGTAGATAAAAGTTCAGATGTACCAAGGAAGGACTCTGGGTGCCGAAGGATGCTCAGTCGGTGACTGGCTTTGGAGGCCAACGTAGAAATGTGGATTGCCCAACAGAGATCATAGCTGAGAGTGAGGCCCAAATTTTTGAGTGATGGAACTTCTTCAAGAGTATTGTTAAAATAAAAAAAGATAGAAGGGTTCGCCAGAAAATCTTTTCAGAGATAGAGTGAGAGTGTGAAAGAAACGACCTGATGTGTGTGCCGTAAGATAGCGACAGCACTCCATCCAACATAAGACCATAAAATATCAACAGAATATAAAACCTGTGCATTGTGTGTTCCAGTGAACAATGGAAACGATGAGGCTTTTTATGAGGATGTAACGACGTGTGTGTGAGAATCTTGGCAATTTTCACTGATGCTTTGCCAATAATCCTTTCAATCTGAAAATGTGCTTCAGCTCCTTCGCACGCAATGCTGCACCAATTCCTGGAGCTGGAAAAAGGTCAGGCCCGTGCCTCGTACCTGCTTTGTTTGTAAAATGGATCAAATAATGATTTTTACCTTTTTTTTTTTTTTAGACATTTTCATTTCATGAACAACATTGTCAGACCAAACACTTTTTGACCTTCTCCCTGATAAACCTCAGAACTTTCTACTGGGTTTTAAAAACCCTTGGACTAATCATATCTCAATGGCCTTCAAAGTTCCATCAAAACCACAGCATTGTGACTTCTGAGTGAAGAACCTCAAACCCTCTTGCTATTCATCACTTTTAATACGCTCAGTGAGAAACCTCACCAGTGGGTGCAGAGCCATCCTCCACCCTCCACCAAGTGCCACAGGCAAAGGAATGACAATGAAAAGAGGAATTTGCATGGGGAGGGAAATTGCAGGACGTGGTGCACATCCTCTTTCACAGCACAACCTTTCCTGAGAGCAAGGTTACGACATCACCGGCTCCATCAAATCCATTCAAAATGATCTCGGGCCGAGTGCGGAACAGCAGATAAGTGAACCACCCCGGAAGGTGCATGTGATGGACATGTTCCAGGATTCAGCAATCAGTAAGTGAAGATGTTCAGAATGGGTGATGAGGATTAAAGTTAGTGCACACACAAGATGCAATCTGCTCGCTGGATATGCAGGTGAGTGGAAGGACCAATTCACTCTCAGCAAGCTTCGATGCCTCATCGGAGGAGAATATGGCTTCACGGAGCTTCAAGGATTGTGAAGCACGGAGCCTTGTGCACAAGGGTTGCAAAATAAAACTCGAGAAAAGCAATCTCGTGTTTGTTTTCCTTTTTGAAATCAAAACAAAAACTCAAGATATCACGACGTGGGAATTGCCTCAGGGTAATAACCAAACGTTCATTCTGACTCCTGGACACAACGTCCTAGGAAGTTGAGTATTTTGTGCATTTGTGTGCTAGCATCCCACATTTACACCACGACAGCAAGCCTGGTGTTGTCTTCATGGTTCGGGTGGCTGGTTTGGGATCTTCAGGTCCTGAGTTTGAGCCCCGTTGGCCACCAAATTAACAGCGGGTGGGATTGACTCGGCCCGTCATCTTCTGAGGTCGGCGAAATGAGTACCGGTGTACTGGTACAGGGGCACAGCATCAGCGGCATAGTCACGCCCCAACAAAATGATTCCTATCCAGCAGCCAAGCTGCCATACGCAAGAAGAAGACCACAACAGTGAGGTTCTGCAAAGCACAAGTTCAAAGTCGGCCTCTCACGATGAGTGTTTGTCAGTCAGGGGTTCCACGGCCCTCGTGCCAAAATCAATTGAGAGAGCAACTGCAAATTGCTTTGTTAGACAGCAAGAAGAGAACCTCAGGTACATGAGAACACTCCGCCAAAGTTGATCCTTCCTTTTGCTTCCATCATGACGGTGTCTTGTCCACGTCCTATTCTCCTGATGCAAGGGCAAGGTTTGTTTTGGTCCAAGTGATGGCCTGAAAGGATACCTTTGGAAAAATAAAACGTGAAACGATTTTTCGTTGAGGAAAGTGGTAAGACGGTAACACATGCTGACACCTGACGATGGATTTAGTGTGATGAAGCTGCAGCGGTGAGGTGTTACTGAGGCTTGCGTAACGTATGACGTACTCAATGATCATCGGGGCGTGTTCGGGAATAATGCCATGCCGCGCTCAAAGGCACTAAAGTGGCTTCGAGGATTTTCACCTGGTCGGCTGTCTCCAGGAGACAAGTCACAGGGGGTATTTTTCTCTCCACATCTCCGTGACTTCACATGGTGCTTAAGCGGTGCAGATAACACTTTGCGCGCGATTGACCGTAAATTGGACGCATTGTGTGGCATTAGAGTGGGATCAATAGAAGCCGTTGGACATGACAGCGAAGGGTAAGAAAAATCTGCTCTAAAGGTGTTCCATACAAACCAACCTTCAACTTCAAGCCACGGCAGAAGCACAACAAAGCAAACAAACAAAAACTCTTTGTCCCTCCTTTCTTGCCGCAATCATTGAACAACCGGTTCGATAACACAAAAGTAAAGAAATAACTATAGCGAATTCACTTCCATCAAAGCTTGCAAGGAAATGTAGTGTGTGCGCTTTTATGTGCTTGAGCGCGCGCACGAGTGCGCTTGAACGTGATAATGTCGTGCGTGGTACTCTCATCTGTGTGTTGCATGTGCACCTGTGTGCTTCGGAATCAGTGAATAAGGTATCAAAAACAAAATAGTTATAAAATCCTCTGAGACAAACCCGACCATGGGATCAAAGAAACCTCTGGAAGGTTTGTGATGCAGTCATCGAGTAAAAATGAGGAAGGTTAAACGATGAACCCGGGAGCATGGTGGTGTTTCACACGATATGTGGTGAACGAATACACCTGTTTGTCTCGGTGTTCACAACGGAATTCCTCCCTGCCCACGTGATGTCCTTGTATCGATGGAATCATACTTATTTCTGTTTATTTAAAGAGCAAGCAGCAGATATTAAACAAAATAATTTTGTTCTACAATTTAAAATTCATCCACCTGAGATTCACTGCAGACCACAATGTGAAGTTAAATTTCCATTTAACGGCAAAACAAAACCATCACATGTTCGTGTGTCAAAGGTTTCACTTTAGTTTTAAATTAATGATATGAACCAGTCATTGCTGAAGCTCGCGCTGATGAGTGTGATCTCTGATTGACGAGTCGCACGTTTTTGAAGAAGACGTTTCTTTGCAAACTCCGGGATAGAGGTTCCATTACCTGAATACATTTCCGTCATGGAATAGAGCAATATATATATATATATATAAGAGGCACGGTGAGGCGGTGAGTCCGTGAAGCCGTGAAGCCATCCATCAGTCCGTGAAGACCACATGCCGATTAATCACGTCCTGTTTGAACGGTAATTCCTTGAGACCCCGGGGACCCAACAGACCCAACAGACCCTGAAGACCCTAAAGTCCCTGAGGACTGAAAAGACCCTGGAGATCCAAAAGTCACTGAAGACCTAAAAAGGGTATTTTGGGTCTTAAGACCCAAAAGACCCAAAAGTCACCAAAGATCCAAAAAGGCCCTGAAGACCCCGAAGACCCAAATACCCAAAAGACCCCAAAGACCCAAAAAGGCCCTGATGACCCAGAAGTCCCCAAAGACCCAAAAAGTCCCTGAAGACCCAAAAGTCCCAAAAGACCCC
>CM068966.1:25519740-25529979 GCA_035128595.1 Eptatretus atami | reverse complement strand
CGTCTCTCTCTCTCTCTCTCTCTCTCTCTCTTGAACAACAAATAAAAAAAATCAAAACACTGTGCTTTCTGTCATTTGTAGAACCCCAAAATATGATTGGAGGATAATCATGGTCTTGCAACCGCCCCCACCAACCCCTTCCCCATTGCTTTCAATCACCCACTTGCGTTCCTCTGCACCAATCAGTCTCATCATCTATGTGCACAAACTCAAATGACAGATCTACCTGCTTGAGCCGAATGACGTCATGGGAGTAATCTTCAAAATCACCTCTCGTGAAGAAATGCAAACCGACAAAAGTACAATATATTTGTTAACATAGGTACTTGTAGAGCATGCTCAATTCAGGTGACTGCAATTTACATTGTCCTTTTAAAACACCACAATTCAGGCAATAACTATGGGTATTAATAAATGCCTCTTCCTCACCTGATAGCCACTGGGCCAGAAAGTGCTCACAGCAATCTCAGCCTTTGCCCAGCCATGGGTAGGGCCAATAGTTGTCCGCCAAACAGGGCCACCCAGCAGTTGCCTGTCCACGAGTGCAAAAATGGCAAGCACACCGGGCCCGAGGCGTCCCCGGCGATCGGACCATAGAGTGTAATCGAAGTCGATGCAGTGCGTGTCATTTTCACGCAGAATTGGTGTATTGAGACGTGCAGCCTTACCGCCTGTCCGTGCGTCTGATGTTACAAACATAAAAGCACCTAGGCCAGAACAAAAAGAGAAAAATGAGCATGTACAAGAAAGATTGAAAGCCAAATGAAAATAACTCAAAATAAATTGAGTTTGTGAAGTTTTCATTTTGATGCTGGAGGACGAGTCATAATGTGATGAATAATCATCGGAAGTGCTGAAAGCAAATACATAATTCCATTCAACAATCACTCCACCTCTCTGTTACAATCTGTCTTTGGCAGAACAAGTCTCTAAAATGGCCTCAAAAGCTGGCCAATGCCTGGGGACCCTCCATAGAGATAGTTCCATTCTGAGCCACATGAGACTGAAGGTCTTCATCCAAAATACCATGGAGATCGCTTGTCACACTGGGCTGTTGCAGTTGCTCCTAATCCTGCTCCACTGGATGCTGGTGAATCCAAGGCTCTCTGCATTTTTGGCACTTTCTGGCAAGCAGTCAAGTCCCAAGGATGTTTTACACTCTTTACACTCGCCACAGACAGATTGGTGGACTCTTTTCTATGGTCTCAATTTTGTCCTTTCTCCACCTGCTTGCTCTTTGCACCATATACCGACAGTCCCGCACAGCCCCCCATGCCTCTGATCCAATCCCCCACCCAACATGCACAGGCTCAACACAAATTCTTCCAGAATCTCACACTTAGTTTCCCTCCTGAAGTCGAAGCTGAACATACACCTCCATTCCATCATAGTAAACTAGAAGGGCACTCAGTAGAGTGCATACCTCCATCTCATAATGCCTAATCCATGAGAACATACCTGAACGAATACATTTTTGAAATATCATGCGATATATTGTTTTTGAGCCCTATCTCTCTCAATGGTGAAGAATCTCTTTAAAAAATTCTAGTAGTCGGATCCGGATTCAGATCTTCACCAAAATCGAATCAATTAGTCGTGGTCACAGACCCAACCTGTCCACCAAGGTTCATCCGAATCCGTCCAAAACTTTTTGAGATATCCTGTACACAAACAGACAGACAGACAGACAGACAGACAGACAAGCAGACAGAAAGGGGGTGAAAACATAACCTCCTTCATCTTCGGTGGCGGAGGTAATAAATAAATTATTTAATAAATAAATAAATAAATAAACTTTTCCTTCTCAGCGATCTTGGAAACACCTTCTGTCGAGGTATACGTTTCACAAGGTGCACCTGATAGCACTCCATCCCAATAATTATCAAAAAAATGAGAGCCAACCATTGTTGCGTGGAATCCCATTAACCATTGGCTTTTTGAATGCCACCACAAGCGATGACTGGGAAAACCTGAACCTAATAAAAGATCACTCCGCTGAGTTTTCGTAAGACCGAGTGATGCCTGGCATATCGCAGCCAGAGCCATTTCATATTGCCAAAATCATTAATGAGCCAGCTTTCCTCCATCAAAATATTTCATACACTGCAGCGCAAAAGCAATCGTTGATGCCAAGAGCAGTCACATTGTTCGACGGTTCTGTGTTATGTACACGTTACTTGACCGATTCATCTATAAAACAAAATTTCAACAAAACAGAAGAATCAGCAACAGTTAATGTTTCTGTCTTTTGTTCAATAGTAAAGGCATGTCAGGCAATGTGTTACTCATACATGATTGCATCATCTTTATTGGAAAAGCTGTTGTTACAAGCAATCAATGAATGGTGAAATGAAAGATTTTTAAAATTGTTTTTCTTTTCTTTTGCTCAAAGCCTTCTAAATTGAATGCACATCATAATGTGCCGATCATTCTACCGATCGGGATTCCAAACCCAAATATTTACTCAAAAACAGGACCAATGTGCACGAACCTCAGAAAATTAGCCTTGGTGGGACTCACGGACGCGTCGCCGAGCCAGGCCAACAGGCGATCACATTATAGCGATCTTCTAACTTCAACGACTCAATGTTCCTGGACTTTACACTTTTTGAAGAGTTAAGGAACTTTAAGTTGAATATGCCTTTTGCTGAAATTGGCGGAAGCGGGTTAAATCAAGGTCAAAAGTGTTGTTAAACAGGACGTCTGTTTTGTGGACTTGTGTGTTATGTTAAAGGTTTGAAACGTCGGAATTTATCAAAATAAAATTAAAATCGATTGGTCGACTGTGGCAGGGAAGGGAGAAGATGAGAGAAAAGAACGCCTGGGGTGATGTGCATTTACGACTGCAGAACGGACAGCCGGCTTAAGATCCTATCCGAGGGATAGCATAGTCTGCGATGCAGCCTCCAGTGGATGTACATCAGGACAGCAGCAAGTTTGCGACTAATGTCGGGATATTGTGGGTGGGAGGAAGCAGTGGTCGGTGTCCAGAGCAGATATGCCTGGTTGGGTTTGAATCGTCAAAATGAAAGGTATTGAAGTTGTTTTTCTTTCGGTAATAACCTCAGGTAGGGTAAGAGTGAAACGAATGTGACAGGACTATGTTGTAACCTCAGTTTTTGAAATAAATATTCAAACTTGAATCTCAATAGATGCTTGGTGTTGGCTTAATGGTTAGGGTGATGGGCTTGGGATCCCAGGATCCTCAGTTAAAATCCCACTCGGCTGTTGAATTAATACCAGGTGGGGTTGCCTGCCTGTCATCCTTCTGAGGTTGGCAAAATGAGTATCAGCTTGCTGTTATCTCTGTGTCAGAGGGGCGACCCATCCAGGATTGTGCCCAATAGCTAAGGAGATTGCTGAGGCAGCACCAATGCTCTGCCCAGAGTATGGTCCCAAGGGATGAATGGATTGAATCTCAATAGGATGGTCCTCCTTCAAACCTAAAACTGGAATGTCAACTATTGCACATTACCTAAACATCAAATTATGATGACATAGAGGTCTGAACCAGGTTGGCAGCTCATAGGTGAGTTTGTATACCTCCACCAATGACATTAAGCCTCACTTTGATTTAAACATGCCAGGGGCACAATCAAACATACAGTATTAAATGTGCACTTAACTTTGTTGGTTTAACGGTTAGGGTGGCTGGCTTAAGATCTCAGTCTTGAGTTCAAGCCCCGTCAAACCGTTGAATTAATACCAGGTGGGGTGACTCAGTATGCCATCCTTCTGAGGTCAGTGAAATGAATTCCAGTGTGCTGGTAACAGGGGGAATTGCATCAGAAGCACAGCTGTGCCCCCATAATATGACGCAACCAAGCAGCCAAAGGCTATATACGAATAAATAAATAAATAAAACTTTTGGACTCCACCGGTAAAGCTCTCTGAATGTGGATTCAGGTAATGAAGTAAATCTCCCTGTTTCTATGAAACCCAAAGTATTTGTTGCAAATAGAAATGGCACGAGTAGAGAAAAGAGCAAAACAACAACTACTACTACTGTACAAAAAAAGTAAATAAATAATAAGGTACAGGGCCACAGTTAGATAACAATAGGGTCCTGAAGCAGGAGCCAATTAGGAGCACAAAGGCCTCGATTGTGTCACCGTGAAAAATCTAAAATCCACAGCCTGACTTTTGTTCCCAAGATCAAGTAAAATGAACACAAAATACAGACAACTTATCATTATTTACATAACATGTATTACATCATGCCATGTGACTCAGAACTCCATCAAGCCAAGTCGATGGGAACTTTGGAGTAACCTGGAGACAGATTGGCTGAATTGTTGTTAGTATCGAGTTACTTGAGATAACAATGACTCACACACACTGCCTCTGGGATACTTAATAACATGTTGGAATATTTAACAGGTTGAGACCATTTTTGTGTCCAAAATCGAGGCTCATGGAAGAATGAGGCGACTGAGAGGATATAGGCAATGTAGTGATAGCCAGGCAACAGTTGGGTATAACAAGTAAGGGAATGAGCCAACCACAAATGAGAAGAGAGAGGGGAGAAAACAGAGTAACCGTTAATTAAGAGGGGTGTGATGGGTAGGGTTCATGGGGGTAGAAAAGTTCAAGGGTAGGGATGGGGGATGACATCAGATGCTACTGAGCTACGGCCAAAAGCCTGGTAGACTGCGAGTAGCTTGGATATTCCAAGGAAAACTTGGATCGACGGAGGATGCCCAGTGTGCGGCTGGATTTGGATGACAGCTTTTCTACATGGCCAGCCAAATAAAAGATCATGGATGATGGTGAGGCCTAGACGTTTGAAAGACAATCTTTTCCATTGATTGTGCATGGAAATAGATAGGTGGGGGTTCATTTGAAGATCCTTCTGGAGGGAAAGGAAATGTTTGACAATCCTTCCAGAATGACAGGAAAGGGACCATTGTGGCAAACAATGAAAACCCTTTGATGGGTTTTCTAATGCAAGTTTCAGGAGTTTCTGCTTATAAGAAGGCTCGGAGAAGAACGTCAGACATGTTCTCTGCTCCCATCAAGTAAACACATCCATCCATCTTTTCTTGTAATGCCAGAGGTCAACATACACAAAAGTATATAACACAAGCATATCCTACCCGTGACTTGTTCACCGACTGGAGACCTCAATATATTGCCTGACCAATAAAGCCTGTTAATAACGGATAACCAAGCACCAGACTTGTGATATCATGACCCCAAACGACTAGGCAATTGCTGTTTTCATTCCAAGCATAGCTGGAAGGAGCTCCCAAGGGGATAAAGGGCCTTCTCTCGGGATATGGATGGCCCAGCATGCAGAGTCGGGATTGCTGGAATGCAAGACAAAGCTCAACCCGGGATAACTGTCGAGACTACTCCCGACGCCACGAAAGCTAACAGAAAGATGAAAGATACCATTTAATTATCAAACGAGTGCACACGAAGCTCACACATTGCTTCGACAGAAAATGGGAAATGAAGTACGATACCGCATCACAGAGGTACAAACAAGCAATTTTCCAGCTCTGACAGCTTCCCAAAATAAACAAAAGTGCGTCCATTTTGTTTCAACAATCCATACCGGAGAAATGATTAGATTCTCAGTTCGAATATTTTACTTATTCGTTTCCACTCGGAGTTGCTTTTGCATTTTGTCGCCACAACAAGATGACAAGGACACTCGGATGGTTCGATTAAATTTGTACCCAATTACGGGCGGTGCGGCCAGGAGCGAAAAGGCTGCTTTGATTATCAAGGTGAAGTCTCTTTCTATTTACCTTAGTACAGATGAAGCCCCTTCATTACTGCGTGCTCTGGGACATTACCCAGGAAGCATTGCTACCCATTCCCCCAATGGAGGGAAAATTTGGAAAAGGAACAAGCACTTTATGTCGTGGTGATACAAGTTTTAACCAAAATTAATAAAACGATTTATTTACTTTTACACCTTTAGAATCACCAGGTAATAAGAATGTCTAAAGTTGGCCCGGTAAGTGGCAACCTGGATGAGCAGGTATGCATTCCTCTTTTGACAAAATCATTTTTTTTATGATGATGTGGAAGCTATTGGGAGAGATGAATGAAGACAGGTAAGAACCTGACAATGGTTACTCATGTGGAGCAGGTACAGCTGGGGCGTTCATGCAAACCAAGTAAGAAGTTTGTTTGTGTTGAAATGTGTGAGACTAGTTGGGAATAGGGAAGGGCCAAAGGTGAAAGAACAAGACCACACAATAGAAAATTGAACTACAAGAAACCCCCACCCTTCCCCCACTTTTCATTACTTTATCAATTTCACTTTACTATCAAAAATTAAAATTTGCTTAGCTCTTCATGGAAAACAAGATTAATTAGGTGTGTGTGTGTGTGTGTGTGTGTGTGTGTGTGTGTGTGTGTGTGTGTGTGTGTGTGTGTGTGTGTGTGTGTGTGTGTGTGTGTGTGTGTGTGTGTATGTGTGTGTATGTGCGTGCGTGCCTGCATTTGCAAATGCCAGGGTTGTCCGCTGAACAGCCCAGGGAAGTCCTCCAAGCACTCCGGGGAAGTCCTCCAAGCAGTCCAGGGAAGTCCTCCGAGCAGTCCGGGGAAGTCCTCCGAGCAGTCCAGGAAAGTTCGTCGAGCAGTCCAGGGAAGTCCGTTGAGCAGTCCAGAGATGTCTGCCGAGAAGTCATCGGGATGTCTTCCATGAAGTATTTTGGTAGCACAGTTCTATAAATAATTGCTGTTCGAGGATTCTGTTTGAGGATGTTTGGCGATGCTGTTCAAGGATGTTCACAGTTAATGTGTTTTGGTAGCACTGTTTTGACATGGTGCGGTGCGATGTTTGTTTGTGCGAAGTGCATGCGTGAAGTGTCATGATGAGTATTATTTAGTGGAATATTAACCTCATTCTATGCACAATGGCTTTTCGGGGATGTTGGCGGTTTTCACAAGCCAGGCGCAGCACCATGGGTACCACAGCAGCCATTACACCATCAGTCTTTCTGTCCCTGGAGCGGCCTGGCAGCAACAGCCTACTCAAGGTCACGGGTCAGCAGCGTGGAGAAAAAGCACACAGCCTGCAAGCAAAATGTTTAACCAGCTTGAGCCAGCTTAAGAAAATGGATTTGTTTTCCCCTCATCTTTGGAATGTCATGATATACGCATTATGTTTCTGTGTGAATCCCATACTTTGTTCAGTTGAAAAATACATAAGCAGAGTAAAACAACTGCAATTTAAGATTGTTATTGTTAGTTTAAGCTTATCTCCCTCTCTCAGGTCTGGCCCAACATGCCACAAAATAACAAACCATTGTGTTACCTTGGTAACAAGGATAGGTGACATAACAAAGTATACTCTCAACAATTGTGGGACGATTAGTTACCCTGCAACTGAACAATGGGTGTAGAGACAATGTGATGGGGAGTGAAGAGTTGCGAGACAGATTCCAAATGCACTACCACTGTGAACACATTCAAGAGGCTGTAGTGGAGATAATGGCAAAGGGAAGGCCTTTTCCTGATCCTTCTCAGTCATTTGATTGGCAGTGATGATACCAAAATAAAAAAGTATTTTTGCACCATTTACTGTTACGGTTAATAACGGAGGGTGCCAGACATCCAGTAAGAGCAGCGCTAGATGCGAGTTAGTATAATCACACTCATAAAAGTTAATTCTGCAGGTGCAGCCGCAAAATCATACTCGTCTGTTATTATTCAATCTTATTACCCGCCGCCATTCAGCGCTACTTTTCCACACCGCTCCCTTCACCAGCCACAACACGCAGCGAAGGAGTGTCGGCGAGCAGACACACCTCCCGCTGTGTCACACACAATTCTCTGCCGATTAGACCTGCGGTGGGAGTCTTGGGAAAGTTTTCATTCTTGTGTCTTCCATCCACCACCAACTCAGTCGTTTTGTATGACAAGCACATGGAGGGTTGTGTAAGTTCAGGATGTGCAAGCTACTGAACATGTATGGTAACATACAAAATAAATAAATACAAATGGAATGCTCCGAGCATTACAGGCAGACATTTACATTTTGTGAAAATCATCACCCTCATGTGCCAAGAATCGAGGTGTGAAGAGTACACGTTGCAGGAACACATCGAAAGCGAGACAAGACCTCGTTTATGGTTGTGTTCTCTTCCCGACTTGAATCGTGATTTACCTTTCACGGCCATCCATATATACGTTGTCGTTTTATCGTTTTATTTGGCTGAACAAGAGCAGTGAAGATCAGAGCAGGGCTTGAGAAGAAACTGCAGCTTCTCACTTACCTTTAAAATCATCCAACACAAAATCGTGGAACAGATTTTAAACTTCGCTTCAAATTCACAACCTCAAGGATATCTTACTAATGCATCAACCCAACGTTTTCGTTCGTGATCACAGAGGTTGATGAAAATGTTAACATGAATGACTGTAAGAAAACAACGTTGGTATGTTGTTCTCGCAT
Source organism: Eptatretus atami (assembly GCA_035128595.1). Classification (NCBI taxonomy): domain Eukaryota; kingdom Metazoa; phylum Chordata; class Myxini; order Myxiniformes; family Myxinidae; genus Eptatretus; species Eptatretus atami. The sequence goes on along the minus strand of CM068966.1, from coordinate 25,521,563 downwards.
CATATTGTAAAAAGAGAGAAACCAAGGGACCAAATTCGCTGCAAATCTGATGTTGTCAGATATTGGGGCAAGCAAGAAATATATATATATATACACACACACACACTATACCAGCTGAGGTACTTGGCGTTGCCTGGGGAAATTAAATGAAATATGTATGAAAATATTTCCTGCATGACAAATTGTGGAAAGTTGGCCTCATGGTTTTGTATGAATTTTATCAATCTTGGGTGTTGCAGAATGCGTTTGGACCGCCTTCCATTCTTTAAACTGATTTAAACTGCACAACACCCCTCCCTATTCCATCTCCAGGCACTACATGACGTCAACGCCAGACGCCGAAGGCCTTGAACCAAGACCTTCAAGCACTCGGTGATGACACACGCTGGAAGGGCGTACTCAGTTTTCACTCTGTTTTCTTGTTACTTACGAAATCTAGTATATTGATGACTTCCGTCCTCTGTTTGGGTGTTTGTTTGTGTGTGTGTGTTTGTGTGTTTGTGTGTTTGTTTGTAGGCACGATAACTCGAGAATGGAAGAACCCTACCAATGTCAAATTACACCACTGATTCAGGAGGGTGATGGCTAGCGCTGATTAGATTTTGGTCAAAATCGGTCAAAGGTCAAGGTCACAGTGAGGTCAAACATAATTCCGTAAATTCATGTGGAGAAATGGAGTATTTTTGCTTCGGTCGACGTTACGAGTTCGTTTAACTTCGATTTTAATTTTGTCTTCGGTTTTTGCGATGCCTAGGATGCTTAACACTCGGTTGTCGAAATTCTGTAAAAATCGGATGTTTTGGAGACGTTTTAAGATTGTTAAAAAATATTTCACTCGCCGCGTCACGGCTCGTCACGCGGTGCAGCGCGCTCGAGCAGACGCGTCGTTGATCACGTAAAGGTTTTGCGTGTGCGCGCTGATGGTGTTTTCGATAAAGATGGTGTTTAAAAGTCATTTTTTATCCCCATAAAGGTTATCGTTGCATGCCTGACTCGCTAAGCCGTCGGATTATGTAAGATTGTTGGTGGATGGCCGAATATTACGGTTTTGTGACTTTGATAAAATAATATTAAATAATTGCGTGGAGAAATGGAGATTTTTGCTTTGGTCGATGTTACGATTTTGATGTTTGGTACAGAATCATCGTAGAAACTTCTGGTTTGCGTCGCTACCTTCTCTAGAGACGTTTTTTTATTAGACAAGGTCAGAGGTCAAGTTGACGATTTTGTAAGTACCAGTCTATGACTGCTTGTTTGTTTCTTGTTTGTTTGTCCGGGTGATATCTCAGCCAGCCTCTGAGCTAGAAAGCTAAAATTTGGGCACAACAGTGAACAAGTACTTTAGCAAAAATTTTATTTTATATTTTTTTTCTTAATAAATTAATTGATTAATTATTTAAATGTTAACGAATTATTTATTATTTATTTATTTTCTTTCTCATCCTGCCAATATCTCAGGCACCTTTTGAGCTAGGAAGCTGATATTTAGACATGACAGTGACCAAGTGATTTGGCTATAAATGATATTTTTGATTTATTGATTCATCAATTAATTAATTCGTTTTCAAAAGTTACAGATTCAGATGAAACAGTGGTGGTTTAGGTTTACTGTTATCGAATTGATTAATGTAGATTATTATTTATTTATTTTAATTACGTAATTAATCAATCAATTATTGTACACAGCTCCCTCCCAATTCCGTCTCCATGTGCTGCACATCTAAGACACCCTGGCAATATGCATGCTCGAGGATTTGTGATTTATTTATTTGGCGTTGGGTGTTGAGCATTTGTTGTATTTAAAATATATATATATATATATA
>CM068966.1:25466665-25516341 GCA_035128595.1 Eptatretus atami | reverse complement strand
ATAAGTGTGACAGAAGACACAGGACAGAATAGCCAATTATATAACAGCGCGATGTCGCCGCACTGTAATTCACAGCCAAAGTTTTGGGCGTAAACCTTTATCGGAGAACTGAGGCACCCAAACCTCTGAAGCACTATAAAATGAATCATATGTACGCATGATTATTGGCAGACATTATGAATAATTAAAGTCATGACGTGTTGGGATAAGGAAAAGCACACAAAATAACATTAATTCCTTGGGGGTGTGGAGTACCCAGCTGAAAAATGACGTTCTCCTCTAAACGCTTTCTCGCCAAGTCACTGGAACACACGTTAATAACACACGCCTTGAGATTTTCCCGAGTATAGTTAGCAATATTAAAATGTGCCGCCACCGGAAGACCAGTTGCGTTTTGGCGTATAGATCTTAAATGCTCAGACACTGTCAGCCAGACACTGTTTGGTCTCACTGATGTACAGCAGACTGCAAAGATCACATGACAAGGCATATATAATGTTTGATGAAGTGCAGTCGAAGTGTGTCCTTTGACATGCCGTAACCCTCTCGGGCCTTTAATAGCTTCACGCGACACAACATGGAAACATGGTTTGCATCTGGGGTGATTACGTCTCATTTTCCCAAATGGATGTGTGATTTGGGTGTGTGAATGGGTGTGTGATCCCAAACATTTTCTCATTTGGGTGTGTGAAAAGGAAGAATTGTTTCGATTTTGGTGAAGATCCTGATCCGGATCTGGATCTCATAATTTTTCAAGTGATTCTTCACCATTGAGAGACAGGGCTAAACCGATATATAACGTGATATCTCAAAAAAAGTTGTGGACGGATTCGGATGAAGCTTGGTAGACAGGTTCGGTGTGTGACCACGACAAAGTGATTCGATTTTGGTGAAGATCCGAATCCGGATTCAACCACTGGAATTTTTTAAAGTGATTCTTCACCATTGAGGGATTGGACTCAAAAACGATATATAGCACGATGTTTCAAAAATGTATTGGGCCAGATGTTCTCTTGGATCAGGCATTACGGGGCGGAGGTATGCGCTCTAACCGAGTGTCCTTCGAGTTCACGATTGTAATGCTTACTTTGAACAAGAAGAAATTTTAAACTCTAAGACCCCACCACCAATGTAGATGTGTGTATCAGCCTGGTTGTTACCACACCCTCAGACTTACCGTTTACAGAAGACATCGATCATTATTGAAACGAGGATAGTTCTTTGTTGAAACTTCTGAAAGTATCGAAAATTCGAAATCCGGTAATATTTAGAAAAAAAATTGCCAGGAGGGTGCAGCTTTTGGCATATTTCCCTCTAAAGGTGATGCCATTATCTTTCACTTTTTTTTTTTTTTGGTATACAATGTCGATGCTCATATGAGAGCTAAGATAATAATGTTACATTATGAAGATAACAGAAACATAACCCAGGATCATTTTGAAGCATTTAAAGCATGGTGTTCTTCCTGGACACCCCCAGAAGGAAAGCACCCTGCTGTTGATCTTTTTATTTCAAAATTCAGAAGTGACATGAATACCATACTCAAATCGGATATCAGTGTTAAACATAACATGTCGAAGTCAGAACGTGAGATCATTACAGCTCTTTATAATAACAAGGAGTACGTGATAAAACCTGCTGATAAAGGTGGCGTGGTTGTTGCATGGAGACATGATTTGGATGTACAGGAAGCAATGCACCAGCTTTCAGATGACGAGTTTAATACACCAGTTAAATAGAATCTCACTTTGGAGTGGCATTATATTTTTTTCCAACATGGTAAAAGATTTATTTATTAAAGGAGATTTGCCGTTCAATGCTAACAATCTTTTCCAGGATAACCCCCAGTGTGCAAATTTTTATTTATTTCCCAAGATTCATAAACCTAATACATTGCAGGTCGTCCGATTATAACCACATGCAATTGCCCCACTGAACTCATCAGCAAGTATCTCGATGGAATACTGGCACCATTTGTCACTTTGTTACCAATCTACGTAAAGGATATCTCCGATGCGATTCGTCTTTTCAATAACTTCCGTTTTCAGGAAGAAGAAAAGAGACATTTTCTTTTCTCAATGGATATTTCTTCTTTGTACACTAATATCCCCAAAAAATGAGGATTTGGAGGCTCTGCAACATTTTTTGGAGCATAACCATTCTGACACCAGACCTTGTGTCACCACCCTCTTAAGATAAGTTGAGAACTAAGTCATCCAATCTTCATTTAAGGTTGAGGACAAATTTTATAAACAACGAAAAGGAGCACCGATGGGAACTAAAATGGGACCTTCTTATGCGTGTTTGTCAGTTACATCAAGGGAATGGTGATCAGCTTTTACAAGGCTCCCAAAGCAATCCTTCTGAAACGTGATATGGACGATTACATCAGCGTGATTACTCCTTCTTCTCTGGGTGAAATGGAAGACTTCTTAAATTATGTCAACAATCATCATCCTTCTCTTCAGCGTACTTACATCGTTTCTGATACCAGGATAAAATTATTGGACATTAGCATCTCCATACAAATATAAAATATTGACTCCTCCCATGCTCTTCGAGCTGAAGAAAGCTGCATAAAGCAAGCATGAAAAGTTACACAAGGTAAACCCTTTATATGTCCTACTTGTGAATGTTTTGCAGCAATGGAGGAACTCAGGTAGAGTTTGATATATATATATATATATATATATATATATATATATATGTATATATATATATGTATATATATATATATATATTCACACAGGGCCTTCAGGAAGTAGTCACACCCCTTGACTTTTGTCACATTATGTTGTGTTACAGCCTGAATTTTAAAAAGGATTCAATTTAAATTTTTTGTCACGGATCCACACAAAATACCTCACAATGACAAAGTGAAAACATGTTTTTAGAAATTTTTTACAAATTTATTAAAAATGAAAAGCTGAAATGTTGTGTGTCATTCCACCTCCCATGCTCTTCTAGCTGAGGAAGCTGCATAACACAACCAAGAATGATTACACAAGGTAAGCACTTTACTGTTTCAAACACTTCCCAGAGTTCCTCCACAGCGAAAAGACAAACACAAATAGTACATACAAGAGAATCCCAATGCTTCACACCCCCTCAGCTGCCCAACCGGTTTCTTTGCTTATTGGTGAATCATCAGTGACAGTGCAGACAGCAATGCATACCAATGAGGCTCCCATGCATTAGCCAGCTTACCTTGCTGTCAGTCTTCTTGGCGTTTTATGCAGCTACTTGGGCTCGAGGAGTGTGGAGGCGCGTCAATCATAATAATAATTATATATATATATATATATATATAATATATTATATACTAATGGTATATATATATATATATATAATATATAATATATATAATATAAATAGTATATATATATATATATAATATATATACTATCTACTAGCATTAACCTCCATTCTCACCACTGCACTGGACTTCACGTTGACATTCAAGTTTGGTTACCTTCAGTGTGACGTTAAGAAAGACTGAAATTTTGCGCTGCTCGGACAATCGAAGCCCGATTATACTGCGGAAAAAATCACAGAACTGGTCAGGAAAGCATTTGTAAATGAGAATAAATAAATGAAAAAAATGCAAGTGAGCGAATCGCCGCAGACAAGGGGGAAGCACCGCGTAATTCCGCGTCACCTGTCGCAGGACATACGAAACGAGACCGGAGTAACACTTAACGGAAAAACACACAGAACCGTTGGAAAGCATCCAGAATGAACAATATAATAGATAAACGAAAAAAACTGTGGGTGAGCGACCTGCAGGACAATTCGGGAAGCGCCACGGTTCGTTATTGCTAACAATGTTGTAAGCATCGCCCGATAAGCTACTATATATAATATTTTAGTGATATATAAATATATAGCTATATATATATTCACACTATGTTTAAATATATAAAAAGGCTGGCAGGATGACCCGAGATTCTCCGGCATATGCACACTCTCTCTAAGCTGTTCAGCCTGGCCGTTGAAAATCCTGACCAGCTATAAACTGTTCATCCTGGTGTTTCACAAGTCAGGGTGATCCAACAATATGGCTTCCGTCCATCGTTAATGGACGTTAACGGGCAATCCGTCTCGCCATTAGTTGGTGGACTTAAGATCCACGGTTGTCCTTGCACAAGTAGTGACAGCTATCGCCACTGGGCGACCGCATGAACAATTACAAATTCCTGCCCTAACCTACAGAGGCATACCATTCAGCGCCCCACAGCTGCGCTCCCTCAGCCAATGATGCCACCACCAGCCTTGACTGCATAGAAAGAATAAATAGAATTGTTCCATGACTTTACAGCGGGCAGCAAACTTGAAATGTACCACTCATCTCAAGCAATGCAACTACCTTGAACATTAATGCACACCCTAATACGCTGCCCTACCAACAACAAACTGCTTTAGAATCAATACAGAAGAGATGCATATCCAATATAAACAGAACAGCAATGTACTGCAATAAAAAGAAAAAAACAACAGGACGATGCAAAGAACTACCAATTGGAACTAAGGAAATATCTTCATTTATTGGTCACAAAAGCAAAGCACAGACTTCAAAACCACAAACAAGAAAAAGAGCAATCAGATGTTGCAGACCCTCGCCAGAACTTGTTTTGTGTGGTGTCTGTGTAGTTTTGTGTGGTGTATTTTGTGTGGCATTTGTGTTCTCGTGTGTTATGTAATTAATAAGAGACATAATTAGAAATGCCACTTTATAACTGCTGGTAGTGATGACCAGGCACCAAGGCGTCCCGCTTTGATTGGACACCTGACCCTGACTCATGACGTTTATTATTATTCAATTGAATTTAGAATGGGATTAAAATAAATTCAAATCAAATCAGTGGAAGACAAATAGGTACAAGTCCTGCATTGGAGGAATCCGAAGGAACCCAAACAAGCAAAAAGCAAAGATGAAGTCATCAGGAGGAACTTGGATAGGATTCACATTTCAGCTGCTACTCTCTTACCTTCAACCCATCCAGGCACAGCCAAGTCAGCCTGATTTAAAAAAAAATTATATATATATATATATATATATAAAAAAGAAGCAAGATTAAAAAAAAAATTCTGGCTGCCAGACCAGGTGTACGATCAGGTTGAAATTTAAAATATAAATTCCCAATCAGTGCGAGAGCATAATTGTGAAGTTTCACATCGATTGATAAAGCAGTTCAAGAGAAAGCATATTTTCAAGATTCTTGCTCAATACAAAATGGCTGCAAGACCATGTGACATCAATTATTCATGAATACCCTGGTGTACTGGTAACAGGAGCATTGCATCAGCAACACAGCCACACTTTCAACCAATGATGCAACCAGCAGCCACAGGCTGCACATGAAGAAGAGGAAGACCCAGTCAACTCCATCCTGATTGTGAAGCATGGTAGTGGCAGCATCATGTTATGGGGATGTTTCTCATCAGCAGGGACTGGGGCACTTGTCAGGATAGAAGGGAAGATGTATGAAAAAATACAGAAAAACCGAAAGGAAAACCTGCTTCCCTCCGCAAGAAAGCTGAAATCGGGACGGAAGTTCACCTTTCAGCATGACAACGACCCGAAGCACAAAGCCATAAGCTACACTGCAGTGTCTAAGGAACAAAACGATAAATTGTCCTTGAGTGTCCCAGTTAGAGCTGACCGAAATCCAATCGAAAATCTGTGGCATGACTTGAAGATTGCTGTCCATCAACGCTCCCACACAACTTGTCTGAGCTTGAACCGTTTTTCTACAGACGATGAAACAAATTGCGCAATCAAGGTGTGCAAAGTTGGTAGAGACCTATCCCAACAGACTCACAGCTGTAATTGCTGTCGAAGGTGCTTCCACCATGTATTAACTCGGGGGAGGGGGGGGGGTTGGGGGGTGGACACTTATCCAACCAAGATATTCTAGTTTTGTATTTTTAATTAATTTTCTGAAATTTGAAGAATTTGTTTTTCACTCGGAAGTTGTTTGTTACGATGTGTAAAATAAGGTGGAAAAAGTCTGATTTAATGCAATTTAAACTCCAGGCTATGAGGCAACAAAAGGTGAAAATATTAAAAAGGGGGTGCAGACTTTCTATAGGCACTGTACACACACACACACACACACACACACACACACACACGCACGCAGGATGGCCTAGGGATGCCGGCACTCGCCTCTCGGCTGTCTTCGTCTGCAGGCTGTCTCGCCTAGGTTTGAATATAAAGCTCTCTGACCAAGGTATAAACTGTTTCACAGGCAGGGTGATTCATCAATATGTTTGCCGTCCATCCGAGATGGACATTAAACAGGCATCCCATCTGCCGGCATTAGTTGGTGGACGTTAAAGATCCCTCGTTGTCCTTTGCCAAGAGGACAGGAGCTATCACTGGCACCTTGAACAAATTACAAATTCTGCCCCAACTACTGCTGGGAAGACAATGGCAAACCACCCAGTATAACCCTTGCCAAGAAACCGCTTTGGAAGCCCCGAAACACTGTAACAGAGTATGGTGCATCAGAACACACACACACACACACACACACATTATTTCGATGGAAAAATTAGAGAAGGGTGCACATAGGTGGAATTTACCAATTTTTGAACAAAACCTGATTCCATCATTTCTCCATAAACTCTCGGGTTATAAAAATGAAAACCAAAACCCAAGCCGGAATCAGCAGAAAATCGAACCACTCTCAAAATGCACCCACCATCTGATAAAAATTTCAACCAATTCTCCCTGCCCATTCCCAAAGGAGAGAGGCCATTGTCATCCGTCTGTGTGTCAGTGAGTTTGTGCGTGAGTCTGCAAACAGGTAAAAATAAGGACAATCGTTAATTCTCAAATCTAATGCCATCTATGTACCCCGGAGACTCTTTGCAGTTTGAAGGTCTGTTCTCTGATCGTGAAATTGGAACAAACTTATCTAACTTAGCCTTAACTAGTGAAGGATGCACTGATTCTGTGCGGCAGGTGCAGCCGCAGCAATTTGTGTTTCAAGAGAACATTTGCAGCATTTCTCTCAGGCCTTGACACACACCTCAGGGCAAAGTTGTCTAATTTAAGTACTGTACAACACTTTTATGTCTAAATAACCACAAAATTATTTTGTACTTTGAATGCGGATACTGTCCAAATGAGCCATGCCTGTTTCTGAGTGTGTTTGTCTCCTGGAAACGATATCATTCACAATTGTTACTTGGACACAACTTTGTACAGCAATGAAACAGGGGGAAGATGATATATCTAAAATACATAAAGTTTTAAATTTTTGTTTTCATTTGCATGGGTGGCTTGTGGCTTGTCATGAGAAAAAAGGGGGGTAGCAGGGGATGGGAGAGGTGGGGAGGAGAGTTTAGATAAATGCCCCGATCCTCCGACTTGTTAAATGGTCAGTCTTGTTATCTCGTAACCTGTCTTGGCATTTTCAGCATTTACATTTCCTATGACGGTGCAAGAATCCTAGCTGTGTTGTGAAAGCTGTGACCCTTTGAAGCATGCAGTGCACTCCGTGATGCCCAGCTCCACGATACCCCATGGCATGCTCCCTGATGCCTGCAATACACTGTGGCACACCCCACCCTGCGATGTCCCTCGTCACGCTCCGCGATGTCCCTCAGCACGTTCTGCGGTGCCCCACAGCATGCTCCGCAATGGCCTGCATTGCGGATCTGCATTGAACAGTGATGCCTGCAACATGCTCCGCGATGCCTTGGTCCAAGACTTTGGCGTAGGAGGAGGCCATTCGGTCCATCATGCCTGTGCTGCATCAACCCCAGTATCGCCACCCTTCCACACACAAGCTACCTACCATCCACCCAAGCCAATATTCTCATACCCTTCTATCTGCAATGCATTCAGTTACATATCTAAATCCTATCTGAACTTATCCACCACCTCCGTTGCCACTAATTTTCAGAAGAGCCCACTCCATGCAGAAACCACTCTCTGACTCAAAGACCCCTGCCTTAAAACGTTATTTTCACTTCTTCTTTCTCATCTCATCTCATCTCATCTCATCTCATCTCATCTCTTCTCTCTCCTCTCCCCCCCCTCTTTTTCTCTTCTCTCTCTCTCTCTCAGTGCTAAAAACTGCCCTGTTCCTATCCTGTCAGGTCAGGCGTGGCAGCATGCACCGGAGCAGCACATCACTGCATCCACTTTCCACTGGTACTCCAGGGGCCTCTGTCTGGCCATTCCCCAGGCATATGCCTGGCCCATACCCATCTCCTTGAGATGGTGATCAATCTGCTGCAACCGTGAGGCACGTGGACGGCTCATTGGCTTCCTCCACTCATGAGGCTCCCTCGTTGAGAGAATCTGGTGAGTAGGATCAGCGTCAGGAAAATGAGCCACATGTTCCTACAGCCACAGCTGACGTTCACTGGCTATGCAGGTAACAAATCTCATCCGAGTCTCTCTCAGCAACTGCTCATTGGACACAAAGTCCAACCAGCCAGAGCCAAATATTCTCCGAAGAGACCTGGTACCAAAGGAATGAAGTATCCATCTCAGATCCCTGGTCAGAGTCCAAGTCCCACATCTGCAGACCAAGACTGGAAGTACCAACGACCTGAAGACTCAGACTTTCATCCACCTGCACAGGTACCGACAGCACCACACCCCATGATCCAGTGAATCCATGACTCCCTAGGCCCGAAGCAGACGTCTGTTGACCTCTGAATCACAGCCAGCAGAGACATGAATATCAATGCCAAGGTAAGTAAATCTCTCCGTGACCTCAACATCCTCACCACAAACAGGTACAGACAAGATAGCAGCATTGAAGTTGTCAACGAAAGCCTGGATCTTAGCTTTGACCCAGGAAACCCGTAATCCCAGTAGCTCTGACTCCTCATTCAGCACCTCGAGGGCCCCCAAAAGGATATCTAAAGTCTCTGCAAAGATGGCTGCATCATCTGCGAAATCAAGGTCAGAGATCTTGACATTCCCAAACGATGCACCACAGCTTGATCTCTCTGACATCCTCCCTAGAATCCAGTCCATACAAGTGCTGAAAAGTGTGGGGGCCAGTACACACCCCTAATGAACTCCAGTAACAATAGGAAATAAGTCAGAGATGGTACCACCACATCTCACAGCACTCAGTACCAGAGTGTCGTTCAGAGATCAGATTGATCAGTTTTCGTGGCACCCGACAAAGACCCAGAATCCTTTAGAGGGCATCCTGAGTCACTTAATTGAACGCTTTCCAGAGATCGACATAGGCTGCAAGCAGCCCCTGCCGAAGCACTGGTCTGCATTCGGTCAGGACCTAAAGGGCAAGCATACGGTCAATCATTGACATATTTGGTGTAAAGCCTGAATGCTCTGGGCACTGGTGTTCAAGTAGATGATGGCGAACCCTATCAATTATTATCTGACCAAAGACCTTGCCCGGCACTGAGATCAGTGTCACCCCTTCGTAGTTGTGGCAGTCCTGGTGATCACCCTTCCTTTTCCAGAGAGGGACAACAAGACCCCTCTTCCAGTCAGTTGAGATGATGCCTGTGTTCAAGGCAGAACACAGAACTGCATACAACGACACGAGTGCAGCATTTCCACCAGCCTTGAGAAATTCAGCATGGATGCCAAGGATCCCAGGAGCTTTACCTCATTTCAAGCAGTTCACCACACCCTGTTTTTCCACAAACGAAGGTGGATCACAGTTGATTGGAGGGTCAGCAATGGGCATAGTAACACCCCTGATATCCATCTCAACAGCTTGTGGATCAGCCTGATACAACTGCTCAAAGTAACCGGCCAAGCCAGCCATCACCTCGGACTCCTCTGTCAAGAGTCAACCACCCTCCACTCTAACGGTAGTACACCGAGGGTCGGGCTTGGAGGAACGCAATGCGCATATTCCCCTGTAAGCAGGACGAGGATCACTTAATGACAGGTGATGTTCTACCCCCTCACAGATTCCTCACACATAGGCCTCTTTGTCCACCCTTAGCGCACATACAGTTTTATGCCTCAACTCCCCAAACTGCTCAGCTCTGCCATTAAGCCTGGCCCTGTGACTCTGGCCAAAGGTATCCAGTGTCACTTGAGAGATAAAATTATTCTTTGCCCTGTGGTGAGTTCCAAGACATCCACCGGCAACATCAAGGATGGTGGTTTTGAAGGCACTTAACAAGTCTTCAGGATTCCCCAAAGCACCCAGACCCCCCCCCCCCCCCCCCAAATCTCCACTCAGCCTGTTTGCAAACTCCTTAGCTACCCTCTCATTCTTGAGCTTGGCAACATCCAGCCAAGGCTGGGATGGTACCATTCTCCTGGATTTAAACTGCAACTTCAGAGTGGCTACCACAAGCCTTTGGTCAGTATTGAGGAACTGAGCACTCTGGTAGACCCTGCAGTTCTAGATTATTCTCCAGCAACCATCAATGAGCACATGGTCAATCTCCTTTGCCACACCACTAGCATTGGAAGTCCAGCGACGTGTCTGTGGGCGCTGAAACCATGAATCAGCCACCCTCAGTCCATGACTTCTTGCAAGGTCAAGGAACTTAGTGCTATTCTGGTTCACAGTTCCAGACCCATAAGGACCAACACACGTCTCATAACCATCCCAATCAGTTCCAGTGGATGCATTGATATCCCCCAAGATGAGAAGAGTATCTCGCCTGGGGCACTGATCAACCACAGACTCGAGCGTGGCATAGAATGTGTCCTTCACGGTGAGATCAATCGTCTCGGTTGGAGCATATACAGAGACCAGGGAACCGACATCCAAGGAGTGACGAATCTTTCATCTCATAATACGCTCGTTGACTGGTGTTACCTCAATTATCATTGGAGTCAACTTATTGGACACAGCCACAGCAACTCCTTGGGCATGGTAACCCTCAGAGCGAGCAGACCAAGAGTAGGTGTAAGAAAAAAAATTCAACTCAAATCTTCAATTTCATCCACGCCAGCCGATCCACGCTCGTATGTATCTTTTAATATTTGGCCAATTAGAACATTTGACTCTCACAGATTACAGATTTTAAAAAAAATCCAAATATAAATCAACAAAAAAACAAACCAAAAATCCTCCGATTAGCCAATGCCAATTATTTATTTATTTGTTTATTTATTTATTTATTTATTCTTTGGCATCCACTTATCGTCGTGCTTTTTTTTCATGCTTTCAACTGGCTATGACTATGGTGCATCGCCACTACTACCAAGGATGCAGATTGTAAAGTGGTAAATAACGACGTCATTGTGCACACATGAAGTGGATACCATGCCGGAACAACTACGAACTGCAATCAAACCCAGATTCGACAGCCACCCCACGTGCTTACTGTGGCTCTGGAATCGAACCCAGACTAGACACCCACCCCCATGTGCTTATAGTAGTGTTGGAATTGAACCCAGACTCGGCACCCACCCCACGTCCCAGATCGGATGCTGGACTATGTTCGTAGCCGCGAAGTTTTTGATGATGGATCCTCCCCAAGGCAAATAATTGTTGCACTGCAAACACGTAGCCAGCCAAAGTTTGCTCAAGTTGGTTAATCTTAAAATAATCCCAAATAATGCTGGATTTCGGCATCGTGAAGCAAATCGTTCAGGCCAGCACATCAAGAAGCAAAAATGCAGGATGCACTTATAACATACCTCTTAGTTAACATGCTCTTGCTATATAATGGAGCTCTTTACGACTGAATTTGAAATGTGCCCCCTTTTGCTTGGGTGGCCAGAATACGGTCAGTCCGCCTTTGAAATGTGAAAAAACAAATTTAACTGATGTTATGATGTACAGTACATTTGGAACGTATGATGTCAAGACATACTTGGCCAGAGAGTAGGGTATAGTATAAGCTATCGTAGTTTCCGTTTCTTTTGTCCTCGTGGTTGTTTCTCAAGCAATTGGTTATTTTATTTGAATTGGGTGTGCTTTCGAATAGTTATGTTGTTTCTCTTTGCATGTTTTAAAGCAAAATAAATTTGATTGCACCTGATTTCCGAGCTGATTGCCGTGTTAACATGTTTTCCAAATTACCAAGCCAATTTTTTTCAACCCGTCACACAACACTTGACAGGTGTTTATAAAGAATAATGTTTATGCACATCTCCTTGAAACGACTATAATGCAGCGTTGATTTTTCAAAATTTTTTCTTGAAATTCACCCAAAACAAGGGTGAAAAGTACTCAAGGTTTTTTGGTTGTGTGCAGTGCATTCTGCAATTGTCAATTGGCACACTACACTGACTCCAATATTTGCCCATTCTTCTGTACAAAACTGTTCAAGCTCAGTCAATTTGTGTGGGGAGCATTGATGGACAGCAATCTTCAAGTCATGGCACAGATTTTTGATTGGATTTAGGTCTGGCCTCTAATTGGGCCACTCAAGGACATTTATCATTTTGTTCCTTAGCCACTGCAGTGCAGCTTTAGCTCTGTGCTTTAGCTCATTGTCATGCTGAAAGGTGAACTTCCGTCCCAATTTCAGCTTTCATGCAGAGGGCAGCAGGTTTTCCTCTGGGATTTTTCTGTATTTTGCTCCATCCATTTTCCCTTCTATCCTGACAAGTGCTCCAGTCCCTGCTGACGAGAAACATCCCAATAAAATGATGCTGTCACCACCATGCTTCACAGTAGGGATAGTGTTCTTTGGGTGATGCGCTGTGTTGGGTTTGTGCCAAACATATTGCTTTGCATTTAGACCAAAAAGTTCCATCTTGGGATCATCAGACCACAAAACTTTTGCCACATGCCTTCAGAATCTCCAGAATGTTTTTTTGCATTCCTCAAATGGGACTCAAGGTGGGCTTTTTTGAGTAATGGCTTCATTCTTGCCACCCTACCGTACAGGCCAGACTTGTGGAGTGCTTGGGATATTGTCACGTGCACACGGTGACCAGTCTTTGCCATGAAGGTCTGTAGCTCTTCCAAAGTTGCCAATGGCCTCTTGGTGGCCTCTCTGATCAGTCTCCTCCTGACTTGGTCATCCAGTTTGGAGGGACGGCCTGATATAGTCATGTCTTGGTGGTACCATACGCCTTCCACTTCTTAATGATTGGCTTGAAAGTGCTCCAAGGGATATTCAAGGCCTTTGAAATATTTTTATACCCATCTCCTGTTCTGTACCTTTCCACAACATTATCCCAGAGGTCTTTTGAAAGCTCAGTGATGCTCATCGTTGAGTCTTTGTTTTGAAATGCACTACCCAGCAGAGGAAACCTACAGGAACAGCTAATTTTATTCTGAAATAATCAGAATCATGACAACTTAACGCAGGTGGAGGCCAATTAACTTGGTGTGATTTTGAAGGTGATTGGTTGCACCAGAGCTAATTTACAATTCCTATAAGGGGGGTGGACACTTAACCAAAGAAGATATTCTAGTTTTACAGTTTTACTTCATTTTCTGAAATTTGTGGAATTTTTTGTCACTTGGACGTTGTGTGTTACGATTTGTAAATTAAGGTGGAAAAAGTCTGATTTCATGCAATTTAATTCCAGGCTATAAGGCAACAAAAGGTGATAATATTTAACGGGTGTGCAGACTTTCTATAGCTTTCTATAACTTTCTATACATATATATATATATGTATTTGTTTGTACATGCTGTACGTGTGTATATGTACACACAACTGTGTATATACGTGCATGTACGTGTGCGTGTGTGTGTGTGTGTGCATATACATGTATATACATGTCGAAGAGTCGGTGTGTGCACCTTTCAAGCCTTTGTATAATGATGTAACCACTCAAACAGAGTAGCAATGCGATTTAGTTCATAATTCATGAGTGTAACTTTAAATGGTGAAAATTTAATTGAACTCGGTCATATTTCCATGGCCCGTCTGCAGTACACAATGGAAAGATTGCTTCTCCCAAGTGAACAGACATTACGAAACGCAATTTATTTCTGAGCTCAAGACACATCCCTATATCACAGAAGGCACTATTTTAACCCCAGTGCCAAGGTACGTCATGTAATGACCGTGTAAACACGACTGGCTTTGACTCCCTCAAAGTCACATCCTCAACTAAGTCTCCTTAAACTAACATCAGTGCACTTAATTATACACTCTGACGAGGCATTGTTTGAAATTGCATTTTTACCCTCGACCTCATCAATGGGATGGAGAGCGTGCTTCATGGTGAGGTGCACACTGATGGAGACGTTGTTGGGTTAATTACCCCTGCGTGGAACTCGCCGGTCAGAGACTCAAACTTCAGCACCGAAAACCACCGACCGTCTCCTCCGGACTTGAGCTGTTTGGGAGGATTCGATTTCCACGGCGGTTAAAGCTTCGTGCCAGCAGATCAATGGGGAAACGGATTTGCGGAATTTGGTTTAGAGTGTCCAATAACTCTGAGTAAGGCAATAACAAGCAGAAAAAAAAAGTTTGGGATTTTCCTTCAGGGGTGCACAGAGTAGAAACCAATGCACATTCCTTTGATATTGAAATTGTCTTTCTACGCTCATCAAGAACAGACATCGTTTGGACAAATTGAAACACGATAGAAGTCGATAAATGATCCACACTCGATCCCAGAACTGGCGGTCTCTCTTACGTGGAGCGATTCAATGCATCTTCCTGCAATGTACAATGACTGTCTCTACCTGCGCTAGACTATCCCCTAAAATGATTCCACCATCTTTAACCGAATACGAGACCAGCTCTTCTGTGGGCGCAGTGCTGGAACTATAAACCAGGACCGACACCCCCGCTTTGTACAGCTTTCTGGCCAAGACAAACTTAATGAGGAGAGTCTTGATTTGCACCACCACACTTCAATAATTAATTCCAAGTGGAACAGCAGGACATCGGCAAACCAATTAGCATTACCAGCCCAAACGACTGAGGTTATAAAAAATAAATGTCCCCCTTTTTTTTTTTAAGGGGAAACAAGTAAAACTCGAACTTCACACGGCAAAGTCTTCCCAAAACTGTATTAAAAAGTGCTTGTGTTCCAGTAATCATAAATCATTCACATGTTCAATGTGCAGTTACCGGCCCGTGCAGCAATAAACCTGACATCCGTGGCCTACACTTCATCGGCAAATCAGCATTTTCATGATGTGAAAACCACAAACATGCAAACAGCTCTTCTATGTGGCCCAATAATACTTGGCACAAGAGGAGATTGTATGAAACAGCCTTAACTTGTCATTAGTGTTCCTCTTCCCTCAAAAGGAGGTGTTTTAATGTGAACTTATGAGGACGCCAGACAAAGCGGGATGAAATGAAATGAAAACAAAGCGATTTTAAGCCGATTATAGTTCACTGTAGATCGAGAAGAACGAGGACTGCTGGAATGGGATTCCATGAAAAAGGATCAAGAAGAGTAAATTACTTACTGTGTACCAGTACAAAACACGAGGAAGGCCCCTACACCCCCATAGTAACTTGGCGCTACACAATGTAGAGCTACACCCCATGTATTATTATAGCTCAAGCATAAAACGAATAATATCCATTCAAAAGTGGCAATCGAGAACAATATCGTTTTCCTTTCAATCAAAGTGCAAAAACAGCCTCACACTGCACATGCATGCCCAGAAGTTCACTAAACAATGCTGTGAGAGCTTAACTCGTACATCTGTGACCAAAATGGTAATACTGCAGGGCTGCATTCGAGTCCCTACTGTTTCTTACAGTTAGTAACAGCGAAAGAGATTTTTAAAACTCCATATTATAGACAAGGATTACTGAAATTGGCCTTAAAAATTCACCCCAGCTTATTAGCAGTCAGAAGCTATTTGGATGTCCCAAGAGTGATATTGGCCTCGATATTGGAATAGATGTCCCAAAACTCATATTGGGGGTCTATAATGGAATAGATGCCCCAAGACTGATATCAGCCAGGTCTATATTGGAATAGATCTGGTATCTGAGTCTATACTAGTATAGATGTCTCAAGGCTGGTATCAGGGTCTACACTGGAATAGATGTCTCAAGGCTTGTAGCAGGGTCTACATTGGCGTAGATGTAACAAGGCTTGTAGCAGGGTCTACACTGGCATAGATGCCTCAAGGATGGTATCAGGGTCTATACTGGCATAGATTTCTCAAGGCTGGTATCAGCGTCTATACTGGCAAAGATGTGCCAAGGCTGGTATCGGGGTCTACACTGGAATAGGTGTCTCAAGGCTGGTATCAGGGTCTATACTGGCATAGATGTCTCAAGGCTGGTATCAGGGTCACTGCTGGAATAAATGTCCCAAGACTGGTATTGAGGTCTATACTGGCATCGATGCCTCAAGGCTGGTATTGGGGTCTATACTGGAACATATGTCCCAAGACTGGTATCAGGGTCTATACTGGCATAGATGTCTCAAGGCTGGTATCGGGGTCTCTGCTGGAATAGATGTCCCAAGACTGGTATTGAGGTCTATACTGGCATCGATGCTTCAAGGCTGGTATCAGGGTCTATCCTGGCAGAGATGTCTCAAGGCCGGTTTTTGGGGTCCATTTAAAAATTTTAAAACCTCCACTTATTTGTTCCTCTTTTTTTCCCCACCTGTGGAATCAACTTCCACATTCTATTAAATCTTATTCTTCCCTCCATGTCGTCAAGACAGCTGTTCCCCACCATCTCAGATCATCCCCAATCAAAAACCATTGTCTTTTATTGGAATACCCTCGTTAGCCATACCCAACCCCCTCCTCCTTCTAATTTTCCAGTTTTTCCTCCTTGGAGTTTCCTTCTCCATGCATGCGTGTTTTGCTTCCTGTGTTTGGCTGGTACGTCGTCATCCATTGAGTGTACTATCTCTTACACGAGTCTCAACTATGTCCAAAAAAGAAGGGGAAAAATGACATCATTGTACTTCAATGCTAATTACAAGGACTACCATATTTTCCGGTGTATAATCCGCACTTTTTTATCGGCAAAAAAGGTCAAAGTTGGGGTTGCGGTTAATACATGGGTACAGAAAAAAAAATCAGCCTTAAAAACGATCACTGCTGAATTTCAATTATATTCCAAATTAAGACTTTTTTTTTAGCAGTCAGAACTGCTATTAAACTAAATCTAGCCATTTATATTTTAAACTAGGTTCAAGTTAAGAGTTTGTACAGCGTTTTGTTAACCATGTGCGGAAATTAAATAAACAAAGAACCGGAGACACCCGGAGGTTAGGTGAGTGGCATATATATCGTCTCGCGGCCCTGAAAATGCCATTAAACACAAAAGAAGAACAACACCTGGCCTCACATCAAAAGACAAATCATTCACAATAGCTGGAGTCTTTGATGAGGACACTTGCAGATCGAGTGTGGAATAACTTTCTTAACAATCCAAATATAGCGAATAAGAAAAACAACAGAGAGCGTGTTCTTCACGTTAAGCCATACAATGAACCTCTCATAACTCACTCTCAGCTCCACCCATTTTTATCCTGCCTCTGTTTGAGCGAAAACACACCGGCTATGTTAGATGAGCGAATGGATGCTATCCAGTCTCTGGAGAGAAAGGACCACTACAAGTCTAATAACGGAGCACGCACCTCAAATAAGCTTGCACGCAATGTGACGTTTGGCACTACTGGTCACGATAAGGACCGATTCACCGTCATGCTCTGCGCTGCGCTGCAGACGGTGGCAAGCTGAATGTGTTTGTCATGTTGAAGAGGTAGACAATGCCCAAAGACAAGTTTCCAGCTGGTATCATTGTTCGTGTGCAGCAGAAGGGGTGGATAAATGAGGGACTGGTCCAGGACTGGGTGTGCGTGATCTGCAGTAGTATGCTGAATGGCGGTCTCTCCCGACGACAGAGCATACTCGGCTTGGATGCGTTCATTTGTCACAAAACTGATGGCAGCAAAGCGCTGCCCTGTTGGACCAACACTGATCTTGTCATCATCCCAGGCAAGATGACATCGCTCCTGCAGCCCCTCGTTGTGTCCATCAACAAGCTATTCAAGGAAGAGCTGCATCGCTGCTGGTCCGCTGGGATAATGAGTGGACAGAAGACCTCCACCAAGAGCGGGAGGATGAGAAAGGTCGAACTTCTGGATCGTCAAAGTGTGGGAGGAGATACCTTCGGACATCATCAAGCGAGCATTTCTGAAATGCTGCATCTCCAACAACATGGACGGCATAGAGGACGACATCATTTTGGAGGAGGAGGCTGCAAATGACGGCGACAGCGATGTGGACAGTGACAGGGATTTGCTCTACCCTGGTTCGGACATGGAGTTATGTGCCGTCTTCGACGAGGAAAACATCGATGAGGATTTCCTCGGGTTTTGCTGAAAAGCTTCATCAAACACAAACGGCCCTTTTCAGGGCCACAAATCCACAAGAAATATGTATGATACCGGTATGAATCCCATTTCTTCCTTTTTCTAATAACAAAAAAAAAATCCTCTTTATAATATTAAAAGATAAGAAAGAAAAATAAAAACTTCTTGGTATCCTCTCGTCTCTTTTCAACTTCTTGAAAATGAGAATAAGACTGTTAGACGAAATTAAGCGGACATGGGAGTAAGCATGTTGATACCTCCATCATTTTGTTCCATACAAAGTTAATGTACAAACGTATTTAGATGTAGATCAGAAAATACAATGATCAATATATTCATTTCTTTTGAGAGTGAAAAACATGGGTGCGGTTAATACACCGGAATTTTTATTATTTTTTTTGAGGGTGAAAAACAGGGGTGTGGTTAATACCCGGCCACAGTTTATACACCGGAAAATATGGTATATCAGACAATGGTCAAACATATGGTATACTGTGTGACTTGAACTAGGGTTCTGAGCATCATGAGACAGCGATTCAGAAGAGAATGTTAAGCAGGCCATTTCATGATGTTACATTGCAAATCTCACTTACTCGCTGGGGAGGAAACTTTGTTGTTTTTAAAGGAGTGCTGTACTTTTATTTTGTTGCTGCCTGTCCAAGCTGCACAGCAGTACTTCAAAGAAGTTTACACTAAGAAACCTGCATGGTCGGATACCTGGTTGTGATGAGCTTCTTTTTTCTTTTTTTTACAAATGTCTGATGTTATCAGTACCAAAGACGAATAAAAGCTTTCTTGTGATGTTAAAACCAACATCACAACGAATAAGGACTTGCAGCAATGTATTCCCATCTCCTCCCCACTCGCATCCCCAGGTTTTAAGTCTTGTACAGCTGAAGTCCAATTTATATAATCAAGTGTAAAATAAAGTTCAGGTGCACTGTGCTGGTGTGCAGGTGCAAAATTATGAATGACATCTCTTTTTGAAATTTGCATTTCTCGTTTGTTTGGCATTGGCTTTTGCTCAATTGTCATCAGAACGCAAGCCCGCAGGTAGGGCGTGGCTGCACCTGCAAAATCTCCTGTTGCATTTTAAGCCCGCCATCTTGATGCATTCCTCGTTATACAATAAGGATGACAACCGTATGGAAAGTGGACCGTTTCCAATTTTGAAGCTGGCCTTCATCTGAGCATGTCAAAGTATAACTGATAACCCACCACATATGCAGCCGAGAGCTGTATCACTCTTAATGATGAACATGAATATTCCACAGCAACCCTGAAGAGGGCCATTTACGTGATCCCATCTCCAGTGGCCGATTGATTAAATATGCTGTATGCTTTAATCAGCTCTGCGAGGAAGACAAGATGATGTCTGTGCATAGCAGTTGCATGTTTTAGGCCTCATTATCACCATGGCTGCAGCTTATACCATCCTTTGTCTGTCCTCCCACCTGTGCAAGTTGCTTCACAATTCAGAACTATTTTCTTCTTTACAATGATATTACACACATGGAAGAAATGTATATGTTGCATCAAGGATATTAAGAGACAAATAAACATAGTACATGGGATTTGAACCTGGGAACAGTAACATCGTGAGCTACGTGCTAAAATGTGAACGACAAACAGCGTAAGATCTGCTGCTTCCCATAATTCATTCAACATCGGTGTCCACCATCTCCAGTGGAATGCCAAACTTTCCTGACTTTTTTTCTTTCACAACTGCACATTTATTATGCTTCATGCCCGTTATATGACAATCTGATTACTGGTGTTTACGATGGGTGCATTACCTTCTGGAAGACCAGCATATTCTGCACGAGAATCACCACTTTTCCTCTGAATCCAGTCAAAGTCATCACTGCCATCTTGTATATAGCCACACTTGGAATAATCTTTTTCAAAATCACAAGATCCTGGAAAAAACAACACAACAACAACAATACTAAAGTGAAGAAAAAAAAAAAAAACACAATCGACCTATCAAAAAACCAGTGTGTTTGTGTATTTGTCCCTGTTCCCCTTCATAAGGATGATTTGAGTAGGGGTTTCAAGGCTAAGATTTTAACACGACTGTTTGTTCATGACGGTCTATTTTTCAGGACAACAACAAAATTGAAAAACATTTTTCATAAAAGAGTAATTACATCTCTTCCATTGGAAATGTAGACGGTGGCTTGCAACCAGGCTTCATGGGTGGTGTACAGAAACATTTTCTTAAATAACAATAAATACAAGGTATAGGGAGGTGAAATTCGCTGCACAGGATGTGTAATAAGTGCAGAGTAAAACGAGTGTTCATTTATGTCCGTAGGATGTCTCATAAATATAGAAGATAAAATCACACCTGACACTAGGCCGAGGCTTGAGACTTTGACACACTCACGAGGCTGTGCCCTCAAAATGAAACGTGCCAGAAGATAAAGAAAATAGGGTCACATTTGTACATGTCGTGTTTCAAACTAACATTTTTCTTTGCTACAAATCGAAACATCATATCTTCCAGTCTACTTGAATATTTTGAAAAAAATAATTCCAACCCATCATTTTTGACGGGCTTTACACGAGTTAAATAAATAATGTTGCTTCCCTTCTCGTGCTTTGCCAGTTCATGCTCATCCTCATTCCGAACCAAACTCATCCTAATTCAAATATCAATTCCCACATGGCCACTGCTAGCTCAGGATTTAAACAGGAAGTTATTACATGGTGAAAAGTGTGAAGAACCCTGTCCTCCAGCACAGCTGTCTTACCCATAAGTTGCTGTGCTCTTACTCAATCACAACACCCAGATGGACAGTAACAAGGCTGTTAAAAAGGTTAAAAAAACCAAGTCACTTTCCGAGGAAACATTTTGGCATTAAACGCATGTGTAGCCACATTATGTCACTCCACAGGCCGTTAGCTCCAAGCACTCTTTTCATCCTGCTGGCATCTTCTGAGAAAACCCGAACGAGCCTGAAAAATCCTGGCATTAATGGTCAAAGGGGGGGCTGAGCTCTCAAACTGATCTGCAAACAATGTGCACCACAGTCTTGCAGCACACGTAGAGTGCACCAATGCTGCACCACATGAGGTCATATACACAGCTGTCGTGAACAGAGCAACTGCCAGAGGAGATCTCACTGATCAGATGGTATTGTGCAAGTACTGTATGCAGAACTTTGGTGTTACTTCTGCTCAGGCCTCTTGGATTTCCAATAATGTGGACCATTGAGTTTGAAATTGCAAGGTATGTAACAATGGTACACGTTACTGATGCACGGTGTTCAACATAGAGACGGAGTGAGTTCAGCAGAAAGCAGACAGATGTGGTTTTGAAGTGGGATGAAAGCATGGTGTGGAGATTCTGATGTACATGTTTTGTTACAGAGCATCAGTGCAGCCAAAGCAGTTTCTAGGCAAAGGTTATACTGGGTGATTTGCCATTGCCTTCCCAGCAGTAGTTATGGCAGAAATTTGGAATTTCTTCAGGATGCCAGCAACAGCTTGGCTACTCATTATAAAGGACACTGTGGGATTTTTAACGTTCACCAACTAATGCTCATTGATGGGATGCCAAGTTTAACTCCATCCGAGGGATGGCACGCACATTGATGAATCACCTTTCCTGTGAGGCTGTGAAACACCGGGATGACAGTTTAGAGCTGGGTCGAGATTCAAACCCAGACTAGACAGCTTAGAGAGGAGTTTGTGTACCTCTAGTCTAGGCCATCCTGCCAGCCCATGGTGTAGAGAGGGAGCAGCAATAAGAATGACAGGGAGATCTTAGGCAACCCATAGAACTACTAAATAGACATATAGTGCATGTTCTGGGTTTGCAACAAGCAGCATACTGAGCCTATTGGACCAGTCATTCACGACAATGAACGAGAGCATGCCAGAGTTCAACTTCTGCAAAGCACACTTTGGTACAGTAACATCCATTTCATTGTTCCCCACAAATTATATAACTAAGTTTGAAATGCCAGATATTTAAGCATAGATTATATAAATGGCATATTAAAATCCATGGGGAAATTTAGCATTAATGGGGAGGGGGAAATTTAGCATTAATGGGGAGGAGGAAATTGCACCTTAGGAAATGCCCCACTGAGTGCGGTGAGAGAGGCGGCGGCATTGTTGTGGCGCCCCTGGTACCCAGAGTATCCCAGGAAGTGATGTCACTTCCCTCCCAAGCTCAGCGGCTGTGTTTTGTATAACAGTCCTGTGTTGTGTCTCATGTATTCGCCTGTATGTCCATGTGTGTGAGACGTTTTTGTGTGTGTGGCAACTCCACTACGAACCTAGATCCCATAAAAAAAATAATTAAGATACGGTTTACTTAAATTGGTATTTAAATGATTCATATTCAGAAATAATAACGAAGATTTAAACCTTAAGACGAAGCGATATCAAATGAAAAAAAACAAATACCAGAAACCTGCAATTATTTGCGAAATAAAGAGGGAAATGCTCCGATACATAAAGAATAAAACCAAATAATCGACGTAACAACTTGAACTCAGCTTACTGGACCATAATTGGATAAAGTATATGCTGTGGAACTCAAAGCACAGGTAAATGAAGATCTTCAAACTAATCGAGTTACCAGGACACTATGGAAGTTTCAGCCCATTAAGTTTGGTCCGCCCAAAAAAGTGGGCCGATTAACAAAGTACATCCAGCAGAGAGTGAATTTGCACGCACGCACACACCACACGTGCACAAAGTAATGCACATCGTCGCTTCAGCAGCAAATATTTTTCATCTCCACGTCCCCTTTTCATCTTCTAGGTGCTGCGCCACGAGTGGTCCAAGTGAGGCGTTGTGCAAATAAAACTCTCAATCATGACGGAACCAAGCTGTTAAAACAAAGGCCTTCGACAATCTTAGCCTGAGCAGCTTGTACGGCATCCTCATTCAGATAGGTATTTAATTTAATCCAAATGGATGGCTTTGAACTGTCAATAGAAACAATAAACCATGAAATGCATCTCTTTGTAAGATATTGAACAATGGTGTGACGACGTCCGTTTCCTTTATGCGTATTTTGTGCTTTTAAAACTCATACTAATAGAATTTGTCAATGTTTCTCATAAAAGGAGGCCCAGTATTGCCTCTCACCTGGGATGGCAGGTGAAATAACCCGTTCTCACCAAATTATTTGTAAAAAAAATAAATAAATAAATAAATCTGAAAAAGACAAATCTGACAAAACTATCTCGCTGGTTACACAGAATGAATTAACATCTGTATTATGGAATTCTAATGAAGGAAATGTACAAGGTATTTAAATGACAGAGCTGCTTATTTGATATCCATTTGGGTGTTCACCAGTTAAACTGTGGCAACAATGGGAAGCTCGGATCCTGTCACTATTTGATATCCATTTGGGTGTTCACCAGTTAAACTGTGGCAACAATGGGAAGCTCGGATCCTGTCACTAATTTTTATCAAATTTTGGTGAATATCACTCGCAATAATAATGCACCGTTACGTGTTTAAAGGTTCTTCTAGCCCAATTTGTCAATAATTTCGGCCCAACGATTGGATTGAAACATCACCACAACATATTAGTCCTCCATTTCCAACAGGAGTGACCCCTCCCACAACCCCCATTGGAGAGGATAAGCCCAATGTGATAGAAATCTCATGACCCTCCAGCACTCCATGAAAAAGGTTTGTCAATCTCCCTTCCCAAAGGGTTTCTGCCATATGATTTGAGCCACCATTTGATGATCAAGCAAGAAAGGTGCACAGTTTGTGAGAGTCAAAATCTCCACCTTGTTTACATACGGATTACATTAATGGCTCCCAAGTAAAAATAAGGATTTACAAAATGGCGATGGAATGGATAACCGAATGGAATCTATGGACACTGTATGGCTAAAAGTAGAGACAATCATTCAAAATTGTCTCGTCAACAATTTATGAAAGTATCATCAGTGAAGTGATGCAGTATGTGATCCACTAGCCCTCTAAAGGCTGTGTGAGTTGCACACAACTGTTCAAAACCAATCGTGGAAAAAGCACAAGAATCTCAGTTACTTAAAGAGGGACAAAACTGCGTGGCTTTGCCATGAACACAACACTCAACACAATGAATGCACTATACATGTCTCCCGGGTGTTATGAAAAACAGCAATATTTGAAGAAAACCACTCAGAGAAAGTATAACAAATCCACAACATAGTACAATGCCAGTCCCAAGCAGGTAACAACAGATTCATACAATGTAACAGCACATTAACCAACATGCTACAGAGGCCTAAATCACAGAGAGATTCAATATTGAATAGCATATACACAATATTATACATATATATATAACAAGGGGAGCAGGAGAAAAGAGGGGTGGGAGAGGGAAGGACAAATCAGTGGGGAACTGAGGAGGAGATCTTTGGAAGGGAGAGGGATCGGGCGGGGAACACGGGGTAAACAAGATGGACACTACAGAGACTTTCAGGTCTTTACACGACAGGAAGGAAAGCAGGGAATTTGAAGGAGGTGGATTTGGGGTATATGTGGATCGAGTTGAACAAAGTTCAGGGTTCTCTCGCATGTCTTGGCCACATGTTGTTCTGCGGCGCAACAGGCGGTGACTGGCTTGCTGAAATGTGAAATTTTAATTTCCATGACGTTTTACCTTTTTGTTTTTCCAGTATATGACCTGTCACTTCGGCAGAGATAAATACAAAGAAAAAATGAACATTTCACTTTTAAAAGTTTCTTCAACCGTTTCATGGCCTGCTTGGTGAAGCCACTTGGTATGTGTTCTTCAACTTTCAATGGCGATACAGCGGTTGTGTGCTGGAGGTAGGATGGCAAAATAAATTATATCATTACAAAGATAAAAAAAATCTTTTCAGTTACAAAATAATGGATCACCACACCATGGTAGGAAAGCTGAGAGGTACGCATGCTCTCTCTGTGTGGCCTGGATTAGAATCGTGACCCAGCCTGTAAACTGTCATCCCGGTGTTTCGCAGGGCAGGGTAATTCATCAATGTGTGTGTGCTGTCTCTATGATGGATGATAAACTGGACGTCACATATGCCGGAAACCCTCACCCCTCTCCCTCCCAACCCTACCCCCCTCTCCCTCTTTGCGACTGTCTGTCTCTGTCTCTGTCTATGTCTATCTCTCTATCTCTCTCTCCAACCCCTCCGTTCTCCCCCATTCCTATTCCCTCCCTCTCTTTCCAACCTTGAGACTCGAAACCAAGGACCTCATCGCTTACATAGCGACAGCTTCCTGAGCTATTGAGTCTTCGGATATCCTCAGAAATTTCTCACACAAACAATGCAAGCTTTATAATAGCCGACATCTTACGTGCCTGGTAGGCAGACCCCATCTGTGTGTGTATTGGAGATAAACCTCATATAAAAATTTAATAAACAGGAATAAATTCCAGCGTGGGGATAGTGTGAAAAAAAATTGACAACCAAGGACTCAAACCCAAGGACCTCGTTGCTTACGCGGTGACACTCCACTGAGCTATTGAGTCTTCGATATATGTTAATGAAACAGAAGACCAAGAAGGAACCCAAAGAAGTAAAGAGGAAAGATGGAGTCATCATGAGGAACCTTGATCGGATTCGGGTTTCAGCGGCTACTCCAAAACCCGAAAACCCATCCAGGTGCAGCCAAGTGGGCCTTACTGAAAATCTTCTCCAATAATTCACTTCTCCTTAGAGAGATAGAAAGCAAAAGAGAGGAATTGAGAGTAAAAGAGATGAAAGAAAAGAAAAAAACAAAAATTAGAATTTAAAAAAAAAGTGAAAGGAACAAAGGACAAAGATTTCAGGAAGAACCCAGACAAATCTAATTCAGCAGTTACTCCCCAGGCTCAAACGTAGCAATATGTAAAGCTACCAGAGGTCCATCAGTGCAGAAGCACGGTCCACACAGCATCAGAATATGGTACAAACATAATGAAACATAGCTGCCATCGAGAGTACAGAGTCGAGCTTCTAGATTGATTCCAGCGCGAGTTAGACTCAGCTACGAGGAATGTTTGAAGGAGACAGGACTTTATACATTGGAAAGGAGGGAGGTGATCACAAAAGCATCTCATGGAGATGTTTGAGATAATGAAGCGTATGGACAAGATAGGTGTAGTGGAATTTTTCAGCAGAGAGGACAGTGTTAGGACCAGTGTAGTTAGGACAGTTTTAAGGCAGGGGTCTTTCAGTGGGAGAGTGGTTAACGTATGGAATGATCTCCCAGGAAAGGTAGTGGCATCGAAGGGGGTAGATAATTGTAAATGACATGAAGATAGGTACGTGTATGCATTGGAGATAGAGGAGTATGGGAATATTGGCTTGTGTGGATGGTAGGTACCTTGTGTGTGGATGGGTGGCGATACTGGGGTTGGTGTAGCACAGGCATGATTGGTCAAATGGCCTCCTCCTGCACCAAAGTTCCTTGTGTATCCTTGCGCACCCCACTACTTACATCCTCACAGCCAGACATCCTCACACTCACATTCACGCTTTGCTTCTCATCACTAATTCAGTGCACTACTCTACAAGCCCTCACTTCAGCTAGCAATCTTTTATGTGGAACCTTATCAAATGCCTTCTGAAAGTCAAGATACACTACAACTGCTGCGTAAAATTAAAATAAAGTTAACAACTTAACTTCCTCTTAATATAAAACCCATGCTGACCGCTTTTAATTAGTTTCAATTAGTTGATGAACCCATGCTTTCTGCTCATCTCCTTATCCGTTCAGTATACTAGCTCTTTCACGAGCCTCCACCATCCATCCAAAATATATATTTTTATATATCCACTCATTTGCTCCTCTTTTATCCCACCTGTGGCACCAACTTCCACATTCTCTTCAATCTCACCCTTTCCTTCAGGTCTCCAAAACAGCGGTTCACCACCACCTCAGATCATCCCCTATTCACCACCATGATCTTTTCTACCATTAACCCTAAGTCTTTTCCTTCCTGAGAATTTGTTTCTCCATCCACCTTGTCACCCTTGCATCACCTACCCATTATTATTCCCCACATCCCTTATTTGTCCAAGTCTCCCTCTATTTTGTCCCTCCACCCTTCTGTTCGTGTATCTCATGACCCCTGCCTTCCGCCCCCCCCCCCCCAATCTCGTTCTCCTGTTCCATTTGTTCTGTTATGTCTTGACCATTCTATCTTCTGTTTCCTCCACGAGCCTCGACTTTGTAACAAAACTACACCAGCTGATACGCATTATCGGCTTTGCTCACCTGTGTGAAAGTACCTGATGAGTGTAAAGGACAAGAAAAAAAAAGTCACTGTCCACTACCTGTGTATCAAGCTGGACTGATCTACAAAACATTGGAGGCTGCACTTCATAATATTCCTGCCAATGAGAATCTCCTTTTCTCAAATCCATCTCATATTTACGGGATGACTTGAAACAATACATTAGAGCCCATGACTACTGCCTTCCTCTCTGCACCATTGATGGAGGATACTCCGGGAGGAATTGTGACAAGGACCTCCAGATGACTTGTGGTACCTGATGCAATTCATGCAACATGTTTGACAAGTCATTCAAGCCAATCCTTAGCTGTTTGGGCAAGCAGTGTACAGGCCTGAGCCATAACAAAATATTACTACCGTAATTGATCAACACAATTTAATGGTACAGTCTGAGTTTAAATATTGCAGCCTGGCTGAAAGACACAAATCTATACTATACATGCAAGCACAATTAGCATTTTGGGCGGTCAAGGAGCATTGATCAGCAGAATATTCCAAAAGAAGAGATTTCCAGGAAGAGGTTCCAGTGCGGATCCAACAGCTTGGTAGCTTGTGAAGACTATATACTGTATGTTAAGTTTGATTTGAAAGCATCATGAAATAAGCTCAGGTGGCGTCAAAATGTGAAAAATTTGAAGGGGGGGTCAATACTTTTGCAGGCCACTGCAGATATTGTGAAATATAACATTGAAAGTTTTAACATCCACATTGGACCACAGGTATTCACGTCAAAATGATAATGAGTGAGAATCTGAACAGAAAGAGCACCCTTGAGCTTGGCAGTGGAGGATTTAATTTGCCTTAAGCAACCAGTGACGGCACGACTCTCACCATGCCGATGACACATTGAGCCTGTAATGACTCAGAGGCAGAAATCCAGAATCAAGCCGTGGTACTGCATCTTTAGGACGATAACATGGGATATTTAACATTCACAATCATGCTCTGTGATGGGGCATCTTGCTGGTACTGCAAATGGATGTCAGTTTTGGTCGGATACAATTCTTCTGAGAAGCAAAACAATGAAACAACTACCTATCAATGCCCCCAAATTACAACAGGCGCTTGTTCAAGTTAAAAACCTAAAAAGGTAAGTCATGGAAAGAAAAAAAACAAGAAAACCAACTCAAACGAAGACGAGATTGTGCAAAGTGACCATTTACCTCCCTGATTTGTTGCAAAAAAAAAAAAAGCTTAAGAGTGGATAATCTACTCCATGAGGTCTGTGTTCATACGGAACACAAACAGTGCAGAGAAATGCAGAGATGAAGTCAAGAGTAGGGCGAATGCCAAAATACATTGGTGTACGTATACGTCTAGCAGTGTAAGCAACATATCATTAGCCCCCGTTGGACTAAGTCCGAAACAGGGGCTTCTGGATTTGGTCTCGATTTTCGTGTCCGTGCGTACGTGCATGCGTCCGCAACCATATCTCGGACATGTATGGACCGATGTTATTTGTACTTCGCACAAAGACAACACGTGATGGCATACATATGCACATCTTTTTTATTCGACAGCAGATCCAACATGGCTGACTGGGGGCCATTTTATTTGTAAAAAAAAAAATAAAAACCCAGTGTTGAACACATCCTCAACCATTTCTCGGACATGATTTACTTGTTCAAACTTGGCACACAGAATAAAGAAAATAGCTTACATAAGCACATCATTTTTTTTTTTTCGAGATCAGCTCCAAAATGGCCGACTGGCACCCAAGTTGT
The DNA here is from genome assembly GCA_035128595.1 of Eptatretus atami. Classification (NCBI taxonomy): domain Eukaryota; kingdom Metazoa; phylum Chordata; class Myxini; order Myxiniformes; family Myxinidae; genus Eptatretus; species Eptatretus atami. Next base: position 25,487,177 of record CM068966.1, on the reverse strand, counting down.
AAAAAAAACCTGATGTTGAACACGTCCTCAACCATTTCTCGGACATGCATTTACCGATGTTGTTTAAACTTGGCAAACAGATAATGAATGATGGCTTACATATGCACGTAAAAATTTTTTCGAGATCAGATCCAAGATGGCCGACTGGTGGCCATGTGTCCCCAACCATTTCTCAGACATGCATGTGGTCCAATTTTGTTCAAACTTGGTGCAAGCACAGTACATGACGGCCTACACATGGCCCTCACTTTATTTTGTGATCTGATCAAAGATGGCTAGACTGGCAGCTATTTTAGTTGTACATAAATATGGGCTAGTCCTTTAACTCCATACAGCAAAATTACTAAAACAGGGACTTTGACATTTCAAGTCTTAACATTTGCATTTCTGAGTGTGTTACTTGGATCCCTTTTGCAGAAACAAGAAACAGAAATAAATAAGCAAAAGGGGTAATAAAAAATCCAAAAGTCTTTTTAAACAATGCAAGTTGGACAAAAACTAAGCTATTTATACCTGGGAACCATGTAATCTCGCTCAACTATCAATCCCAAAAGCGCTGCGGTTCTCATTAGGCAGTATCTCTGTGATCTAGCGAAAGAGGCCACACAGCCCGGATATGAACACATAGGGAGTTACAGAGAGACTTGAACAGGATTGTTTCAATGAGCCTGATGCAAGATTTGGATAGATCACGAAGCAAGCTCTCGGTGGAATTGCCAATTGGGCAGTGTCACGGAGGGACCAGCAATGTCAGTACAATCTCAACATGCACTCTTAAATGAGCCTTTCTGCAAATAAGAAATTGGTTATTTCACAAAAGGGCTCCTTCTCTCATTTCTGAGGCTCACGGACCGTGTGAAACACGCTTCCCCACTTCTCTGCTTCTGTGCTTCTCCGCACACAATCTTTTTGAGAGGTGATGTGGAAACCCACAGGGGAGTTACAGAGAGACTTGACCAGCGGGTGAGTGAAGGTGTGCACGCGGTGACCTGCGGTTATGCACGCGGCACACAAAAACTCTAACATCAGACACCTGCGACCCACGTGAAGCAGGAACAGACGAGTCAGGCAGAGGGTTCAATCGTATAAGGAAAGAAAATAAATGATCGCATGGATAAAGATGTCAGGGAAATATGAACAGGGTCGCTTTTCCAAATAATGCATCCGGTGATCACATGGCGAAGGGAAAGATACGAACACCCTTTTTTGTTTGCCTCCAATGGCATCGGAATGCCATTCTGCAGCTCTCTTTAATAGTCTGCCAAATGACTGCAAAGCAAATGAAATGCTTCTAGAATTGTATTTGCACCAAGCATCTCAGGATTTCGAAGGTAATTGTGTTCATCCATCAAAGATAACTTCATAGAGAAAAACAATGGTGTGAAACAAGTAAAAAAAAACAGAAGAAAGAATGAATTACACCAAACCCCAATTTTATTGTCTCGCCATTTAACAAACATTGCTGAAGTGTTTTGTATCACAGAATCTTTAATGAATAATTATATCCAATCCACTCTCAAAATGATTATTATTTGCTCAATTATTTGGACAATTAGCAAATTACTGTATTCCCAAACCTTCTTCAAGCATGGACATGGTGAAGGGAGAGATTCATTTAAAAAAAAGATTAATATAATTTGAGTGCCTTGTCAGTCAAAGTATTCCTTTTGGAAAAAAGGATTTAAACGTACAGTGGGTGCTTCAAATCCGCAGGATGATTATATATATATATATATACCTGGTGGTGACGCAAGATTAATGAATATACCTGGTGGCCACTCTCTGGGAGACGGTGGCAAGCAAAGATGCACAAAAGCCCAGGAATTGCAAGGCATGAAGACGGTGAACATCATTCGAGAGGGATGCAATAAAGGTCAAGAGCAGAATCTTTTCATCGTCTGCAAAAAGAGTCGGTGCCTGTCTCTAAGTGATGGAGATGGAAGTCCTACCCGTAACGTAGGACGACCGAGAAGATGTGGAGGGAGGGCGAACTCATTTATGTGAAGCATTGACGGCTAGATCACATGGCCATAACCCTCTGAGAGCCATGAATTAATTAAATGAACTAAGGTAGAACAGGATATAGTTTCTCCCTGCCATAATCAGGCAGCAACCGACATCACCTGCTTAAAGAAGGTGCATCCTGTCTGCCGCTAGACATTCACGTTATTGTACATAGACACCAACTGTGGAACCTGCTGTGCATTCGCGAGGAAAGATGGGAGATGTCCGCTCAGGTGCTAATGGGAATGTCTGCACAACATTGTGTTGTTTTCAATACCTGAGTGCATGTTGGGATATATCTTATAGATTTCCCTGCATACCCTCAGGAGTTAAAAAAACAAACAAAAACAAACTCCCGAAATGAAAAAAGCAAAAACATTCAGCCGGCTTTCCAAAACCACATTTTCCCCCCAAGGTAGAAACGTTGAGCTCACACACAGGTTGGTTTAAATACCAAACCACCTCACCGGTTGGAAATTAAATAAATGTAAATCAACCGGTTTTTAAAAAAAAAATGTTCAAGCTTGACAAATGTTTTCTGCAGCTCCAGCCAACCGTGCGGTAAGTTAGCAGTGTTTAAATGGAAATTAATTTCGGAATACATTTTCATTCACAGCATGTTTGCTAATTTCCACCGTTTACAGTCACAGACTTTTTGCATTTTACCTTCACGGTAACTTTTACCTGCCATTTTGAGGGCCGCTGGTTACACCTGCAGGCGTTAAGGGTAAATCAGCTATGTTATGATGCATCCGCCAATGTGTCGATGGTTCAGGAAATAAATTTTCAACTAGAGCATCACTCAGTGGAGCGCATACCTCTGCCAGGCTGAACAGTTTACGTTTTGTATCCCATTTATCGGTCGGATCTGCACCCGGAGCTCAACCAAGATCGAACAAGCTTGTTCTTATCACCGACCCAAACTCGTCCACCAAGTTTTGTCATAATCTGTCCACAGCTTTTTGAAATATCATGCGATATAATGTTTTTGGTCCTATCTCTCAATGGTGAAGAATCAGCGAAGGAAGTAAAAATGTTTTTATTGTATCCGGATCCGAATCCTCACTAAAATCCTTACTGTAGTTCATGGACTGGTGTGTGTGTGTGTGTGTGTGTGTGTGTGTGTGTGTGTGTGTGTGTGTGTGTGTGTGTGTGTGTGTGTGTGTGTGTGTGTGTGACACCAAAATGCATTTGTACAGAAGCTCAAGTGGGAAGCAGTGCTTGGATTGAGCTGTCTGAGAAAGAAGTGAAATTTGATTGAAGAATCAACTGAAGATATTCGAATTTTGTGCACAATGTGCACTACATTTGTTTTTGGGAAGAAATCCACTAAAGGCACATATTAGTAAGGCCTGTTTACATCATTCCTGTTTGATTGCCCAGTGCACATGCTGAACTCTCAACAAAGAGCAATGTTAAAGGTTATTGGGCTCCTGGAAATTTGAGGTGAGGAGAAAGGAGATCGGAGCACGTGAGTCTCACTGGCACAAGGGGTGGAAAGTGACAGAGTCTCACAGGGGTGTTGCCTTCACTTATCGCCGGCTTACGCCCCGCTGAGTCAAAATGCATACGCAGTCGTAGACCAGCATGCCGATCTTTAAACAACACACAGGGAGCTGAAGGCAGTCAGAGATGGTGTCAAGAGGAAAACAGCAGCAGCTGCAAAGCAACGTCATCTCGATCCTGCAGGCGAGACACCCCAAAAGTCTTGGAGCCATTTGACTCCAGCTTTGTGCCCCAGCCAACAGATTGTAGCTTCACTACTGTGCTCCGAGTACTTGTTTTATCACACGTACATGAGCGACGAGCGTTTTCTGACTGGCGGGCATGTCGACCTGTTTGACAACTTTGCCTCAACCATTGCAACGCATCCCAATACAGAAGCGATGCTGTGTGTGGCATGAAATGGTTGTTATTTCTAGCCAAACGCAGGAATTCCAATTCCTCATTCCAGGTGTCATTACTGGTCTCATATCCAGTGCACAGGGATATATCACTGAAAGCACGCACGTTCTCAATCAGCCACCCGTGTAGTTTACAGCAAGTCTGGAGGCTCAGCACGGCTCACAGATGTCATAATGAGTGGAAAGGCCTTTTGGGAAAACAAAAACAAAAAAAACAAAAAAAAAAACAATGCTTTACACATGCCATGTTTCACTCCAGGAATTTCATAGCAGCCATTCTCCACCTGCTTCAAGCACAATAAGTGCCGCCACGTTCAGCCCCACCAATTCCTTCCGCAGAAGTACCCACAGCGAGGAAAGAAGGATATTTCAAAGAATACCTTAGAAATGGGCAAATTAACACGCAGAGACAATTGTTTTCTCAGGAATCTTCATCCTCTTGTTATAATTTGTTCAAAAGTCATTGAACACCCATGAAGGCTGTGAAGATTTCATTCAGCTGAAGCAGCATCAAGAGGAAGAAAATAGAAAGTGAAATGGAATTGGACAAAGAACAAAAGAATGCAGATGAGGGACGAAACAAAATCATGGAGGACACGGACGTAGACACACGCAGAGACAGACAAAGATTTGTGAATACAGTAATTCCTGTCTTTTTCACCCATTTCTAAGGAAATGTGTCCCTACATGACAGGTGTCCTTTAATGGCAAGAAAAGGTAGATATTTGTTTCCTCCACCACCGAAAGTGGATGGAGGTTGTGTTTACAACCCTGTCTGTCTGTCTGTCTGTCTGTCTGTCTGTCTGGGAGCCGGATATCTCAAACAGTTATGGATGGATTTGGACGTTATTTGGTGGACAGGTTGGGTGTGTGACAAGAACAGCTACAAAGCGTAAACTGTTCAGCCTGGCGGATGTATGTGCTCTTCCGATTCAGCCTGGTAGAGGTGTGTGCTCTACTGAATGCCATTTTCGTTTTTAGTCTGTTTGTTTGTTTATCGAAGGACTAGATAAAAGATTGATGGAATAGATTGAGAAAAGCTTTTTACCAGGTCAGCCAGCAACAGGACCAGAGCACAGAGCTAAAGAATTAATATAATAACAAGACAGGGGTGTTTCACACAGTCAATGTTTGCAATGGTCTTTCTGGGAAGGTGGTAGCAGTTGGGATGCGAGATAGGTTAAAATGAAATTGGATACGCACCGAGAAAGAATGGCAATTGCGGACAATCGAGAGAAAAGGAAGAGAGGCCGAAATTGAATTGAGTGATCTGTGGGCGTATTGAAGTCTTGGTATCTTGAGATATTGATTCTCTCAGTTGTGGATTTTGTCTAATGTTAACATATTGTCTGTGTTTAGGCAACCCTTACCAAACTGCCATTCCCTCTCCCACATCTAATTAAAAATCAAAATTATTCCCCAAATATTGTGATTACTTCAACGTTTTTTTGTGATATACTGTAGCTCTGTGCACCTGCCCAAACAACCCACTGTTCAGCTTCCCCTTCCCCAATTGTGTCCAACTGTTGCCTCACTCTCAATTCATTGCATTTGAACCCACTGTCACACCGCTCTTCCATGAGCATCGATGACATAGAAGGAAAATAAACTGTTCACCACATTAACTGACTGATGTGTGTCATTGGTTGTTATCCCTATATGTGGGTTTCAGAAGGTGGAACGGAGTCCTCCTCGGTCTTGAAGTATCCACCTCCATTTTGGTAAGGCGTAGGGGAGGAGCCTGCGGAGTCATGATTCATGGAACAAGTTAGGAAGTTTTCTTGTTCTCAAAGTTTTGTTCCAAGGGCTCTTTTCAGAATCGCCACTGAGCCCTCAGCAGCTTCCAACTATAGTTAATTTGTAGTAATTAGTAATATCCCCCGGGATGGTTTTTAAGATCACTGTAAGGTTCTTCTTTATCTCATTCTCATTGCTCCAATTATTACTGGTACAATTTAGACATTCATCACCTTCCAATATCTTTTGGCTTCATTTTTGAGATCCTGGTATCTTGCTTATGCGTATGTGTTTTTACATATAACACACACACACACACACACACACACACACACACACACACACACACACACCTCTCACCCATAAATGGAAGGTACAACAAATCAACTCTGATGTATTAAATCATCCCCAGCTGTGACTTGCTACATAATCAACACTTGGCCCTTACAGTCAAAGAAAGCTGCATGAAGCAACCAAGAAAAGCTACCTAAGGTAAGCCCTTTGCTGATTTCAAACTTAACCTGGGTTCCTCCGCAGCTGCTGACATTTATATGCAGCACATGCATGAGATCCCCACCGTACATGTCCTCATCAGTCACTGGACCAGTTGCTAGCATGAATACGTTGTGCTGTACCCAACACTTGCAGACATCCCTGTCCTCGACTGATCCCGACAATGGCAAACACCTGCTTTGTCAGGATATTTGCCAAGACATTTGTCAGGTTCAGGTCCAGATCCAGATCTGGCTTATCAGTGGGATACAAAACGTAAATTGTTCAGCTTGGCAGAGGTATCAAACGTAAATTGTCCGCTCTGCGAAGTGCCGTTCTAGTTCCTCTTTTATCCTGCCTGTGGAAACGGCTTCCTCAGTTTCTTCAATCTCATTCTTTCCTCCAGGGCTTCAAGACAGCTGTTCACCACCATCACAGATCATCCCTTATCCAAAAAGCATGATCTTTTCTACCCCATGAACTCTCTCCAAGCCCATCTTTTTCCAAGTTTCCAGTGTTTCTTCTCGATAGTTTGCGGCTCTGTCCATCTTGTTCACCACATGTCCTCCCCTATCCCTCATTCTTCCCCACATTGCTCATTTCTCCAACTCTCCCTCTATTTTGTCCCTCAACCCTGCCATGATGTGTTTCTCCCCCCCCCCCCCCAACTCTTTATTCTATTCATTTTGTTTTGTTATGTCCTGATCTGTCCTATGTTCTAGCTCTCCCATGAGCCTCGACATGGAATACAAAAAAAGCTCCACATGTATGTACACTCACACACCACAAAAATTGTACATGGGATGGCAGGATAGCCAAAAGGTCTACATACTCACCTTTGAGCTGTCAAACCTGGAATAGAATCTTGACCCAGCTATAAACTGTCACCCTGGTATTTCACATGCACGGCGAGGCATCAACGTGTGCGCCGCTAATCAACTGGTTATCAAGTCAGACGACAGTCCACAAGGTCTGGTATTTGGTGGACGTTAAAGACCCAATGATGGCTTTCGAAAAAAGCTAAATGAGTTATCAACGGCACCCAAAGCAAATTACAAGTTCATGACACTTTGGGTGGATCGTCGAGAAAATTTCATTGTGTGCAAACATGCACCTGTGAAACCAACACCCATATCAAGGTAAAAGTAAAACACAAACCCTTCTTTCAGTCTTCAAATGCAATGAAAAACAAAAAAACAACAAGAGCGAGAATTGCTTTGTAATACATGTCCCCAACCGATGTGATCTTTTCTAAGTCCAAAAAGGGCATAACTATGAAAAGTTGACGAAACGTCCTGAAACTCGAACTTGTTCTGCAATGTATTATCATAAAGCCATGTACCAAGTTTCAGTTGAATATGTTAAAGGGTGTGGGAAGAAAGTCTGAAAACCCACAGGTGGGACAGAGGGGCGGACAGACGGAAAGCAAATCTGCAGTCCCCTCTGGAGAAAAGGGAAGAGGACTAAGAAGACATAATGTCTTTGTTCAAATGTGATAGAGATACAATGGATGCATGATGAGACTGGCATGAATGTGACGCCATTTACCTTGTTGACCCAATCGTTAAATCGGGAACATTTGAGGGAACATTCCTGTGGAGCAGAAATTTACGAACAAGCTTCTGTCAGTTGGAGAAGCTGTTAATAGAGCAAACGATCAGCCTCAAGAAAGTGAGACTTGCAAGTGATATCTGTGAAAGATGATGAATAGATGAGTACAAGTGATGCTGAAATAAAAGTCATAATTGGACAAAGCGACATCATGTTGCATCATTCCCCGAGTCTGCGCCTCACACATGGGATGTGAGGACAATGTGGTGCTGCAACAGCGCATCGAGCCGTGATCATGCGGAGGCACAGTGAGCCCCTATTCAGCCTGGTTCATGTGCATAACGAGGTTGTAGTGGAGCCCTATTCAGCCTGGTTCATGTGCATAACGAAGTGTAGTGAGCCCCTGTTTCAGCCTGGTTCATGTGCATAACGAGGTGTAGTGAGCCTATTCAGCCTGGTTCATGTGCATAACGAAGTGTAGTGAGCCCCTGTTTCAGCCTGGTTCATGTGCATAACGAGGTGTAGTGAGCCCCAATTCAGCCTGGATCATGTGCATAACGAGGTGTAGTAGCCCCTATTCAGCCTGGTTTCATGTGCATAACGAGGTGTAGTGAGCCCCAATTCAGCCTGATCGTTGCATAACGAGGTGTAGTGAGCCCAATTCGCCTGGATCATGTGCACAACGAGGTGTAGTGAGCCCCTGTTCAGCCTGGTTTATGTGCATAACGAGGTGGAGTGAGCCCCATTCAGCCTGGTTCATGTGCACAACGAGGTGTGAGTGAGCCCCAATTCAGCTGGTTCATGTGCATAACAAGGTGTAGTGAGCCCCATTCAGCCTGGTTCATGTGCATAACGAGGTGTTGTGACCCGCAATTCAGCATGGTTCATGTGCATAACGAGGTGTAGTGAGCCCCAATTCAGCCTGGTTCATGTGCATAACGAGGTGTAGTGAGCTCCCATTAGCTTGGATCATGTGCATAACGAGGGTGTCGTGAGCCCCTATTCAGCCTGGACATGTGCATTAACGAGGTGTAGCAAGCCCTATTAGCCTGGATCATGTGCATAACGAGGTGTTAGTGAGCCCTCCATTCACGCTGGATTGTGTGCATAACGAGGTGTAGTGAGCCCCTATTCAGCCTGGAGCATGTGCCATAAGCGAGTGTAGTGAGCCCCTATTCAGCCTGGATCATGTGCCATAACGAGGTGGAGTGAGCCCTATTCAGCCTGGATCATGTGCACAACGAGGTGTTGTGAGCCCCAATTCAGCCTGGATCATGTGCATAACGAGGTGTAGTGAGCCCAATTCAGCCTGGATCATGTGCATAAGAGGTGTAGTGACCAATTAGCCTGGTCATGTGGCACAGAGAGGTGGTGAGTAGGAGCCCCATGTGCGCATGTGTCAGTCTGGGAGCATTGGGTGCCAAGTTGTGAGGCCTTCGGTTTGTAGCACACGTAGGTGAGTGTTAAGCACCGTAGTTCAGCTGAGACAGTGGTTAGAGCTAGTGAGCATCAGTGGGGCATAGAGTGTAGTGGCCCGTACATTGCAGTGCCGCTGGAGTTCGATGGTGCAAGAACGAGGCTGTCAGTTGAGGGTCCTCCATTCAGCGCTGTTTCCATGTGGCACACGAGGTGTAGTGACGCCCCGATTACAGTCTGGTTCATTGTGCACACGGAGGTGTAGTGAGCTCCGTGCATTCGAGGCTTGGGGTTCAGTTGTCAAACGAGGTGTAGTTAGGAGCCCGAACTCAGGGTCAGCGCGTAGGGATCATAGTGCAGGTCGGCAGAGAACTGTGAGGTGTAGTGAGCCCCCATTCAGCTCTGTCATGTGATAACGAGGTGTAGTGAGCCCCAATTCAGCTCTGGATCAGGTGCACAACGAGGTGTAGTGAGCCCTCCATTCAGCCTGGTTCATGTGCACAGACGTAGGTGTAGTGAGCCCCATTTCAGCGTTGGATCATGTGCCCATTGACGAGGTGTCTAGTAAGAGCCCCAATTCAGCCTGGTCATGTGCATAACGAGGTGTAGTGAGCCCCTATTCAGCCTGGCATGTGCATAACGAGGTGTAGTGGAGCCGCCAATTCAGCGTGGTCATCGTGCAAAGGAGGTGTAGTGAGCCCCAGTTCAGCCTGGTTCATGTGCATAACGAGGTGTAGTGAGCCCAATTCAGCCTGGTTAGTGTGCATACGAGGTGTGGCGTGAGCAGCCCAATATTCAGCCTGGATTCATGTGCACGCTGATGGAGGTGGTTAGTGAGCCCCAATTCAGCCTGGTTCATGTGCAAAGAAGGTGTAGTGAGCGACCCGATTCAGCCTGGATCATGTGCAATATAGGACGAGGTGTAGTGAGCCCCAAATTCAGCCTGGTTCATGTGCACAACGAGGTGTAGTGAGCCCTCATTCAGCCTGGTTCATGTGCACAACGAGGTGCCCATATTGAGCTGAGATGCACTCTAACGAGCTGTCATCGTGCCGTGGGGATGGCCACAGATCCCTGATGACACCTCGTCCCCAGCAATGTGTCCACTGATTCATGTTGTCCCAATGGTTTGCTCGGAGCATCGAGTGAAGATGATTTGCGGTTGTAAGCGCGGTTTGTATGCGGTTAATTGCTTCTCAGGAAGGTGTGCACCGCTTTTTTCCGAAACCTGCGCAGCAGTAATGAGACTGCTCGAGGCGAAGCGTTCCAGTAGCTGTTGAGGACAAGTCGCGAGCGATTAATGCGCTGACGAATCAGGGAATGGACCATTGCGACCAGTCTGCCTAATACTTCAAACAAAGCGATCAAATGTCACAAAAAGGGGGGGGGGTCAAAGCTCGACCTCAGACATCCGGAGAGAGGCAAGACCATGCCCGAGAGAGAGCAGCAACTCCCGAGAGAGAGGCAGACATCCGAGAGAGAGCAGACATCCCGAGAGAGAGCAGACATCCCGAGAGAGAGCACACATCCCGAGAGAGTACAGGATTCCCCATCCTGGGGATTCATCACACCACCGTTTACACTCCTTTGCATTGCGTCAATGATCTAATGAAAGCTCCTCAAAAGGTGACTTCGCAATCCTGATCAAGGCGAGTGACTTATGACGGACGGATCAATCAAATGAAGGGGCATCAAACTGTACCCCAGGTGACAAGACCATTCAAACCATACACAAACTTTGCAATCCGTGACGTCATAGACTCCCTATTAAAGTTTTCACAAAGAATCAAACAATTCCCTGTAAATCGTGATGAGATATATATGAGAGAGAGAGAGAGAGAGAGAGAGAGAGAGAGAGAGAGAGAGAGAGAGAGAGAGAGAGAGAGAGAGAGAGAGAGAGAGAGAGAGAGAGAGAGAGAGAGAGAGAGAGAACAGCACTTGGCTAGGGAGACAAGTACGGATGGACACGACGCAGGGAGAACCCTCTGGAGACACATTCCTTCCCCTCAAGCAGACAGCTGTCGTTAGTAGACAGATGACATTTGCTCGGACGTCTGCAGTGCCATCGGCGGGTACAAGCTCCCTTTCAAAGCGGAAGTGGAGGCACAACAATGCAATGCACCTAACCGGTGGGTCAGGGGACAACGGGCGTAGTTTGCACAGATTTGAAGTTGCGAGTTTGAGCATGGCATCGAGACGTGGGACGTGCATGGCGCACACAGTGGTGAACACCAAACGCCCAGAACCATAGCTGGCCAGTCCTTGGAAAGTTCGGAGCAGCTCGAGGATGGGATGTGAAAGTTGTCCGCAACTCGAAAGAGCAAAGTTTCTCGCACTTCTGTCCCAAGATTCAGACAATCTACGATAAAAGCTTGCCCCCCTCTCACCCCCACATACACTGCAGACCCATGCCGAATCTCCGTGCCGTGCTGTGCTCACTCACCTGACAACTGCTCGGAGGTCCGGGTGAGCGAAAGCCCGATGAGCACACTCATGATGGCTGAAGCCATGACCCAAAGCGGTCTTTCCCACCCTGTAGCCGGGTTGAGCCGCAGCAGAACGGCAATGGTCTATTCGCAACAGAATCCAGAGCGCAAGATGGGCCGAGCACCGTACCAGCCTTGAGGGTGGAAGAACGAAGTAGAGGATGAGGGGTGGAGAAATGCCACGTTCCTCCCCAAAGCGCGCCCAACCCTTTGTGACGTCACGTCAACGGTCGTGCGCTCTGCTCCACCGAACTGGCAGCGGTGTTTGAACTCACTGGCCGCTGCTGGCAATCTCGATTGCTCATGAGGTACTTATAGTCCACTGCCCCGAGGATGTCAGCACTAAGGTGCACGAATTGCTGCACCGTGTTGTTTTTTTTTAATCCAATTTTCACACATCTTTCATCACTTTATCCTTTTCATACCCACTGGCCCCATGGCACCGTTCGCACCTGGTAATGCATTCAGGAGAAAGTTTGGAAAAGCATTCTGTGATCATTCCACTGCATGGCATGCAGAGGGCGCGTCGAACGCTTTGCAGAAGGCACGTAGCGCCTCCTGTCGCCGGAAGCTTCACCCTAACCCTTACCTACCCTTCGTGCAATCAATTGTCAAACAAACAAACAAACAAAATGCAACTGAGCAATAATGGGATGTTGAGAAATTGACGTGCACTGTGCAGACTTGGTTTTCATGTGCAAGCGATCGAGGTTTCTGTTTTTTATTTATTTATCAAAAAGTGAGTTTGACACCCACGTTTGCTGCCTGCAGCAGTTTTCAAACACCGATATTTATCGACAAAATTGCCTTCAGTCAATTTGACCAGAAAAGAGTGCGAGTTGTTGATCTGCGGGCAAGGTGATTGGTCTCTCAAATAAGACTTCGAGGGCTCAGGGTTCGTAAGCTCAGCGGTTGGACACCTCTTGGCGGGACACCAGAGAGAGAGAGAGAGAGAGAGAGAGAGAGGGAGAGAGCGACGGACAGCATCGAGCAACACAGAAGGTCGATATTTCAAAGTGAAAAAGCTGTTCGGCGATGTCTCAGATCGTGAGCATTACGTGCACTGACATTTTTTTATCGTCGTCCAATAGCCTGGACTGGAAAGAGAGAGACACACAAAATGCCCTTTGGTAAAATCTCCGCAACAGGCACGTGGCGGTCGCTCTCGATGCACGATGGCCGCTTGCTGCAGATGTTTCACCATCTCGCCAACGGGACAGCGTTGCGTTTAGACCTGGCAGGCTCGTGCTCCTTGGGTGAATTAGATAAGGGTTTCTCCAGAGGAATAAGAGTGCAATTAGACTCGATCGAAATGGCAAGGTGGTGGGGTGGCCAGATAGCATGATAGCACAGATTTGAGAGAAACGGCGGACGGAACACAAGGTGTGGGGGTAGGTGCCCAGGGAAGCACGTACTTTGCCTTTCAAAAGAAAAATCAGCTGAACTTGCTGTCTTTCTTGCAAACTAATTGATTGTACGTGATAGAAATCAACCTATCGGTGGTGTACTGGTTGGAGCGTCCCCTCCGAGTCTGGTAGGTTGGCCGACCCAGTCATTTAACACTTTTCAAACGGTACATGCTGCTTGTTTATTTAGCGTTCAGCAGTGGTTAAAAGGATAACAGCACAGACAATTCCCATAGGTTGGCATCCATGGGAAGGAGGAAATTCCTCTTTAGGAAATGCTCAGTGCAGTGAGAAATGTGGTGCCAGTATTGTGACAACACTGGTATCCAGAGTGCCCCAGGAAGTGACGACACTTCCCCCAAACCGAGTGGCTGTGTTTACTTGTCTAACAGTCCTATGTTGTGTCGCGTGTATTCGGCTGTATGTCCATGTGTGTGAGAAGTGTGTGGGGCTCAGGAATCTCAGAACAGAACCCAGCTTCAACTCTCATATTCTGTATGCATTTGTCCATTGACCACCACTGTCCTTGTAATTCACATTCAAGTACACTGATGTCTACTAATGCCTGTCTTGCATGTGATTGATGTGAAAGTTTCTCCATGAGCACGAGATCAATGTTAAATAAAATGAAAACGACTTCACTGGGATGATGAAACATAGAGGCCATTTAGGAAAGGCAATAAAATCCTTTTTGTTTTGGGTTAGTTATTCTGCTGTGCCAAGAAGTGCGTCACAAACACAGTCTCACATCGACACGGCCTCAAGGAACTTTCATCAAGAGCATACATGAACCCGTGCACTCACATTGGAGTGTTTGCCTGGCATGCAAGTGTAAAATGGTGGTGGGAGTAGAGCTATCAATCATTTGTACTAATATATAATTACAGGACTCTGGTGTAACAGCCAAAACTGCTCTTCCTGACGACTTCATACCCCACTGTAGTCTGGGCTAGCCCACATGACAACCCAGGTATATTCTGGGTGAGGCCATTTTATAGTCTGGGTTAGCAAGCAACAAAGCAGCGATGAGGGTTAGGGTTAGAGCGATGAGGGTTAGGGTTCGAGCGATGAGGGTTAGAGCGATCATGGTTAGGGTTAGAGCGATGGAGGTTAGGGTTAGAGTGATGGAGGTTTGGGTTAGAGTGATCATGGTTATGGTTAGATCGATCATGGTTAGGGCTAGAGCAATCATGGTTAGGGTTAGAGCGATGAGGGTTAGGGTTAGAGCGATGGAGGTTTGGGTTAGAGTGATCATGGTTAGGGTTAGAGCGATGAGGGTTAGGGTTAGAGTGATGGAGGTTTGGGTTAGAGTGATCATGGTTTAGGGTTAGGGCGATGAGGGTTAAGGTTAGAGTGATGGAGGTTTGGGTTAGAGTGATCATGGTTAGGGTTAGAGCGATGAGGGTTAGGGTAGAGCGATGGAGGTTTGGGTTTAGAGTGATCATGGTTAGGGTAAGAGCGATGAAGGTTAGGGTTAGAGGCGATGGAGGTTTGGGTTAGAGTGATCATGGTTTAGGGTTAGAGCGATGAGGGTTAGGGTTAGAGCGATGGAGGTTTGGGTTAGAGTGATCATGGTTAGGGTTAGAGCGATGAGGGTTAGGATTAGAGTGATGGAGGTTTGGGTTAGAGTGATCATGGTTAGGGTTAGAGCGATGAGGGTTAGAGTTAGAGTGATGGAGGTTTGGGTTAGAGTGATCATGGTTAGGTTAGAGCGATGAGGGTAGGGTTAGAGTGATCATGGTTAGGGTTAGAGCAATGGAGGTTGGGTTAGAGTGATCATGGTTGGGGTTAGAGCGATGAGGGTTAGGGTAGAGTGATCATGGTTTGGGTTAGAGTGATCATGGTTAGGGTTAGAGCGTCATGGTTAGGGTAGAGCGATGAGGGTTAGGGTTAGAGCGATGGAAGTTAGAGTTAGAGCGATCATGGTTAGGGCTAGGCGATGGAGGTGAGGGTAGAGCAGTCATGGTTGGGGTTAGAGCGATGGAGGTTAGTGTTAGAGCAATGGACGTTAGGGTTTGAGTGATCATGGTTAGGGTTAGAGTGATGGAGGTGAGGAGTAGAGCGATGGATGTTAGAGCTGGAGTGATCATGGTTAGGGTTGGAGCGATGGAGGTTAGGGTTAGAGTGATCATGGTTGGGGTTCGAGTGACGGAGGTTCTGGTTAGAGTGATGGAGGTTAAGGTTAGAGCGATCACGGTTCGTGTTAGAGCCATCATGGTTTGGGTTCGAGCGACGGATATTAAGGTTAGTGCGATCATGGTGATGGTTCGAGCAATGATGGTTAAGGTTAGAGCGATCAGGGTTATGATTACCGTGATGGAGGTTTGGGTTAGTGGGATGAGTATTTTGGTTACAATTCGAACTATAAAGGT
Source organism: Eptatretus atami (assembly GCA_035128595.1). Lineage (NCBI taxonomy): Eukaryota > Metazoa > Chordata > Myxini > Myxiniformes > Myxinidae > Eptatretus > Eptatretus atami. Next base: position 25,471,809 of record CM068966.1, on the reverse strand, counting down.
CAGGATTAGATTGTATACACGAGTCAGAGGGAAGGTTATGGCTGTTACTTTCAATGGGATATTGTATGGTTGGGACACTTTCATGGTGTCAACTTTCATGGTGATGATTTCTCAATTGTGTCGCAAAATCTCGTAAAATGAACAGCGTCAGTTCAATTTGATCAGCTCCATGGAGCAGCAAGCTTAGCACGTAGATGCAATGCTGGGTCATGTTAACGTTGGCAAGTAACTGAGACGAACATGTTTCGTTTAAAAAAATAAAAAATAAAACCTCATGGGCTCGAAGGTGAATGCCATCGATTCAGGTCCATATGCTTTCTGGCATTTCTCTGTTATTATGCTGATGGTGCCCATGAGGACTCATAAATTATCATTAAGTAAACGAAAGACGTCCATGAGAAGTATCCATCCCCCTAGCATGTTCGCATATATCCGAGTCCGAGTGGTATATTTTAATGATGCCGAGTCTCCAATTAACGTGGTATTACCAACGCGGTGCGACACAGGGCACTGACGCCTCTTCAAGCTGTTGTGGCAATTTTTTTTTACAAATAAATGACTGGGTTGTTGAGATAAAAAAGCAAGTGTATAAATTTGTAGTGCACCTTAAGCGCTGGGGGTAAGTACGTACACTCAAAGGTACTTAACCACTTCCAACGGTTTATATCTAATGGGAATAGCATCATTGGTGTTCACTTAATGCACCTGCCAGGTAATCTATCTCCTTAATACATGTCATTCAGATAACTCAGTGGTTAAGTAAGGATGCATTTTACCAACTTTAAAGCAAACCCTTCTACCCCCACACTACCACCTACTACTCTCACTCACTGGCCTCGCAAACCTGATTTGTCCAACCTCCAATACTTCAAAACTCTTCCTTCGGTTGAACTCTCCAACTTTTGTCCTTCAATTCTCTAACGAAGCTCCACTTCATAGATCTCTATTCCCATCACATCCCACTGCATGTTCATGACACACAGAAAGTTGTTCAACTCTTGGAATCGCAGTCCACACATAAAGGCGCATGTAATGTTATCCACAGGATGCATGAGTAACCACTTTCCCAATTTAATTCCCATGAAAACAACCTTTTTTTTTAGTTGTGAAATTGAATATTCGTGAAATCGAAGATTTGAAAGTACTGTATATTGTTTTCCTATGTATGTTTAGCTGTCTGTTTGTCTGTAAATCACCTGCAGGTCACAACTCTAAACCGATCTTCATGAAACTTAACCAACTGATACAGATAGTCAAAAGCTGGAAGCCTATATTGTATCTGAGGTCAATAGGTCAAAGGTCACATACATAATCAATTTTCATCAGATTCGCTTTATATCGATGTATATACTGTGTATACACTAGGGATACAACTTTTTTGCAAAATCCATAGTCCTGTATCATATTCTGATGAGCTTTTGCTAGAAAACAATGAAAATCAATGTTTTTTTGTATTTGTTCAAAAAAGTTCACCCATGACTAACTTTGAAATTTGCATGACTTGCATGACCTTAATTGCTCGCTCACAGCATTGATTGCTTCTGCTGATGTTTAGTTTTGATGGCTCTTGTTTCCAGTGATTTGTCAAGGATTTCAAAGCAGTCTTGCAGGGTAGTAAGGCTTTTTTAAAGTTAAATAAATAATTAAACAGGGTTCTAGTTTTTGGAAATCCACCCAAATGCAACTGAGTATAAAAATTTCAAAGTTAGTCATGGGTGAACTTTTTTGAACAAATACAAAAAAAACATTGATTTTCATTGTTTTCTAGCAAAAAAGCTCATCAGAATATGATACAGGACTATGGAGTTGCAAAAAAGTTGTATCCCTAGTATACACACCGAGAAACATGGGTGGACGGTGAATCCTCGTCGAGATGAAGTCTCGGTCGACCCACATGAGTATGTCTATTAAATACATACTGTTTGAATGTTAGTTGGACCGTGTGTACGTCTTAATTACGTATTATTGGACCATGACTGACGAAGTCTATTAATTTAATTATGGATAATGGAATGTACCATTTAAACATTCGCACCTTTATACCCCTTAGACCTTTTAGAACCCTGTATACCATTTTAGACCTTAAAGGTCCTTTATACCCTCTTAGACCCTTTAGACATTTACACCCTTTAGACCATTTGACCCTTCGACCTTTTAGACCCCTTGAGCCTTTTGACACTTTCTCTTTTGACCCTTAGACTCCTGAAGACCTTTGCACCCTTTAGACTGCTTTGGCCCCTTGCTCCTTTAGACCCATGAGACACTTTGGACCCCTTTTGGCCTTAACTATTATTGAAAAATTCCCTTTGGCATCTTAAAAGGTCTAAAGGGGTCCAAGAGGTCGAAAGGTCGAATGGATATGTTCCATCTGTAGTTACAGGTCTAAAGGATCGAAGGGGTCTTTCGGGTTTAAGGTGTCTAAAGAGGTCAAAAGTGTCTAAAGAGGGTGTAAATATCTCAAATGTCGAAGGTTCAAGTGGTCTCAAGTGTCCAAAGGTCATTAGGAGTCTCAGGCATCTTTAGACCACTGTAGACCTCTTCTACATTTTTTTGTATACCAAGTCGAGGCTCATGTAAGAGCTAATACACAGAAACACATAACAAGGCAGGAGACAAGCTGGGTGGGAGAGGGAAGCACAAAATAGTGGGGGACAAAGACAATGGGATATTGGTTGTAGGGAGAGGGATGGGCAAGGTACACAAGGAAAACAAGATGGTACTACAGGGATTTTCAGGAAGGAAAACAGGGAATTTGAAGGAGGTGGGCTTGGGGTGGATTATTGGGGGTAGAAAACATCGTGGTTTTGGATGGGGGAAGATAAGAGATGGTGGTGAACAGCTGTTTTGAAGACCCGGAGGGAGGAGTGGGATTGAAGAGAGTGTGGGAGTTTGTTCTAGAGGTGGGAAAATGAGGAATGAAAGAGTGAAGGTGAGCAGTGATTCTTGATTTTGGCGGTTTCACCACAAGGGGTTTTTTGGAGGACCTTCAGCGCCCTGAGCAAATACAGGGGGGAGGGGGGCAGATCACAGAGAGAGCAAAAAGGGGGGGGGCAAGTCCTGAGAGGAGACGGTAGAAGACATAAAGACAAATAACCTGCCGCTGGTGAGAGAGTGAGAGACCCAAAGACTCAGCTTAATCGTGGGAGATACCAACGATCCTAAAAGCCTTGGTTTCCACAGCGTGAAGTCGAGCTCGGTGTGAGGCAGGAGCACTACCCCACAGGGTGGAGCAGTACTCCATCAGACTGCAGATGTAAGCTTTGTACATGGTGAGGAGCTGAGGTGTGCCAAGGAAGGACTTTGCACAATGTAGGATGCCCAGTCGGCAACTGGCTTTGGAGGCCAGCTTGGAGATGTGGCTTTCCCAGAAAATATCGTGACAGATAGTGAGGCCCAAAAGCTTAAATGAAAGGAATTCTTCAAGAGGATTGTTGAGAATGTGGATGGGGGTTTTTCCGGATGGTCCTTACAGAGAGACATGGTGAGGGTGTGAGATTTGTTGGGAGAGTTGAATGACATATTCCAAGTGTTTGACTAGCTTGTGATTTTATCCAGGATTGCAGAGAGTGAAGAGGATGCTGTCTTCCGATCAGAGGGATGAGAGATGGTACGGCAGAGGGTGGAGTCATCAGCAAAGAGATAAAGAGGATTTTCCATTGAATCCGAGAGATCATTGGTGAAAACCAGGAAAAGCACAGGTCCCAGAACACTGCCTTGAGGAACTGGATGGGAAGAGGAGATGAGAGAATTCCATTAAGGGCCACATGTTGACTGTGACAGGAGAGGAAGTCCACAAGCCATGAGTGGAGATTGCCTTGGATACCATAAGAATAGAGTTTGGTGAGCAGTGAGGAATGCTAGACCATATGGAAAGCTCACAAAATGTCTAGGGGGGTGGCTCTGATCTCATGTTTTGCATTTAGGACCTCAATCCATTGATTAGACTCCATAAGACCGTTGTGGACTCCAAATGGACCCTTTGGACCACTGAGAACATTTACACCATTTCCATCCCTTATACTTAGACACATTTGACCCTTTAGACCGCTAGACCAATTGGACCCATTGGACCCATTAACCCCTTGAGACGCACACCACACAAACATATATGAAGTCTTCTTGCAATACACAGATTATGCTTTTTTCAGGAAGTGATGTGCAATCTCCACGCATCCCGAGGCCAGGTACTCTGCCAGGTTGAACATAATTTGCATTTATTAGGTCACTGAATGATTCACCAAGCAAAACCTAGAAGCATATTGTTTTTGAGGTCAAAAGTTCAAAGGGTCAAAGGTCAAGGTCACATAAAATTATAAATTTTCATCCGATTGACTTCAAATTTAAACAGGATTTGCATATTGGGTCACAGAATTGGTTCAGCAAAAATCAGAACGATCAATTTAGCCATTTTGACATGTCAATGGTTTCCATGATGACTATTCCACCCCATTAGAATCAAATGAGACTTTTTGTCAATTTATTATTACCTTACCTGAATAATTTTTCAAGATATCATATAGAAACTTATGCAGATTATTTGTACATGTGTGTTGTATACCGTATGCAAGTAAAATCTGGTCCAAATTAATCAAAGGTCAAGGTTTAGGCCAGCCGAAGCATTCAAAACAACTATTAGACCGCAATTGGAAAAATGTATCAGCCAAATTTGTTATGCATAACAATAAATCATGTAAAACACTGGATAGGTGAAATTTTCAAAAATTCCCAAATTGCTGTTTCCATGGCAACTATGTTTATTTGAAATTTGCAAGTATCGTGCTTTGCATGGCATCTTTCTTGTTTGTTTGTTTATTTTGCTTGAATAGGGTTTTGCACCTGGTAGCCAGGAAACAGGAGGTGCAACACCAACTTACTGTGCTCGGAATCCCAAACACCTTATAATCTGCAAGCACTTTGAATCTCATTGTACCTTCGAAAGGTAGAGCTTTAAACAGCTTCAAGACTATAATCAGTGAAAAAGTCTTTGCCTGGCATCGCTTTTGAGGGACAAACAGAATTCCCAAGGCCAAGGTTGCTCAAAAATGATGAAGCAAACACACAAAATACCTTAATGCTAATCACATACTTATTCATGAAAGTATAGAGTCAGAAGAGTCAGAAGAGCATCGAGTCATCCTCTATTG
>CM068966.1:25448505-25460517 GCA_035128595.1 Eptatretus atami | reverse complement strand
TCCCACGAGCTTTACCCCATTTCAACTGGTTCACCACAGCTTGTGTTTCCACAAACGAAGGTGGATGGGAACTACAGTATATTTAAGATCAACCACCGTTTCGGATCTTCCTCCATTAGTGCTACATTACAAAAGTCGAGAATGATGGTGTCGACATCACACCGTTCTGGTGGTATACCATCACGGCCACAATTCTTTCCTTCCACTAAAGACAGCATTGCATTATAATGTTCTTCAATGTCAAACTGACCCATCTTGATGGCAAGGTGTTCTAAGACAGTTTTGACTTTGTCCTGCTCATCTTCTATCACTGGTGGGTTGCCAAGAAATTCTGTAAATGAATGCTCCAGTCTTTAATACTTTGTACATCGGTGCTTCCTTTAATATGACCTTTTTGGGAAGCCTTTTTTCTGCTAATGTCGTTTATGAAGTTCCAACTCTTTTCATGCTTGCAGTTAAATGTGCTTTCTGTACTTCTTCAATTTTCTTGGTGAGGTCGTTCTCCCAAGCATCGTTGTACTCTTTTCTTCAGGCCTTCTTCGCTTGTTCATACTCCAGGCAGTTGCTTTCCTTTGTATCACGTTGATAAGTTTCATAAAACTTTTAGTAATTTCTCTTGCCTTCACTACTCCAGGAATTTTTAGAAAGGCAATTCTTCTTTGCTTTATTTTCGATGTAAATGTCATTACTGCTTGTTGATTAGCTCAGATAAAATGTTCGTATTGTACTGTTGCTCTTTCTTCTGTATCTTTGAGAAGACACTGAAACTGGTTATGGATTTCTGCAGCACATTCCTTCCACAATTGTGCGTTTTCTCTGAGCCCTCCAATCGAATTGTTTTTTTTTTCTTGGCAGAGTTTTACTCTTCCTCGGGCTGAGTTTGGAAGCTGAAGTAACGATACAATGGTCTGATCCGATATGAGTCAAAGTGTGATGTGGTTCACCACACTTTGCTCATGTCTGAAACAGAACACAAAACGCAATCTTATGCTGACACTAATTTTGAAAACAGCATGATCTCACATTGTGATAGCTCTCACCCTAACGATAAACTCACCCAAACTGAGGAGGTACAAACACCATTCGCCCCCATCCACTACACAAGCTATAAAATGTCTTGCTCCAGACTATGATGTCTGCAAACCAACTATATCCAGCAGCAGATGATTCAGGGGAAAGGCTTTTGGCTCCTCGATAGGATAGAGATGGAGAATGGGATGACCTCAGGTAGTAGTGCATTGCCAAATTAAAGCATGAGAGGAAAGAATAGGATTGTACTAAAGATTCAGGAAGGAGATTCCACAAGTGTGAGAAGAGAGAAACAAAGGAGTGGTGAGATTGGATTTTATCAGTTTCACGAGGAGGGGGATTGCTAGAAGACCTGGGGAGACATGCAGGAGTGAAAGAGCAGTGGGAGCAAGAAAAGTTGTGCGAGCTAGCAACTCGAGAGGTCACCAACCTGTCTACAATGAAAAGACACGTGTACAAATGTATATACAAAGACAAAGTACAACTACAATTTGGTTAGATCGGAATTTGATCAGATTGATTCATATAATGGTTTTGTGTTTTTTTTTTTGGTCTCTGATAAATGCTTGAGGAATCTTTTGAAAGTGGCTAGCAATGCACAGAAGGCTGGGAACATATGTTTGGTTGCTAGGGCGTTGTGAAGAACACTGTTCACCGACGGAATATGTAACATTATCTTTGCATGCGTTTTAGTTTGATAAAATGAATAACTTTCTGAGTGTAGTGATGGTTTGATCGTAGTATCTCATTACAACCTTGTCTCATCTGCAACTGCCTTTTACCTTTTGCTTCACACGTTTGACTGAGCCACCCACATTGAGCGGTGAATGGGAAATTATTGAGTTAACATCAAAACATTGATTTTTCTGCTCAAAACACGCTCGGTAAGTGCGCACACAGAAACAAGACGTGAGGTGTCGGCAGTGAATGTAAAAATATACATAGGGTGTTTAAACAGGTCTCCAAATGAAATGCTAAAATTCACAAAAGACACCACGAGGATCTTTAACGTTCACCAACTCGTGTTGACAGATGGGATTCCCATGTAACGTCCATCCAAGGGACAGCACACACATTGATGAATCATCCTGCCTGTGAAGCACTGGGACAACAGTCTATAGCTGGGTCAGTATTGGAACCCAGGCTAGACAGCTTAGAGACAAGTGTGCATACCATCATCTATGCCATACTGTCAGCCCACACAGCATATACACATACAGTGCCTATAGAAAGTCCACACCCCCTTTCAATTTTTTCACCTTTTGTTGCCTTATAGCCTGGAATTAAATTGCATTAAAATCAGACTTTTCCCACCTTTATTTACACATTGTAACTCACAACTTCCAAGTTAAAAAATAAAATCTAAAAATTTCAGATAATTCATTAAAAAATACAAAACTAGAATAACTTGGTTTGATCGGTGTCCACTCCCATGTAAATATAATTGGTGGAAGCACCTTTGACAGCAATTACAGCTGTGAATCTGTTGGGATAGGTCTCGACCGACTTTGCACACCTTGATTGGGCAATATTTGCCTATTCTTCTGCACAAAACTGTTCAAGCTCAGTCAAGTTGAGTGTGGAGTGTTGATGGACAGCAATCTTCAAGTCATGCCACAGATTTTTGATTGGATTTATGACATGCTCTGATTGGGCCACTTGAGGACTTTTATCTTTTTGTCCTTAGCCACTCTAGTGTAGCTTTGGCTGTGTGCTTCAGGTTTTTGTCATGCTGAAAGGTGAACTTCTCTCTGAATTTCAGCTTTCTTGCAGAGGGCAGCAGGTTTTCCTGTAGGATTTTTCTGTATTTTGCTCCATCGATTTTCCTTTCTATCCTGACAAGTGCCCCCAGTCCCTGCTGATGAGAAACATCCCCTTAACATGATGCTGCCTTCGCCATGATTCACAGAAGGGATGGTGTTCTTTGGGTGATGTGCTGTGTTGGGTTTGTGCCAAAAGTAACTTTTTGCATTTAGGTCAAAAAGTTCCATCTTGGATTTGTCAAACCACAAAACATGGCCTCAGAATCTCTGGAGTGTTTCTTTGCATAACTCAAATGGGACTCAAGGTGGGCATTTTTTGAGTAATGGCTTCCTTCTTGCTACCCTACTGTACAGGCCATACTTGTGGAGTGCTTGGGATATTGTTGTCACATGCACAAAGTGACCAGACTTTGTCATAAAGGCCTGTAGCTGTTTCAAAGTTGCCAATAGCCTCTTGGTGGCTTCTCTGATCAGTCTCCTCCTTGCTTGGTCATCCAGTTTGGAGGGACAGCCTGATCAAGGCAGGGTCTTGGTGGTACCATATGCCTTCCACTTCTTAATGATTGTCGACTGTGCTCCAAGCGATATTCAAGACCTCTGAAGTATTTTTATACCCATCTCCTGATCTGCACCTTTCCACAACTTTATCCCAGAGATCTTTTGAAAGCTCCTTGGTTTCATGGTTGAGTCTTTGCTGTGAAATGCACTACCCAGCAGAGGAAACCGACAGGAACAGCTTACTTTATTCTGAAATAACCAGAATCACTACAAGTTAACAAAGGTGGAGGCCAATTAACTTGGTGTGTTTAGTTACATCTGACATAATTTACAATTGCTATTATGGAGGGCGGGGAGGGCGTGGACACTTATCCAGCCAAGATATTCTAGTTTTGTATTTTTAATTAATTTTCTGAAATTTGTAGAATTTGTGTTTTCACTTGGAAGTTGTGGGTTACAATATGTAAATAAAGGTGGAAAAAAATATATGATTTAATGCAATTTAATTCCAGGCTATAAGGCAACGAAAGGTGAAAAATTTGAAAAGGGGTATAGACTTTCTATAGGCACTGTATATACAACATATAATACATATACATACATATATATACACACACACACACACACATACATATATGGTGGTGGTGGAGTATATATGGTGGTATATACATACATATATGGTGGAGCATTTCATAATCCAGACATGTTCTTTGTAATATGGCTGTGAGTAGATTTCAAATTTCCTTACATTACCTGTGATTTTATTTTAACAGGTACTACATATAATGGGCCAATTTAAAATCGAGCAGCACATCTTTATTTATGACACATACATGAAAACAGAGTCACCGAAGAGAGAGCAGAGAGCATTTTCGAGAAGATTCCCAGCATTTTGTGTTCCTGCTTACAAAACAATAAATGCATTCGTGTGAAAGATGAAAGATACTGGATCATTCCAAAACGTGATTAAGGGCTGTTCAAGATGGCATGTTAATGTTCAGGTCCCAACGAGTACGGTACCCTATTCAAGCTGTATGTAACACATGGACAGAAGTCCATGCAAATCAACAAGACGACTCTCAGGTGAAACAGGAAGCGGTCACAGATTTGTGGACGAATATATGATGTAACTAAATTTGAAAGTAAAACGTATATTCATGCCATGCCCATGTTTTGTCTCATACAGATTCATGTTTTTTTGCCTCATGCATATTTATGCTCCGCCCGTGTGATGTGTCATCTCTGCTGCAAGACGGCGAGAGTGGCGCTGCACTCTCTGGCAGAAGGTGTGATTGTATGTGGAGAAGGCACGATTTTTACCATAACACTTGGAGTGTTTTAAAGTAAAGAAAAAGTTGTTTAATCCTGTGCAATTGTTGGTTAAACTGCCTGTAGCATTCTTTATTCAAAGAATCTGGACACAGAGGCCATTCCAGGATAAATACTGAAGGAAGACTTTGGGCTATTTCCTTGCATAACCATCTTTTACAGGCACTTCATGAAAAGGATCACAGAAGACAGTATGAATTTTTAAAACTGTTTTTCTGAAGCACTGGGGGAAAAAAAAGATCTCAGTATCGATGACATAATGTTTTCTGATGAGTGCCATATTTACCCCGCAACATGCAAAGTGAAAAGTGGGGTGAAGCATTTGGTTCACTTTGTCTGTCTGTCCACAGATGTCAGTCTATGATCGAGGAACAACTTGATTTCGATTGAATGTTATATTTTGAACATGAATCAGAAAATGAACCTGCAGTTTATCCGTACTTTGGCTATGAATTTGGCAAATTGTACGGAATCTCGTCTCGCCTGAGTGCACATGTGCACAGAGGAGTAAGGCAATTCTGTTTCAATCTGTCTGCCTATCTGGCAGACAAACAAAAGAGAAAATAATTCCAAACTGGAAACTTACTGTTTTTACGGACATCATAAAGGACACATACAACAGCCATGAAGAACTAATTTATCATGTTAAATAAGGTGATGTAAAAGAAGGTGCATCAACAGTGGTAAACTTCCAAAAAAAGGATTTTTTCTACAACCTTTAAAACGGTTATTTTATTTCAAACTAGCAAATAAAACCAGTCGTTATGCTGACGGGAATATTAAGGGGGCGGGGGGGGAGAGGAGGGAGGGGAGAGTGAACAGGGGGAGTCATAGAGAGGGAGGAGAGAGAAGGGAGTAGCGAAGAGGATGAGAGGAGTGAGAAAGGGGGAAAGGGGAGAGAAGGGGGAAAGCGAGGAGGGAGGTGGGAGAGAGAGGGAGGGAGGGAGGAGGGAGGAGGAAAGGTTGGGCAAGAGAGGAGGAGGGAAGGAATGAGAGAGAGGAGGGAGAGAAGAGAGGGCGAAGCAGGGAAGAGCGAGGAAGGGAGGCGGGGGACAGAGAATCGGTTTGGCCCATCCATCCCTTCAATCCATCCCTTCCCTCCATCCCATCCATCTATCCATCCATTCCCTCAATTCCTTCCTTACATTCAACCATAAATAAAGAATGACACTGCGGGGCACATCACAGGCAGGTGGTCGTGCGGATGGACAGTGCGGCTTGCAGTGTGACCAAGTGGCTAAAGCACTGAAGCAAGTACTCAAACAAAGCATTTGATAAGGAATGGCAAGTTTGGCAAGCGATTAGTGATCGCTAATCTGTCATATTAAACACCTTCCGGAGACTCCAAAAATGTCAAACTATGTCCGAATTGGACAAACGAACACTTTTTTCAAGTTGTTGGAACTGCTGCTAAGTTAAATTCTGGAGTTTAAATTTTGTAATTCAGCTTCGTTTCAGAGATTCTCGTGGTGATGGCATGTACGAAAATGAAATAAAGCAACGAACGCTGGTGTCTCCGGGCGTTTATAAGCATTGCAATGTATCCAGCGATTCATGGTATGATGATCAGGCATTTGATGATATGAATGAGGAAAGTGAAAAAGAAAACTCTATCATTAAGAAACCTTTGTGGTCTGTTCCAAGTCAAGGCATTGTTGATCAGGCCAAAACAAATGTTGAATTGTGACCCTAGCGGGGTGACCAAGGATGAGCCTTGATAAAGTATAATTAAATAAGGCCATTAATTATCTTCAAAAGGGGTGTTTAAATTAACTTAAACACCCGTTTTGATCCATGCACTACTTAGGAGTTCCTTTTGTAATCATGCAAAGTTTCAGGCCGCTAGGTTTCATAGTTTCGGAGTTACAGAGGAGATGGATGGACGGACTGATTGACAGACGGACTGACACACACTGACATTTATTGGTGTGTGTGTGTGTATATATATATATATATATATATATATACATTATAATACCAAGCTTGCACACTAAAAACTCGGCTCGCCATCACACGATCCCTATGAAACTGCTGTGGCACTTAGCGGACATGCCGACAATGTTTGGGAAGTATTGGCGTTCCATAGTACCACTTGCATTTTGCACAATGCGTATTTTTGTCATTCCCCGTGTACGGTCTGTCGTCTGCTACCAGCTATGTTGTACTGCTATCCCGTGCATGTGCACGGGTATCGCTAGTATATATATATATATATATATTTATATTATACACATACATAATATATATGTATATACATACGTGCATGAGACAGGAATGCCACAAAACGTTGCGGCTGGGCAATTTGGTGCTCATCAGGATAACATACAGTCACTCTGGAGACGTTACAGTCACCATCCAGTCATAACCTCGAGAATAAAGCCACGAATGCTGGCATCTCTGGGCACTTTCATGCTTTGCAATGTATCCAGTGATGTGTAGGTATGATGATCAGGCATTCGATGATATGATTGAGGAAAGTGAAAAAAAAAACTGTCGTTAAGAACCATGTGGCCTGTTCAAAGTCAAGGCATTGTTTGGCAGGCCAAAAAAAATGTCGAATTGAGACGCCAGTGAGGCCTAGGTCACATTTGCCACGGCGGCCGTGGGGTCTCCAAAATCTGCGGCCACTAGCAATTATACGGCGGCCGCAGTATTTCCACGGTCACACAATGTAGCAGTCACATATGTTTTTATTTTTCGGGGAGCAGCACGGCGTATTTAGAAATGTGGAGACCGAAAACGTGGGGGTGCCGTACGGTCTTTGATTTGATGTCGCACGGTGACCTTAGGGCGTTCCTGCAGCGGCCAAGAATTTTCAAGGCAGACGCAAGGCGACCGCAGGGGACCCTAAGGCGAACGTGCGGCCAGACGGACGGTAACGAGTGGGTATATATACCAGTTCTTTTTTTTACTGAAATAAAAATATACCAGTATATATAACTGAATATACTATAACTATAATATACCGTGGTGCCCCCAGAATCCGAGCGCCCCATTGTTTGAACAAATTGGAATCCGAACATTTTTTTTCGAGAAAATTAAACTAATTAAAGGTAGTCAGTATGGGATTTACTCAATGATAAGTTTCCTGTCTAACAAATCTTTTTGAGTTCTATGAAGCAGTGTCTGATTGGGTGGACGAGGGAAAGGCAGTCAGGTCAGGTCAGGTATGGGAGCATGCTCCAGAGCACACGAGTATTGGTAGGCCCTGTGGAGAGTGCATGGCAGAGCTGGATGTGGAGGTCTCACGGTGGCCAGAGGGTTGAGTAGGAAAAGACCCAAATAGGCAGCTGACGGTTGGGACATCGGAAGAGAGGATTTCGAAGACTTTGTTTAAATTGAGGGGTTTAAAGAGAATTGGAATTATAAATGCTCAAATTATGTATAGTTGGATTTGTAATTTGACTCGAGGACTATTAGAGTAGAATGCCTTCCTCCTCCTCTGTTCTCTCATTTCAATGGGATTAGAGGTGAATGGGGGAATTGATGTTGCGATGAGATGGATGTGATGCGGTGCGTGAACCCAAATTGATAGTGTGTGATTTGAGTGACATGGTGTGAAGTGGGTGTGAATGTGAAGAAGTGGAACCCCCCCCCCACCCTATCCCCCTCTTGAGGAGAAGAATCGCTGTCATAGCAATAGGAAGTCAGAGGGTATTCAGCTGCTTTGGAACATGGATGCCATTGGTGCGGAAAGAGGTTGTAAAGGCAAAAATTGTATTGGGTGTAAAAGTGTGATTAACTGTTTGAGTGCTATTGGCCACAATCGTGGCCTCAGAGGATCGTGCTATGATCGTGGCCCGCGTCATTGTTCAACAATCCATATTGTTTGTTCCTATTCACGTGTTTGTTCCTATGGTCACCTCCGATGGTTGCCTTATAAACAATGCAGACGTTTTATTCAGTTTGCCTGAAAATTTACTACATTCTTGTCTTGCATACTGGAGCTGTTCGCGGATGCCAGAAGGGCATGAGTCGCTAAATTTTTTGAGACGGCCTGGGTACCCAGAGGAAGACCCAAGGCAGGAATTGCTGTGAGGGAACAGTGCGTGCTGGGGAACCAGAAACACAGGGATGCCAGTAACGGCCCCCTACAATTTGGATTTTGGGGGGTGGTGCCCTCAGCTCTTAGGAGCTCAGGGGAGCCACATTTCAGAGCAGGAGAGGATCCTGCAGAGGGGGCCACACTGCCCAGCCAGAGATTGGGCAGGAACACAGGGAGAAAATTTGAGCACCATGCCCAAACAAAATGAGCACCAGTATGAGGAGCAGCAAGTAAATTAGTTATGTAGAACCACGACAGATGCGGCGGTTAAAGATGAAAGAGAAAATATGTTTTGGAAAACGACAGGTCAAAACAGAGATGCTTCCCCTTCACACAATTTTGATGTCCATGGCCACTGGAGAGAACAGGAGTAGGGTAATTGAGTCCCAAATTGATAGTGGAGGGGAAACAACCTGAGACAATAGGGCTACTCTGCCAGTAAGCCAGGTGCTTCCTCTCAGAAGAAGGGGAGAGTTAGCAGTAGAACCAGGGATAGGCGATAGGTGTTAAAATAACGAGGGGTGAAATATAGCTTTGGGGGACGCATTTCAGGTGGGAGAATAGATATATCAGGAGGGAGATAAGTTTAGGATAGATTAGGGTGAAGCCAGCTGTCTTATCTGCTTGCCGGCTTCAACCTACATCACCCACCGGCATCACTGGCGTTCGGGCAGCATCTGCCCACCTGCATCACCAATCTGCCAGCCTGCATCACCAATGTACGAGTGTGCATCACCACCTGCCATAACCACTATCCTACACACCACCTATTTTGTGCCATGACTGCCAAAGACAGTCCTGCCCACAGGACTTCCCAATGTGAGCCTGTTAGGGGTAAACTTGGCAGTCAGGGGCCAACAAATAAACAATGAACTTTGGGACACTGGATGTGAGGTGACAGCAGAGAAATTGACTCACTGTGTAAGACATTAATAAACATTTTAAAATGTCACAATGAATTATTATGCATCACTCCGACTAGCCACACTGTAAATATGGCCCTTGTTCATTTACATGACATACCAGGGGATAGAACTATGTAAGTATGCATATAACGAGAGAATGCGTAGGACTAAGTATGTGTGTAATGAGAGAATGAGTAGGAGTCTAAGTGTGCTTATAATGACAGAATGAGCTTGGATCACGAAAGGGCTTACTTTGTGTATCTTTTCTTGGTTGCTTTATACAGCTTTCTTTGGCTGGAAGAGCATCGGGAATATATCCATACGAGTGAGGAATCCTTACAAAATATGAACAATAATGAACCATGAACCATGTATGTAGGTACATAATAAATAGCAACAGTTGCAGCACGACCTCCCATTGTTCACAATGTCTCAGGTCGCTCACCTGCAGTGAGCACAAGGCTGCACTTATTTTCGGATATTATTATTTATGGACGCTTGTCCATATTGGTTCTGTGATTTTTCCCAGTGTATCGGCTTCGATGTCTGTCGGCACACAAAATGCCAGCTTTCTACGTCACCCGGAAGGTAACAAACATTAATATGACTCAGTGAGTCGTTAGAATGAGCTTAATGTATAGATACTAGCAAAAACCACCCGTCGCTTCACTGATGGGAATACTAATGGGAGGAGAGAAAGAGGGGGAGGAGAGAGAGCGGTGAGGAGGAGTGAGGGGGGAGGGACTGAGGACAGGTGGGGGAGCGAGGAAGGGTGGGAAAGGGAAAGCAGCGTGAGGTGAGGGAAGGCAAGGGAAGACAGTGTGAGGGGAGGGTTGAGGTAACCACCATTTTGATACGTCCGAATATATATAACTATATTATTATATATATATATATATCGAGAGACAGAGAGAGACAGAGAAGAGAGGAGAGAGAGAGAGAGAGAGAGAGAGACAGAGAGAGACAGAGAGGAGAAGAGACAGAGAGAGAGAGAAGACAGGAGAGAGCAGAGACAGAGAAGAGAGAGAGACAGAGAGAGAGAGAACGAGACAGGAGAGAAGAGAGACAGAGAGAGAGACAAGACAGAGACAGAGGCAGAGACAGAGACAGAGACAGAGACAGCTTTGACTTTTGTATACTCTTATTATAAAAGTATCAAACACACGAGAAAAAGCACACTCCATAAAAAACAAATCCAAAAGTTTTTACAGCAAAAATAAATTCAACAAAAACATACAAACAAAGATGTCTGGTCATGTCAAACACACCACAGAATAATACATATATGCAAAAAGTAAGTGTAATACTTTACACTTTTACAACTGGATTCCATCACAAAAAGAAGCTCAAAACCTCATCAGTTACCACTGATCACCCACAATGTCCAAGCTCAAAAGATAAGCCTGCTCCATTTTTACTCGTGCCGAAACCATACCTTTACAGCAGAAAAGCACATTTACATTTTTCCCTTCAATTTTGCTTTCCTGGTTTATAAATTGCCAGTTTAGCAATGCCAAAGAGAAAAGACAAAAACGAGAGGACTGGTTTACTCTTATAATTCCCCCGATTCCATAATAAAGACTGGAAAGGAAAAAACAAAATTATAATTTATAGCAAAGCTGTTGAAGGAAGAGAAAGAGGGGTACCCATCTCTTACATTCAATAAAAGCATGAGCCACATTTTCAATTAAATCACAAAAAGGACAAAAAAATCAGAACAGAAAAGTTAAACTTATGGAGTAATGTCTGTGTGACCAGAGCTTGATGTGCGAGTCTCCAATTCAGGTCTCCAGTTCGCCCAAGAGTTGGAGAACGATACATTTTGTTCCACACTGGAGTTTTAAAAGTTCCAGCAGGGAAGGTCTTATTCCACCAATTTTTAACAGTTTTGTGAAACCAAGTATACATGTTTCCAGAAATATCTTGGAGATAGCCGTTTTCCCCATGACGTGAAACACACCAATTTCCTCTAAGTTTGAGAACACACTCTCTTGTGTTTTTTGAGGCAATTTGAAGTTCAGGGAAATAGACGTGAGTCTATCACTTCATCCATCCCAGTCCACCCGATGTTTAGTCGATGAAAGGTTTGAATTACTGCTTTCAAGACATTTTCCTCAATTCGAGCAGAACAAATGCCAATTTTTAAGGAAAGTGAGTAGCAGGTAGACAGGCATTCAAGGATGGCTCCAATAGGTCTCGCACTCTGTTCATGCCAACACTGGTGAAACAATGCATAAACGACCTGGAGGTTGAAATTCCAGAGAATAAAGGATTCTGAACTACAAAAGGCTCTGAGCCACTCGAATCCAAACAGCGAAATCAGAAACACTGTTCAACAGATGGAGGCATGGACAGGACGACGACACGATAATGATGGTCACAGAACACTCGCCAGAAGCCGGGTCATCAGAACATTCGACCAGTACTGCTTAATCATGCCAGT
>CM068966.1:25419941-25436910 GCA_035128595.1 Eptatretus atami | reverse complement strand
TCCCCCCTTCCTGTCCAGGCTGGAGTTCCTCAAGGTAGCATTCTGGGCCCTGTTCATTTTTTGGTTTTCATCAATGATCTCTCCGACTCTCTGGAACATCCTCTATATCTCTTTGCTGATGACTCCACCCTCTGCCGTACCATCGGTCATCCCTCAGACCGGCAAGCAGCAGCTTCTCGCTCACGCTGATCTGGATAAAATCACAAACTGGTCCAACAGCGTGAAAACATGTCTTTCAATCCGGACAAATCTCACACTCTCACTTTGTCTCTTCGAAAGGACCATTTAGATAACCCCCCCACCCACCCCATCCACTTTGTCAACAATCCTCTGGAAGAAGTCCTTTCTTCAAGCTTCTGGTCTCACTATCTGCCAGGATTTCCTGGGAAAGCCACATTTCAAACCTCGCCTCCAAAGCCAGTCGCCGACTGGGAATCCTCCATCGTGCAAAGTCCTTCCTCGGCCACCTGAGCTCCTGACCACTTACAAAGCTTTTGTCCGCAGCCGATGGAGTACTGCTCTCCCCTTTGGCTGGTGCTCCTGCCTCCAACTTCTCAGCTTCACGCTGTAGAAACCAAGGCATTTCGGATCATTGGCATCTCCCGCAATCAGGCTGAGTCTTTGGCCTCTCACTCAATCACCGCAGGTGGTCGTTGGTCTTCTGTCTTCTACCATCTCTCTCCACCCGCCCCCCCCCCTGCTTCCTCTACGATTTGTCCCACCACATTTCTGCAGGGCGCTCAAGGTCTGCCAACAACCCCTTCTGGTAAAACTACCAAAACACGAATCACTGCTCACCTTACCTTTCATTCCTCTTTTTCCCGCTTTGGAATAAACTCCCCACTCTATTCATCCCATTCTTCCCTCCAGGCCTTCAAGACAGCTGTTCACCACCACCTCTTCTAATCCCCCATCCAAATCCTCGATATTTCTACCCCGATAATCCACCCAAGCCCACCTCCTTCAAATTCCCGCTTTCCTTCCTGAAATTCCCTGTAATGTCCATCTCTATTCCCCATGTTCCACATCCCATCCATCTCCCTTCCACAGATCTCCTAATGTCTCTGTTCCCCACTGTTTTGTCCATCCCACTCCCTCCCCTCTGTCTCATGCCCCCCTGGCTGTGCGTTGTGTGTTGCTCTCATACGAGCCTCGACAAGGTATACAAAAAAAAAATCGATTAAAGTCGAGAATCAATAAAAACACGGTCACGGTGAGGGGAAAAAAACCTCCACCGCGGCCATGCCAGGCCTACGGCTTACGATTTCTCGACATGAGACCGTGGCTCTCTGCTCTCTCTCTCTCTATATATAATAATATATAATATACTCCTCCTCCTCTCTCTCTATATATATAATATATATATATAACTTCTCTCTCTCCTCTTCTCTCTCTCTCCCTTCTCTCTCTCTCTCTCTCTCTCTCTCTCTCTTCTCTCTCTCTCTCTCTCTCTCGACAGGAAGGAAAAAAACACGGGGAAAAGTTCACAAGGAGAAAAAACGGAAAAAAAGGGAATGTGGAAACACTAAACAGCACGGAGGGAGAGGTACTCACGACACGAAGCAAGGAGCAGCCATGACAGTACACACAACGTACAACAGCCAGGAGAGACACAGAGACAGATATATATATATAATACATATATATGTATATAATACTGTATATACACATATATATGTTATATAATATATATAATATAATATATAATATATATAAAATATATCTTTTATAATACAGTGGGGAGAAACAAGTATTTGATACACTGCCGATTTGCAGGTTTTCCCACTTACAAGGCACGTCGAGGTCTGTAATTTTTATCATAGTTACACTCAACTGTGAAAGATGGAATCTAAAACAAAAATCCTGAAAATCACATTGTAGATTTTAAAAATTAATTTGCATTTTATTGCATGAAATAAGTATTGATCACCGACCAACCAGTAAAAATCCGCTCTCACAGACCTGTTAGTTTTGTCTTTAAGAAGCCCTCGCATCTCCCACTCATTACCTGTATTAACTGCACCTGTTGAACTCGTTATCTGCATAAAAGACAGCTGTCCACACTCAATCAATCAGACTCCAACCTCTCCACAATGGGCAAAACCAGAGAGCTGTCTAAGGACATCAGGGACAAAATTGTAGACTTGCACAAGGCTGGGATGGGCTACAGAGCAATAGGCAAGCAGCTTGGTGAGAAGGCAACAACTGTTGGCGCAATTATTAGAAAATGGAAGAAGTTCAAGATAACAGTCAATCTCCCTCTGTCTGGGCTCCATGCAAGATCTCACCTCGTGGAGCCTCAATGATCATGAGAAAGGTGAGGGATCAGCCCAGAACTACACGGCAGACCTGGTCAATGACCTGAAGAGAGCTGGGACCACAGTATCAAAGAAAACCATAAGTAACACACTACGCCGTCATGGATTAAAACCTGCAGCGCACGCAAGGTCCCTCTGCTCAAGCTAGCGCATGTCCAGGCCCGTCTGAAGTTTGCCAATGACCATCTGGATGATCCAGAGGAGGAATGGGAGAAGGTCATGTGTCTGATGAGACCAAAAATAGAGCTTTTTGGTTTAAACTCCACTCGCCGTGTTTGGAGGAAGAAGAAGGATGAGTACAACCCCAAGAACACCATCCCAACCGTGAAGCATGGAGGTGGAAACATCATTCTTTGGGGATGCTTTCTGCAAAGTGGACAGGACGACTGCACCGTATTGAGGGGAGGATGGATGGGGCCATGTATCGCGAGATCTTGGCCAACAACCTCCTTCCTCAACAAGAGCATTGAAGGGCGTGGCTGGGTCTTCCAGCATGACAACGACCCGAAAACACACAGCCAGGGCAACTAAGGAGTGGCTCCGTAAGAAGCATCTCAAGGTCCTGGAGTGGCCTAGCCAGTCTCCAGACCTGAACCCAATAGAAAATCTTTGGAGGAGCTGAAAGTCTGTGTTGCCCAGCGACAGCCCCGAAACCTGAAGGATCTGGAGAAGATCTGTATGGAGGAGTGGGCCAAAATCCCTGCTGCAGTCTGTGCAAACCTGGTTAAGAACATAGAAAACGTCTGATCTCTGTAATTGCAACAAAGTTTCTGTTCCAAAATATAAGTTCTGTTTTTCTGATGTATCAAATACTTATTTCATGCAATAAAATGCAATTAATTACTTAAAAATCATACAATGTGATTTTCAGGATTTGTTTTAGATTCCACTTTTCACAGTTGAACTATACCTAGATAAAAATACAGACCTCTCCGTGCTTTGTAAGTGGGGAAAACCTGCAAAATCGGCAGTGTATCAAATACTTGTTCTCCCCAATAATATATTATATAATATATATATATATAATATATATATATATATATATATAAAATATATACATACATATATATTATAATATAATATATATATATATATATTATATATATAATATATATATATATATATATATATATATATAATATATATAAAGATATATATATAGATATATTATATATTAATTATATATATGTATAATATATAAGTAATAATATTATATATATTATCAATATATATATGTATACATACATATGATATAAATATATAAATATATATATTAATATAGATATAATATAGGTAGGGGCCAGTGGCGTTAACAGAGAGAATATGATTAATAGCTTTATGAAACAACACACACGACACTTTGCAATATGGCATTTTTTTGTAACGGTCTGAATTGGAGCAGTGTGCAATTACCAACCAAAGCATGTATTGTATATAACCCAGAAATCTTGAGTACCTTTCTCCCTTGTTTTGGGGGAATTTCAACAAACAAATTTTAAAAACAACGCTGCATAATATAAGCGTTTGAAGATGTGCATAAATGTTATTCTTTATAAACAGCTGACAATCGTCATGTGACGTGTGGAAAAAAATTTGGCTCTGTAATTTTGAAAACATGTTTATTAGGGTGCATCAAACGCCCCCTTTTTTGCGAAAGTTTGAAAAACATAACGGCGATAAGATAGATGTGTTCGAATACATGAAAAAACATTTCTCTTTTTTTTTCAGAATTTTCGGTCATCATCTTGGGGTCCACATCGGGGTCAAAGTTCAGGCACCCAGCTCCTGCGCATTTTTCAGAATAAGCGTTATTTTTCACTGTATAGTGATCAAAACTTGTATCTGGTCTTGAAATAATTCTGACATATCGATGTACTGCTGTAACGATGTAACAGTGGTCGCAGACACACATACAGACAGACAGACAGACACACAGAGATTGCTGGAATTATAGATAGATATATTTGCATTTTAAACAACCTTATATCTCTTGACTGTATTGGAAGGTTACCAGTCTGATAAGTAAAAACACCCCTCTTCCCCAAAACAGATTGGCCTTCCAAATAATCTTTAATATTTATTCAGTCGAATAGAATCATCTATTATTCTATTAAGCTTATTCAGGAATTCTTAAATATATGAATAATTATATTCTGGTGTCTGAAAGTCTGGCTGGAAGCAGGAGTCTAGCTTAAATGGAATGTGTGTGAATGTAATGTCCAGAACGCCTATCAAACTTCAGATCATAAATATTCCCCAGCCCTTTGAATTTAAGCTGAAATTCGAATGGCTGCTGCAATAAGGCTATGAGTGATCTCTCCCCTGAACCCCAAAATGTCAACTTTGGCACCATTCTGTCTCGAGGATGACCAGACATTCTAATCATCTTATCCCCCCTCCCCTTTTTTCCCCTGCATATTATATAAGAACTCAAAAAGTCCATTTACGGCAGAATCAGAAGACTGTGTTGCTTATTGAATCTCCTCTACGTACCTCTTCGTGCTTAGAGCAAACTGACCTCCGGATCGGGACACAAACTATGTGCATAAAACTGCCGTCCACTGTAAGGTGCTTGCCAAGTGGCTTAAGCACCCAAGCAAGCACTCCAACAAAATGGTTGATAAGGAATGGCTGGCTTGGCAAGCGATAACAAGCCGATTGGTAATGGACATACTTGCAAAAACCAAATATACTGTACATCGCTGATTTTTTAACATTTTCAGATTTCACTCCAGATTTCAAAAGTTATTTAGTACACATGATCCGATCCTCAAAACAGCAATTATATTTCGATTATAGACTTTAATTAGTCTGTGAGAGTAGATCGTGGAAAATCACATAATATAATGCATGAAATCTCTTCAAGCTCCTAATTTGAAAACTATAGCACTTACAAAAGTGATGTATACAGCAATTCGTCGGTATGATGATCAGGCATTCAATGATATGAGTGGGGAAGTGACAAAATAATTTGAGTGCTTTATCGTTAAGAAACCATTGTGGCCTTTTCCAAGTCAGGGCATTGTTCAGCAGGCCAAAAAAACCCTGGCAAATTTTGACCCCAGGGAGGGAGAACAGGCTAACCTAGGATGACCATTGAGAAAGGGTAATTAAACAAGATCGGTAAGTCCATGTCTGAAAAATGGTTGAGGCCATGTTGGACTCTGGGTTTTTTTTTTACAACTAAAATGGCCTCCAGTCGGCCATCTTTGATCGCATCATGAAACAAAATGATGAGCATATGTGGACCCGCTCTGCTGTTGAATTAATACCAGGTGGGGTTGACTCAGCCTGTCATCCTTCCGAGGTCAGCAAAATGAGTACCAATATGCTGGGATGATTGAGCCATTTGAGTATCCTGCGTCGGAGTGGCGACTCATCAAGAATTGTGCCCAATAGCCCAGAAGACTGCTTCGGCAGCACCGGCGCTCTGTACAGAGTGTGGTCCCGATGGATGGATGGATATGTACACCATCATGTGTTGTCTTTGTGCCAAGTATGAATAAAATTGGTCCATACATGTCCAAGATATTGTTGCGGATGCACACACCCAAAAATCGAGACCAAATACATAAGCTCCTGTTTCAGAATAAGTCCAATGGAGGCTAATAATGCCATTAATTATCTTCCAAAATGGTGTTTAAATTAACCCAAACACCCAATTTTCATTCATGCACTCAGTTCCCTAAACATGTATGCAAAGTTTCAGGCCAATTGGTTTCATGGTTTTGGAGATATGGAAGAGGCACACACACACACACACACACACACACACACACACACACACACACACACACACACACACACAAAAATATATATATATATAACTATAAATATAAAAACGAAAAGCATTGTCTGTGAAGCCCGTCCGTGAAGCCGTGTGACTAAGTGCCTATTAATTGCGTCCTGTTTGAACGTTGGAATTTTGTTTTAAAAAAACGTGAATACACCTGCGAAAAACCAAGGGGGAAAAAAATACACGAATACGCAGAGCATAGAGCCGTGCATGTGGAAGCAGGTCACATTTTATGAACCGCGAATACACAGGGCCCACGAATGTGGTGGTCTGACAGTATATGCAGGATTGTACCTATTTAGTCTTCAATTTGATTTGAATTGAATTTATTTTAATCCCATTCTGAATTCAATTCAATAATAATAAACATCATGGGTCAGGGTCAGGTGTCTGATAAAAGTGGGGTTGCATCAAAGCGGGCCATCTTGGTATTCGGTCATAACTGCCAGCAGATATAAAGTGGCAGTTCCAGTTATGTCTATTATTAATTACATAATACACCACACAAAACTACACAAACACCACACAAAAGTTCTGGCAAGGGTCTGCAAACTCTGATTGCTACTGTTAGTGTTTCTTTTGCCTGCCTATCTCCAGAGATGTTGAGCACTGTGTAAGCACTCCAACAAAATGGTTGAAGTAACTTTTGAAAACGAAACGTTCAATTTTTTTTTATATGTATCCATCTATGCCGAAGTGACGGGTTGTATAATGAAAGAAGATCGTACAAAAAGTTATAATGTGGTGTAAAATAAAATTTCACATTTTCAGTGAGTGAGCACCGCTTGATGCACCGTCCGAGGGACCGCATGGCCAAACGCAGGTGAATGGGCCCTGAACTTTGTTCAAGTCGATCCCTAAACAGTATTCAATGAAAGTACGAATATTGTAGAGTGCTCACCAAGTGACTCAAGCAAGCACTCCAACAAAATGGTTGATAAGGAACAGCTGGCTTGGCAAGCGATTAGCGATCGCCGGTTGGTCATATAAACACCATACACCTGGAGATGCCTGGAATGTCAAGTGATGTCAGAATTGGACATGTGAACACTTTTTTTTATCAGTCAGAACTACTGCTGAAGTCATTAACGAAATTTAAATTTTGAAATTCAGATTAAGAGATTCCAGGAGGTTCTGGCATGTGCAAAATTAAATAAAGCCACGAACGCTGGCATCTCCAGGTCTTCATAAGCATTGCAATGTATCCAGCGATTCGTAGGTATGATGATCAGACATTCCATGATATGAATGAGGAAAGTGAAAAAAAGAAACTTTATCGCAAAGAAACCGTTGCGGTCTGTTCCAAGTCAAGGCATTGTTGATCAGGCCAAAACAAATGTTGAATTAAGACCCCAGTGAGGCAGGGTCAGCATCATGGGGTGGTGGGGGGGGGCATTAGTGGGCCATGCCCTTATTATCAAGCATTTACATCATAGATTGAGTTGTCAAACGGCAGTTTGTGCCCCCCCCCACCCTCCCGGTTACCCTAATGACCCCCGATTAGATTTGTTCTGATGCCGAGTCTGCCAGTGAAGCGTGACCAAGGATGAGCCTTGATAAAGGATAATTAAATAAGGCCATTAATTATCTTCAAAAGGAGTGTTTAAATTAACTCAAACACCCAGTTTTGATTCATGCACTACTTAGGAGTTCCTTTAGTAATCATGCAAAGTTTCAGGCCGCTAGGTTTCATGGTTTTGGAGTTATGGAGGAGACGGACGGACTGACGGACTGATGGACAGACAGACTGACACACTGACATACTGACATTTTTTGGTGTGTACATATAGATACATATCCGTATATAAATACGTGCATTAGACAGGGATGCCACAAACCGTTGTGGCTAGGCATTTTGGTGCTCATCAGAACATCATAATCACTCTGGAGATGTTAACAAACTGGCAACATGAGAGATCATCCACATTCTAGGTGACCACGTGTGGCATCATGTCGGCAGGATAACCATATCCGGTTGGTGCACTTTAGGAATCGGTTCCAGACAGCAAATTTGACAGCTTGCAGTATCCCTGGTGTGTGACCAATCAGTGCCAGAACTGTCAGGAATAAGTTACACGAGGATAACATCCGACCACGACGACTAGCAGTATGTCCGATTTTGTTGCCACATCATTGATATGCATGCCTAGCATTGTGTGGACAACATCTGACGTTCAGGGGACAAGATTGGGCTGATGTCCTCTTTACAGAGGAGTCGAGTTTCCATCTTAACAGTAGTAATGACCCTAGTTGTGCTTATCGATGGGAAGAGGAATGTTATGCTGACCCATGTGTTGTGAAACGTTTGACGTTTAGCGGTGGAAGTGTGATTGTATGGGGGGGGCTGTTAGGGATATCACCACACATCACAGAACCCAGGACACAGTTGTAGGTCATTAATGGAAATTTGACAGGTATTTGGGACTGTGATGAAGTTCTCCGTCTCACGTTCTCCCGTTCCTGCAGGTTCATGGAAGTCACATCACATTTCACCAGCATAACACACACCCACACGACGCACGAGTGGTCACCGACTTCATCGCACAACAGAACATTCTCACACTTCCCTGGCCAGCTGTTTTGTCTGATCTTTCTCCCATAGAACATGTGTCTAATAAAATGGAACGACGATTGTGCCGTCTACAAAACCAGCCGGTGACGTTGGCCCAACTGCGGCAGCCCTTGGTGCAGTTCTGGGATGACATCCCTCAAGCCTTCATCAACCATCTTGTGTCATCAATGGGGCGCCATTACCAAGCGTGTGTCAATGCAAATGGTGGTCACACCAAATACTGAGCTGTTACTGACATTTAACCACAACCCTCTTCAAGCCTCTGGAGACATGTCTTGCACACGTGTGTTGACATTCTCATGTCGATTTCATGTACATCTAACACAAAATGTTGAAATGCCGAAACAACGTGAAGTGTTTGTTTTCATTTCTCATTTCACATCGTTGTAAATGATACACAGGAACTTTTTTCCATGAGCATATGTATATAAGCTTTATATCTATCTATAATTCCAGCAATCTGTGTGTGTGTGTGTGTGTGTGTGTGTGTGTGTGTGTGTGTGTGTGTGTGTTGTGTGTGTGTGTCTGTCTGTATGTGTGTCTGTATGTCTGTATGTCTGTATGCGACCGCAGTTTCTCGACGACCGCCGGTCCGATCTGATTGAAACTTGCCAGAATATTGCTGGGACCCGCGGATGTGCCTTTTCAAGGTTTGATATCAATCGGACGAGCGGTTCCCAAGTTACGCGATTTATCTGTCGACCAATGACAGGACACGGTGCTATGACATCACGAATGACGTCACGAATAACGTCACAATTAATGTTTTTTTTTTGTTTTTTTTTTGCACGATTGAGACTTGCCAGGAATATTGCTGGGACCGCGGATGTGCCTTTCAAGGTTTGATATTATGTCTGTGTGTCTTAATATTAATATTAATGTCTGTGTGTTTGATAGGGGGGGGGGGAGGGGGGCGTCACAATTCAAGAGAGGGGAGAGAGGAGGTGCGAGAGAGGGGCGAGAGGGAGGAGAGTTATATAGATTATTCTATATAATTATAGATAGGCGAGAGAGAGGGGGGGAGAGAGAGGGGGGCATCACAATTCAAGAGAGGGGGAGAGAGGAGTGCGAGAGAGGGGGAGAGAGAGGGGGGCGTCACAATTCAAGAGAGGGGGCGTCACAATTCAAGAGGGGGGAGAGAGGAGGTGCAAGAGAGGGGCGAGAGAGGGGAGGAGATTATATAGATTATCCATCTATAATTACAGATAGGCGAGAGAGAGGGGGCGTCACAATTCAAGAGAGGGGGAGAGAGGAGTGCGAGAGGGGGGGCGAGAGGGGAGGAGAGTTATATAGATTATCTATCTATAATTATAGATAGGCGAGAGAGAGGGGGGAGAGAGAGGGGGCATCACAATTCAAGAGAGGGGGAGAGAGGAGGGGAGAGAGAGGGGGCGCATTCAAGAGAGGGGGAGAGAGGGGGGCGTCACAATTCAAGAGAGGGGAGGAGAGGAGGTGCGAGAGAGGGGGCGAGAGAGGGGAGGAGAGTTATATAGATTTATCTCTATAATTACAGATAGGCGAGAGAGAGGGGGCGTCACAATTCAAGAGAGGGGGAGAGAGGAGGGCGAGAGAGAGGGGCCATCACAATTCAAGAGAGGGAGAGAGGAGGGGCGAAGAGGAGGGCGAGAGAGGAGGACGAAGGGGGGGGGGGCGAGAGAGAGGGGGTCACAATCTTCTTCTTCTTCGTTTGATATGACGTCACAATTTACAGAGGGGCGAGAGAGGGGGAGAGAGGGGGGCGAGAGAGGAGGGGCGAGAGAGGAGGGGCGAGAGAGGAGGGGGACAGAGGAGGGGGACAGAGAGGGGAGAAGGGGGGGGAGAGAGGGGGCGAGAGAGAGGGGGCGTCACAATTATTCTCTTCCGTTTGATATGACGTCACAATTGATGCTGGGGACCTGATACTGCAGGCACGGAGCTGCACATACTGGCCCGCCCCTACGGGCCCGCACTAGTATTTAATGATGTGGATTGTGAAAAGAGCTATGCATTCAAGAGCACGAGGTTACAATGATTTGCAAGCCAAAAGCCAAACTAAAAATGTTGCATATTCATCATTAATTTAATCAAACAATGACCAAAACAAATGGCAAGTCACGTGACCCAAAATGTGTAATATTTAAAATGTGCTATCATGACTACGATTACTTAGTAATTCACAAATTGGTGATTATTAAAATTACTTCGGAATGAGCAATATGTGAAAACATATCTATACTTATGCACATCATAGATCAGAGACATACACTTTGGAATCATTTGTAATTACTTCTTTTCTCATGAATAAAGTTCGATCTCCTTCGACTGTTTTAAAAGTCCATTGTGCTTGCATTCTGCAAAGAGATAAATGACTCAAGTAAATGAAGAATTCGTGATTAGAACGGACTATTTTTATATATTTTTTTAAAGTTTACAGCTATCTAAGTGTTGAAGTAAATATGGCAAAGGGCAACATTATAAAATAAGACGTGCTAGTTACTGTTGCCGAGCAACCAGTTCCAGTGTCAGCTCCATTGTCTTGGGTCACGTGACCTGCAGTGAGCAGAACCTGGCTGCACCAGCCTACTTTTATTTATGGATATTTTAGTTTATTTCATTTTCCAACTGTTTTGTCATTATTTTCTGGAATATTGGCTTCGAGTTTCAGCAGCAGGGAAAATTTCAGCTTTCTACACCGACCGCCTAGAAAGTAATAAACATTTACATCAGTGAGTCAGTGAGTGAACGAGTCGGTGGTTATAAAGAGCTCTATGTATTAGATAACTAAAAATGCATTTTTTATAAGAAACCACATACACATATATGTTGAAAAATCTAAAATCAAAAGATTGGCATGTCTCAAATTTTGAGTATCTCGCCCGTTGAACTTTTTGAACACCCCTCATATTATTAGCAGCAAGCACACAGGGCATGATTGTCATGATTGAATTCACCTTTCTCTACCTCCAACTTCATTTTTTATATTTGTGTGGAGCCTGTCGCTGCTTGGCTGCATCATTTTCTGGGAGCATGGCTGTGCCGCTGATGCAATGCCCCCTGTTTACCAGGAAGCTGGTACTCATTTTGACAACCTCGGAAGGATGACAGGTTGAGTCAACCCACCTGGTGTTAATTCAGTGGAAGAGACAGGGGCTTTAACTCAAGACCCTAACATCTTAAGCCTGCCACCTTAACTGTTAAGCCAACACCAGACCTTCTACCTGCAAAGAAACTCAACTTTGACATTGTTGCTGAAAGACAGTGGTTCAAATCGCTTCCACAAAACGAGGCAGGTGGGGAGACAACGGGGGTAGAGTGCGCTTGAGCTGTGACATGCCGAGGCATGCGGAGATCAAAATGAGCGCACTCCAAGCGGCTGCACGAGTGGTAAACGTGATGATTTGGACACCTGCAGGATTACCCGAGCGCTCCCTCCAGAATTAATCTGTCACACCAAGCAAAGCGCAGCCACATCCTTGCAGTACAACATCCTCACGTCACAGAGCTGAGGATGGAGAGGGAAAACACGTACCCATCATGTTCCTATTGGACATTTGCAACGCCTGTAATATAGGCATTTCTTTGTGAGGACATGTTTATGTGATTTGTTTTTTTCTCGATGCCTTTCAAATATAGCGCCCGTGCGAACACGGCCAGCGATGATGAATGTCTGCCGGCAAACTAAAAACCACCGTGTCAACAAAGCAGAAAATATCCGTGATGTTATGAGATATATTATAACCATTTCGAGAGTTCCAGAGCAACATTTGTGGTGCATCGGTTTTGATTAAAATATAACTTTCATCGTGATGTTTGACAAATGCCAATTGGTGTGAAGTGTTGCAGTTCCGAATGTGACACTACCACAGCTTTTCCGTGACAAAGTGAAAACTCATTTTGTAGCCCAACAAAGTTGTAAATCGCCTTATTCACAGGTAATGGTGCTACCAAAAGATCGCTTACCAGCCAGCCAACGGGCGGTGTTTGCTTGAACGACATCGAATCTTCATCTTTCCCGCAAAACGTTTCTGGTACGACCCTCAGTCAAAAGATTGCATCAGCAATCACTTCAAAAGAGCTCTGCCATGATTATGACATACAGTCAAAGCGGTCATGTTACCACCTTTATTCCTGGCAAATTGATCCACAAGGTGATTCTAATCAATCGCATAAGAGTTATCAAAGTTCCCCATCCACAGACCCACCGTACAAACATCTTCAATTAATTGTATTACATTTTCTCCCAGAACTACATGAGTAATTCCTTCTCAATGTAATTATCAAATACTTCACTTTTAGTTCGCTGATCATGATTGATTCTTCATATACCTACCTTAGCTCATGGCCCATTATAATGTCCAGTGAACATCTCTCAACTATATTAACATTGTGTTGAAGGGGTTCCATATTTTTGCCATTCTGAATTAGCCTTAAAGCAGAAACAGCATTGTCAAGGACCATTGTTGGCAAAGCTATTGTGTGCAGCCTGTAGCTGCTGGTGGCATCATTTTCTGGGGGCATGGCTGTGCCGCTGATACAGTGTCCTCTATTAACATTACACCGGTATTCATTTTGCCAACCTCAGAAGGATGACAGGCAGAATCAACCCCACCTGGTGTCAATTCAACGATTGACCAGGGCTCAAACACAAGACACTAAGATCTTAAGCCAGCCAACTTAACCATTAAGCCAACACCAGGCTTCGTTGTTGGCATAATATTGTACAATGTGAAATAGACATTATTATTTAGTTAATATTTTTAGCCAACTGATAAATGAAGAGAAGGATCCACATAAACCTGCCCCTCATTGATGTAAATGCAGTTTATCATTGTATTTGAAAGCCAAGCTCTGCTGGACAACACACTGCTGTGGATGCTGCTGTGGATATGAAGATGCTGTAATGGGAAAAGCACACCGGCCAACGACAGCAATTTGCATAATGACAACTTCATTTAAACACCTCCCCCACCCCAAACCCACCCTTTCTCTGCTTCCCCTTGTTCCACCCACTCTCCATGTTCCTGCACCCCGCCAATAGTGCTTCTTCCCCTGTCTCTAATTGTGTGGATGTCAAACATCCGAGTCATCCGCTCCAACCTGACAGATCTCTTAAACCAAGCTGCTGCTGATAAACGAGGCATTATCTGTTTCACAGAATCACACAGGACATCCATGATGCCTTCGTGTCTCTCCCTGGCTCCTGACTCCTCCAGTTTGATAACCTGAACACCATCATAGCGGTGGAGTTGCTCTTTACATCAAGAACACCTTTTCTCACTGCCCTTGTACTGAAATTACACCTCCAACCCCCCAAAAGTACCTTTAGGCTGTGACTTCCCCATCTGTTTGTCTTTGTGTTCTACCATCCTCTAAACAGTTATGATTCCATCTACCTCTCTCTCTCTCTCTCTCTCTCTCTCTGACAACATGGACCAACTTTTAACCACTCATCCAAACTCTCTCTTCCTCATATGTGGTGATTTAAATTGTCCCCATGCCAATTGGCTGGGTGTTGGTTGGTACCTCTCTAACCAGCCATGGCACTTCAGCAAAGGACTTCTGTGACTCCAAGGGACTGACTCAATCTGTGAACTCCCGATGGCAATTCCTCCCTTCTGGACATGGTGATGACCAACTTACCCACAAATGTGTGTCTCAGGAGAGTCAGAAAACAACATCTGTCCAACCTCAAGAATGAACTTTCAAAATTGTCTCCCTCCTCGAAGACCTCATGGTGCCCTGTTAAAACTGTCTCTGGTGTATGCTCTCCCTCCATCCCTTCCCTCTCTTCAAATGGCACCACAGCTGACTCCGCTTGGAGAAGGCCAAATGCCTCAATTCTTCTTGCTTCTAAATCTTGTATCCCCAACCCAATTGCTCCATGAATCCAACTTACCCTGTTGCATCCAACTGCTCCTGGACTCTATTGCAGCTGGGAAGTTGGAGAAGTTTCTGGCAACTCCCAACTGATTCTGCAGCTGGCCCAAACAGCATCAGCGCAAGTGTCCAATAAACCTGCTCTGCAGCTCTTGCACACATTATTTCTGCTCTGTTTACCCTATTGCTTGCCATTGGCCATCCTCCATCTGCTTGGAAGCCAGCCAACATTACTACATTACATAAAGATGGTGCAAAACCGTCCAGATCTTCAAGACAGCTGTTCGCCACCATCTCAGATCATCCCCAATCCAAAACCATCATTCTTCTACCCTCGTTATCCCTCCCCTCCCCAACCCCATTCCTCAAAAATTTACAATCTACCCCCCTGAGAGTTTCCTTCTTATCCTCTTGTCTAACCAATGCATGCTCTCCTGCCCCCCCCCCCCATTCCTCCCCACAACCCATTGTTTGTTCAAGTGTGCCTCTATCTTGGTCTTCAACACTACTGTTGGTGTTTCCCCCTCTCTCAACTGTTCCTTATGTCCTTTTGCATCCTGATCTGTTTGGTGTACTAATACTAGTTCTTCCACTATGTATACAAAAAAGTATAAGACCTAGCAGCTTACTTCCAATCATCGGCAACATCCTGGAACCCATGATCACAGTCAACATCAAATCCTTCCTTATCTGTGATGGTCTTCATCTCAGACCATCAGTTTGGATTCAGATACAGTTACTCTAACTTGGACATGCTGCTTCTGCTCTTCCAACAATGGATGGAGTTCCTCAATCTCAGACGTGAGATCAGGTCCGTCTCTCTGGACATATCTCAAGCTTTTGATACAATCTGGCATCCTGCATTGCTCTCCAAACTCTCTGCCTATGGCATCCAAGGCCAACTCCACACATGGATTATTACTTACTTCCTCTACTCTTGTAGTCAACATGTG
Organism: Eptatretus atami; assembly: GCA_035128595.1. Lineage (NCBI taxonomy): Eukaryota > Metazoa > Chordata > Myxini > Myxiniformes > Myxinidae > Eptatretus > Eptatretus atami. The sequence continues at coordinate 25,421,415 of CM068966.1, read as the reverse complement.
TCTCTCAATGGGATCCTCTCATCTCCTTTCCCAGTTGAGGCTGGAGTGCCCCAAGGCAGTAAGTATGTTGGGCCCAGTCCTATTCCTAATCTTCATCAATAATCTTTCTGAGTCTAGAGAATCCTCTTTGCCTCTTTGCAAATGATTTCACCCTCTCCTGTAACATCAATCATCCTTCAGATAGGCCGGCAGCAGCCTCTTCCCTCTCTGTAGAACTTGGTATAATCAGGAGCTAATCCTACATTTGGAATATGTCTTTCAATCCTGACAAATCTCACATTCTCACTCTGTCTCCACGAAAAGACTGTCCGACAAATCCTCCTATCTACTTCCTGAACAATATTCTTGAAGAAGTTCAGTCACTCAAACTTTTGGTCCTCACTATCAGCCATGATCTTTCTTGGGCAAAATACATTTTTCAGTTGGCCTCCAAAGTCAGTGGCCGACTTGGCATCCTCCATTGTGCAAAGTCTTTTCTTGGCACATCTGAATTTATCCACCTCCAAGGCCTTCATCCGCATATTGATGGAGTACTGTTCTCCCATCTGGGCTGTTGCCCTTGCCTCACACCATGGTCAGCTTGATGCCATGGAAACCAAGGCCGTCAAATTATTGAAATCCCCAGGAGAAGGCCAAGTCTCTGGGCTATCACTTTCACATCGCAGACAAGTCAGTTGTCTCTCTGTCTTCTTCTGCCTCATTTATGGTCTTGCATCCTCTGCCCTCTCCGTGCTCTACCCCCCCCCCCCTCCCCCCAATAATCTGCAGGAAGTATTGTTACTAATCTGGAAACCATTCGCATTCACACAAACAGTTGACCCAAAATTTAGTTATTTCGTTAAGTATATGTGGATAGTTAGAATCTCTCCCCTATGTCTTATGGGAATTCCATGTGTGCGCTGCGAGTTTCTTTCTAGTTAGTTTTATACATCAATCCCCTCCACTCCTTCAGCTCCATTACGCACGTGTTCAAGGCCACGGACGTAGGCGGCGTTTCCATCGCTTCAGGCCCAGCAAGATGGAATGTTCCTCTCGTCCAATCGGGGTGAGATCACCTCAGCTCTAACTCCGCCCCATCATCGAAGAATGTCTCCGCTCTCGACACTGGGGAAGACAACAAAAGAGCCTCTCTCGGGGGAGGAGCACCGAGACGCCGACACGCCCCCCTCCTCAATCGCGGCTGGCTACCACGACACCCAAAAACGCTCCATCCAATCCAGAGGCGAGTTACAGGAGAGCGGATCCCTCCACCCCGCACGGGGGAGGGATAAGAAGGATTGCGAGCTGTATCCGTGTGGTGTTGTTCCTTGGTTGTCGTTCCTTGCTGGGCTCTCCTGGTCATCAGTCATCGTCGTGGCTGGCCGGGTCGTTTGTAGGATCCTGGCTGCGCTCGTTGGATCCTGGTTCGTGGGTTCGAGTCCCATTGTGGTGGGTTGTGTTGGGGCGCTCGAGCTGGGGATCCCCGTTCCTGTCC
>CM068966.1:25406377-25419931 GCA_035128595.1 Eptatretus atami | reverse complement strand
AGCTCCACAAGTGCGAGTCGGTAAAACCGCACGAGGCCGCCAGTTACCCGACCAGACTCTGACCCCCAGCTTGCCTATCCTCCGCGGCTGGAGGGTCCAATAAAGGCCAACCGGCTCCATTTCTTTTTGGGTGTGTGTGTCTGCCTGTGGCCAGTCTTGTAAGTAAAACTGTTAAGTGTTTGCCATTGTACATTTGCCTGCATTTATATTCGTGATTAAGTCTGCTCTGTGTTTCCCTCCCTATTACCCCCTTGAAATAAATAACTGTTAAATGTTCCAGTTTTTGTCTGTGTTTTCTTTCATTGACCCAGTATGGTTCGGGCTTGAGAATTTGGAGGCCGATTGTGCCGTAAATTGTTATTTGGACCGGCGCGGCTTTGGTAATTCCCGCTCGGTTACGCCGGATCCGAGCCGGTAACAGCGACTCGGTTCGGACAAAGCCGGCCGAGGGTGTGGCTTCCCCGGTAGCTAGACCGCGCGGCTAATTAGTAAATTGGAATCAGACAAAAAGACCCTAACCGCGCGGTCGAAATATTGGCGTCCACGGTCCATTAAGCGACCAGTCGACTTCAGAGTTATCCGGGGTGACGACCTTCAATTCCGGGTGTTCGGAGGGGAGACTGCCCCACTGCTCCATCTCGCGGTCGTTCCCTGCCCCCGAACCCGGCACTACAACAGTAAGTGCTTCACCAGCAACTCTCTCCTTGTGAATCCCCCAAAATCCAGACTGACTGCTCACCTGTACTCATCCGTTCCTCTTTTTCCCCACCTCTGGAACAAACTTCCTCAGTCTCTTCAATCTCATTCCCCTCCTCCAAGGTTTCGAAACAGCTGTTCACCACCATCTCGTGTCATCCCCATACACAACCATAATCTTTTCTACCACCATTAACCCTCCCCAACCCCACATATTTTCAGGTTTACAGTTTTTCCTTCCACTTCAATGATTGAGAGTTTGTGGCTGTATCCATCTTGTTCACCCCCTTGCTTCCATTCTTCCCCACATCCCTTATTTCTCTGTCTCCCTCTATTTTGTCCATCAACCCTGCTGTTGGTGTTTCCCCCCTCTTTCTACTGTTCCTTTCATTTAATTAGGTCCTGATCGGTGCTGTGTTTATAGCTCCTCCACAAGCCTCGACACTGTACACAAACACAAACAAACAAAAAATATACATGAGCAGGCATGTTGTACTTCGTCCCCATTAATATCTCTGGAAGTTGCATTACTGAGGGTTTTTCAAAGCAAAACAGGTCGTGTGAACAAGCTTCAACAAGCTTTCAAAATGGGATCAAAAGGCTGAAGATATCAAAACATTGCCTTCAGGTTAGAAGTGCATTCAAATGCACAAGCTTGCCACGTTCTTGACTATCCTTATAAGAACCGCTTGGGGATGGTAATGTCACCTGCCTGTGATTTCCCAAGGCATACACACCTTCGTGCACGCAGAGCAGCTAGAACTCGGTGAGCTCACTGACACAATTAATAGTCCACATTCACAGTCGGTCAAAATGCTCATTACAAAACTCTATTGCATTCTTCTTGGGGAAATATATAGTTTGACATGAAAGTAAAGGTTTTTGGTTGTTTTTTTAATTTATAAATAATCTTCATCATGTAATGCATAAACAAGAAGGCAATGACAGGGAACCTAAAAATTCATTTCATACCTATCCTTCTCAGCTTCTCTTGAACAATTATTTAAGCCACTTCAGACAATGTAATGCGGCAATAACCTGGTTTGGGTGTTGTTTTGTAGGCAGCTGACGGTTGCTTCATTTTCTGGAAGCACAGCTGTGCCACTGATGCAGTGCCCCTGCTTCCAGTCAGCTGCCACTCATTTTGCTGACCTCAGAAGGATGAAAGGCTGAGTCAGTCCGTCAGTCCGTCCAGACAATTCTCTGTGCAGAGCGTTGTGCTGCCTAAGCAGTCTCCTTGGCTATTGGGCACAATCCTGGACAGGTCACCACCCCAACACAGGATACCAGCAAGCTGGTACTCATTTTGCCGACCTCGGAAGGATGACAGGCAGAGTCAACCCACCCGGTGTTATTTCAACGACTCAACAGGGGTTTGAACTCAAGACCCTAAGATCCTCAAGCCAGCCACCTTCACCGTTAAGCCAACACCAGGCTCTACCTGGTTTGTTGATGCTGCTAGAGAGACGGAATGTTGGCTGGTTAACTAACAATGATATTGCGATGGTTTCAGATCAGCCTGGTTGCCGTATCTGAGAGTGAAACCATGCTTAAATCAAAATCATGTGATCATAAATTAGCATCCATTTTGTGTTAATTTTCTAAGTACTTTCCGCTTTAATTGACGAATAACAACAACTATAGGTCATCCTTATGGCTTTAGGAACTCGACGTTAACAACAAAATCATTACAAACAACAAATAATTATCTTTGTCCAAACCACTAACAATCTGGTATCTAGTTTGCTGTGATAACTATATACATGTGATTAAACAACAAATTGTGGCACAAAAACACACACACACGTGCTACACATGACACAAGATGGCGGCAAGGGGAGGTGCTTTGTCCCCTCCCCTCTCCCCTGGGATGGAAAGGACAGAGGGCCATGTCAAATCCAACACTTTACAACAAATTAATGTTAACATGTGCCCAGCTCATTATGTACCAAACCGGAGGGAGCAGACCTCGTCTGAGGTGACACACAAATATATGTATATGTACACATCGGAATATTGGAGGACATGTTGATAAGTATTTTTCTCCAAAACAGTTAAAGATATTTTAATGAAACAAAGACAGATACTAACATCAATCTGTATTCTATCACGGTACATAGTTATTTCTCAACACAAACACCACTGTGGTCAAAACATTTCTGCCCATGTTGGAGTAGTTTTGTGATGCCATCACGATAGATCTGTGCATCCTGCTGACTTGACCAGCGCTTCACAACAGCCTTGACATCATTGTCAGAAGAAAAATGTTCTCAACGAAGCTATTCTTTAAGTTTGGGGAAGAGATAAAAATCGGATCGAGCTAAGACGGTGCTGGACTTGTTTTTTTTAATCAAAATAAATAAGGTTGGAGAACTATGTCACCCAATGCTGTAAGAAACCGAGGAATGTCCATAAAGGATATGACACTCCCAAAATATCTGTCAACTCTAGATTGGTTTGCTTCCTGTATACAGTCATTTCAATATGACTGTGGATAATCATGAGAATATCCGATAGACCACAACAAACCTTTGCAAGAATCTGCCAACAGAAGAAATGCAGTACAGTTGTCTCTCTTGATCAGATGACAAACAGGAATGACGTTTAGTCAGAACATGAGACTTACCTGGTTTGAAGGTCTTATTCCAAGTGGCCATCCAATTACATTTCATCCAGATGAACAAACAGATCAGCAGCAGATTGTGTATTTGTTGAATGTGCAGGTATTGTCCATAAAGAGAAGAGCGATGGTACGGGTCAGAAATTCCTCTTCGTCCCATGCTCTATCCATCAGGATTAGGCATTTTGCTACGAAGAGGACATATGTGGAGCATATGCACAAGGGAATGATTGAATCAGTAGCATGACGTGAATACATAGGGTATGATACAAAAAAAAATTGTCAAATACTCGAAACATTTAGCGATAAGAGTTTGACTGAAGATTGGTGGCTTCAAACCGTAATGACAAAAATGCTTCATTTCGGATGGAATTGTCGGAGAATGGCTCAGGATTGAACATACATTGCTCGTTTACCTTAGGCTGTGTTGTCCAATTCATAAAATAACGTTTATATTTGGAATGTAGAATCATTAACTGCACGTTAAGCAAGAATCAAATGGATTCCTCTCAATTATTTTCCACGTCTTTCAACACTCTCAATTTTCATTTCCTTTTTGTCACCATGAGCTTTCCCTCAGCCGTATCCCCAAGGGCGACACTAAGTCTAATAATGGAGCCTTGTCAAGGAACACATGAGAAAACAAGGAATAAGAGCAGCAGGCTTTGCACATCACGGGTCACACTCTGTCTGACATGAAAGAATCAATAACGTGCTGTGATTAAACACACACCAATATTACAGGCCCGTGTTTATGTTGCGTGATGGGCCGTTTCGAATGCAATTAGTAAGTAAGGCAATGTTGTTCTCGTCTTCGAACTCGCAATCTCGATTCCTGTGATACATACATCCCAACAATGAATGTTCATAGATATCTGAAGAATAATAACAATGATTGGACTCGCCCACCTAATTAAATAATTGTGCTCTTTCGTATCTTTTCATACATTAAGATTTTGAAGATGTGAAGAATAAAATACAATGTTTAAGAATGCATTTGTAAATTGGTATCAAAACCACGCAAAGTGGAGATGAGATGGTGATAAAAAAAACAAACAATCCACACGAATACAGCAAAGGCCAAGGAACAGACAACCTTTTTTCAAATCACAATCATCAACATGCCTTTTTGCAAAAGAACAGAGCCAGCATTACAAAACAAATGGTACAAGTTATGCTTAGTTGCTTATTGTTGCCATGGCAATCATAAGTCATCAAAGCTCTTTGAAGGCATCGAATGATGCTCAACTGCATCCCACAGGTTGTGGGTTCAAATTTGGCTGAAGGAGGCAATGTTACCAATTGGGAGTCTAAGCTTCTGGAAAACAAGCTACAGGGTGTTTCAAAAAGAGTGATGCAAATTTAAATGTTTATTTACAAAGAAACAGAAACCTCAGGAAAGTGAACCAAACATTTCTTGAAATCTTATGACATTCTATTTTCTATCACTGATTGCTATTGCAGTAAGTCACTGCTTGAGTTGGTGAGAGCCCAAGGTCTGAAATTGGCATTTACGCAAAATCCTTGTAATTGACGTTCTCGATGTGTGGCCCCTCCACGGTTCAGACAGACATTGATCCTGACTCCAAAGTTCTGTCCAACTTTCCTGTAGGTCTCATGTGGCACTGCCTAGAGGTAGTCTGACAGCTCCTGCTTCAGATCATCCAGTGTGGCAGGGCGGTTGGCGTAGACAGAGCCTTCGGCAGCCCCCCCAGAACCAGTAGTCCAAAGGGTTCAAGTCCGGGCTATGGGGTACCCAGTCATGATCGGTACCCAGGGCAACGAGGCAGTTTCTCAAGAGCTGCTGCAGGAAAGTGATGGTGTAACCAGCTGCAAGTGGGGGTGCACCATCCCGCATGAAACAGGTCATGCTGAGCTGGTTTTGGGTGACCTTTTGGGCTAGATCATTATAGAACTTCTGAAGCACGGCCTAGTAGCACTCATCATTGATTGTCACCATCCTACTGTTGTCATTCTCAAACCAGTAATGCCTTCGTGTTCCCCATCTGGCATTGAAGGCACAGAAGCATGTGACCTTAGGCCCTTTCAGATACTCTCAGTGATCTCCTCAGGTGGTTCTGACCCCCAGAAAATGTTGCTGTGGTTGTTGATGGCACCGTTCAAGTGGAAAATGGGCTTCATCACTGAACCAAATCAGGTTGATCCAGTTTGGGTACCGCTCCATCATGTCACTGAGCCAATTGCGCGAGATACCGTCCACCATTGAAGACGAGATGAGAGAGGTGAACCATCTTCAAAAGGTTTTGAGGGCTAACGGTTACCCGGACAGCTTGCTACCAAAAAGGAGAATGATCCTGCATGGCCCACACAACAGACTGGGACTGAGAGAACAACTCAGGGATTTTTGTTTTCTTCGTTTTATACCGGGTGTATCGCAGGGGATCGGCAGAGTATTGAAAATGGCAGGAGTGATGGTAAGTTTAAACCCGGTCTTCACTCTCAAGAAAGCCCTTATGAGGGTAAAGGACAAGTTACCGACGAAGGGCAGGGTGGGGGTGGTGTACGTGATACACCATGGTTGTGGAGTCGAGTATGTGTGAGAGACAGAGACGACCTTAGGCCAACATATTGCTGAACACTGCAAGGACTTTGAGTGCAATTATGCTAACAGGTCTGCCATTGCCAAACATGGGCTCAAGGCAGGACACGCACCTTTATGGGATAGCGTTAGCATTTTGGCATCGACCCTGAACAGGACCAGAACACGGATTCTGAAGGCTTGGCATGCAGAGGAAATGGTCACATCGATCACGCAGGAGTTGGTGGATTCACCTTTAACGTTTGGACCTCTCTTGCATAAATGCACCGGGGAATCCCGCACATTGCATGGGGATTCCACTTAGTGCGTCATCCGGCTGTGGGGTCAGGACTAACCCACCTCTTTTCCACACATGGCCACGTTTTCACTGTTGTGATTTTACTTATTACATGCATTTAGTGGTATGCTTGATGACTCCTGATCATGTTTACTTGCAATGACAGTGACTGATTATTTTCTGATGTTATCTGCAATGTTGTATTTGTGCAATCTGGTTTACATGAGTGTTTTTCTTTGATTTGTTAATGTGCGAATGGTTTTTAAATTTGTTAACGGTCACAATGCGCAAGTGACGTGACACATGCATCGATTGGCTGTCCAGCTTGGCCCACCCCACCTTTGGGTATTTAGGGGGATGTTGTGATGTTCATCACTCTTGAGAAAGGTTAACGGTGCATAGTGCGTTGCACATGAGCTTGGAGGGACTCTGCGTCCGCCGAGATGGGCCGCATATATAAAAAGAATTGGAGAGGTCCGTTCAAAAAAAAGAAAGCGAGAAAGAAAGCGCGCGAGGAGAGAAAGAAAGCGCGCAGGCGGGAAGCGAGGAAGCGGGCACGCGAGCCAGAGAGGGAGCGCGCAAGCGGAGAAGCATGCGAGCGCACAAGCAGTGAAGCAAGCAAGAAGTGGGCAAGCGAGCCAGAGAGGAAGCACGCGAGCGAGAAGCGAGCAAGAAGCGGGCAAGCGAGCCAGAAGGGTGCGAGCGCACAAGCGAGTGTTGTGGTGCATGTGTGTGTGCGTGTGCGTGTGTGTGTGTGTGTGTGTGTTGTGTGTGTGGTTTGTGTGTGTGTGTGAGCAGCGCCGACAACGAGTGCGGCACGGGTCGGTCACAACGAATGTGGTGCGGGTCAGTCACTGACGGACCGTGTGGGTCACTGGACGTCACCAGTTTCATGAAGTGGTGAGGAGCTGCCCGTGTCGCAGCACCAGGGTAAACTCGCGACAGATGATCTCAGTACCCCCCAGACGTCGATGGCATTCAAGGCTGTTGGCGAGTGGTGCACGGCAAGGCTGGGGTGCTGGCGACGGACAAGACACGCACACACACATTTCAGGCCATTATCACTTCACAGACAACTTCTCTCTGGTGAGCGAGCCGACTCTTCTCCCCCCCCCCCCCCCCCGAATGATCTGCTGGGTTCCCTTGTCTGTGTTTAGTTGTACGTAAGTCAACCCCCGATAAGCATCTGCTCTTTGTCTCTTTCCTGTCATTTTCATTGATTTTGCCTGATTAACTGTTCATTTTGATTGCTTTGGAATTTATTCCTTATTTACCTCAGGAAATAAAAAGTTTCTTTTTATTTATAAAATTTTTGACTTCCAACCTGTCCGTGTTTGTCCTTTCCTTCCATTGGTCTAGCATTGTCTGAACCTCGATAGACTGGGAGGTAAATTACCACAGCTTTGACCAAAAATAGTCGGCACGCACAGCGGTTAAAACGCTCGCCGCCCTAATTAAAATATAATCAGATAATATGGTGCTTTGCCGAGGGCGCGCTCCCCGCTCAGTAACCACATGACCTCTAGTTAAACGGAATAATTAGACGGTGGAACTGGAACTCGTGGTTGACTGGTGGCGTTCATGGTTCTAAAACAACCCACCGTACCACAACGTTAATTGTGAGCGTGGCCCCAGGTCCGGCTCTTCTGAGGGCAAACGGGGATTTATCCCCTCTGAGTGACAAGCTGGTGTTTCGGTACCCGTGGCCGCAACAATACATATATATATATATATATATATATGAATCCTGGTGTTGGCGCATGGTTAGGGCAGCGGCTTGGGATCCAAAAGTCCTGAGTTCAAGCCCCGTTGGGCACTGAATAATACACCAGGGGTTGACTCAGCCTGTCATCCTTCCGAGGTCGGCGAAATGAGTACCAGATACTGGCCGGTGTATACCCGGTTAAAATAGGTGTACCATATCCCTGGTCGTAAGAGGCGACCAGGGTTGCGTCAGGAAGGGCATCCGGCGTAAAAACATGGCCAAATCACTATGCGGATCATACGGATGATCCGCTGTGGTGACCCCTACGGGAGCAGCCGAAAGAAGAAGAAGAAGAAGATAATATATATTGTTACGAATCTGCCGCCCGCCCAGCGTGCGAACGACCGCGTCTAACCAATAGCGGTCGCTTCGCCCACCGAACGGACAATTCAGTCGCGACTTTCCGGAACAATACCGAAAACCAGTCATGGGTGTGCTCCAAGCACACCATAACCTTGTCCCCACCCTACCCGCGCTACAGGGTCCGTTCGCCAAATAATAGATTTACCTAATTATTTGCGCGCGGTAGGTTTCCGAGAGATTGTACCTCAGCGAGGTCTGCTCGGACACGAACCGCTTATCCGTTCTGGGATAACCGAGCGGGGTATTATCGCGAGACCTCGCTGGACCCAATTCTTTTATCGGCTATTAAAAAGCCCGTATTATTCCGAAAGCAAGATAGCAGTTCAATTGGGGAAAGAGGACACGACGAACGGTTAACATTCACACAAGGACAAATATTTTATAAAACGACACATATACAATCAAGCATGCAGGCATGGAATCAAAACACCAACATGCACGTATACAGAAAAAGCAATGGAATTGGCGGGAAGGGACAAGACACGAGCAAGGCAAGCACTACAACCGTCTATTATTATTATTCACAAGCACTTACACAGTTTCTACTTGACGGGACACGGTGCCACATCATTCACACAAAGAAAAGCAAAGAAAAGACCCCCTCACAGACAAGGAGTCAGACTGGACCCGTGGCCTTTATGTTCAAGGAGCTTGGTTGACCGAAGGAACTCCAAGAGGCCGCCGCAGGTTACCTTCACCCTCGTGGTGACTTGGTTGGGCGACCCTCGGTGGACCCTCTCTACTCAAGCTCCTCACCGACTGCAGGACTCCAGGCTCGAACGCGGCTGCCCACAACTCCGCACTTCCGTGACCTCCACCGACTCGCTGCTCCACCCAGACGAGACCTCCACCGACCGACTGCTTCACCCAGACTGAGACCTCCACCGACCGACCAACAACCAACTCCCTTCGCTTCTCAACTCGGTTCTCTCCACACAGCCCTGATAACACAAATAATTTCCATTAAACAACGCTGGGGAAATCTATCTGAACACACACTTAGCGATATAACTGATCTTGGGGATATCCTTTATGGTGCTCTGCGAATTTCCACAACCGTAACAATATATATATATATATATATATATATATATATATATATATATATATATATATATATATATATACATATATATATATATATACATATATATACATATGTATACACACACACACATACACGCACATGTTGGAAGAATTGCAACTCCAGATTCATATTGGTAAAAGGTAGCAAGTACACTGAGTAGTAAAAAAATGAATTCTTTATTGAAGCCTGACGTTTAGAGAACAAAGTATAGTTATCTTCCTCAGAGGCGTTAAGAGCGGCATGGTGGGAACACCGCATTAAGTTCCATTGGGAATGGTTCTGCGTCATGGATTGGTCCAAGTCCGTGCCAATGAGAGTGCTCCGTGCATTCAAATTATTTTCCCGCTTTTGTTGGCGTTGTAATTGAATGCGTAGTGCTTTGTATGTGGGATGGAAGTCGACATGTCAGTTAATGGAGTTTTACGTCGTGTTTCACCTTTAATGACCCTGTGCCAAGGATGGTGGTCTGATTTATTATCAACGTGTATCTGTGTATGTTTGTGTGTATTGCAAACAAGGATAGCCTGTCTTGTCACCTCTGAGCACGTTGGTGTGTGGTTAAACGTTTGTATGTTTGGCCAACAGACTTGGCTTCGTAGTCTTCACATGGTATGTTACAGATGACATTATTTTTGTCAAATTTGTTCAAGTGGTTCTGAGGTTTTGAGCTGTGCTCTTAAGGTTGCTTGTAGTTTGTGGATGAGGTTAACGTTGTAGTGATATAGTATGTGACTTGTGGTTTCAGAAGCATTTTGTATGTATAGAAGTACTACTGCGTACGTTGGTGTGGTTGGACTGTTGCTGCTGTGCTTAGGTTTCCAGTGACAGGATTTGATGAATGCGCTTGGGTCGTGGTTTTCTCGCAGCAGTTGAGTGACGTTCAGTTTCTTCGTTTTCAGTTATTCATGGTCACTGCAGTGTGTTTTTGCACGGTCAACTAAGCTGCAAACATAAATTCTGTTATGACAAGTGCGATTATGTTATATAGTTATGTTATATAGGCCACTTTGGTAGTCCAATACTTTGGCCGTGTAGGTGGGTTTACAATACACTTGTGAGTGGAACTTGCTGTCACTGTCCCCGGACAGTTGTATGCCCAGGAATGGGAAAGACTCGGCTTGTTCTACTTCGCATGGGAACTGCATTTCTCGGTCATGTTGAGTTGATTTTTGCGTGGAAATGGTCAACATTGCTTTTTTAAGATAACGAAAGTATCATCAATGCAACATAGCCACAACCTCGGAGAAGGATCACCGTGTAATGCTCGTTCCTCAAAGCATTGCATCACCAATTTGGCGATGAGCTATGATATTGGTGAGCCCATCGGCGTTCTTTGATGCTGATGGTATAGAGTGCTGTCGAATACGAAGGATGTTGATTTGAGGCAAAGTTGAATGGGTGACATGAGATGCCCAGAGCCGAGGCGGCTGTTGCTAGCTAGCTCTTGGTCGTTGCTGGCGAGCTCTTGGTCGTTGCTGGCTAGCTCTTGGTCGTTGCATTGGTGATGTACTGTTTCAAAGTCTGCATTGCCAAATACACAAGTATGGATGTGACGAATGAAATAACATCGAATGAAACCATAATTTCAATATCACAGTGTGGCAGTTCTACGAGTACAGGTATTACCGGATCCTTCATAATAAAAAAACAAGTGGATTGTGAGACCAGGAGTCCTCTGGGATTGTTAAGTTTAAATTATGAAAGAATTCTGACCATTTGTTTGTTTTGTGGGTTGGAAAGTATTTCTGAAGACACCCCTAAATAATGTTTCTCCTCTTTGGGTTAGTGCTCATGTTTTATGGAAGACATGAAAATGTGTTTCGTTTATGTCATATATGAGCTACCTCACAGCAAACTCTAATATCAACTAGAAGGGCACTTGATAGAGCGCATACCTCCGCCACGTAATTCCTGATCCACGGGAACATATCGGGCCCAATACATTTTTGAAATATCATGCTATACAGCACCATATCGTTTTTGGCCCGATCTCTCAATGGTGAAGAATCACTTAAAAAATTCTAGTAGTCGGATCCGGATCCGGATCTTCACCAAAATCGAATCAATTCTTCCTTGTCTTACATCCAACGTGTCCACTAAGTTTAATCCGAATCCGTCCTCAACTTTTTGACATATCCTGTACACAGACAAACAGACAGACAAACAGACAGAAAGGGGTGAAAACATAACCTCCTTCACCTTCGGTGGCAGAGGTAATAAAATGTTATTTCTTAGATTAACTTTTCTCATTGTTATGCACCAATGACAAGCTTTACCGATCCATCCAATTCTTTGTTTTCCTCCACACGACGTGTCTGCCCTCCACTGATGGGCAACAACAGTGTTCACCGTTTTCAAGTCCGGTGGATGGGCCATTTGGTGATGATCCAAGCACCTGGAATGAGGGGAGATGGGCACCCAAGAAAACAGAAGAGAAAATAAGTAAAAGTAACCATTAACTCGACAAGACTCACATTTGAGTAAAAACATATAAATTTGGGTGAATTATTTCAATCAAACGAGATATTGGGGTCCACTATTATCAGATCAGACTCTTTTTCTGCACGGCGTTTGCACGCTGCCCACGAGGCGGGCATGGCATGAGGCCATTGTCTATAAAAATTGGCTGCTGGTTCAGCTCTCCCTACGATTAATGATTCTGAAACTGGCAACTGAACGTGTAAGCAGCACAACAATTTCCGCTGACCCATTCTTACTCGACACTGGCAGATGTCCATGATTGGATCCACAAGGAATGACAAGCCAAATAAGTAAGCAAAGAGCACCAAGAATATAATCAAGCGATGAGAATATTGCAACCTTGGGTCACGTGTTGATGTTAAAATTCACAATTGGTTCCTTAGCAAGAAGGCAAGTGCTCAAATAGCAGAGATAGCACGATCGCTCAAGAGGGAGCCACTGTCTCTGAACCCGTTGCAGCATCAAGTCTGCAGATCTCTGCTGACACGACTCGATAGCCTGATACGATTCCTTTTCCATGTTGATTCAAAATTAATTCCGCATCATCAGACCTCAGGGCGAGGCTGATGATGGATGACTTCGGCAACCCAAGTACCCTGCCTGAGCAGTCACCGAGTCGCATCAGTCGTGTCAGGGTTTTCTCACGTCTATGCGATTCCCGTCTGCTTTCTGTCGCTGCCAATTCCATTTCAATGTGGTCGCTGGTTACAACGCAGGCTGAGCCTCGGGCCAAATGCTTCTGCAGACAGTGAGGTGAAATAACTACACCCGACCGCAACCCGCTCACCCACCTCCCAACCCTAGGAGATATTACCAGCCCCAGGCAAACATTCGATCTTCTGGATTTTTTGTTCGAATCAGCAGGAGCAGTTTTAGGGGACGCTTCAGTAGGATGCATGTCTTCAATCTGAATGGAAAGCTACAATGCACAAGGCAAATGTTAAAACATTGCAACTTAAGTTGTATATCAGAGCCTTTAAATGAATAATAATTCCTCACGACGAGGGTGGCATTCCCTCGGAATCACAAAGCAAGATTCTCGTTTTGCTGCACGAATCCAAGATTTTGTACTCAAACAGTGCCAAAATCAATTTTCCCAGGAAAGAAAAACAAGACGAAAGTGTGCGTCGTTTAATAGATTCTACCTTTCACTTGTTACATTTTCCAAATTGGTTTCATTAATAATAAGAAGTCAGGGGGAAAACGGCCAAGACCATTAAGCTTTTAAGTTCGAATGAGCTATGATGGGAGCAAACTCATTACAATGTGAGAGAGCATTGCAGCTTCCAAAGCGAGCGCAAGCACTCTTTGGGCCTCAAAATTATATGTCTTGTGAACCGGTCTTCCCACTGCAGGGGAGACATGGAGTAGGCTATTTGAACCAAACAACTTCAGTATCATGAATTTCTGCTTCATCCAGTTGAATATCAGAGTTAATGACAGTGGCCTGGTAGGGGTTTTTGTTCACTGATGTCCTCTGATAATAGAGGAGATTCGTGCGTGCCACACGGGGGAAGGCCATGGAAAGTGGAAGAATGAAAACCTGATCAGGCGTGCGTGGCAGCGAGGTTTTGCAGCAGAAGGCATGGCATTAAGCATTCAGCCGCAATTAACGTAAATTACCCGGATAGTGTAATGAGCAAAATGCATGCGATGTAGATTATACCGAATATAAAAAAGAGAAAAAAAAATTTTGTAAAGCAAA
>CM068966.1:25387501-25398572 GCA_035128595.1 Eptatretus atami | reverse complement strand
CACACACACACACACCTGAGGAAAATTAGAGATAGCACAGAGAGATAGAAACAGTTGAGGATTAACGACCTCTCAATACCTGGCACAGCCGGCAGACCTGCACAACACAGAATGGTGAGGAAAGGGGAGGAGGGAGAAATACTGAGGGTGTCTAGGGTGCGTGTTTGAGAGGTGTAAGTGTAATGTGATGTGAGGTGCGGCATAGTGTAAGAGGAAGAATGTGAGGTGCAGGTCAGGTCAGTTCACTCTTCATTTCACTGTCGGGTTTTGCTCCGAAAAGAACAGTTTGTCGGGCTTCCCCAAATTGATTTCTCTTTTGCATCCACAGTAGATGAGAGACAGATGCTATAAGAAAGATGCGTGAAAGAAAAGATCCCACCTTAAATCATGTAAGAGTCTGTTTGTGTAAGTGTCGCTGTAGGATGCAACCTAAATGAGTGACGTTGAAATGAAAGCAGTCCTGGCTCGCAGCAGCAATGTGTGACCCCACACCTGGTCATGCTTACTCGACGCTTGTCCTTGCACCGCCCGTCTCCCCGGAGATGTCTGATGTCTGGTGAGCTCTGGCATCTTCTTTTCAGCTCTGTCCCCGGCGATCTCTCTGTGATGCTCTTGGCGATACTCCCCAGCTCTGTCCCCGGTGATACTGCTGCCCAGAATGAGCTGCGTATGCTCTTTTTGTGAGCCCCGGATGAGGGGAGAAGCCAAACTTCGGATAAAAAGAGGCTCTCAGTGAAACTGAGCCTCCCCATTGGTCCATCACAGTTGTAGCCATGCCCCACCAGGCCCCGAGTGTGAAATCCAGCTCAGTCACTCTCCAACAGGGGCATGAATAAAAGCTCCAACTTTTACATGGGGCCACGGTTTATGGAGGTGCTCTCTGGACCCGAATGTGTGCTGACCTCCATTCAAATGTAGGATTTTAGGGAAATCCCTGTGCTATCGAGAGTTCCTAAAAAGAAGTGCAGCACATGTTCGCGCTTCGAGTTCTGCCCCAAAATAACCCGACGTTTGTCTCCTCCATATCCTCCGAGGCTGTGGTAAGTGTTCCATGAACATGCGGCAGTTGCGGCAGTTTTAGAGCAATGGGAACACGTGGCATTTGTCGTGAGGTAGGATTGTAACGTGGCATTGTGGGGAAGAGGTTGAAGTTCCTTGTGACGAAGTTGTGAATAATGGTCACGTTTGTAATGGAAAATGTAAGCGTCGGTTGTTGCGGGTATTTTTTAGTAGTCGTATGAAGTGGTTGTGGTGAGCGTGGTATAGTATGGTCAGCAGAATTAAGGTCTGAGGGAAAATGGCAGTTGAGAATTGGTGCGCAGGCACTCATGGTGCGCTTGCTTGGTTACTCTCAGTCTTTACTGATTTGCGTGCGTGCTTGCGTGCTTCGTGTGAGAGAAAGGGGTGTAGCAAAGGAGTGGAAGAACTGCAATCGTTGAAGATTGAAGAGATCTAACTGAAAGAGAAGGTTAAATAACTTTAACTGAAGGAGTCCCACGCAAGGCATGGTGAAAGAACGCAAAGATTGAAGGTTAAAGAAGACTAACTGAAGGAATCCCACGCAACACATCTTTCCCTTTTACCCACAAGACCAGTGGTTCTTAACCTTTTTATGTGCTCATACCCCTTGAGCTTTCATAATATTTCCCCATACCCCCTGTCTAAAATGACTTACGGAAATAAATGAAATTATAATAATTTGATTTGAAATTACAATTGTAATGAATATAATTTCTTTTATTACAATGCGTTGAATACATACAAATATACTGAATACAAAAATAGCCTTTCAAGTACAACCGTACTTAAGGGGCTGTCACACCTAGACGTTTTAGCCAGCGTATGGCAAGGTCTCAAAATGTATGTAAAACGCTGTCGTACGCTGAACTATCGATGTTTTTTTTTTTTTAAGTTTTGGGCGTATAATAATGTGTGGACGTATGCATAACGTATTAGTAACGTACACAGAACGTTTTAATCACATATAGATAACTTATACCACGAATGCTGAGCGTGTTGTCGGCGTTCACAACCTATGCCCAACGATAGTCTAACTTATGCATAGCGCGCGGCAGCGTATCGCCGACGATCACGTGGCGTAGGCTATTCATAGGCTGCGGCTCGACGATTCAAATCATAACCGCAATAGACATCGAGATGTGTGAAGCCGCTGTCACACCTTGATGTTTTAGCCAGCGTATGCCGACGTATGAAAAATGTGCCAAACCAAGCTGGCACACGTCGAATACGTTATGGGTAAGTGTTGTATACGTTAAGAGCAAGCTGGCATATGTCGGAGTACGCTGGCACACGTAGTAGTATGCTGGCATACGTCGTCATACGCAGAGTACGTCGAGAAATCTTCAGCATGTTGAAAATTTCTCGACGTACTTGGCGTATGACATACGTTCCGCATACGCTGGCATAAGTTGTAGGCATGCTACGCGATCATTGACACACATCGACATACGCTACTTGTAAGTTACTCATAAGTCGAAAAACGTCGAGGTAATGGTTAGCGTCAGTGTTCCAGACTCCCTGGTTTTTTTTTTTTGGTTTTTATCTTGCCAAAACGAAGTTTTGCAAGATATGTTAGTCAGTCTGTATGTTTTTTTGTTTGTTTGTTTTTTTGTTTTGTTTGTTTGTCTGTAATCACGAAAAAAAAATTCTGCAGACCACAGTTTTCATTGGAAATGTTTGTAACTTCGCATATCAGAGGCCTATGGAGGTCCCTTTCAGGCCATAAAATTTTGAAGGTCAAGGTCAAAGGTCAAGGTCACTGTCGCAAATCAGGGGAATCGACAAAACCCTTATTTTTTTGAGTAATTTTGATCGGATCGTTTCAAACTTCATGGGAATATAGTTCATGGTCTGCCGCTCAGCTGATTAATTTTTGGTGGCGATTGGCCTTGACCTTCATTGTTTTTTTTTTTGGTGTTGTTTTTTTTATCTGTAATCACGTATAAATCACTCTACAGAGCACAGTTTTCATTGGAAATTTTTGTAACTTCGCATATCAGAGGCCTATAGAGGTCCCTTTCAGCGCATAAAATTTTGAAGGTCAAGGTCAAAGGTCAAGGTCACTTTGTCGCAAATCAGGGGAGTCGACGAAGCCCTTATTTTTGAGTAATTTTGATCGGATCGTCTTCAAACTTCATGGGAATATAGTTCATGGTGGCATTCAGCTGATTAATTTTTGGTGGCGATTGCCTTGACCTTCATGGTTAACGCCTAAGGTCAAACATATTTGACCCCAAGGTCAAATTTTCAAGTTTTAGGAACCTATCGTGTAGTACCTCAAATTGAACACCTCGATGAGTGCTTTCTAGATATATCAAGCTTGAGACATTATGACGTGATTTGGTGACGTTATGAGGCAAACGCATATTTTTCATGGTTACTCTGTAGAACGATTCTCATCGGAATCTCTCGTAGGCAGATATTCCTCAAGGAGTCGCTCCTGGTGGATAGCAGCTCTGTTAACCTCAGTGTGACCTTAAAGAAGTCACACGTGGTCACCTTTTGGCAAGATACGGATCACCCTACGGGTGACATTGGTTTATTTTATTTTTTCTTCGGTATGACGGTGATGTTGACACTTCGATTTCTAGTGCGGTTATGATTTAAATCATTGAGCGGCAGCCTATTAATTATATTACATTATAACCGCACTATAAATCGAAGTGTTACATCACCGTCATACCGAAGAAAAAAAAATTAAAAAAAACCAGGGAGTCTGGAACACTGACGCTAACCATTCCTCGACGTGTTTCGACTTATGAGTAACTTACAAGTAGCGTGTGTGGACGTGTGTCAACGATCGCGTACGTGCCTACAACACGTTACTCATAGGTTAGAAATAAGTTTCGGGTACGCTAAACATTACCTCGACGTGTTTCGACTTATGAGTAACTTACAAGTAACGTGTGTCGACGTGTGTCAACGATCGCGTAACGTGCCTACAACTTATGGCCAGCGTTATGCGGAACGTGTGAGTCATACGCTGGCATACGTCGAAAAATTTCAAGCATGGAAAATTTGTCTAACAGCTCGGCGTACTACAACGAATGCCAGCGTACTACGACGTATGCCAGCGTACTACGACGTATGCCAGCGTGCTCTTAACGTATACAAACTTACCCATAACGTATTCGACGTGTGCCAGCGTTTTAGCCAATTTTTCATACGTCAGGCATACGCTGGCTAAATCTTCAAGGTGTGACAGGGCCTTTACACAGTACACCGACAATCAGACATATTACTAATGGCTCTTTTGTTGTTTTTCATCAATGATCATGCTGAAACGAGATTCTTTTTTGAGATAGCCACACGCATGTCATCACTTGCATCCAAACGATTCCTGGCCTTGGTTTTGATGTGTACGAGAGTTGAAAAACCAGTTTCACATAAGTAGGTAGTCGCAAATGGCACAAGGACCCAAAGCTCTCTCTGCTAACTGGGGGAATGTGTTGAGTTGTGCACACCAGAAGGTATCTAACTGCATTGAATCAAACTCCATTTTGATTTTATTACTGGCTTTCATCTCAACTAGATCTTCTTTCATTTCATCATTATCATCCATGGAATCTAGGTTGAAAACAAATGGGTCCTGCATCCATCCCTGTGAAACAGAATCTCTCATGCTGAAAGTATCCCTGGAAGGACTGACAGCACCTGCAAATGTTCTTTCATTTCAGTCACAATGAGTAATAAATTTTCTGCATTAGAAACTTCATCAAGCTTTGGAAAATTTGCATAGTTTCCAGACCCAATGCGATTTATCCAGATTGGAAGTTTATTAGTGAAGGCAGACATCTTTTCCCTGGCTGTGATAATGTTCATCCTGTACCCTGGATGGAGGTGTTCAACTCGTTGAGGTGGCTGAATATATCTGCCAGGTATGCCAGGGACAAAATGAACTTCTCATTTTCAAAGTGCTCTGCTATGCCACTGCCTCGCTGTCTAAGAAATTGCTGGATTTCTTTGTGCAGTTGGAAAACACGAGTAAGCACTCGGCCACGGGATAGCCACCTCACTCTGTGTGGTAAAGAAGAACATTGTGTTCAGCTCCAATTTCGTCACAAAAAACTTTGAAGAGACGGTGATTCAAGGCTTGTCCTCTGATAAAGTTTACTGCACTCACAACAATTGACAACACATTTTTCAGTTGTTCTGGTAATGTCTTAGCTGCAAGGGCATGGCGATGCAGCACATAGTGGGTGACTGTGACGTGAGGCACCTCCTTTTTTACACGGGCAGCAAAGCCTGATTTGTTTCCAAGCATGGCAGGAGCTCCATCGGTGCAAAGTGAACCACACATGTCGAGAGTCATCCCGTGCTTCAAGAAGAAATCCTTGACGATATTGAACACATCAATTGCTTTTTGGTTGTTGTCAATGGTTCACAGAACAAGAATTCTTCCACCACTTCTTTCTCCTTCACATACCGCACACAATACTAATAACTGACTACAAAAACTGATGTCTGTTGACTCATCTAACTGAAGACTCACTTTGATAGGACTGGCTTTGATATCGGCAATCACCTGCTGCAAGATGTCTTTACTCATGTCAAGAATCCTGGAACAGATAATGTCATTTGACAAGGGTACTTGCCTTAGTTTCTTTTCTGCCTCAGTCCCCAGTACAGTTTTTGCCATTTCAGGTGCACAAGGTTTCACCAATTCTTCAGCAACTGTATGAGGCTTTTTTTCTTGGCACACAAAAATGCAACTTGGTAAGATGCTTGCAACAATGGCTTCTCAATCGGTACAAATCCCTGCTTTGGTAAGGTACCACCACGATCAAATCGTCCCCTTTTGATCTTCAAGGTATTGAAATCATTTCCGACTTCGCACCCCCGTGCCGATTATTAAAATGTTCATGAAGTCTTAAAGGTTTGAGATTTGCATTTGTAAATACTGTGCTGCATCGTATGCACTGTGGTCTCTGAGTTCCATCTTTTCTGTCATGCAAATGAAACCATATCGAACATAGTCATCATTCCACTTGCGTTTCTTGGACATGGCTCGGCACTGAAAATAAATGCACACAATTAGTAACGAAATTTTGAATCAATAGCAAAAGTAGTGACAAAGTCGTACACAAAAAAACAGTGAAATAATATATTCTAGGACTCGGATCCTAGGATTCTTCATCTCTACAAGATGTGGAAAACAAAACAAATAAATGCACAGGAAATCACACAAAATACCGCTTATAATTCAAACCATCTCACAACCCACAGTGATAAGACGGACATCCTGGACAGCAGGAGGTATTAACAACACACTTCACATTTACAAATATTATATGTCTTCATATCTGCACCTTCACAATGAAAACCCTTCACAACACATCACAACCCCATATTCCAACAAAACCATTCCACTACTACAATTTAATCACAGGACAACACCACAGTGCAGCAACATTATCACTTCTCTTCCCATTGTAATACCTCCTTTGCTGCACAATAGCTTATCAGATCATTGCACCATCTTTATCACACTACAACACCACTTTCTTGCAATATATCAAACAAACACCACACTGCAACAGTACGAACCTGTTCCTCCGAAGCCCAAAACACAACTGAGCAATGTCCAACTTCCAAGCAACAGTGCCAGTCATATACTGAACGCGTATTATACGAGTAAAATTGACAACGTATGAAACACGTTAAGTCTCAAACCGTAAGTATAAGCCAAGTAACACTGACTTGTACAAATATATTTACATCATAGATTTGAGTTAAAAACGGTAAAGAATTAAAATTAAATGCTACCTCAAAAATATAAAATATATAATATTTGATTATAATATTTTAAAATTATTCATGAATTGAAACATTTCTTATTATTATTATTATTATTATTATTATTGGAATTTAAGTACTATACAGTATTGAATTTGACACCATATATCATACCCTCTGCTTTGATGCTTCGTACCGCCAGGGGGTACACGTACCCCGGTTAAGAACCACTGCACTAGACACATGGAAAGTACTAACTAATACACATACTGTTGAAATAACTGCCTTGGATCACTGTATGTTGTGTGCCATTGCCTTGGAGGCATGCGATTTTACAGAACCGCAACAATATGCTTGTCGAGTTTGGCGATTTGATCAGATTTCATTTTTGAGGGTATAGCCGCTGCAGCCACTACAGCCATTATACACAATGATGAATTCTAAAATGGTAAGGCAAGCACTACACTTCATCCATACAGGAAATGTTATTCGGCCAACATTCACCCCAATAGGGTATTTCTTTGCTGTTCTTATCCCGCGCACACGGGAAGTGAAGAGAGGGGTTAAGCAATTGATTAAAAATCATTCCAAACAGGAAACTTGCCGTTTTTCAGGACATCATAGGACACAAACAACAGGCACAGAGAACTAATGTAACGTGTTAATAAGGGGGTGTAAAAAGCATCAACGGCGGTGAACTTCCGAATTTTCTCTTTTCCACAACCTTTAAAACTTCCTCTTATTTCAATTGAACTATAAACTTGAACATTGTAGAACACAAATCATCTTTTGGCACTTTCAAAAACCTACGTTTGGTAATATTTGGACAAACTATTATGGCATTTTACATCATCTCGACCAATCAAATTTGTGCTCATAGACCCCGCCCATGTCCTCTTTCCTCAAGGCTGTGTGGGTAGGGCGTTCTATGAACTCTACGAGAAAGGAAATGCTCATCGATGTGTGCAAAAACTAAAATAGGAAAGGCAAACAAAGCAATCAAGGAGAAAAAAATTATGGAAACAAGAAATGATGTATGTATTAAAAATAATTATTGAAAACTACGACAGAAAACAAAACAAACCAAATATAAAACAACAGAAAAGTACACAGAACGCAAATAAAAGAGATAAATATTGTACAAGAATGATAACACTAAACGTATGATAGAGTAAATAATAATGTAAGTCTGGAATCCTTTTTCCCTTCATCAAATCCCTTCTTCAAGTACTTTGGAAACCTCTTTATTCCTTTTTAGAAATGACTCCACATTGTCATACAATACTCCATACCACTGCTAGGCAGATAACAGCGGCACCACTTTCTTCTGATCTGGAATTGATTAGACACTGGTCTGATAAATGTAACCTGAGAAATCTCTGTCTTACAGTTTCACTCCTGAAGAATCGTTATGAACCCACCTGTCTATTTTCATTGTCAGTCACTAGAAGAGGTACAGTCCCTTGCACCTCAAGACCTCACCGTCATTCATGACCTCTCTGTGTTGAAGACACCAATGATGGTCTCCAAAGCTAGCAGCAGACTAAGCATCCTCTGTCAATCCAGTCATTTCTTGAAAAAAAACATAACTACTCACAGCTTCCAAAGCCTTTATCCATAGCTAAATTTATAGTACTGTTCTGTTATTGGCTGGTGACCAGCATCACACAAGTCTCCTGGATTCTGTGGAATCTAAGCTCATAACATTATTGGACTCGTGATGAGGCCAAAACACAAGGCTTGTTGATCACACATCCTGGTCAAATCAGTGGGCTCTATTTTTTTTGTCGACTCTCCTCCAGTCTCGTTCCCTCTGCTCTGACACTCCCCAACAACGACATGATGTATGGTCTTCCAGTAACCCCCACTTGGGTAATCTCCTAAAGCCAGGCTTTCGATACACCTCCTTTAGTCCTCTCTTTTCTCATCTTTGGAACCATCTTCCTGAGGCTCTTCAATTCCACTTTTCCCTTCAGGGTTTCAAGCAGGTAGTCCAATATCATCTCATCCCTTATCCTGACTTCAGTCTTGTCTACCCCCATTTACTCTACCTACCCAATGCTCTTACTTGCAGGTTGTTGTGCTTCTTCTCCTTCTTCTCTCTGCTCATTTCCTGTTTACTGATTCCCTTGCTTATCACATCCAACTGTTTCCCCATGGATGCATACCCGATGTTACCTTGCTCTTCCATGTACGGCAATGTTATCGAAATGAAAAACATCCGACGCAAACATGAGCTAAAGATGGACAGCCAGATGACAAATATGACACTGAGAATGCCAGTGATACAGATAGCTAACTACACATACCATAGAGAGCAAAAAAGAAAGAAAGAAAGAAAGAAAGAAAAAGAAACATTTACACTTGAAGACAAACTTAGCTTCAAGGGAAATTATGTCAACCTCATCGAGATATGTGGATAATAGTGACACTTTCCTTTGCAAATCTGAACTGTTATTAACTTACAAGCCCTACATCCACAGCTCGGTGGAGAAATGCTCTTTCCTTTGAGGTTGCGACCCTGCCTCACACCACACCTTGCTCATCATTACACCATAGAAACCATAGCTTTCAAAATCGTTTTTTTTCCCCACGATTAATCCGAGTCTGGGTGTATTAGTCTCATGGCAGACAGGTTGGTGGTGTCTCTGTCTTTTATTGCCTCCTTAAGGTCTTGCACCCTCTGCCCTTTTTCAGCTCTGACCACTCACAACCCCCTCCTCCAGGTTTCCTCAGGGCACACAGAGTTTGCCACTACCCTCTACTGGGGAAACTCCCAGAATCCAGTACTCCACTACTCATTCTCACTCATTTTTCCTCTTTTCTCTCATCTGGAATGAACATCCTCAGTCTGTTTGATCTCCTTCTTCCCTCTGGGGCTTCAAGATAGCTGTTCACCACCAGTTCAGCTCATCCCATCTACACTCTTGATCTTTCCTACCCTCATTAACCATCCCCAAACCCACTCTACTTTCCAGGTTATTGTGTTTTCTCTCTTCTCCCTCACCATCGTTTTTTGGGGTTTTTTCATTTCTATTTCATCCCCTCTTCTTGTTGTGGGTTTGGTTTTTCCAGCTAGTCCCTCCTCTTCTTCTTGTGTTTGAGCTTGTACCGGTTGTTCATCCACATACGTCTACCTCCCCCTCCCCTCCCTTTGATTCATTCTCCCTCATGCCTATTCTTCCCCAAGCATCCCTCCATTGTGTCCCTCTACATGCAGATGGTACCACCCCCATTCAATTTCCACTATGTTCTTGTTACCCCACGCACGCAAAGCAAAAAGCCGTGTTAAGCAATTGGTTCACTTCTGTCAATCAGTTTATGATCGAAAAAAAACTTATTTTCAATTGAATGTTATATTTTGAACATGAATCGGAACATGAATCTGAAAACAAACATGTAGTTTAACGTCCTTTGGCTCTGAATTTGTCCCCATCATGTATGCACAGAGAGGAGTGAGATAATATTTTTACTCTGTCTGCCTGCCTGGCAGTCAAACAACATTGAAAATCATTCCAAACAAGAAATTTACTGTTTTTAAGGACGTTATAAAAGGACACAAACAACAGGTATGAAAAACTCATGTAACGGGTTAAATAAAGTTGTGTAATAAATATAGCCAATGCGTCAACGGCGGTAAACTTCTGCAATGAATTTATTTATACGACCTCTACAATCTATATTTTATTTCAATTTAATTATACACTTAAAACAGTGTAGAAAAAGAATCGCCGTCTTATCGCTTCCCAAAACCTCCAGTTTTGCAGAGCTTGGGACATGTTATATAAGGTGGTGTACAAGACTCATAAACACGCACTAAACTTCTTGAAATTTTTTATACGACTTTTGAAATCATTATTGTAATTTCATTGAATTATTTACTAGAACACTGCATGGGTAAGGTGTTCCATGAACTCTCTAAGTTTTGTTATGTTCTGGTTCATTCTGTGTTGTACTGCTCTTCCACAAGCCTCAAATTCACATCCAAACAAATTCCGTACCAAACGGTATCACGTGATTCTTACTGGCCACAATACAAATATGTAATATCATTATCAACCAAAATTTATAGGTTAATCATAATTTCTTATGCAGCAAGCACGTGGCTACTGGATTGCACATTGCTGGTGAGCAGATGCAGTGCCTCCTGTGATTGATCACATCTGAACGCTGAGATTGCATTTCGGGCATTTGAATTACAAGTACACGTGTTGTTTACCTGTTGTTTCCTTATGCCATTGTCTTTTATGTAATATGGGAACAATCTCCAAAATTAACCACCCCATTGTTGGATGCTGGTTTTGCATCATTGCTT
>CM068966.1:25359887-25370267 GCA_035128595.1 Eptatretus atami | reverse complement strand
CTGGAGAGCAGATCTCCAGATTTGGAGATGTGAATTGGCTTCCCAAATCTCCTGATCTCAGCTCTCCTGATTATTTCCTGTGGGGATATTTAAGAGACCGAGTGTACATGAACAGGCCACACACACTCAATGAACTGAAAGTAAACATGACAAGTGAAATTCATTCCATTCCAACGGACTTTCTTGTGAAGTTTGTGAGGGGTATGGGGACCAGAACACCAGAATGTATTCCCTGCCAAGGGGGCTATTTGACTGACATCATTTTCAAAACCTCATGTGTTCTGAAGAAATTCCAATGTCTGTACTTTTACAAATGTTAATACAGTTGAATGAATTTAACTTAAATAATTAAAATATATTTATAGTTCAAATCTTTTTACCACACCTTTACTTTCAAAAGATCACCGGTGCAAATTGGCAGGGCATGCATTCGACGCACTACAGGCTTAATCGGACTTAACATCCACATCCCCTGATAAAGGCCCTGTCACACCTTGACGATTTAGCCAGCGTATGCCGATTTATGAAAAATTGTCTAAAACGCTGGTACACGTCGAATACGTTATGGGTACGTTTTGTATACGTTAAGAGCACACTGAAAAACACTGCCATACGTCGTAGTACGCTGGCTTTAAACGTTGTACTTTGGTTTTCCTCAAATTTTTTCATGCTTGAAATTTTACGACGTATGCCGGCGTATGACTCACACGTTCCGCTACGCTGGCCATAAGTTGTAGGCACTTATGCGATCGTTGACACACGTCGAAACACGTTACTTGTAAGTTACTCATAAGTCGAAACACGTCGAGGTAATGTTTAGCGTACCCGAAACTTATTCTAACCTATGAGTAACGTTTTGTAAGCACGCTACACGAACGTTGTTCACACTTTGCAACACGTTACTTGAAAGTACTACTACTACTACTACTACTACTACTACCACTACCAACATCGACATCACTAAATTCTCTCGAACTACTACTACTACACTACTACTACTACCAACATCGACATCACTAAATTCTCTCGAACTACTACTGCTACTACTACTGCTACTACTACTACTAATACTACTACTACTAACATCGACATCACTAAATTCTCTCGAACTACTACTACTACTACTATAACATCGACATCACTAAATTCTCTCGAACTACTACTACTACTACTGCTACTGCTACTGACATTGACATCTACTCAACATGGAGTTGGAAACTGACGGGTTCCTCTTGTGAAGCCCATTTGTATATACCAATTCCCCTAAACGCTGCCAATACGCCATTATACGGTAGCTGTAAGTTAGAAACACGTTCAGTAAGTTCTGTGGTCGTCCGGAAGACGTCAATCAAATTCGTCTACATACGCCAATGTGCGTTTGAGATACGTTACACATAGGTTCAAAGCACGCTACTAATAGGTTCAAAGCACGTTACTCGTAGGTAAAAATTAAGTTTCGGGTATGCTAAACATTACCTCGACGTGTTTCGACTTATGAGTAACTTACAAGTAACGTGTGGCCGACGTGTGTAAACGATCGCGAAGCGTGCGAGAACTTATGCCAGCGTATGCGGAACTTGTGAGCCATACGTCGAGTACGTCGTAAAATTTTCAGCATGCTTGAAATTTCACGACGTACTAGACGTACCACGTAATAGCCAGCGTACTTCATTGTTTTTCAGCGTGCTCCTAACGTATACACAACTTACCCATACCGTATTCGACGTGTCCCAGCGTTTTAGACACATTTTTCATAGGTGGCCGGCATACGCTGGCTAAATCGTCAAGGTCTGACTGCGATGTTGACACTTCCAATTTTCAGGCGGTTATGATTTAAATCGGCGTGCGGCAGGTTTTTAACAGAGAACGCCACGAGTTCGTCGGCGATACGTGCAGCGTGCTATGCCTAAGTTAAACTATCGTTGGGCATAGGTTGTGAACGCCGACAACAGGCTAAGCATTCGTTGGTATAAGTTATCTTTAACACAACGAAACGTTCTGTGCCCGTTACTAATACGTTATGCATACGACCAACACGTTATGAATACGACCAAAACTTTTTTAAAAACCTCAAAACTTCGCGGTACGCCAACGTTTTACGTGCATTTTTATACATTGCCATTCCTGGCTAAAACGTCAAGGTGTGACAGGGCCCTAATATATGTCATGTCTGAGACTTCATTTACACGTCCACCTCAGTGCCAAACAGTATCTTCCAGAAAATCTTCCCGGAAAATGGCCAATCGGTCTCTTACTGCATTTAATCGTTTTTTTTTTTACCATTACCCCAAAGTCGACCAAATGAGCCAAAATTGACGGCACACACACAGGAGGCAGATGGTTCAAACACATTTTCTTATCCTTTAAAGGATTTATTTTGTATTGAATATGAGGGAAAAAGGTGCATAAGGCAAGCAGTTCGGAAACAAACCAAGCAAATCAAAAGACACAAAGAGGGAATTGGGGACACGTAAACTTATATACAACTCGGAAGAGTACCAGTCAAAAGTGACAGGAAAAGTTTAAGTTAATCTATAAATTTAAATCATATTTCATGGACTTCAAAAAAGTCAATTGTGTTGCACTCTTGGTTTCGCTTAGAACCAAATCTCTGAGCTACTTATACCACCCACCGCAAAATGATGGTGCAACATAGGGTGGCAGAAGTTGGATTTGTCGAAAAAGAGGACAAAATATCCTGGTTGCGAAATAAAATTTGGCATTAGCATTACTCAAGCCTGTTCTCCAGTCATTTCAAAAGTGAAGGTTGAGCTTTTCAATGCAGTACGAGAAGTGACTGCCGTAAACAGGAGACAGATAAATGCACGGCCAGACACCACGGTTCACAATATATAATAGATGACTTCCCTTCCAAGGAACTTCAACAACGAAAGAGACCATTCGGTCCAAGAAGCCTGTAAAATGGTTGCCAACCTTTGACTTTTTTGTATACAGTCAAGGCTCGTGGAAGAGCTAGCACACAAAACAGATCAGGTCACAACAGGACAAAAAGAACAGTAGCAAGGGTAGGTGTGGACACCAACAGTGGAGTTAAAGGACAAAATAGAGGGAGAATTGGACAAACAATTCGGAAGGGAGGAATGGGGTGGAAAGGATGGATACAGAAGGAAACTCCTTCCTCTCATCCCCCCCCTCCAATCCTACCTATCCCCCCTCTCTCTCATTCCCCTCTCCCCACTCCCTTGTCTCTTCCCCACCCCTCTGTCTCACCCCACTCCCTCTACCATTTTTCCCTCTTCCCCTCTCTCACTCCACACCCCCTCTCTCCCTGCCCACACCCTCTTCCCCCCTCTCTTCTCTCACTTCCTTCTCCCCCTCTCAGGATATTCCTTGAAAATATTTTCTCGCTGTGTCCTCACACAGCCAATGGCCAACATGTCAGGCATCTCCTGCAGAGTACAACAGCCCAGATTTGACATCAAACTGGACTGGTCGGACATGTGAGAGCAAGAGATGTCCTCGACAGTCTCACAGCGTGTGGAGGTGCACCAACATGAAGTGTTCTTTGGCCCCTCGGCATGGGCATTCCCCCTAAAAGGGTTGGTCAGCACTAGGCTCTGACTAGTGGAGCATAGCAAAGACCTTCCCTGGTGGGTGGTGCCTGGGCCTGCAACCTGGGACTTCATGACATGGTGCCCTGAACGTGCTGCATGGATCGCTGAAATGCTCCAGTTGGTTAACCCCAGGCTGGCCTCATGGGCCAGATCCCATGGTTTACTCCCACATGCTCCTCACCAATTGGGGGGGCTTTGGACTCATTCCCCATGAGGGCTTGGCATCACTAAAGGCTGGAGGGGTCACTGACCACCAAACCAGGCGGGCATGGGCTTCGCTTGCCTTCGCATTGGGATGTCGATCTGGTTTGCTTGACTTGGTCTTGGCTGGTGGCAGCTGGTGAGGGGTGGAGGGCTTTGTCAGAGTTGGACTCTGCCAATGGTGTCTTCCACTTCTATTTGATCATACGTCTGACCCACACTCCCTTTGGAGGTTCTGTTCCTTGCTTCCTGGGGATACCAGACTATCTTAGAACTCGAATGGCGACCTGCTCGGCCATGGACTACATCCTAATGATTGGTGCAGATCCTGTGAAGCGCTGGTGCCAGAAACCGTCACTGGGCACTCGAGGCAGCAGCAGCGTCTCCAGACCCATTGGAAATCAGCAAGGATTGTTGATCCCCAAGCGCCAATCCTTCGGGTACTGGAGCACCTTCACAGCCGGGAGACCCGTGCAGTGGTTTAGGCCAGGCCCAGACTAGGTGCAAGTGTGTTGAGTGAGGGGGGAAGTTCCCCGCCCCATCCCCTTGCGGGAATGAGATGGGGGGGGAGTTGACTCAGCGCTGCCTCACGTCAGCACTGGGGTGGACCTGATCTCTATTACAATACCACAAAAACAATGTCAAAAAATTACCCCCGTGCGGGAGTGACGGTCATCTCTGCGAGAAAATATATAGCCTCCTGAAGGTAGTAATCCATGACCTGGGGGGTCCCCGTGTGCAAGTGATGTGCCCTAAGTTTCTCTTCATTTCTTAAAACTAGGCAGCCCGTAAGGCACATCGGAAAAATGAGGGTGGACATTCTGAATCCTGGCACTAACCCACAATTGACGTTTGAAATTTGGTCCTGAGCGCCAAATCTGAGGCTGTAATTTGGGGGTAGGGGAAACATAAAAGCTGATTTCTCCGGCAATATTGAAGATTCACAACAAATTACCAATCAAAATGTTTGTTTTTAATTGCTCTTTCAGATCCATACAGTAATTTCAATTTTTGGCTAATTAGGTCACCAGAGGTCAAAAGGTCACGAAAAATGACCTATGCTTAATTTGACCTTGGCTACAGAAAATGCCTTTGAAGCTACGTGGATCAATTTTTTTGGAATAACTTGGCAGATTCTGATAGCCAAGGGACTCAGCATCAAAATGATATGCATATATTGTTATTAACCTTTAGGGACCATGATGATATAAATGGTATGTAACACTATTTTCGATAGTGACAATTTTCATGATTTTCATAGCCTGTAAATATAGGATGCAGTCAGGTAATACCTGCATGTACATGTACATCAATGAAAAAGGTTATAGGGCTCACCATCGACTTTTCATTTATTTTCAGATTATCCCTCAGGGCTCGAAATGCAAGGCCAAGGTGTACAATCCAGTGAAACGTTCAAGTTCTGGGACACATTCATCAATTTGGCTTCAATGTGGAGAACTTGATCAACGACCGTGAGGCCAATTGGGAGCTACATCGCAGGCAGTGCAGGCATTGCTACCAATGTTTGCTGCGTTTGACTCTACCAACTATTTGAGATGGTCCAGCTTGTATCTAGAGGACATGAGAAAACTCCTGAAAACTACCCACAAGTTCACCAAGCATTCAAAGATGGGGAATTTGCAATGAAGCGATCGGTTGGTAATTTCAAAGCTGTTGGGGCAGACATGGCGCTGGAGCAAACTATCAATAGGTCAAGAAGAGTAGCTCAGGGATAATTGGTAGCACACAGAAGAAACAGTATGTAGCAATGTGGGACATCATCTATCATGAAATGTTAGGTGTTAGTAATCTCCATCGTGATCTGAGTGGAGTGAGATCAGGCTACTATCAGCAGGATGTCAACTCTTCCTTCAGCAAATCAGAGACTGAATTTGGGGAAAAGAACATCCAAGCTATTCTCACTGTGATCGAGAACAAGGAGAACCCTTTCAGAACTGACGTTCCTGAACCCAAGCTCCACAACATCAGACCAGGAAGTTATGACGGACGTGATTCGTGACCAGTTGCTCAGTGGAAACAACAGGGACAGAACGCTATGAAAAGTTCCGGCAAGAACGTCTGGTTGAGAAGTCTGTCAGGTTCTTCAAAACCATTCACCGAATGAACTGAAGACTTTTTCAAGCATTCATGAGAAATCGGGTGCAAGGAAAGGTGGCAAGGTTTCCAAAAAACAAAGCCTGAAGATAGCTCAAGAATCGAGTGGCGGAAATTTCAAGGGCACGGGGCAGGTCTATGAAGATTAATAGAGTATGATTTGTCAGCTTCTTACTATCTATTTGATGAAGAAGGTCTGATGTCCAAGTCGATCAAGAGTGGATTGATGAATGAACTGGAAGTAATCTAAAGGATGAAAACCAAAAGGAGCCGAATTTCCACCGAACCCTCAGTAAGAACAGCCTACATTGTAGATGCCATGGCAAATGTCAGGAAGATCAGTCCAAAAGAACACAACACCTTTGGAGAATACTGCAGTGCCATTCTGGATATGTTTCCAATTCATCAAAGCATGCCCAGAGAATTGATTTAGTCTTTGACTCATATATAGATCTGTCAGTAAAGGACTCTGAAAGAAAGAGGCGGGAAGGACATCAGCCCATTGAATTGAATCTAGTCAGCGAGGATACCCCTTTGCCAGTGGAGATGGATAGATTCTGGCCAGAAAATGAGAACAAGCACAAGCTTCAACTCTTGCTTGCCCAGCAAGCCATATCAAGGGCAAAGGAAAACCAACTGATCAGGAGATAGTAGTGAGCGGGTTTTCTGATGAACCTTGCATGTCTTGTTGTTCTGGCTCTTCTGATGAGGTTTCTGAGCTCTGCCTTGACATTGAAGAGGCTGACAGTCGCATCATACCTCATGCACTGCATGCTGTAAAGCATGGAGTAGAGAGAATAGTTGTGCTTTCGGCAGACACTGATATCTTCGTCCTCCTTCTGTACTATTGGCAAACTCTCCAAGTCAAGGTTTACTTGAGTTATGGATGAAAGCCGGTGTCCGTGATTCGACAAGACACATTCCCATTCATTTGCTGGCCTCGCGCATAGGTCTTGATCTTTGCAAGGTGCTTCCTGCAGTTCACACCCTGACAGGATGTGACTACACTAGTAAAGTTGGCACCAAACTCCAGCAATCAAAGCCAATCCTTTGGTTTTGGAACACTTTGGGATCAGCAGAAATGGGCCAACTGAGGAGGATATGGTAAAGGCGGAAAGCTATCTGGTCCAAGTGATGAAAAAGGGGACAACGCTAACCAGTATGGACAGCCTCCGTGACCAGAATACCATCATAGCAAGGGGCTATCCCTGCAGAGTTGCCCCCTACTAGTCACGCATTCAGTATCATATCAAAAGGGCATATTATGCCACACATGAGATGACGATATTCTCAGTCTCAATGAAGACCACTCAATCCTCTCTCCTATGGCTTTGAGGAAGATGATGAAACGCTAGTGCCGGTTAGAGGTGTCAGGCCAATACCAGAGGAATTCGCTATCCATTGTAATTGTGGAAATGTGCGACTGAAAGATGGTGTTCTTGTCGCCAAAGAAATTGCCCTGTTGCACATTTTGCAAGTGTCACGTTACAGATGGTGAAATATGTTGCAAAAATCCAATTGGGTTCATGTAATTCTTAGATTGTAATATTTTTGACCATTTTTGGACTGATTTCAGAAATATCTCAGTGTTTTGGCGAAGCACACTCTATTCTGATTTAGGACTTGATTTACCATGTTTGCATGAGGTAACTGTGAGTCACTCAAGGTAGAATGGTCCAAAAAAGTTCAGATGCAATGTTACCAATTTGCGGCATTAGAAAACGCATTTTGAAGTAACAGTCATTTTCCGTTTGTTTTTACTGAGATTGTATATGGTTATTCATAATATATGCATATATTATCTTGATGCTGAGTCCCTTGGCTATCGAATCTGCCAATTTATTCCAAAAAAATTGATCCACGTAGCTTCAAATGGCATTTTCTGTAGCCAAGGTCAAATTTTAAGCATAGGTCATTTTTCGTGACCTTGACCTCTGGTGACCTAATTAGCCAAAAATTGTCAAATTACTGTATTGGATCTGAAAGAGCAATTAAAAACAAACATTTTGATTGGTAATTTGTTGTGATATCTTCAATATTGCCGGAGAAATCAGCTTTTATGTTTCCCGACCCCAAATTAAAGCCTCAGATTTGGCGCTCAGGACCAAATTTCAAACGTCAATTGTGGAGTTAGTGCCAGGATTCAGAATGTCCACCCTCATTTTTCCGATGTGCTAGGTGCCTAGTTTGAAGAAATGAAGAGAACTTAGGGCACATCACTTGCACACGGGGACCCCCAGGCAATAGACTATAGGGCAGTTTTTGCAAAATTTGAAGTCACGTGACGTGAAAACGAAAGCAAAATTGAAAATCCGTCCTGACCAAATTTAGATATTGTCCCATAGATTCATATGCCACAATCAATTCAAGATTGTTTGAGAAATGTAGGAGGAGATAGATTTTGAAAATCGTCATTTCGCATTTTTTTGCCAAATTTGAAGTCACGTGACACGAAAACGAAAGCGAATATCGAAAATCCGTCCGGACCAAATTTAGATATTGTCCCATAGATTCATATGCCACATAAAAATTCAAGATTGCTTGAGAAATGTAGGAGGGATAGATTTTGAAAATCGTCATTTTCGCATTTTTTGCCAACTTTGAAGTCACGTGACACGAAAACAAAAGCGAATATCGAAAATCCGGCCTGACAATTTAGATATTGTCCCATAGATTCATATGCCACAATCAAATTCAAGATTGCTTGAGAAATGTAGGAGGAGATAGATTTTTAAAATCGTCATTTTCGCGCTTTTTTGCGCAACTTTGAAGTCACGTAACACGAAAACGAAAGCGAATATCGAAAATCCGGTCCGATCACAATTTAGATATTGTCCCATAGATTCATTTGCTACAATCAAATTCAAGATCGCTTGAGAAATGGCGGAGGAGATAGAATTTGAAAATCGTCATTTTCGCAACTTCAAAGGCCTCGTGACCTTGACCTTGACCTTCGGTGACCTTGAAAGTCATACCATCGTGTACGTCTCATCGACCTCTATCAGGATCACTAATGACCAGATCTCCCGCTTCAACTTTATTGTGGACGGACGGACGGACCCATATTACCCTTTCTCTCACCAATATTATTAGGTCATTGGAAATGACCTAAAAATGCAATCCATCATAATCCCACAACAAAGTGGAATGTCAAAATATGTTATGATGGTAATCCATGAGGATTGTGATGTCATATTGTGGCATCGTAATTTGGTGTCATTCCTACCTTGTTTAGTTGTTTTTTGAGATTTGATCCCTCTATGTTTTTACAAATTCTTTCATGTTTTTTTTTCTTGTTTAGATAGATACAGTACTATAAAAGAACCATTTGTCTGTCTGTGTCGCCATTTTTCTCAGAAATTGCCAAATGGATGTTTATCAAACTTTCAGAGGTTTGTCAATGAGGGGAGTGTTTTAGGCAAAAAAAAAAAAAACGAAAAAAAGTTGAATTTCGGGGATTTTTCTTGAATCTCTGTACAAGTACAGTGCCTAAATCTTTGTAGCTATGTGAAAGGTAATGTGAAATGATCTCTGACCACATTCCTTAGTGTGTGTGTGGGGAAGCGTTTTCGGCCCCACAAAATATAGACCGGGCAACGCCGGGTACCCCTGCTCGGTTTGTATAAAAAGGAATTTCTCAATGGAGAAAAATGTGTCAAAGACTGAGGCTTTTAACACCCACTTGCACACTGCCCTTTAGGATTCATGAACAAAAAAAAGGTGTGGTTGGTTGGATGTACAACTAAAACATTTATTGAGGGGACATTTCGATTTAATGTAAACCTTTCATAAATCATATGACTGTATATATAATTTGGCTTGTTTGTTTGATTTTTATACACTCTTAAACCGCTGTACGGAATGTGTTGAAATTTATTGGTTGTACTTGGGGTGTGTCCGATAAAGTTTTAGATTTTTTTTAAAAAAATGTTGTCATGGGGGTTTGAGAAGGGGTGCGAGGGATGCAAATTCTCTATGTAAATGTGTACCTTATAGCGCCGCTCCTTGTGAGTGAGGGTATTACAATTATTTCCATTTTTTTCAGAATGCACTGGACTGGCAGGATAGCCTCGGGGTGTGCACACTTGCCTATGAGCTGTCCCTCGGATGGACGTTAAACTAGGCGTCCCGTATGCCAGTGCTGGACGATACTGATCCCATGGTGTCTTTCAGGAAGAGTCAGCAAACTATCGCCGGCACTATGAACAAATTACAAATTCCTGCGTTAACTGATAGAGGGAATTGCATCAGCGGCACAGCCGTGCCCTCAGTCAATGATGCTACTTACAGCCTTGGGCTACATACAAAAGAAGAAGTACAAGTATTTTCCTGACCCCTGCCAGAGGGAGGGGGTATTATGCCCCAGTAAGAAGCAGATGTTTGTCGTGTTCATAATATATCAAAGTTGTAATCCTGAATAAACTATTTACAAGCATTTTGGTTGGTTCTTTCTGCAATTGATTTTGATCTTTCCAAATTTACTGGACTG
>CM068966.1:25344933-25359877 GCA_035128595.1 Eptatretus atami | reverse complement strand
CAGGTACAATGGATATACCACAAGTGTAAGACATATTTCATCAAACATTTTCAGATTTACGGCATGGAGTAATTATGAGAAATCTATACTACTTTTGCATTGTACAAACAAACTTGATGTTCTTGAGAGAACATCAAGTAAAAGGATAAATTTTAATAGAGGTGCTTTGGGTGTGAAATTATTAATACACAAGAGAAGGATGAAGGAGTTAGAGTCGACAGGCTAATTTAAACGAGGTATATGTGAAGACATAAAGGTCGTAACGGAAATCAAATGGCATTTGAGAAGGCAAGCGAATCAGGTAGGGAATTTCCATGCGAGCTACACATTCAGTGTCGTGCCTGAAATGAGAGCTGTTTCCTTATTATGGAGAACTCTCAAGAAAGGATTTCAAAGAAGCTGAAGAAGGCTTGAAGTGGGGAGGGGATTGGCATTCTCTTAAGCAGGGCTTAAACTTATGTCATCATTTAAAAAAAAAAAAATTTTTTAACAATATGTATATATATATATATATATATATATATATATATATATATATATATATATATATACACCAGGAAGAAGATAATTGGTTTCAGGTCATTTATTGTCAGATATCTTTTCTGCAAATCTCACGGGATTGTGAGTTTGACAGGCGACCATAATGGGCCATTATATGCTCATGATCACATATCTTTTCCGTATATCTAGAGGGATTGTGAGTTGGCCAGGTGACTGTGATGGGTGGGAAGGGGATTTGAAGACTTGAAGCATGGAGGGGCTTGGAATTCTTTCAATCAGGGCTTAAACCCATGTGCTTTTAAAAGGCCTTTGGCCGAGGTCATTTGTTACTTTTCATGGTTTGTGTATGTATGCATCAGGAAGTAAGATCATTGGTTTTGGGTCAGTTACTGTCACATATATTTTCTGCATATCTTGTGGGATTGTGATTTGGACAGGTGACCATTATAGGCCTTGACCTGCTCATGGTCACATGATATATTTTCCATTTTCTGCATATCTCATGTGATTGTGAGTTGGACAAGTGCCTGTGATGGTTGAAGGAGGTTTGAAGGCTTGAAGTGGGGAGAGGATTTATGCCTTAGGGTTGGGTGGGGGAGGGTGAGGACTTGGGGTTGGGGAGGGGGGGGTGGGGACGGGGGAATGGGGAGAGCTGAGGACTTGAAGTCATATTATACTTTACGTGGAAAATGGAACAAGTGGTGTAACACTTGGTCTTCCACAGCCCCGAGAACAAGTCTTAGTCACTGCAAGAAGTACCTCAAGAAGAGCCTGCTAACTTTGATCAACAAAATAATGGACAACGATGATTGGTGGATTCTGTACTTGAGGCCATACACAGTATTGTCAGAGAACACCTACCACAAGCTCGATGCTTTTATGTCGATGCCCCAGGTAAAGATTCAGAAACTTTTCAAAAGTGATTTTAAGTGTTTTGCTTTGTTCTTTTGCTGATGGGTGGATGGTTGAACACAGATCATGCCAATCATCTTGCTGTAAAACAGATGTGAATGTCATCTCAAAGACAATTTGATGAACATTAGCATAGAGTGTTCTCAAAAATCAAGCAGATGATTCAAATCTTGTGCTGAGACAACAGATGTGAATGTCATCTCAAAGACAATTTGATGAACATTAGCATAGAGTGTTCTCAAAAATCAAGCAGATGATTCAAATCTTGTGCTGAGAAAAGGTAGCAAAACCAAAGGGTTAGGAGAGCAACATACAAAAACAGTGGGTTAAGCAAAAAATAGAGATTATCCTCTTTACAGAAGAATCAAAGTTTGACTTTTTGGAAAGTTTGTTAATGCTTGAGAGGATAATGGTATTATAGCTGTGGAAGAAAACTCAGTCTCCAATCAGGTTTCGGTGCAACAGAGCTGTATCATTTATTTATGCATGCATGGAGAGAGAAACACACCACAACTGCACAGAATGTCTCTGCCTGGGTGCTCCAGTCAGAGTTCTTTCAGACACTCAAACAAGCAAGGGTGCAGTTATCTGCTCAAAGGCCAAGCAAGGTCAAAAAAATGAAAAAGTACAAACAGCAATGTGGTACACAGTGTATTTATGAGCGTAGGCGTATGAGTGCACGTATGGGTGAGTACGTGGATGTGCGTATGTCCCTGTACAAAATACCTTCTACATTGTCAATGGTACAACATCTCCAGTGAAGCATGGGGGAAGATCAGGATGCATCCATCTCAGAGCACAGTGCTACAAACCTTCATGATCTTCACACAAGTGACAGAATCATGATTGCTGATTATTACAGGTAAATTGTGATCCTTCATTCCATCCTAAGAGGACTCATTGGGTGTAGATGGATCTTCCAAAAATAATTTTTAAAATATCCCAAGCATACATCAAATGTGGTGAGATGCTTTGTTATGGTACAGAGGCTAAAGCAACACTCGCAATACCGAGTGGATGTATGAGCATTAATAAACTGTATGGCAGAGTGATGAAGTGCTCTATATAATAAAGCAAAGACCCTCACATACAAAATACTTGTGCATTGCACAACAAATTCGCTTTTTCTTTGGAATTTTCTGAGATAATCGATTGCACCATCAACGCATCCACTATCCCTTTGCAATTTGAAATTTGTGACTCATCTTACTGTTTCTATTGTGCTCACAGAAGGCAACAATGATCTATGACAAAAGCATTATTTTACACCACGTAAAGCTCGCAGCATGTTCCGAGACTCAAGTGTGTGTTGCTATTTCATAAAATGGCAGTAACTAAATCAACGTTGATCAAGCGACAATGTGTAATTTGGTTATGTTGTCTCAATTCCTGTTCCCGAGCACCTTTACAGGCCAAGTTAGGAGAGGAGCAGGCACCACACAAACCTCAGAGTCTCTCAGTGAGCGAGTGATGTATGGGAGCGGGTCTCATGCCAGGGACAAGCGGGATGTGACCATTCATTGATATTTACCGCATGCCTTTGATCACGACTCTCACCGACAGCCTCTGACTGCCTGTCGAATGCCAATGGCCTGCTAATCAGCTCTGCCACCCACTCGCAGCCTGGTCCTGAGTGTGCACATGCAGCATTTTCCCTTCCATTTTAGTCTTGTTGCCAATTGTGATGACTGTCACACCGCTGTCTAAACGTGTAGCACGTTAAGCACTTCTCCTGAAATAAGAATGTCTTTATAACAGATCACAAGTCTTTACAAAATGTGATGGTAAATTAAAGTCCGAGTTCAATGTCACAATTCGGCACAAACTTAATTCAATATCGCATTTGTACATACATACATATATATATATATATATATATAACATCCACAAATCACACATTTCAATCAACAGCGGCTGACACGTACCAGAAATATGATTTTCAAACCAACGCAATGCTTCAAAAACTCACAGTACAATAACTTGCTTCAACATAAACATTCAGAGCTAAACCCGCAAAGGAAAGGATATTTCCTCCACCCCCGAAGGTAGATGGCGGTTATTATGTTTTCACTCCTGTTTGTTTGTCTGTCTGTCTGTGAGCAGGATATCTCAAAAAGTTGTGCACAGATTCTGGTGACACTTGATGGACAAGTTCCATGTGTGACAAGGACGAATTGATTCGATATTGGTGAAGATCCGGATCCGGATTCTACAATTTTGAAATTGATTCTTCACCATTTGGAGATCGGACCAAAAATGATGTATAGCATGATATCTCAAAAGTTATGGACGGATTCGGACGAATTTTGATTTAAATTTTGGTGAAGATGTGGATTATCCAATTTTTTAAG
Source organism: Eptatretus atami (assembly GCA_035128595.1). NCBI lineage: Eukaryota > Metazoa > Chordata > Myxini > Myxiniformes > Myxinidae > Eptatretus > Eptatretus atami. Next base: position 25,356,113 of record CM068966.1, on the reverse strand, counting down.
GTGATTCTCACAATTGAGAGATAGGGCCAAAACTGATATATATATATATATATATATATATATATATATATATATATATATATATATATATATATATCACATTTCAAAACGTGGACGAGTTGTGACAAAACTTAGTGGATGAGTTGGGTAAGTGACAAGAACAAACCGATTTAATTTTGTTAAGGTCCGGGCCAGATCCGGTCTTTCGGTGGGATGCAAAACGTAAACTGTTCAGCCTTGTGGAGGAATGCGCTCTACCGAGTATCTTTCTCGTTTATTATTGTGATTAAAAGAAACAAAATTATAAACCACATAACAAAACAAAAACTTTTTCACGTAATCCCATAACCGAGTAACAAATTTGGAACCGAGGCCTTCGAGGCTTTTCAGCAAGTAGAAACTTTTCAAAACAATAAGTACACTTTCCACAGTTGCATTATTGAATGAATTCCCCTTCGATGGACCATTAATACAGGCATTATATTTGTTTGGTTCGATTCCAAACCAAACTATAATCCCTCAGAATAGTGCTTCACAGCTGAGCATGACTTTGCATCACAAAATGAGCCGCTCTGAACCAGCCAGGTGTCCTGTCTGCAGCATTAGGTGAACATGAAAGATCCCGTGCTGCCTTTGAGAAAGAAGAGGGAGTTATCTCTGGCACCATGAACAAACTGCAAATTCCTGCCAAAACTGCAGGTAGCAAGTGGTCTGTTCTTTTCGTAAACCTATTGACATCCAGTTACACTACTTGCTATCTTAGCCTGTGCTTGTCTAGTTCGCAGCTCCTACATTTTTCACAAATTCTCGTTCTCAGGTGTTGACACATCAAATCCGAATGGCCATCTTCGTCTATGAAGGGTAACACAAGATATACTACAATGAGAGGCTGAGCGAATGTTCCTACTATAACTGTTGTCTGTTTTCTACCATACATTCTCCAACATTTCTCCTTCTGCTCACAATACTCCGACCCTCCCTACCTACTCATGGATGTACGTGTTCTTCCAGTAACCCACTCCTGGTTAAACTTCCAAAATCTAGGCTGTCTGCACACCTAAACTATTTTATTTTCTCCTGTTTATGGAACCTTCTTCCAGAGGCTGTTCTGTCTTTCTCTTCCCTCCAGGACTTCAAACAAGAAGTGCACCGTCATCTCTTATCATCTCCACTTCTCACCAATGATCTTCAGTAACACGACATACCTTTGCCAACTCAACTAGTTATTTGCTAAAATTTATAACTCTCTGCCTTACAAGGTGTATGCAGAATCAATAGAACTTAATTGCTTCATTAAAGGATAAACACAATGGTTTTGAGAACCAATACCATAATTGCTTTGAGTGGAAGAACCAAAATAATGAAGAACTGCTCTGGCTTGTGGATGGGAAATTGTCCAACAGTCATCACACAGCATTATAAGCTACACCCCTCCAATAAATGATAAGAACATATCGGTAAGCCTCCGATCACAGATGAGTTCAAGCCCGTAAAAATTTTTTAATGTCTCCTGTATCTCTTTGGAAAATAAAAAAAGTAAAAGGTCATTGTACAAATGATAAAATCTTTCCAATTTTAGGAGCTCCCTGCTAATTAATCGAGCATGTATATATCAGAGCCATTCAACAAGACGCGCCATTGTTGGCTATTCGTCCAGAAAAAATAATGACATTTAAAACGAGTTGGAGAGTTTGGGGCCACATACTGGAGAGTTCATCACTTTTCCATTAACAGAGCGGAACTACCATTGAAATAAACTTTGTGGACTCTGCAGTATTGGATTGATTCCCATAAACATGGACAGCTTTTATACATATATATATATATATATATTGTGACGTCCACGGGACTTGAACAGTCCCGCCAACGTAGAATGAGCCGAAACGATGGAGGCGGTTTATTTTTTTATAACCAAGGATGGCGGTTTTAATCGCTCTCCAGCAAACGGGACAAGGAAGGTGGCACGAGTCGCTTTTCACTGAGTTAATAATGTTTATTTCTCTAACCAGAACGATAATAAGACTCGGCAAGAGGAGGGATCCGGGGGCGATTCGACGGGAGGTGGTGTGGGTTCGGGCGTGGGGGAAACACAAACAATTCCAATGGATATACAATCTCAAACCCTCTAAGGCGCCAGGTACACACACACACACACACACACACACGCACACACGCACACACAAAACGTAGCTAGTGGTCAGGCTTGCCGTGGTGTCGACGTAACAGTCACTGGATTGGTGCCGACGAGCTGGCGTTGCGCCCGTCAGGGGCAGGAGACACGGTGGTCCCGAGGTTCCATCAGCCCTTCCGCGCAGAACCGCGGTTTCCGGCCTGTGAGCTCCAACCAGCCACCGTGTGCAGTTCCTGGTGGTGTCGACCTCCTGGTGTAGGCCCAAGACCGCTCACAGCCACCAGGAGCCAGTTCTAGCGCCAAGATGCGAGCAGGAGAGGGAGGCAGGTCCGCCCGCCGTTCGGTCCCGCACTCCGAGCCAGCAGAACTCGAGAGCCAACCGAGGTGAGGCACGAGGCACAGCAAGGCCACGAGACACGACGAATCGAGGAACGACAAGCGCAACCAGAGCGAGAGCTCTGTGGTGCCACCTCGACGAGAGCTTTTTTCTTTCTCACTCCTCCTTCGTTCCTCTCCCAACCAGATCGCTTTTTCTACTCGAGTCCTCGTCACTTCCAATGGAACCCTTTTATTGCCCTCTGCCTGTCGCCTTCCGCCAATCGTGATCAAGGGGCGGAGCCATCCGCAGCACCGTCCTGTTACGTCACAGCAAGCCTACAGGAAATACTAAAAGGGGATACGCATAAACACTTACCCTAACCCATCTCCCTATCTAATTACGTGACAATTATCATTTCCCCCTTAGAGAAATGGACATTTACTAGACAATTTATCACCACTGAATTGCTACTTATTACATCGAGATCCTGGTACAACTCGAACAGCATGGCATACCTAATTAAACATCCTAATTACCCTTGAATGCATACCCCCCCCCTCAGACGTAACAATATTATACATAATATCTAGACATAATATATATATATATATATACATATATGTGTATATATAAATATATGTATATGTATAAACATAAAATAAATGGCCAAAAGTATGCAGACACCACTTCTAGTTCGTGGATTCGGCTATTTCAGGCACATCCATTTCTCACAGGTGTATACAATCAAGGACACAGGTATGCAATCTCCATAGACAAACACTGGCAGTAGAATGGGCTGTACTGCAGAGCTCAGTGACTTTCAACGTGGAACCGTCATAGGATGCCACCTTTCCAACAAGTGAGTTCCTCAAATTTCTGCCCTGCTAGAGCTGCCCTGGTCAACTGTAAGTGCTGTTTTTGTGAAGTGGAAACATCTAGCAGCAACAACAGCTCAGCCTCAAAGTGGGAGGCCACACAAGCTCACAGTCTGCAATCCGTCTGCAATTGACTGGGTGGCAGACAGACGGTTGTCTGGATCTGGGTGGCAAACAACTGTCCTGCAATCGTCTGGGTGGCAATCAACGTTCCTTCTGCAATTGTCTGGGTGGCAGACGGATGGTTGTTCTGTGTGGATTATGCGGTTTTACCATGTGAGACATAATCCTCAGTGATGCTCACCATAATAATCAGGAGGGGTGTCTGATATATAGATATATTAATATACAAGGTCAAGACTCGTGGAAGAGCTAGAACACTGAATGTATCAGGATGAAACAGAACAAAAGGACCAACAGAAAGAGGAGAGGGTGTGAACACATCAACAGCAGGAATGGGGGACAAAATAGAGGGAGGCTTGGACAAATAAGAGTTTGGGGAGGAATGAGGAGCAGGGAAAAAAAACTGGAACAACCTCAACCTCATTTACAAAAAGTTACACATCTCTGTAACCAAAAATAACAACAAAAGATTTTGGTGTGTGTGTGTGTGTCATTTTCATCTGCAAAGCTCTTAATGCAAGTGGTAACTTCCATCCATCCATCCATTGGGACCATACTCTGTACAGAGCGTTGGTGCTGCCTAAGCAGTCTCCTTGGCTATTGGACACAATCCTGGACGGGTCGCCACTCCGACACAGTATAGAGCAAGCTGGCACTCATTTTGCTGACCTCGGAAGGATGACAGGCAGAGGCAACCCCACCTGTAATTAATTCAACAACTTGGGGGGGGGGGGGGTGGGAATTATACCACACTCACCACAACCACTTCAAAATTCCTGCAACAACCATGCTTATAATTATTTTCAATTACAAAAGCGACCATTACTCACAATCTCGTTACAAGGAACTTTCACCTTTTCCCCACAAATGACACAACATATTGCTACTTCACTACAAATGCCACAACATGCTCCTGCTACTCCACAATAGCCTCAACTGCGACATACTCAGCGAACACTTTAACAGCCTCGAGGATGTGGAGAAGATAACGGTCAGGTTATTTTGGGGTAGAACTCGAAGCGGGAAGGTGCACTGGAGCTCGTTTAAGGACCTTCGAGTAGCACGGGGATTTCCGTAAAATTCTATGTTTGAATGAAGGCCAGTGCACGTTTGGGTCCAGAGAGCATCTCCAAAAACCATGGCCCCATGTAAAGGTTGGGAGCTGTAGTGTGTGTTAGCCTCTTTTGATCTGATGTTTGGCTCCCTCCCTCATCCGGAGCTCATAAAAGGGACGAACACGGCACATTTCTGAGCAGAGTATCGCCAGGGGCAGAGTATCACTGGGGACAGACCTGGAGAGATCATGGAGGGCATTGCAGGAGAGAATAACACCAGATATCGAACCTCGCCGGGGAGACAGGCGGCGCAAGGACAAGCTTTGAGTCAGTTTGACCAGATGTGGAGTCACACATTGCTGCTGTGAGCCGGGACTGTTTCCATTTCAACGTCACTCCTTTCGGTTGCATCCTGTAGCGACACTTACACATACAGACTCTTACATGATTTACGATGGGATCTTTTCTCTCACGCATCTTTCTTCAACCATCTATCTCTCGTCTAATGTGGACGCAAAAGAGCAATCAATGCGGGTAAGCCTGCCCAACTGTTCTTTTCAGAGCAAAACCCAAGAGCGAACTCAAGAGTTAACCAAACTGACCTGCACCTCACATTCTTCCTCTTACACTACGCCGCACCCCATGTCGCATTACACTTTCACATCTCAAACACGCACCATAGACACCCTCAGTGTTTCTCCTTCCTCCCCTTTCCTAAGCGTTCTGGACTGCACAGGTCTGCCAGTCATGCCAGGTTTTGAGAGATCTTTAATCCTCAACTGTTGAATCTTTCTGGGCTATCTGTAATTTTCCGTGTGTGTGTGTGTGTGTGTGTGTGTGTGTGTGTGTGTGATGGTGCCTGTCATAGCATAAGTTAAGACTGTATCATAATTTTCGGGATAAATCTGCACTGTCTTCTCTTGTAAATATTTGTTGTTGGCCACACCCCACAAATTCCGTGCTTTCCCTGCTGTACATTTGCAATAAATCCAATTACTGTGCCATGTAACTTTCCTCGCTCCTTGTATGAATAAATGTGTTCGTTCGAAATGTCCCCAGCTCGTTTTTGTCTTTTCCTCCATTGGTCTAGCATGGCCCACACCCTAGCTTAGCCAGGACGTTATTCCCCAATAATCTACTAAATAGCCAGTACGTACTTGGCAGCTCCGCTCGGCTGCACCTGATCCGGAAGGTAATCTAAATAACGTAAGTACGTACCGAAGGCACGATTCCCCAATAAGAAGGTCACATGTCCTTCAGTGAACGGCTGTTAGACGGAGGACTCTAAGTCACGTGGTCAAGTCATCGGAGTTCGCAGTCGATTAGTGACCCACGCGACATGAAGTTATTTGTGTGCGATGGCCTGCGATTCCTGTTGAGTCCGGAGAGGAACCCGAGACAACCCCTCCCTTGTAGGTTCCGCTTCCCCTCCCCCCCGACGCCGGGTCAGCAACAATATCAATAAGAAATTAAACAAATGGCATCTTCTATTACTTTAAGAAGCATCTGTGCATGTGTGCATCATGCTCTATTTTAAAGGATTCCTGTCGTCATAGAATAATAAAAAAATCTGCCATTGGACAGATAGTAATCTATTTACTTGGAACAAAAATTAGTGTTTAATCACAAACATGCCTGTTTTATATGGCCTGTCTTTCCAGGTTAGAAGAAGAAGCAGGACTGGAGCTTTAACATTGTGTTTCTAATGGTACAATTGCAGCAAGATTTCAAATAAAGCGTGACGGACACGAAAGGAGCACACAGAATTATATATAGTAATACTTCTCGAAGAAATAGGAAAATATGTCATAGTACATGAAAGGAGCACGCAAACAACTGTCACGGCACTCGTTACAGTGCATACCTCTGCCAGGCTGAACAGTTTACATTTTGCATCCCACGGAAAAGCTGCATCTGGATTTGGACCTGAACAAAAATCTAATTGGCTTGTTCTTGTCACCTAACCAACTCATCCACCAAGTTTTGTCACAACTCGTCCACAACTTTTTGAGATATCGTGCTATATATCGTTTTCACCTTATAGTTACTACTACTACTCACATAGTTACTACTACTACTACTACTACTCAGCGGACACATCCGAGATTAAAGCGAACGCATCACATAGTTAATTCTTGGCATAGGTTATGAATGTTATAAATTTAATTCTTGACTCACATCAGGTCATAATATATCGGATGTATGAAGTTTCAGATTTTTTGGGATAAGCATTTCAATTCAAACAATTATGGCTGGAATACCACATCTCCAATGATGTCATTGTTATCACCATTTCTACCCCATGGGAAGTTGATGACATATGCCAAGTTTCAATTTTTTTAGTTGTGTGGTTTTGGAGAAAATGATGTCCAAATTTTTCCTTGAATCCAATATGGCTGCCATACCATGTGACTGATGGCACCATTAATTTAATTATTCACTCACATCGGGTCATAGATCAGATATATGAAGTTTAAGATTTTTTGGATAAGGACTTCAATTCAAACAAATATGGCTGGAATACCACTTCTCTGATGATGTCATCATTGTCACTCAGTATACCCATAGGGAGTTGATTACACATGCTGTTTTAAATTGGTTTCCGTTGAGCGGTTTCAGAGAAATTTATGTCCAAATTTGTTTCTTTAATCCAATATGGCTGCCATAACATGTGACCTATAATGTCAGTTATAATAAAAGTTAGCAATAAAATATTCTCCATTGGGAGTACCTCCAATGTTTAAAGTTTTGCATCGATCGGACAAGCAGTTGCAGAGAAAAACATTTTTAAAGCGAAAATACATAGACGTGGACACAGACAGACAGACAGACCGACCGACAGGGGCACTGCAATAGACTCACATCCCCTTTGGGGTGAGATTAATAACCACAGCCACAACGACAGCAGCAACAAAACAACAACTACAACCTTGTATTTCACTTCATTTTATATCCTCATTAGACTCACAGAAAGACATCCCATCATATTTGTGAAGTGCAACATGCTGTCTTTATATTAAATCCATCGGCGAAGTGACGGGTCGGCACGGCCTTCAAGTTGCTGTGCCTCTGCGAGAAGAGAGTCTCCACGGTTGTCACTCTACACAACTGAGTGGATGTCATTGAGCTGAGGATTCTGCCTCACTTATTCCTGGGGGGATGTCCTTGCTCCTCAGGTCCTCCATCCAGCTGTATTGCTGACCACAGCAGAATGCAAAGTCCAGCGACAGCTCAGAGATCAAACAAGACAGTATCTCTTGTATCACAAGGCTCTGTCATCCAGGGGAGTGCATCAGCTTTAGATAAGCCCACGATGATCACGTGCATGATTTAAAATGTTGTGGATCATCAGACAGTTTGGAAGGATGAGTACATTATCTACAGAACCATTAATGTGAACAAGTAGTTCAAAAGGTTATATATCAGCACTCGGTTCATGCGATCTTCATCCAACATAAATTTGGTAATGTTTCCTGCCACACCATTCCATTCCAATCGTAATGTAGGTTTACCCATTAATCATCGTTTTTAGCTCACCGGACCAAGTCCGGTGAGCTCATGAGATCAAGCAGTGTCCGGAGGTAAGTCACTCAGTCACAGTGAGTCAGTCTGCAAACACTTCAGTCATTATCGCTTGAACCAAACACACAAATTTGATGAAACTTGGCCACAAGCTTCATATCTGATGCCCAAGGAAGGTGCCTTGACCGCAACAAAATCTGAGTGCATTAATGGGTTGAAATTGGGCCTTAAACGCAAAAAGTTATTTCCCGAACCTACAAGGGGCATTGATTGCATCAGCAGCACAGCCATGTAATGACCTCAGCCAAAAAAAATGACCTGTAAACATATATCACTGTAATCAGCATCGAGAGGGCTTCCCTTCAACCACCAATCACGTGATCAGATTCTGCACATGAACAAAATTTCGATATTTTATGACGTCATTGACTTGCTCCTGATCCAGGTGAGCTTCTGGACCCGTGGTCATATTTTTTGGTTTTGGGTGCTTTTTACACTGTCTGGCCTGGTTTCGGAAGGGGAAAGGTGATTTCTAAGAACGGTGCGATGACGACGAACACACTGGCTGTCTTGCGGAGAGCTCAATTCTAGTTCTTGCTGAATTGGAGCTAATTGGAGTGAAGTGTTATTTTCGCGGGATGTCTCTTACGTGACATGATTGTGGATTCTACTTTATCACTTGAAATTTTTCACCATATTTGTGGTCGCCAGAAGTGTTTCTCTTTTACTCACAGACATCCCACATCCTCACTGAGGACTTTGTCCCAGAAGCCTGAAATGTATTGTAACAGACATTTCACAATACAATTAGTTTTCCCAATATTGGAGAAGGTTTTTGTTTTTAATCAACTTGAAGCCGGATTTTTACTGGTGAACGTTCGGCGGCGGAGGTTACATTTTCACCCGTCTGTCTATCTGTCTGTGAGCAGGATGTCTGGAAAAGTTGTGGATGGATCCAGCCGAAATTTGGTGGAGAGGTTGGGTCTGTGACAAGGACGAAATGATTATATTTTGGTGATGATCCGGATGCAGATAAAAAAAAAATTTTTTAATGATTCTTCATCATTGAGAAATAGGGTCAAAAATTAGATGTGGCATGATATCTCAAAAAATTGTAGATGGATTCGGTCGAAACTTGGTGGACAGGTTGGATGTGTGACAAGGAAGAATCGATTCATTTTTGGTGAAGATCCAAATCCGGATCCAGATACGAAAGTTTGTATATTTTTAAGTGATTCTTCACAATTGAGAGATGTGGCCGAAAATGATATACAGCACGATATCTCAAAAAATTGTGGATGAGGTATGACAAAACTATGTGGATGAGTTGGTTTGGTGACAAGAACAAGCCGATTCTATTTTGGTTCAGGTCCGGATTCAGATCCGGTTATCAGTGGGACACAAAACGTAAACTGTTCAGCCTGGCGGAGGTGTGTGTTCTACTAAGTGGCATTCTCGTACCAACTGTTCTTCAATTCACAAAATAAATGGGTGAGTAGGATCATCTTTGAAATTTCTAGTTTCATTAAGCCTTCAACATGCAGACTGTAACAGTCTAGAAGGGAGGCATATCCATTTGGAAACAAAATCGGAGGTAGTGCAGCAGTGTGACCACTCCTCATTTTCATAAATGCCAAGGTGAGCCAATGAAAAAAGCCAAGAATTCACAAGGTTTCGGAAAAGCGATGATAATAGAAAACCTATACGCCAAGAAAACCTATAGAAAACCAAGATGCCAAGGTGAACAACGAATAGCCAAGATCTTGTGAAAAAAGCCAAGGAGTGGTCACACTGGTGCAGCCGAGCAAGCATTCCTAATACAAGTTCATAGTTTGAAGCGTGATTGACTACATCAAAACAAGTCAATATGAATCGCTGTACTGTATCGAAGTCTGCAATTTGTTGACCAATTATTATTAATTGCCAGAAAAAATTGCATTATACTGTTGAGAGTGTTTGCAGTGCACTCCTTACTTCCACACAACATGGAAATTTTATGCTTACGTAATGCAAACCCTTCATGAATAGCTAATGTGATACAACATGGAAAATAAATCTATTTGGACAAGGAAAACGGCAACTGTCAAATTCGAAAAGCAAAGCACTTCTCTCAATTTTCATTCTCATAAAATTCATGCCGACATACCAAAGACGAGAAAGCTGAGCTAATCAAAATTTGGACCAAGCATAACTCCACCGATTGCACAACAAACTAGAAAGCACTTGGTTGAGCGCATTCACACCTCCACCCGTAATTCCTGATCTGCGAGAACATATCGGTCCAATACATTTTTGAAATATCATGCTACATGTCGTTTTAGCCGGTCTCTCATTTGCGAAGAATCACTTTAAAAAAAATTGTTTTCTCGGATCCAGATCCGTATTTGGAGCTTTACCAAAATCGAATCAATCCTTCATTGTCACATACCCAACATGTCCACCAAGTTTCATCCGAATTCGTCCACAACTTTTTGAAATACCATGCAACATATCGTTTTTCGCCTGATCTCTCAATGGTGAAGAATCACTTCGAAAATTAAAAAATTATCAGATCCAGATCCGCATCTGGATCTTCAACAAAATCGAATCACATCTTCCTTGTCACAAACCCAACCTGTCCACCAAGTTTCGTCCGAATCCGTACACAAATTTTTGAGATATTGTGCTATACATCGTTTTTGGTCCTATCTCTCAATGGTGAAGAATCACTTTAAAATCCTAGTAGTCGGATCCGGGTCCGGATCTTCACCAAAATCTAATCGGTCCGTCCTTGTCACACACCCAACCTGTCCACAAAATTTCATTGGAATCCGTCCACAACTTTTTTGAGATATCCTGCACACAAACAAACAAATGAAATTGCTCGTTGAGCAAGGAATTGCCGGAATAACCTTGCTCATATCCCCCATGATCTCTGAAAAAAAAAAACCTGGAAATCAATTTGGTTCTTATAAGTCGATAGTGTTAATGTTTAATGAGTTATACGCACTTAGTTTGGTCATGATCATAACTTGGAAGTCAATCGGACTTTAAATGGCGTTTTTATCGCAATTTTAAAGTTTTGACACGACCCCCTGACATTCGACCCCCTGACATTCGACCCCCGACCGCTAAGAAGGGTGTTGGTGTGACACCCCAATGAGACAAATGGTTGG
>CM068966.1:25319262-25333088 GCA_035128595.1 Eptatretus atami | reverse complement strand
TCCCCGGTGTGATTGTCCCCAGTGTGGTTGTCCTGGTGTGTTTGGTGCAAGGTGTGAGTGCGCCCCCGTGTGTGGAAGCGACCCCGTGTGTGAGTGGTGTGGTTGTGAGTGTGCCGGAGTGCGTGCTTCCCAGCGCGCCGTGTGTGAGTGAACACCGTGGCGGTGCCCCCGCGTGTGTTGAGTGGTATGGTTTGTGTGAGGGAAACGGCACGAATGAGTGACGGCCGAGTGTAAGGTCGCTTGTGCAAGGGGATGTCGGTCGGCATGCGTGAGCATGCAGCCGCGTCTCCGGTGTGAATGTGAGTTTAATGGAGTGGAGTCTGTGCGTCTAACACGCAGTTGCGTGGGTGAAATGGCGACGACAACGGCGACAGAGGGACAAAAGCCGGGAGCGGCCGTAGCTGTTGTGGGACCGCGCCGGGTTCACCCAGCAGCGAGCGCGATGTCCGTGCGTGCAACGCACGAGGCCGCCACGTGCTCGCTTGCGGAGTGAGCCCGTCCAGAACGCCAGCGGTGGATTGCCGATCCCGCCGACGGAAAAGGTTAGGCAGGTAAACGAATTTGGACCGGACGGTTCTCCACGCGAAGCTTGTGTTAAGCTCCAACGGGCAGAGCACATGTGTTGCGTGGGAGCCCCTCGGAGTGCGAGTTTGCTTTTGTGGTGCGATGGTGACGTCATGGCTGCACATGGGTTGGAATCCGGCAGTGGGTTGGAATCCGCAGGAGGTGATCCTGCCGGATGTACCGTCCAAGAGGACGAGTACACGTGCAGCTGCATGACGTCACGGGCAAGGTGCAAAGTGCGCGAGCTGTGAGTTGCCGCGCTGGTGCTGCGCGCATTTAAATAAAAAATAAAAAAAGGGAAAGCAAGCTCGCTTTCGGTGAACAGGATTCCCGGGCAAGGGTGGAAGATCCCCTTGGCCGGCACAGGAGGACACAAGCTAGGGGGAAGGGTTAGCTTAGCTAGACCAGCTTCATGGGGCAGGGGTAAGTCCTCATGGGCCCGTGGAATGGATTAGTTAGAGAAATTTTAGTGAGATTTTAGGTTGGGAATGGATATTTCATATTTGGAGACAGTGACAGACTTGTGAGTGTTGTAGAGGGACGTAGCTTAGCTACGTAGTTTAAATGGAACGTGCTACTAGTGTAAGGACGACGTGGAGCACGAGTTAGTTAGGGGAGGGAGTCAGAAGGATGCTGAGTTCAGCGATGAGTGTTGAAGAGTGTGGAAGGAAACATGATGAGTGAGTGAGGGCCAGCGAGCCTGTGTGAGTGGAGCATTGTGGAATGCATGTGCGAGTGATTGGGGGGAGTGACTCCCGCCCAAGCGACCCGGGGTCATGTAGAGTGAGTTAGCTGGTTAGTTAAATTGACAAAATGGAGTCGTTTTGCTGTTGGTGGAGTGTAGCTCGAACCCATTTGGAGGGGTGCAGAGCCCTGTTGACGGGCTGGGACGTGGCTGCGAAAGTGAGTATCGCTGAGTGGGACCCCGGGCACCGGGCTAGTCGGCCGTGGTAGGCTAAGGCCCATGGGGCCGGGATAGCAGTAGTGGCACGGGTGCGCCCGCATGTGTGGGGGCCCGGGGCGCATTAGCCGCGTGGGCAGTGTTGTGGGCACGGGTGACCCTCGGAAAGGGCCCGGAAGCCAGCCTGCCACGTGAGCGTTTCAGGGGAGTCGCCATGGAGGGCACTCCCGGTGTTAGGGAGCTGGTAGGCTCGGAGGCAGTGTAGTGCCCGGGGTCCATTGTTAGAGAATCGGCAGAGGGTAGTGCCTGCCAAGGGGAGCCACGCGTCCCAGCCATGAGACCGTGTGAGGGACGGAAGAGAAATTGGAGGGCGAGGCCCAAAATTTGCGAGGACACCAACACAGGCGACGGAATCTTGGTTGATAGAACCAATAGATTAAGCGAGAGGCGCTGTTGAAAAGCCCCGGGGTAGTTTAAAGGTTTAATGGATAGGGTAGATTAGGAAGTTGTACCCCTCCGCACCATCCATCCCTTCGCTCTCGTTGTGGGCCGCTGGACCCACTTTGGGTTAAAGATCGCTGAAGTCTGGGGAGGCCATCCTGAGGCTTGAGTAGGCCTCGACACAGGACGCTAGCTCTCCCTCATTCCCCTCCGGGAAGGAACGGAGGGGTTGGGAGTAGGCTAGGGGACGATAGGTTAGCCGAACAAGGACGATAAAGGGGTAGGGGACGATTTATAGTGGGGAAGTAAAAATAAAAACAACAAAAAAAAATAAGTTGGGGCTAAATTGGTTTTGACAAATTAAGGGAGTGGGTATAGACCGTGACAGGCAAAGGCGAGAGTGTGGGAGGGAGACAGGAGTAGGTCCGAGCCCGCCTTCTGTGTGGCCAGCACCACCGCACTCCCTCCACCAACCTGCACTGCACGGCAAGGTGCCGGCCAACTTCATCTGCTGGCTGTTGTTTGCTGCGAGGCCTGTACCGCCGGATCGTCTGCAGCTGTTTCTGCAAGGCCTGGCCGGTCGGATCATCTGCCGGCTGTTTTGCCTGCAGCGGCCTTTTCTGCAGGCTGTGTTTGCCTGCTCACTTTGCCATGCCATGCCCACTTGCCCTGTTCACCAGCCCCGTTCAATTTTGCTTTGCCCCCCCCCCCTGTTCATTTCCATGCGCGCCAGGATCCGCAAGTCAACAGTTTGCAAGCTGCAAGAACTGCCCTGTTGGCAGCTACAACACGGGCCTGCAGTGGCGGCCCGTGCACCGTGTTTGCGTCCATCCATCCATTCATCATCCATCCATCCATCCATCCGTTGTGCTCATGCGTGTGCCACTTGAGCTGGCACGGAGACTGCGTTTGTGCAGCCCATGCACCGTTGTGGTTCACTGTGTTCATTTTCAAAGGGGAGCCTTGGACTGCGGTGAGCAGCCGGCCACGTTCCCTGTCACCTGCATTGGTTCATGAGCCAGAGACTGCATGCGAGCAGCCTGGCTCCTGCTAACTGCTTCTTTTTTGCAGAGTCCATTGATCCTGGGCCATGGTTTAGTGTAGAATTTGTAAGTATTGTACTGTAAATATGAGTCGCCCCCGGCATGTCTGTCTAGCGCCGGCAATTTTATTTAAGTCGTCTGTGTGAGTGGGTTTGTTTAGTTAGTTACTCAGCCCTCAGGTTATTTATTTTGGGACACGAATACCATAAATGTCGCACTCAGGATCCGAAGGTAAAACGTACTAGGGAGAACTACACATGATGGCACGCGAGAATTTTGACGACTCGGACGAGTCTGTAAAAAGGGGAGGGGTAGTGTTACGGCTGTGGAAATTCGCAACCACCATTCAGGTCCCGAGTGAGGTATTTTCTGAAGTACATGTATAGTTAGCCCCAAACCCGTTGTTTAGAGGAATAATTGTGATTCATTCGGGCTGCGACGCTTGAGACAGTCGTTTTTCGTTTTTTCTTTATTTTGAACCAACCATCAACCACAACCACCCATCCCCACCACCACGCCGACCGCGCTGCGGCCGCGCCGCCTCCGCCATCTGCGCTACTGCATCTTCGCCACCGCCATTTCTTCTCCGCGCTTGGTGTGGGGAAGAGAAACGGAGAGCGCAGCTGGCGCCCGATTGGTGGACGCGCGGTGTGACGCGCCTGGGAGAGGAACGCCCCTCTTCGAGACCTTTCTCGAAGCGCCTCGAAGGGGGGGGAGCAGGGAACGGGGCGAGCAACAGGGCGGAGCGTGGGGCATAAAAAAGACGCCGACGGGTGAAGCGAGTGAAGAGGCTCGCTCGAAAGAGCTCGCTCGGAAGAGCTCGCTCGAAGGAGGCTCGCTCGAAGGAGGCTCGCTCGGTGGAGGCTCGTGGATGTTCTTGCTCCGCGGTGCTCTGGCTTCGTCTTCCGGCTCGCTTTCTGAAGGCCGCTGCCTGGTCTTTGGTGGGGCGTCCCAGGACCCCGCTGGCGGAAGGAGCGTCCGCCATACCCCCCCCCCCTCTATCCGCGCTGGAGAGCGCCGAACACTCGGTCCGGCGTCGAGTGCTCAACACGGGCAGGCGCTAGGCCGCAGGAGAGGACTCGCCTGCCACGCCAGGCATGGAGTCGCGGCCAGGCGGGACCACGTCGGCGGACTTCGGAGTGGCTCGACGGCCCACCAGGGAAGTCACCCTTTTCTTTCTTTGGGTTTTGGGCAAATGACTGGGAGCGCCTGTCTTGTGAAGTAGAACTGTTATAAGTGTTGCCGTGTGTCGGTCTTAGTCGGTGTGTAACTCTGCGTCGTCGTTGCTTGTTTTATTTGATATATGTGCATTTCTGACTGTTTGGCTGTAAATACGTGCCTTATGTGTGCTATCCGTGTGTGTGAAATAAATGTGCTTTGTGTTGAATTGTTCCCCGTTCGCTGCGTCCTTTCCTTCGTTGAAACTCCATCTTGCTTCACGAAAAGGTTCGTAGTGGGCGTGATACGCCCGATAATTAATCTGAACCGTCAAGGTCGAAGATAACTCTGCTGCGTTATCCCTGTAGCACGGAACGAGCCGCTTAAGCGTTTCTGTCGGAGTCGACCTGTGGCGTGGTGCAACCCTCGGTAGGTTACCCGTGCGAGTACTTATGTATATCGACTTTCGGCGATTCACCCCATTTCGCGCGGGTAGAATGCGACTGGGTTGTGGTGAGGTTAAACCCCACCTGTGACAAGCTCCTTGGCGATAGTTCCAAGAGGTCACGACTGAATTGTCCGTCCGGGGCGAGACGTGCCGCGATTCGAGTCACGTGCCGTTCGCACGCCGGCGGGTGCGAATTCGCAACAATATATATATATATATATATATATATATATATATATATATATATAATATATATATATACGTACATACACCACACATATACTGTATATATATATATATATATATATATATAATATTATATATATAATATATATTGTTACGGCTGTGGAAATTCGCAAACCACCATTCAGGTCACGTAGTGAGATATCTCTAAGTACATGTGTTAGTTAGCCCAAACCCATTGTTTAGAGGAATTAATGTGATTCATTTGGGCTGCGATGCTTTGAGATAGCCGTTTTTCTGTTCTATCTTATTTTGAACCAACCACGTCTCAACCGCCATCACACAACAACCACCACGCCGCCATCGTCACCAACTGCAACACGCTCCAACCCTCAGACAACAACAACAACGCCAACAGCCACGACCTTCACCTTCACAACTCGCTCCCACATCATCGCATCATGCCATTCCCAAACGGCACCATGACCATCAAAGCACCACCAAAAACCCTCCACCACCCTCACCTCTCTCCTTCTACAGCCATTCCCGCAGCACCTGTGAACACTGAGCGTCGGGCTGTCCTGGGCTCGTTCAGCGATACGCACCGAGCCGCGAGTGCAAATAGCGGCCTTTCCGAGGGAGAATTCGGATCAGGAATGCTACACGCCCCACTTCTGATCCGTCCAATTAGCAAGCCGGGGCGGCTTGGCCCCGCCTCCAGGCGCGTCTGTGTGGAATCGAGATATGCAAATTCTAGGATCAGGGGAGATTCACGCCCCTTTTCCTCCGTCCAATCGGCGAGCGTGGCTCCGCCCCGAGGTGATCCTGATCCGGGAATTTGCATATGGGTTCTCCTGCCGGCCTATAAAACGCCGAGCGCACGGCAGAGAATGGAAGAGGGTTTTGGCAGTCAAGTCGGGTCTGGAGAGCAGAGTGTTGGCAGCAGCAGAGGGTTTTGGGCATAAAGTCGGGTTGGGAGAGCGGAGTCGAGTCGGGTGCGAAGGCATCGAGGTGGTTTCTGCAGTCGGCTGAGTAGAATGGGGGAAGAGCCAAGGAGCTCGGGTCCGAGGCAGGGAAGACGGCGGTCGGCGACGAGGTCGCGTGTGGATCGCTCGTCGCGGACCAAGCAGCCAGCCATTCTCCCTCCCCCAGGGCATCAACAATTCCCCTTTTCCCCCGCGCTGAGAAAGTGCAAAAAGGGGGCCCCGTTCCCACCCCACTCCAAGCGGTGCCAAAGAAACCCGCGAAGGAGCACGAAGTCGGGGCACCGCCCACGCAGCACATTTGCCGCTCGTCACGAGGACGCGGGTAGGAACCCCCCGGTCTCGTGGGCCTGGCCGCTCCTTCAGGTCATGCGCACATATTGGCCCGCGGCCCCGTCTGCCCCCTTGTCTTTGAGGGTGGCCTTTTCTTTGCTTTTGAGTAAATGTGTGTCGGCGCCGTCTGTGAAGTAAAACTGTATAGGTGTTGCCGTGTGTTCGCGTATTCGGTAGTAGCTCTGCATTGTTGTTTTTGTTTTAATTGATAAGGTGCATTTTGACTGTTTGACTGTATATGTGTGCTTTCCGTGGGCCGGTAATAAATGTGCATTGTGTTGAACTGTTTTCCCGTTTCGCTTCGTCTTTTCTTTAATTGAATCTCCATCCTGCTTCACGTAAAGGGTTCGTAGTGGGCTTAATACCCGATAAGTAATCGGAACCGTCAGAGGCCGACGATAACACCGCTCGGTTATCCCGATAGTACGGAACGGACCGCTTAAGTGGCCGTGTCCGGAGTCGACCTGCGGCGAGGTGCGACGCCCGGTTTACCATCCGCGTGGGTACTTAGGTAGGTCGAGTTTGGCGAACAACCCTATCCCACGCGGGTGGCCGATTGGCACGATTGTGGTGAGGCCGAAAGGCCCACCCGGACTAGCTCCCGGCGTTAGTCCGAGAGGTCACGACAGAATTGTCCGTCCGGTGGCGACGTGCCACGATTCGAGTCACGTGGCCGTTCGCACGCCGGCGGGCGTGAATTCGCAACAATATATATGTACATATACGTGTGTATATATATATATATATAATATATATATATATATATATATATATGTATATATAAAGATATATCGATATATGCTTGGTGTTGGCTTAATGGTAAGGTTGGGTGGGCTTTGGGATCCGTAGGTCCTGAGTTCAAATCCTGCTCAGTCGGTGAATTAATACCAGGTGTGGTTAACTTGGCCTGTCATCCTTCTGAGGTCGGCAAAGATGTGCCAGCTTGCTGCTATACTGTGTCGGAGTGGCGACCCGTCCAGGATTGTGTCCAATAGTAGGAGACTGCTTCGGTAGCACCAATGCTCTGCACAGAATATGGTCCAATCATGGATGATACATATATATATATATATATATACACACTGTGTATGTACTGTTCATCCCTGTGTCCTCTTTTCCCCTGGTTCTTATTTCTGACCAGTGCTCTTATTTTGTGCAGTGCCTCTTTTGTCCGTCTACCTCGTTGTTGGTGTGTGTCCCCCTCCCCCTCTTTCTTCTGCTCTTTTTATTTGTGTTTTTTTTGTGTACATAGTCAAGGCTCATGGAAGAGCTAGTACCCTGAACGGATCAAGAGGTGACATGCAAAAGGAACAATAGAGATGCATACAAAAGAGGCAATGGAGATATAGATAGGAGAGTTGGCTTTGGAGGCCAACTTTTGAATATAGTTTGCCCAAGAATTATCACAGCTTTAAGAAAGCATGTTTGAATGACTGTTTGAGACCCAGGTGTTTGAATGACTGAACTTCCTCAAGAGGTTGTTAAGAAAGTAGATAGGAGTGTTTTCCAGACGGTCCTTTCGGAGAGAGTTCGTAGTGTGAGATTATTCAGGATTGAAAGGTGAATTCCAAGTCTTTAACCAGGTTGTGATTTCTTTTTTTCAATGTCTGAAGAGGAGGCTGCATGCAGCTTGCCTGTCTGAAGGATGACGGATGTCATGACAGAGGGTGGTCATTCGGAAATAGATAAAGTGGATTTTCCATCAAACATGTTACATCATGGCTCGTTCTTTCTAGCTCCTCCATGAGCCTCAACTCTGTAAACAAAACGTTTTGAGCTTGTGGAGAAATTCAACTGCAAGTCAGACATTAAGTGACATTAATATTGCTTTTTTAATTTCCTGGGGTCGTGTATCAGATTGCATTCCGAAACCTTCTGATCTCTATTTGACGTATTTTCATATTCAATTTCTGGAATGTTCAATGGAGAATAACTTGATTGCAGATAACAAAAACAAATTCACCATATTCTTTCATCACACAAGCTTTAAGCATCCGTAAAAGGTCATTTTGAAATGTCACACATATGCAATTTCTCTCTTGAATACAGTTTACAGTTCATTTGTTGAAATGGAAAAAAACGTACTTGAAGGGAGGTCACACATTTCTGCTTAATAGGAACTCAAATAGATAACATTATCAGAATGGATGCATCAATATCCATTTAAATTTGTTTCGCTGCAAAACTATCATGGCCTCAAATGTTTCTGAACTCCTCCCCCCCCCCACCCACACCCCCACCCCTCCCCACACCCCCCCACCCCTCCCTCACACCCCACATACCTCCCCACCCCACCAATCCTCCATACTGAGAAAGCCTCATGAAGGTACATCGGGGAGACAAGAAAACAATAGAAGTTGAATTTCACGATAATTTCATGAGCCAATCAGAGTCCCTCCAACTAAAGGACATGGGATATTACTCAAACAAAGGATATAACAAGAATGTTGTCACAAGAGAAGGCCACTTGACCGATCAAGCCTGCATTACATCAACAACACATTAATTCAATCTCACAGTTTAGTTTATCAACTTAAAAATCACTGGGGAAGGAGAACAATCCGGCTGAGACAGACATCACCAGGGTGATGTATGTATGTATGTATGTATGTATGACCGGGCGTAGTGGCGTGCGCCTGTAATCCGGCTACTCGGAGGCTTGGGTTGGAGGATCGCTTGAGGATGGGACTCTGCACTGGCCACGCTATCAGAGGGTGTAGGGCAGCCCGGAATCATGGCGAAACCCAATGCTTATCCCTGTGTCGTAAGCAGTGCCGGATTAAGCCTCGCTGGCCCGAAGGCACATTTTGAAATTTTAGAGAATGGCCTGAAAAATTTAAATTAGATCTCGAGCTCATGGAAATGGACCCCAGACAAAAGATGAACTGATTCAAGAACAAAATATTTAATACAAAAAAGACAAATATTTAATGTGAAAATAATTTTTGGCCCGAATTTTTGGCTGGCCCTAAAGCACATGCCTTGTCTGCCTAATGGTTAATCCAGCACTGGTCGTAAGAGGCGACCAGGGTGCGTCAGGAAGGGCATCCAGCATAAAACCTGTGCCAAATCAGTATGCGGATCATAACGTATGATCCGCTGTGGCGACCCCTAACGGGAGCAGCCGAAAGACGAACAACAAACTATATATATATATATATATATATATATATTATATATATATATATATATATATATATATATTACAGAAAATTCACCTTATTATGAGACTTTCCAGAGACGTCACAATCACGATACAGGTATACCATCACTGATCCATACCTCAGCTGTCTCACATCTCTGCTAATATCCATATACTCCTCTATCCCCACTACTTCTAGGTACGTATCTAATTCAAATTTGAAGTCATCTGATGTTTATGCTGCCACTACCTTTCCAGGGAGAACATTCCATCCATTAACTACTCTCTTGAGTCAAAGACCCTTGCTTTACTGCCAGACACTCCACAAGCCCTTACCTACACTAACAACCTCACATGTGGTGCCTTTTCAAATTCCTTCTAAAATCTATATACACTACATCCAGAGCACATTAATTATCTTGACGACCTTTCGTCTGTGCTGACTACCTTTAATGAGTTTGAAATTATTCAAAGGTTCCCTATCCGATAACCAATGAACATCTTAACACCTTCCCATAACTGAAGTCAAACTAGCAGGTCGATAGTTTCCCATTATTCTCTGGATCCTTTCTTAAATAATGGTATTACATTTGTACTCTCCAATCCTTTGGTACCTGTCCTGACTCCAATGAGCTGTTAAAGGTATTGCCTAACATCTCCCTTTCCTGCTCTGTTAATATCACAATTATCTGCCATGTTGATATCACAATGGGCCCACACTTCTTTTAACCTGTTATTTACCTCTTACATATTTGAAGAATGCCTTGTTAATAGTTTCATATTATTCTCCAAATCCTTCTCGCATTCTCTTTTGGCTTCCCAAGTTGTTATCTTAACTGGCCTCTGTTTACGCCTATACCTACATATACAAGTGTAACGTCAGTCCGGTTATTTTGACCTGACAAATGCTCTTGCTTATGAATAATAGCACTCCTTACCTCGCTGCTAAGCCGAGTGTTGGCGTAACGGTCAAGATGGTTGGCTAAAAAATCTTAAGAGTCTTGAGTTCTAGCCCCTAAACCGTTAAATAACACCAGTTGGGTTGACTCAGTCAGTCATCCTTCTGAGGTCGCACAATGAGTCCCAGACTACTGTAAACAGCAGGGCACTGCATCAGCGAAACAGCTGGGCTCCTAAAAATTATGCAGCCAGCAGTCACAGGCTGTGCACAAAATAATAATAACCTCCCTGCTCAAACACCCTGGTGAAAGGCAAGTTAATTCTAAATCAGTACAGCACGCAGGTATGCTACAAGGCCTTGAAGACCAATTAAAATTTGGTCCAATGGACCAATGAGCCCACTGGTGTCCCAAATGCTCTCCCACTTCCACATTCTCCACCACATTGGGATAGTGACATAAAGAGAGGTCGAACACTGCACCCATCCCTCACGAGCTTATCTACCAATGGTCTTTAAAGCAATCCTGGATGTCATCGAGAAAATAATTATTCCCTTTCCCTGTTCAATGGACGCAATCTACCCCTGTCAAATGAAAATCCCTCTCTCGGCAGACATTAAAAGTGAAAATCATTCGTATGCTGAATGTTCAACTTATCACGATGTTATCAAAACCATCAAGTGAATTCAATATATCAGACTGCAGGATCTTTCTCTTTCTCTGAAGGAAGGCATCTCGACTTTTGAGGACCATGTGAACACAACGAAAGGCTGACAGATTTAAACCCCACCCTTTGTGACAGCCAGCCAATCAGATTCCAAGAACAAAGATTCTTCCACATACTCCCTTCAAACCAATGAATTGCCTCGAGGACAGTTGATTATTTGCCTTTAACAAACACAGACTTAATAATTATTGTCCTCCACACTCATCCAGAATCCCACACCAGGCTTCCTTCTGAAATTCTAACCTGAACTCTCATCTCCATTCCTTTATCCCTCTATTCTCTCACCTGTGAAACAGACTCCCTGTACCTGTCGTCTTGTGCCCCCACGGCCATCCATGCCCTTCCAGTCCTTCCCATCATCACCTCATGATTTCTCCAAACTCACACCCGCTCTCCTGTACTCTTTCCAACCCCCCTCCCTTTCTCCTTCATTCTCCTGTTCCTTTACTTTCTTGTCTGCCACAATGTACTTGTGCAATGTTTTTGTCTCACTATTCCCTTTAATCATGCTGTGATTGAATCAGTGTCATGATTGTGCGAATAGAGCAAAGACAACAGCCCCCCCAGGAGGAAGTACACAAGTCAGAATTGTTAGTGTCAGTCTTGGGCACATTTCTGCTTTCAAGCTTTGTCAACACAAAATCTCCTTCAAACATGGAGCTTGCAGAGCAATCGGTACTCTGTATGACACCAAGTAAATAAAAAGAGTACCAGGAAGCAAAGTGAAGCAGGAGATCTTATTTATACAGCTCGGTAGGTCATCATGCAGCAATGTACCGGTACTTGGGTTGGTGTTAGGTTAGTTGGAAATTGGAATGTTTTGCTTCGCGAATATTCATGATATTGTCAGAACATGTAGTGTTTCACATTTACAATGGATGTCACATCCTTTTCCAAAAGTTCACAACTTTAACTGGTTTAACATTACACGAACGTTCAGTGGAGTACACCATCTTGAAAAGCCAGATCTAGGCAGGGTAATTTATTTTTAATTCCATGGGTTAATGAATGGCAGTCTGATGAGGGAGCATATAAACAATGAGGAAATGGCTGTAATGGGAACTCCAATCTATAGGTGCTTGATCTGCTTTGCAAACAGACACTTCAACTTAATCAAATATGACTTCAATTAGGAACTGCATCTATAATGCCATGTAAAGAAATTGGGAGGTTTTGAGACTTCCAACCCCCTCCCCCACACCTCAACTTATATGCCACATACTCTCTCCTTGATCGAACCACACATCTACCCCGACAACCAGTCCCTGGCTCCACCCCCTTTCACAGCTCCCCATGGTTAGTTGTTCTCTCTGGAGATCTCTCACTTTATCAATCAGAATCCCCCCAACCACACTTGTCTTAATCTAAATGGCATCTTTCAGAATTAAGATTTCACACACACTCACACACTCACACACTCTTGTACGCAGCCTTGTGGCTGCTGGATGCATCATTGATTAGGAACTGATTCCTCTGATGCAGTGCCCCTATTACCAGTACATTGGTACTCATTTCGCTGACCTCAGAAGAAGACAGGCTGCGTCAACCCCACCTGGTGTTAAATCAGCAGCACACTTGAACTCAGGACCCGAGGATCCCAAGCCAGCCACCCTTATCGCTAAACCAACACCAGGCTTAAGATTTCACATGAGCCTCCTGAATGTTCTCAGGTTGAAAATTCTGACTGCTCTTGATTTGGCCTTTTCAACAGTTTCAGGTGGAATCATTGCCCATGTCTCAAGTCCTGCTCTGTTGCTCTCCATCCTCCACTGTCTGCTCTCCTTAACCTTTCTCCGCATCCTTAACACCTCCTCCTCCTTGCACGTGCAGCACAAAGCATCAGCGGCATAACTGTCCCCTAACCAGTGATGCAACCAGCAGTCAAAAAGGCTGCACACGAAGTGGGGTGGAGGGTGGGGCTGAGGGCATAGCTGTGCTCTAATTGCAATGCGCACTTCAACCAGTACACTGGGACTCATTGCTGACCTCAGAAGGATGACAGGCTGTCAACCCTACTGGTGTTAATTCAACGGCCCAACAGGGGGCTTCAACTCAGGACCCGAGCATTTTAAGCAGCCAACTTAATCATTAGCTAAACACCAGCAAGAGTATCCTATTAACCCACCTCTCAACTGTGTGAGGACTGCTCACATCACTTCCGTAACAAGAACGGTGCAAAAATGTCCAACAATAGAGGCCAGGAACTACTTCGTCAATAGTCAGAAAACATAGAATCAAACTTCTCAGTCAACATAATCTTCTCAAATGGCCTGATATCTCATGATCATTCCGATTTTATCCGAGTTACTCAACTCCGGACATGCTGCTACGACTCTCTCAAAAATGTAGGAGCTCTGAATCTTAAAATAATCAAATAAAGTCAGGGCTGTCTCTGCACACATGGAACACCTACTTCAATCCAGGAAAGTCTCACAGTACACCTGGTCTCTCCAGAAACAAACGTCGAGTGAACCCACCTATGTAATTGTTGAACAACCACCAGAAAGAAATTGAATTCACGGAATGTCCATCCATCCATCATCCATCATCCATCATCAGGACCATACTCTGCGCAGAGCGTTTTTTGTTTTGTTTTTGTATACCTTGTCGAGGCTCGTATGAGAGCTAACACACAACACACAAGCAAGGGGGGGGGGGCATGAGACAAGAGGGGCAGAGTGGAAAAGACAAAACAGTGGGTAATAAAGACATGAAAGAGATCTGTGGAAGGGAGAGGATGGGGTGGGGAACATGGGAAATACAAGATGGACATTACAGGGACTTTCAGGAAGGAAAGCAGGGAATTTGAAGGAGGTGGACTTGGGTGGTTATCGGGGAAGAAAAGATCGAGGATTTGGATGGGGGATGATAAGAGGGTGTGAGTAACAGTATTTGAGCCTGGAGGAAACTGGATTGAATAGAGTGAGGAAGTTTATTCCAAAGTGGGACAAGAGGAATAAGAGTGAAGCGTGAGGCAGTGATTCGGTGAATTTACTCTCTCTTT
>CM068966.1:25285763-25317985 GCA_035128595.1 Eptatretus atami | reverse complement strand
TTGCTGCTATACTGTGTCGGAGTGGCGACCCGTCCAGGATTGTGTCCAATAGTAGGAGACTGCTTCGGTAGCACCAATGCTCTGCACAGAATATGGTCCCAATGCATGGATGGATACATATATATATATATATATATATTATATATATATATATATATATATATATATATATATATATATATATACACATTGTGTATGTTACTGTTCATCCCTGTGTCCTCTTTTCCCCTGGTTCTTATTCTGACCAGTGCTCTTATTTTGTGCAGGTCTCCTCTTTTGTCCGTCTACCTCGTTGTTGGTGTGTGTCCCCCCTCCCCCTCTTTCTTCTGCTCTTTT
The DNA here is from genome assembly GCA_035128595.1 of Eptatretus atami. Lineage (NCBI taxonomy): Eukaryota > Metazoa > Chordata > Myxini > Myxiniformes > Myxinidae > Eptatretus > Eptatretus atami. The sequence continues at coordinate 25,317,649 of CM068966.1, read as the reverse complement.
TATTTTGTGTTTTTTTTGTGTACATAGTCAAGGCTCATGGAAGAGCTAGTACCCTGAACGGATCAAGAGGTGACATGCAAAAGGAACAATAGAGATGCATACAAAAGGAGCAGTGGAGATATAGATAGGAGAGTTGGCTTTGGAGGCCAACTTTGAAATATAGTTTGCCCAAGAATGATCACAGCTTTAAGAAAGCATGTTTGAATGACTGTTTGAGACCCAGGTGTTTGAATGACTGAACTTCCTCAAGAGGGTTGTTAAGAAAGTAGATAGGAGTGTTTTCCAGACGGTCCTTTCGGAGAGAGTTCGTGAGTGTGAGATTATTCAGGATTGAAAGATGAATTCCAAGTCTTTAACCAGGTTGTGATTTTCTTTTTTCAATGTCTGAAGAGGAGGCTGCATGCAGCTTGCCTGTCTGAAGGATGACGGATGTCATGACAGAGGGTGGTCATTCGGAAATAGATAAAGTGGATTTTCCATCAAACATGTTACATCATGGCTCGTTCTTTTCTAGCTCCTCCATGAGCCTCAACTCTGTAAACAAAACGTTTTGAGCTTGTTGGAGAAATTCAACTGCAAGTCAGACATTAAGTGACATTAATATTGCTTTTTAATTTCCTGGGTTCGTGTATCAGATTGCATTCCGAAAACCTTCTGATCTCTATTTGACGTATTTTCATATTCAATTTCTGGAATGTTCAATGGAGAATAACTTGATTGCAGATAACAAAACAAATTCACCATATTCTTTCATCACACAAGCTTGAAGCCATCCGTAAAAGGTCATTTTGAAATGTCACACATATGCAATTTCTCTCTTGAATACAGTTTACAGTTCCATTTGTTGAAATGGAAAAAAACGTACTTGAAGGGAGGTCACACATTTCTGCTTAATAGGGAACTCAAATAGATAACATTATCAGAATGGATGCATCAATATCCATTTATAATTTGTTTCGCTGCAAAACTATCATGGCCTCAAATGTTTCTGAACTCCTCCCCCCCCCACCCCACACCCCACCCCTCCCTCACACCCCCCCACCCCTCCCTCACACCCCCACATACCTCCCCACCCCACCAATCCTCCATACTGAGAAAGCCTCATGAAGGTACATCGGGGAGACAAGAAAACAATAGATAGTTGAATTTCACGATAATTTCATGAGCCAATCAGAGTCCCTCCAAACTAAAGGACATGGGATATTACTCAACAAAAGGATATAACAAGGAATGTTGTCACAAGAGAAGGCCACTTGACCGATCAAGCCTGCATTACATCAACAACACATTAATTCAATCTCACAGTTTAGTTTATCAACTTAAAATCACTGGGGAAGGAGGAACAATCCGGCTGAGACAGACATCACCAGGGTGATGTATGTATGTATGTATGTATGTATGACCGGGCGTAGTGGCGTGCGCCTGTAATCCGGCTACTCGGAGGCTTGGGTTGGAGGATCGCTTGAGGATGGGACTCTGCACTGGGCCACGCTATCAGAGGGTGTAGGGCAGCCCGGAATCATGGCGAAACCCAATGCTTATCCCTGTGTCGTAAGCAGTGCCGGATTAAGCCTCGGCTGGCCCGAAGGCACATTTTGAAATTTTAGAGAATGGCCTGAAAAATTTAAATTAGATCTCGAGCTCATGGAAATGGACCCCAGACAAAAGATGAACTGATTCAAGAACAAAATATTTAATACAAAAAAAGACAAATATTTAATGTGAAAATAATTTTTGGCCCGAATTTTTGGCTGGCCCTAAGGCACATGCCTTGTCTGCCTAATGGTTAATCCAGCACTGGTCGTAAGAGGCGACCAGGGTTGCGTCAGGAAGGGCATCCAGCATAAAACCTGTGCCAAATCAGTATGCGGATCATAACGTATGATCCGCTGTGGCGACCCCTAACGGGAGCAGCCGAAAGACGAACAACAACATATATATATATATATATATATATATATATATATATATATATATATATATATATATATATATATATATATATATATATGTACAGAAAATTCACCTTATTATGAGACTTTCTCAGAGACGTCACAATCACGATACAGGTATACCATCACTGATCCATACCTCAGCTGTCTCACATTCCTGCTAATATCCATATACTCCTCTATCCCCACTACTTCTAGGTACGTATCTAATTCAAATTTGAAGTCATCTGATGTTTATGCTGCCACTACCTTTCCAGGGAGAACATTCCATCCATTAACTACTCTCTTGAGTCAAAGACCCTTGCTTTACTGCCAGACACTCCACAAGCCCTTACCTACACTAACAACCTCACATGTGGTGCCTTTTCAAATTCCTTCTGAAAATCTATATACACTACATCCAGAGCACATTAATTATCTTGACGACCTTTCGTCTGTGCTGACTACCTTTAATGAGTTTGAAATTATTCAAATGGTTCCCTATCCGATAACCAATGAACATCTTCAACACCTTCCCCATAACTGAAGTCAAACTAGCAGGTCGATAGTTTCCCATTATTCTCTGGATCCTTTCTTAAATAATGGTATTACATTTGCTACTCTCCAATCCTTTGGTACCTGTCCTGACTCCAATGAGCTGTTAAAGGTATTGCCTAACATCTCCCTTTCCTGCTCTGTTAATATCACAATTATCTGCCATGTTGATATCACAATGGGCCCACACTTCTTTTAACCTGTTATTTACCTCTTACATATTTGAAGAATGCCTTGTTATTATGTTTCATATTATTCTCCAAATCCTTCTCGCATTCTCTTTTGGCTTCCCAAGTTGTTATCTTAACTGGCCTCTGTTTACGCCTATACCTACATATACAAGTGTAACGTCAGTCCGGTTATTTTGTACCTGACAAATGCCTTCTGCTTATGAATAATAGCACTCCTTACCTCGCTGCTAAGCCGAGTGTTGGCGTAACGGTCAAGATGGTTGGCTAAAAATCTTAGAGTCTTGAGTTCTAGCCCCTGAACCGTTAAATAACACCAGTTGGGGTTGACTCAGTCAGTCATCCTTCTGAGGTCGGCAAAATGAGTCCCAGACTACTGTAAACAGCGGGGCACTGCATCAGCGAAACAGCTGGGCTCCTAAAAATTATGCAGCCAGCAGTCACAGGCTGTGCACAAAATAATAATAACCTCCCTGCTCAAACACCCTGGTGAAAGGCAAGTTAATTCTAAATCAGTACAGCACGCAGGTATGCTACAAGGCCTTGAAGACCAATTAAAATTTGGTCCAATGGACCAATGAGCCCACTGGTGTCCCCAAATGCTCTCCCACTTCCACATTCTCCACCACATTGGGATAGTGACATAAAAGGAGGTCGAACACTGCACCCATCCCTCACGAGCTTATCTACCAATTGGTCTTTAAAGCAATCCTGGATGTCATCGAGAAAATAATTATTCCCTTTCCCTGTTCATGGACGCAATCTACCCCTGTCAAATGAAAATCCCTCTCTCGGCAGACATTAAAAGTGAAATATCATTCGTATGCTGAATGTTCAACTATTCACGATGTTATCAAAACCATCAAGTGAATTCAATATATCAGACTGCAGGATCTTTCTCTTTCTCTGAAGGAAGGCATCTCGACTTTTGAGGACCATGTGAACACAGACGAAAGGCTGACAGATTTAAACCCCACCCTTTGTGACAGCCAGCCAATCAGATTCCAAGAACAAAGATTCTTCCACATACTCCCTTCAAACCAATGAATTGCCTCGAGGACAGTTGATTTATTTGCCTTTAACAAACACAGACTTAATAATTATTTGTCCTTCCACACTCATCCAGAATCCCACACCAGGCTTCCTTCTGAAATTCTAACCTGAACTCTCATCTCCATTCCTTTATCCCTCTATTCTCTCACCTGTGAAACAGACTCCCTGTACCTGTCGTCTTGTGCCCCCACGGCCATCCATGCCCTTCCAGTCCTTCCCATCATCACCTCATGATTTCTCCCAAACTCACACCCGCTCTCCTGTACTCTTTCCAACCCCCCTCCCTTTCTCCTTCATTCTCCTGTTCCTTTACTTTCTTGTCTGCCACCAATGTACTTGTGCAATGTTTTTGTCTCACTATTCCCTTTAATCATGCTGTGATTGAATCAGTGTCATGATTGTGCGAATAGAGCAAAGACAACAGCCCCCCCAGGAGGAAGTACACAAGGTCAGAATTGTTAGTGTCAGTCTTGGGCACATTTCTGCTTTCAAGCTTTGTCAACACAAAATCTCCTTCAAACATGGAGCTTGCAGAGCAATCGGTACTCTGTATGACACCAAGTAAAATAAAAAGAGTACCAGGAAGCAAAGTGAAGCAGGAGATCTTATTTATACAGCTCGGTAGGTCATCATGCAGCAATGTACCGGTACTTGGGTTGGTGTTAGGTTTAGTTGGAAATTGGAATGTTTTGCTTCGCGAATATTCATGATATTGTCAGAACATGTAGTGTTTCACATTTACAATGGATGTCACATCCTTTTCCAAAAGTTCACAACTTTAACTGGTTTAACATTACACGAACGTTCAGTGGAGTACAACATCTTGAAAAGCCAGATCTAGGCAGGGTAATTTATTTTTAATTCCATGGGTTAATGAATGGCAGTCTGATGAGGGAGCATATAAACAATGAGGAAATGGCTGTAATGGGAACTCCAATCTATAGGTGCTTGATCTGCTTTGCAAACAGACACTTCAACTTAATCAAATATGACTTCAATTAGGAACTGCATCTATAATGCCATGTAAAGAAATTGGGAGGTTTTGAGACTTCCAACCCCCTCCCCCACACCTCAACTTATATGCCACATACTCTCTCCTTGATCGAACCACACATCTACCCCGACAACCAGTCCCTGGCTCCACCCCCTTTCACAGCTCCCCATGGTTAGTTGTTCTCTCTGGAGATCTCTCACTTTTATCAATCAGAATCCCCCCAACCACACTTGTCTAATCTAAATGGCATCTTTCAGAATTAAGATTTCACACACACTCACACACTCACACACTCTTGTACGCAGCCTTGTGGCTGCTGGATGCATCATTGATTAGGAACTGATGCCTCTGATGCAGTGCCCCTATTACCAGTACATTGGTACTCATTTCGCTGACCTCAGAAGAAGACAGGCTGCGTCAACCCCACCTGGTGTTAATTCAGCAGCCGACGAGACTTGAACTCAGGACCCGAGGATCCCAAGCCAGCCACCCTTATCGCTAAACCAACACCAGGCTTAAGATTTCACATGAGCCTCCTGAATGTTCTCAGGTTGAAAATTCTGACTGCTCTTGATTTGGCCTTTTCAACAGTTTCAGGTGGAATCATTGCCCATGTCCTCAAGTCCTGCTCTGTTGCTCTCCATCCTCCACTGTCTGCTCTCCTTAACCTTTCTCCGCATCCTTACACCTCCTCCTCCTTCACGTGCAGCACAAAGCATCAGCGGCATAACTGTGCCCCTAACCAGTGATGCAACCAGCAGTCAAAAAGGCTGCACACGAAGTGGGGTTGGAGGGTGGGGCTGAGGGCATAGCTGTGCTGCTAATGCAATGCCACTTCAACCAGTACACTGGGACTCATTTTGCTGACCTCAGAAGGATGACAGGCTGTCAACCCTACCTGGTGTTAATTCAACGGCCCAACAGGGGGCTTCAACTCAGGACCCGAGCATTTTAAGCCAGCCAACTTAATCATTAAGCTAACACCAGGCAAAGTATCCTTATTAACCCACCTCTCAACTGTGTGGAGGACTGCTCACATCACTTCCGTAAACAAGAACGGTGCAAAAATGTCCACAAATAGAGGCCAGTAAACTACTTCGTCAATAGCAAAATCATAGAATCAAACTTCTCAGTCAACATAATCTTCTCAAATGGCCTGATATCTCATGATCATTCCGATTTTATCCGAGTTACTCAACTCCGGACATGCTGCTACGACTCTCTCAAAAATGTATGGAGGCTCTGAATCTTAAAATAATCAAATAAGGTCAGGGCTGTCTCTGCACACATGGAACACCTACTTCAATCCAGGAAAGTCTCACAGTACACCTGGTCTCTCCAGAAACAACGTCGAGTGAACCCACCTATGTAATTTGTTGAACAACCACCAGAAGAAATTGAATTCACGGAATGTCCATCCATCCATCCATCCATCCATCCATCCATCAGGACCATACTCTGCGCAGAGCGTTTTTTTTGTTGTTTTTTTTGTATACCTTGTCGAGGCTCGTATGAGAGCTAACACACAACACACACACAGCAAGGGGGGGGGGCATGAGACAAGAGGGCGAGAGTGGGAAGACAAAACAGTGGGTAATAAAGACATGAAGAGATCTGTGGAAGGGAGAGGGATGGGGTGGGAACATGGGAATACAAGATGGACATTACAGGGACTTTCAGGAAGGAAAGCAGGGTTTGAAGGAGGTGGACTTGGGTGGTTATCGGGAAGAAAAGATCGAGGATTTGGATGGGGGATGATAAGAGGTGGTGGTGAACAGTTATTTTGAAGGCCTGGAGGGAAGACTGGATTGAATAGAGTGAGGAAGTTATTCCAAAGGTGGGAAAAAGGAGGAATGAAAGAGTGAAGGTGAGCAGTGATTCGTGATTTTGGTATTTTACCAGAAGAGGGTTGTGGGCGGACCATGAGCGCCCTGCGGAAATGTGGTGGGGGCAAATCGCAGAGAGAGCAGGGGGGGCGAGGCTGGAGAGGAGACGGTAGAAAGACAGAAACACCACCGGCCAGCCTGCGGTGAGAGAGTGAGAGGCCCAAAGACTCAGCCTCATTGCGGGAGATGCCAATGATCTGAAATGCCTTGGTTTCCACAGCCTGAAGCCGAGAAAGGTGGGAGGCAGGAGCACCAGCCCAGAGGGAGAGCAGTACTCCATCAGGCTGCAGACGAAAGCTTTGTAAGTGGTCAGAAGCTCAGGTGGGCCGAGCAGGACTTTGCACAACGGAGGATTCCCAGTCGGCGACTGGCTTTGGAGGAGAGGTTTGAAATGTGACTTTCCCAGGAAAGGTCATGGCTGATAGTGAGACCCAGAAGCTTGAAAGAAAGGACTTCTTCCAGAGGATTGTTGAGAAAGTGGATGGGGGGGGGGGTAGGGGTTCTAAACGGTCCTTTTGGAGAGACATAGTGAGAGTGTGAGATTTATCCGGATTGAAAGACATGTTCCACGTGTTGGACCAGTTTGTGATTTTACCAGATCTGCAGTGAGCGAAGTAGCTGCTGCTTGCCGGTCTGAGGGATGACCGATGGTATGGCAGAGGTGTGAGTCATCAGCAAAAAGAGGTAGAGGATTTTCGAGACAGTCGGAGAGTCATTGATGAAAACCAGAAAAAGAACAGGCCCAGAACGCTACCTTGAGGAACTCCAGCCTGGACAGGAAGAGTGGATGAAAGAACTCCATTTAGGGCACACGGTGACTGCGACAGGAGAGGAATTCTGCGAGCTATGAGTGGAGATGGCCTTGGATACCATAGGAAGAGTGTTTGGTGAGCAGGGCAGGGTGCCAGACCGTGTCAAAAGCACATGATATATCTGGGGATATGGCTCTGATTTCATGTCCGGCATTGAGGACCTCATCCATTGTTGGAGAGCAGAAGCAGCATATCCAGGGAAGAGTGACCTGGTCTGAAACCAAATTGAAGATCGAAATCAAGCCATTGGAGAAGAGGAAAGATTTAATGTCTGAAGCGATGATGGATTCCATAACCTTGCTGATGATTGGGAGAAGGCTGATTGGTCTGTCGTTGCAGGATCTGTTTTTTGCACAGCAGTAATGTTTGTTGATTTCCCAGCAGATGGCAGATGACTTGAGCAAGTGAGAGGGTAAATAGAACAGAGAGAGGGTGAGCAAGAGCAGAAGAGCAGGTTTTGAGGACACAAGGGCTGATGCCGTCTGGACCGGTTGCAGAATCTGAGTCGAGGTTTGACAGCAAGCTCTCCACCTTGTCAGAAGAAAAGGATACAGAGTCCAGGGACAGTTGGTGTGACTGGGTAAGGTGGGTACAGAAAGCGATAGGTTTTGGACACAAGATTTAGCTGCAAACACCGAGTTTAGGCATTCAACCTTTTCACGTGCGGTATCAGCAGTGCGGCCATTTGAGGTAAGGGAGGGGGATAGAGGGGGAACATACACCAGAAACAGATTTGATTAGATGCCACCAGGATTTTGAGGGAGGGAGAGAGGTTTGAAAGTTCAGACATGAGCTTAGAAAGATGCTGTTTTCTGGCTCTCCGAGGGTAGATATACATTTGTTCCGAGGTTTATGGAAGGAACTGAGATTGCCTCAGTTGGGTTTGCTTTCCATGAGGCAAAGGCAAGTTGTTTCAGGACAACTGCCTCACCACAAGCTTCAGTGAACCATGGGCAGGAGGAAGGGTAGGACAACTGAAGATGAGAGGGGATAAATCTGTGCATGAGGGAGAGCAAGTTTCTTTGAAAGAATTCCCAGGATGAGTTGATGTTGGAGAAAGTAGCGATAGCAGACAGTCTATAAGTTTGATGGCTGCTTGGAGACCCTGCCAGTCGGCTTGAGTGAAATGCCAGACTCGACGGCGGTGAGGTGGTTCTCTGATCATAGCCAGAGAGATGTCACCTTGACAAGGACATGTCAGAAGAACCGATTGGAGTGGAGGAAGAGCAGCAGATAGTCAGGGAAATTTGTCAAAATCAGATCCAGAAGAGATGGAGTACCATTGGTTGAGATCCGGTCGGGAAGTTGACCGATGAGTCAGTCCCAATGAGTCGCAGAAAGCTTTTGCTGAAGTGCCATGACAGGTGGAGAGGTACCCACACCTAGCCAACTGCATGATGACAATTGAAGTCACCACATATGAGAAGAGAGAGTTTGGATGAGAAGATAGAAGTTGGTCCATGTTTTCGGTTAGTGAGGTGTAGATGGAGTCATCACTGTTAGGTGGACGGTACAGTAGCGCATAATAAACATGAAGGTGGGAGTGGAGGGGAAGCCGTAGCCAGAGGTATTCCTGGGTTGTGGGGGTGTGAGAGCAGCGCATGGAGAGTGAGGAATAGAGTCTTTGATGAAGAGAGCAACTCCTCACAGGACAAGGCTCAGGTCTGTCATACCGGGGAGGAGGAGTAACCAGGGAGAGATACTTGGGAGTCAGAACGTCTTTGGGAGGAAGGTTTCTGTTAGGCAGAATTATTTCTGGTTTGTCAGTGGCAACCTGTATGGAAAAGATCTGAAAGGTTTGAGCGAAGGCCCCGGATATTTGAGGTCCACACTTTTAATGAAGAGAGGAGGGGAGGAGGCTTTGAGTGCAGGGGATGGGAAGGGGGGGAGGTAAGGAGAGTTTGTGAAAGAGTGGTGGGGGATTGCAGAATAGCTCGGGGAGGCCGGATGAGGAGGAGAAAAGGCTCTGTGGTGCTGGGGGAGAGGGGGGACAAGAGAGGGGCAGAAGGCAGTTGAGGATTTGAAGAGGTGGAGTGAAGAGATGAGGTGAGAGGGCAGTGGAAGGAGAAAGCTTTTGTGGATGAAAGGGGGGGCAACTTTGAGAAGGTGAGTGAGGGGGTGAATGGTGGGAGAGAGGGTGAGTGGGGAGAGTTGAGGAGAAAGGCAGGGGGGAGTTTTTGGAGAGGTGAGAGGGAGTACACTGGGTTGCAGGGAAAAAGGGAGAAGTGTGTGATGGTTGCTTTGAGAGTGAGGGGTGAGAGGGGTGAGTTGGCACTGAAATTGGAAAAAAAGAATGGTTGATGGAAAGCGAACATTCATGGCAAACTGGGTTTTTTTTAAGTTTTAGGTCAGAGATGCGATTAAACACGTTTCTTGATGGATGCAATAAGGGCGAATTCAGAGAATGGAAGAAGAAACGCTGTAACAGTTGGATTTTTAGGCAAGGTATGAAGGAAAGGTCGAATTGAGAGCAGTCTGTTTAAATAGGAAGAAGAGTCGTGCATTATGATACAGTAAAGAGTACCACACGTGTGAGAGGAATATTGAAGCATTATAAGAGATCATTTTTTTATTATTATTATTATTATTAGTATTGTTTGAGAGAGTTTCATCAGATTAGGTCATGGAAGTGGTGGAGAAAAATTGTGAGGTGAATGGTGAAATTGGATGCGGTAAACGCAGGGGGTGTAAACAGGTCACGTGGTTACGGAGAAGCACTTGGGCTATGGAGGTGTATAGTCAAAAGTGAAATTATTTTTTTAAATAAGGATTGCGTAACATTTGGAAAAGGGAAGGTTGAAGTATAATCCTGGAAGTGTGGTGGTGAAATTTGGAATGGTAAACGCAGTGTGAAGCTGCTGGTCGATTAAAAGTACCAGGAAGAGTAGAGAGAGACATGTGGTTACAAGGAGGTGTGGAGATCTAAAGATACAAGGAAGATTATTATTTTTTTGATGTATTTTTTGAAGAACAGGTAAGATTCGGGAATGGAAGGTTGTAGATCGGAAGAAATCGTGAAGGTAATGTGAGAGAGGGTCAGCTCAGTAGAATAAAGATGGTGTGCCAGCAGGAGGAAAAAGAAGAGGAACAAGAAGAAGAAGAAGAAGAAAGAAGAAAGAAGAAGGATCGAGACTTGTGAGTGTGCAAGGAGAAAGGTCATTTTTTTATTTTGGAATCTAAGACAACAAATAGTGTTTAGTTGGGAGGGATGTGGACGTTAGGAAAGTGGGGAAGATAGAAATTGAAGGAAATGGGGAGAAAATACAAATAAACACGATCGTACACCGAGGGGAACGATGGTAGGCCTCAAGCACTCGGTAAGACAAGGTCGCGAAAACTCATAAAATAGAACGATTTTTTGAAACAAAACCGTACGAGGAACACACAGTAACATGTAGGTGAGAAAAAAGCAGTTAAAACGGGACAGATAACGACCGGAAACTTAACTTTGAGATCATCAGCAGAGAGCCCTGAAGGAGACCTGCAATGCTCCAAACCCAGAAACCGGAGCGTTGGGTGCTGCGCTAGCAGTCTCCTTGGCTATTGCCACAATCCTGGATGGGTCGCCACTCCGACACAGGATACCAGCAAGCTGGCACTCATTTTGCCAACCCCAAAAGGATGACAGGCAGTAACCCCACCTGGTATGAATTCAACAGCCGAGTGGATTTGAACTCAGGATCCTAGAATCCCAAGCCCACCACTCTAACCATTAAGCCAACACCAGGCATATGGAACGTCTGGTCTCACCATCACCTTTCCCTGGGAAACCATACAATCAGATCAGAGTTTGGCCTCAAAAGCCACTGACAGACGAGGTATTTATTCATCAATGTGTCAAATCCTTCCTCAGTATAAATTTGAATTTTCTCACCACCTACGAGGCTGAATGGTTTACTAATCCACCCTATAGACTGGTACACCCACTTCACAACTCTCACTCATGGATGCTAAAATGAAAAAATTAAATTCCGATTTCAGCATCACGAGAGCGAAACCTCTTCAGGTCTTCGTTGATGTTGTTTATACTCTGACAGAAAAAAAAACCCAACAATGAATGAGCATGTGCAGAAGCGATGAGGACAGAGACACGCAATGTGGAGGGTATTTTCATCTGTTCTCAGATGCTCAAACCAAAGGGTAAAACAAACTTGCATCTGCCATTTTCTCAAAGAGTAAATAAATTCTCGCAGCTTTTCTTTATGCTTGGTTATTCAACGTTTATAAATCATGAATATTCAAAATTTGTTCGACATTACAGTCTTCTGTGCATTCAGTAGGATCGTGGAACGTTTCTTTTTGATGAGGTTGGAATGGCTCCACTCTAGTTTCCAGGTGCACCAAACCAGCCCAAAAGAAAAACAAATGAAAATTCAAGCGACAGCTTTGGATTTTGCAATAACAATAAGTTTACTTTCATATGCATCAAGCTGCACACACAATGAGAGTTGTTTCTGTGTGCGGGCAATGTTTGGCTCCTCTCACCCGATTCCATCATCTCTGGATTTAAATCGATTTTCCACAATACACGATGTGAACCGCCATGGACCAGTCTTTTGAACATGAACGAACATCACGTCCTAACACACGAACGGTTTTAGGTGTTTCAAGCAACAGCGGTGATCCACAAAATGTCAAGAATCTCTCCAACACAAAAATCTGAAAGGCTCTTGGAAGACAACATGGAGGAACCCAACACTCTATGTCCACACACCGACTGATCCACCATTCTTGTTGCATACACGACAAACAAGGAGCCTTTGCATCAACCGACGGTTTCACACATTCTAACCCTCTCCAAAAACGATTCCAAGGAACAAGTGGCATGGACGAGACCATTTTGAGATTAAACATGATTCACATCACCCACATGGATGAGCTGCGAACGCAGAGTCTGGACATTACTGGAAGATGTGAAAATAATTAGAGTTCCAAGCAAGCAGTAACAGGTGCCGTAGGTGTTTTAATTCGGCTCCAGACACATCTCAAGATGGAAGGCCAATTTTCAGCCACAATCGGCAACAACTAAACAAGCAGTCATAGACTGGTACTTACGAAATCGTTCAACTTGACTCTGACCTTGTCTAAATAAAAGCTGTCTCTAGAGAAGGTAGCGACGCAAACCAGAAGTTTCTACGATGATTCTGTAACCAAACCATCAAAATTGAATGTTTGACACCTCACTGTGACCTTGACCTTTGACCGATTTTGACCAAATCTAATCAGCACTAGCCATCACCCTCCTGAATCACGTGGTGCAAATTTGACATGGTAGCTTCTTCCGTTCTCGAGTTATCGTGCCTACAAACAAACACACAAACACAAACCAACAAACACACAAACAGATGACGGAAGTCATCAATATACTTACGAAATCTTTAGATTTGGTAAGTCAAATTCAAGGTACCACCCAGAAATGCGCTAATTGATAGAGAGCTAATCTAGCATTTTTGTATCTGAGATCCTTCATTATGCATCACGCTCTTTGAAGTTGTGGTGTGAATGAGCTACAGGTTACAGACATGGCAATTTGCACGGTGGAGAAGCAAAAGGAATGCAATGCACAATCTGGATGTCTTTGTCCTTTTCCAGGTGGTATCGGATTCCCAAATTCAAAACCTCACTCCTCTCTGCCTGTGATTCATCAAAAGACTCTAGATTCGAGTACCATAATAGCTGTTGGGTCGATTAATGTTGTGTCTTATACCCCCATTTTGAAATGGTCAAACCACCATAGAATCCTCGGTATCGAGATGTTGATGTATGTTCACACGGGAAAAGCTATCAGGGAAACGTCCTAATGCGTGTGAAGTGTCCGCGAGGTCAAGATCACGGAATCAACATCATTTATTCTTCAAGAAGAATCTGATAGCAATAATGAAAGTGCATTGAATAACATGGACACAAGGAGGTAACATACGAAACGCAGCATGCGGATTTAAAAGCAGGATCTCTGGGACTCAGATGGGAAGCAGGCGTGGATTCATGATTTTAGGTCAAGGGGGGTGAAAAATTTACGTTGCACCGAAGAAGATAATTTCTCTGAGTAGAGCGAGGGGGACATTTTTTGTGGGTGTTTCTTTTTTGTCATAAATTGTAAAAACTATTCTAATATAGACAAAGAATGCTTTAATACCTTGAAAAGAAGTACTCCAATGAAAAAAACTTTTCTCAAAACTCAACATTTCTTTTAATTATTGCCTCATCATAAAAATCCATTGAATGAAAAGCAGACATTGTGTATAATGAAACAAATTACGTCATGATCCAAAACAAATCAATGTCTGACGTATTAAACAAGGTTTTTCTGTAATTCGTTAATCAAGTACCCACCATGGAACAACTCAGTGGTACAACCAGATCCATGTTGAATGCTGTGGTCACCATCAGCTGGGGTCTGAGGAATATCAAGTGATCCACATTCCGAGACACATTCTTCAGTTATAATACACCTTGATACAAAAGAAAAACAGAGGCAATTCCCCTGGGCGCTTACCTGGTAGCGAGCTGGATAAATACCAGGGACCACTGTTGGCATGGATGACCTCACAAATTATATATTGCGAGAGAAAGTAAATATGGAAGAATTTTTTTTTTATGCCATGAACAAACTTTGTTTTTTGCTTTTGTTTTTTATGGGGGGGGGGGACACCCCAGTGGATCCCCTTAGAGCACGATTTCTTGTTATTGGTGTGAGCAAGCTTTAGTACATCATGGGGTTGATTGAAGGTTTGTGGGTTTTATCATGTTTGGTGTAGTTTAGGAGAGAAAGCAATATATATATATATATATATATATATATATATATATATATATTTATATATTATAATGCTTATTGGGGACCAACCCCCCCCACCCCCATTACGCCTACAAACTACATTTTGTTTAAAAGCTGCCCATCTCAAATTTGCCGAGTGAAAGCTGAAGACAGGTTTGGTTTTAATGATAATGGCGCCTTATTGCCGCCACGGACCCATTTTCTGGCATACAGCGTTTAAGTGCCAAATTAACTACTGTGTATAGAGCCCATTCCTCAATTTGAGCACAACACAGGTTATCATTAACTAAATAAATTTATTACACAATAGACAAGGAGAAAAAGACATAAAATGTCATGGTTTTAGTAAATTTTTCCTGCACAGAGTTTAAGGGATAGCCATATTTACATATTTATGCGTATGGCACAACTGACTTGAGTAGTCATGGTGACATGGAATATGCATAGAAATTAAGTTATTCTGTCATGAAAATTAATGATGTGGTCATGTGTAAAGATAGTTGGTCATGTGACATGTATGATGTTTTCGATTGGGAATGCTTATGCCAGTTTGAACAAAATCAGACCATGATGTTCAAGAAATGTTGGGGACACGATTTAAATAAACCCAAAACCCCCAAAATGGCCACCAGTCAGCCATCTTTAACCTGAATCTCGAAATAAAATGGCATGCATATGTAAGCCATCCATTATTCTTTGTGGCACCTAGGGGTGGAACAAGATCGGTAAATTGCAGTCGAAGAAAGGGTTTGAGGATGTGTTCACATCAGGTTTTTACACAACTAAAATTGCCTGCCAGTCGGCCATCTTTGATCGAATTGTGAAACCAAAATGGATGTGCATACGTATAACCATCAATGTGTTGTCTTGTACCAAGTACAAATTATAAATGCGTCCATACACGTCCGGATGTGCTGTGGACGCAGGGACGGACGAGACCCAATTCCCATAAGCACGCTCGTTTGGATTAAGTCCAAATGGGGCTATAAATCTGGTGGGAAAGAAGTGAAAAGAACCATGACCAGCACATGAAACAAAACTGAAGACAGAAAATATATAATTAACGTCTCACAGAATAATTGCAACGCCTGACTTATTTATTTAATCTTGAAGGCCTCTCTCTCACATGAGCCAACTCAGGCCGATAAAGAAGAAGACAGTACACAAAAGTAACCTGGGGGTAGGTAACGGGTCTTTGCTCATGCCTGATTTTTGGCTACTGCAACGTGCGGCAGTGTGTGGCTTTGATTGGCTTTGTCCATCCTGTTTATCTGCCAGGCTTTGTCACCACAGTGAACGCACAAACAGTTGGAAAACTGTGCTGAAAGAACTACAGGATCAGATTTAGTCTTGGGCCGCTCACCAAGTGCCCAATTGCCACTCTGCCAGAGGTCAGGAGAGGGGGGATTACCGCACCCATCTTGGAGTCCTGCCCATGGAAGGATCCGAAGCCTACCTTCACTGTGGAGGAGGCCACGTGGAACCTGGCTGATCACTCATTTTAACATCAGGAAAACAACATGACGATTACAATGGGGAAAAACCGACATGGAAACCAATGGTGGGGAAAACTGGGCTTAGAATCGAGCATTTGGAAGGGACGATGAAGGGATCTTTACCAGAGCAAACTCACACTGGGCATATTATATTATCTTTAGTAGAATTAACCTTTTCCCCCCCCCCCACCTTTCCACTCCCACTGCACCTTCTTCGCACTTAAGGACATTCCTATTAACACTATATTCTGGTGTTTTAAGGTAATACTTACTCATTTTAACTCAAATAATAGTCTTCTTGCTTTCTTATTTCTATATTCAAGAATTTTTGAGTGAGTAGCATCAAAAACCTGTTTCAGAACTGGCATTAATAGCTGAGAGTCTTAGTGCACTACTCACATCTGACCTGTTCTAGCTTGGATTTTAATCCCAACATCCTGGTTCTATAATTCCAGCATCTCTGTGTGTCTGTCTGTTTGTCTGCGACGCCGTTTCTCGACGACGCCTGTCCGAATCTCATTGAAACTTGCCAGGAATATTGCCGGGGACCGGCGGATGTGCCTTTTCGAGGTTTGATATCAGAATCGGACGAGGCGCGTTCCAAGTTAACGGCCATTTTATTGGCTTTTTCAGTGTTGAAAAGGTGTATAATATGGCAGCTGAAGTGTGTCCCACGCCTCTCACCTTATCATTGCCATTTTTTTTCCCAAATTATTAATAACCGTACCGAACCACCGGTCCGAATCGGATTAAACTTGCCAGAATATCGCCGGCGACCCGCGGATGTTGCCTTTTCGAGTTTTGATATCGATCGGACGAGCGCGTTCCAAGTTACGGCACTTTTATTGCTTTTTCAGTGTTTGAAAAGGTGTATATATGGCAGCTGAAGGTGTCGTTCCACCCTTCTCTACCTTATCATAGCCATTTTTTCCCAAATTATTAAATAACCGGACGACCACCGGTCCGAATCGGATTGAAACTTGCCAGCGAATATTGGCCGGGGACCGCGGTATGTGCCTTTTCGAGTTTGATTTATCGATCGGACAGCGGTTCCCCCCAAGTTACGGCCCATTTTATTGCTTTTTCAGTGTTGAAAAGTGTAATATATGAGCAGCCTGAAGGTGGTCGTTCCACCTCTTCACCTTACGTGCCATTTTTTCCCAAATTATTAATAACCGACGACCACCGGTCCGATCGGATTGAAACTTGCCAGCGAATATTGCCGGGACCCCCGCGGATGTGCCTTTCAAGGTTTGATTATCAATCGGAACAAGCGGTTCCCAAGTTACGGCCATTTTATCCTGTCAACCAAGACAGGAGCACGAGTTATGACATCCACGAATGACATCACAATTAATGTTTGTTTAATTATTTATTTATTTATTTATTTTGTTTTTTGGGCACGATTGACGTCAATTCCTTTTATTCTTCGTTTGTATGACGTCACAATATCGACACTGGGACCTGAGTAATGGTGCCTTATGTATTTATTATATTGTTTGTGCGTTGTAGGACATTTTGAATACATTTACGCAGAGAGTAGGGGCGAGAGAGGAGGGGAGAAGAGAGAGAGGAGAGATGGGAGAGAGGGTGAGAGAGGGGAGAGATAGGGGAGAGAGGTGGGAGAGGGGGGGAGAGATGAAGGGCGAGAGAGGGGGAGAGAGAAGGGTGAGGAGGGGAGAGAGGGGGGGGAAGGAGGGAGGTGAGAGAGGGGGGGCGAGAGAGGAGGGCGAGAGGGAGGGGGACAGAGGAGGGGAGATGGAGGGGAGAGAGGTGGAGGAGTGTGGGGTGGGGTGAGAGAGAGGGGGTCACAATTCTTTTCGTTTGAGTTTATGACATCACAATTGATGCTGGGACCTGATACTGCAGGGCACGTAAAGCTGCACATACTGGCACGCACCTAACGGGGCCCCGCCCCGACGGGCCGCCTAGAGCTATAAATATACCCATTCCTGGTTGTTTTGCGTTGCATGGAGGCATCAATTGTGGTGTTCTTCCGCTCCGGATAGACGTTAAACTAGGAGTCTTGTCGTAGTATTAGTTTGGTGGACATTAAGATCCCAGATGTGCTTCACGAAGAGTAAGTGCAGTTACCACCCGGCACCCTGAACAACCTACACAATCTCTTTCTCCACTTAGAGGGGGGCGATGCATCACTGGCAAACAGCTGCGCCATCCCCACCAGCAAATGATGATACCCACAATCATGTGCTGCCATGAAAAGAGAAACTTTGTTTTCTAACCAGTAAGCTCTTCGAGGGTACGTGTTGGGTTTAGAAGGAAATTCCCATGAAAATCTTTTGTGTGTTGTGAAAAAGCCGTTACAGTATTTCGTGCATGTATGATGCATCTCCCCAATTACCAGACATGGTGCGCACGCACACGCACCACTTACACACATTTCCACTCGTTTACCGTAATATGTAAAAATTTCCACTCTTCTCCCAAATGGCATCCTTCATTTTCTCCAACCAAATACGTAATCTCTCCTTCCTATTCTTTTACTTAAATTTCCTTAATATTGAGTGAATTTGGTTCAAAATTCCCCGTACTTCGGCGTAACCTGCCTCGGTCTTGGTTACTATGTTCAATACAAACCAGGAGGCTGTTTGCACCAGAGGTTTTCTTCTACTCCAAAGTGGCCAGTCCGCATGAAATTGAACCACTAAACTAGGAAAGAGCATCTTGCCCCACGAAGTTCATTATCCTATGCCCAAACCCCTCCACTCCTTTGCTTGCAAAATATATCGATGCCTACTTCTGAAGAAAAAAAATGTAAAATTGTGGTACTTTCCACCAATTAATTTCGTTTTCTGCTGCAATTAAATTGCGAAGGATTCTAAATATATTAAATTTGCTTTTCGGCTCAAACTCAAACCGATCTAATGTTGCAAACCGCGGCGTCGTATTTTCGAGGATTGATCATCTAACGGCGGAGATGTTTTGACCATCACATCGTTACGCTTACTGCCTTTTGAATTTTTTTTTTTTAATCAGATATCAGGCTCTCAGAGAGTTGAATTCATTAACTTTTGATATAACGAAAGGCACTATTGGTTGACAGAATAGGTTGCTGGTGCCCTCCGAGCTGACAGGTGAGACACATGCGCAATAGCCAAACTTCCATCATAAACCGAACGAAGGAATACCATTCACCAGACATTGAAAACATACACTTGAAACAGAATTGGACATGCGTGGAACAGAGAACAAAACTGGTAATTCAATCATATATCGCAAATGCATGTCTCTAACAGAATGCGCATATTTTCCTCTTTCAAAAAGGCCCTAAAGGTTGGCTCCCATGCTATGGAACCGTAATCCATCCTGACTGTCAAATGATAATGCACAACGCTTCAAATGCATTCGTGAATCAGTCTCTGTCATGCAGATGTATTGCCATCCACTTTCTGTGATTAATTGCGTGTTGCAATTTAATTGGGCACGGCCTCGTTTTTCCCTAATCTTACATGTTAATATTGGACAGTCTCTGTCGGATTTGTAATGATGTTTATTTGTGTTTGGATGGAAGATCACTCTGAGGACTCTTGGAGGTTGAGTGCACAACATTTATATCCAGAGGTGAATTCCAAACGAATACGAACCATCAATAACAAACTCAAGCTAGGAGTTGAAGGAATTCTGCCACATTTGTCCACCATCCCTCTGGCGGTGTGCTTGGCTCACCCATAGTAATCTGTATTTGGACGCATTCACCCAGTGAAGAAGAAACGACCCTCATTTCCTCCACCACCAAAGGTGACGGATGATATTGTCGTCTGTGAGCAAGAATATATCAAAAAGTTGGGGACGATTTCGGACGAAATTTGGTGACAGGTTGGGGGTGTGAAAGGAAGAATTGATGCAATTTTGGTGAAGTTTCCAGATCCGGATACGAGAATTGAAATTTTAAAAATTGATTCTTCACCTTGAGAGATGTGACGAAAAATGATATATAGCAGCGATATTCTCAAAAAGTTTGTGGACAGAGTTAGAATTGACAAATACGTGGTGGATGAGTTGGATAGGTGACAAGAGCAAAGCCGATTCAATTTTGGTTCAGGTCGCAGAACCAGATTGCCTGGTCGATCAGTGGGATACAAAACAGTAAACTGTTCAGCCTGGGTTAAGGTATGCACTGCCACCGACGTGACGTTGTAAGTTCTCGTGTATTAATGCAGTCTGAGGCAAAAATGGATATTAAAAACGCTGCCATTGTCCTGAACTGAGAACACACAGAGACAGAGCTCAAATTAATACAGCCAGAACAGTGATCCCTTGGTCAGGAACGAACAAACAGTGGACATTGTAGCTTTCGTGTAAACATACCTTGTATGCCTCATTCATGTTTGATTCCTGAACCACTTTGCATTGTCTCAGTAACTTTTGATCATAGAGCTTTATGCGGTTTTCCTTGCACAATAACATTTTTGAAATGAAATCGTTTTTTCTTTTGGAACTTTTGACAAAGTTTGCAGTTGAGAAAAAAACTCCATTTTTTATGCAATTTGTAAGACTTTGGAAAGGTCATTTAACATTCTTTATCACGAGAGCATCAAGGTGGAAATTATGGGTCACCCCAAGATACCTTGCCATGGTGTGACCCATGAGTCAATACCCCATGTATTCCTACCTACTTGCAACTCAACAGATCATGTTCCCACTTGTGGGATTGGCTGGAACAGTAATTTCATTCGGTCCACAGTCTTTCACGAACCAGCCAGCCAGTCCTGCCAATCAAATTAACAGTGGTCGGAATTTTTAACTTGTTCAGGGTGCCAGTGATAACTAAACTACCCTTCACTGAAAAGACACTATGGGATCTTCACGTTCACAAACGACGGAAATGATGGCAGATAGCTCCTTCCGGATTAATCGCCTATCCGATGAAGGAACACGCATTGATGCCTTTGCAACTGCCTGTGCAACACCGGGATGACAGTTTATACAGTTTAATGGCTGGGTCGGGATTGGAGCCAGGTGAACAGCTCGGAGGGATATTGGGTGCATATCTCTAGTCTGGATATCCTTTTCACAACCGATTTATACACGCCCATGTCCATTTGATCATTAACCTGCCAATTGTCCTTGTATGTAAATGTGTATGAGTAACAGTGATATCTCTTAATTGTTTATTATGATACTTATGAAAAATCGTAATCTGCAAGAGCTTCCTCCATAACTCGTATTCCCATGCAGGAAAATAAAAAAATAGTGACAATTTATGGGAAATCAATCAGTTTTGAAGCAAACAGGGTGGACACACGACTGAATACCGTGTAAGAGACATTCCACAGTCCAATAAACCACGGCGTTTTTCAACGACAACGGCGAGCCTTTAATTTCCCTTACTGTCAGCTGCGGTTGCAGATTAGCTCTTCAATGTCTTCCTTCCTCTGCTTTGTTCACCTTTCTTCTCTTAATAAGCACTTACTTTCCAAACGCACCACCGCATACATCCTCCTGAAATGTTCTGCCTTCCTCTCACCAACGCACACTAACACTACCCACTGACAAAAACTCCAATAATTGCTGAGAGCACTCACAAAAGTCAGTAGAGATCTTCACCAAATACAGCTGAAAGGGAACAATTCAGCACATTGAAAATGTTACTGGTGGTATTCCATGGAGATACAACGTTAAAGGGTCAGGTCATGTAGGTAATGGAGCAATGTGCAGGAACAGTGTGTCGGATGCATCCACTTTCCGGCCAGAAACTCCAGGGGCCTCCATCTGGCCATTTCCCGGCAGGCAGATGCCCTGGCCCACCCTTCTTGAGATGCTGATCATGACCTGCTGCAACACGAGGCATGTGGTGGCCCATTTGGCCTCCGCCACTGCACGAGGCTCCCTCCCTGAGAGAATCTGGTGAGCAGGATCAGCGTCAGAAAACGAGCCACTGTCCATCAGCCCGCAGCTGACACTCACAGACTATAGCAGGTAACAAATCTCATATTGAGTCCTCTCAAAGCAATCCACTCGTCGGACTAAAGTCTTCCAGCAATAGCAAAGGAACTGCTCCGAGGAGACCTGGTACCAAAGGAATTAAGTCTCCATCTCAGATCCCTGGTCAGAGTCCAAGTTCACATACTGTAGAGCAAGACTGGAAGCACCAAGGACCCTGAAGACTCGGACTTTCCGTCCTGCACAGATACAAAAGTGCCAACACCTCCCATAATCCAGTGAATCCATGACTCCCCAGGCCGACCCAAAGTCTGTTGACCCTGGCCTCGCACAGCCAGCAGAGACATTAATATCACTGTCAAGGTAAGTGAATCTTTCCCTACTTATACATCGCTCACCCACAAATAGTACAGACAAGACACAGCATCCAAGATGTCAATTGAAAGTCTGGATCTGAGTTTTGAACCCAGGAAACCCGTAACCCCAGTGGCTCTGAACTCCTCAACAGCCACCTCAAGGGCTCCGAAAAGGATATCCAGAGTCCTCCGCAAAGATGACAGGCAATCATCTGCGAAATCAAAAGGTTAAGATCTTGACTTTCCCAAACGATGCACGCAGTTGAATGCTCTCCAAGATCCCCGCCAGAATCCAGTCGCATAAAGTGCTGAAAAGTGTGGGGGCCAGTACAGCACCCCTGCAAACTCCAGTAAAAACTAGATAGTTCAGAGATGGTATCACCACATCTCACAGCAGCTCAGTATCCGGAGTTCAGACATCAGATTGATTCAGATTTGGTGACACCCCATTGATGACCAAGATCCTCCAGAGGGCATCCTGATTCTCTGAATTGAACACTTTGCTGAGCAATCAACATCGGCTGCAAGCAGCCCCCGCTTGAAACTCTTGTATGCGTTCGGTGAGTACCCGAAGGGTAAAGGATAGCGGTCAATGTTGAAATCTTTGGTGTAAAGTCTGAACTGGCGCTGGACGCTGGTGCTCAAGCAGATGGTGGTGAACCCGATTCAAGAAATTATGCGAGCAAAAGAACCTTGCCAGCCACTGACAGCAGCATCACACCTTCTGCCGTCGTTGTTAAAAAAGAAAGGGAAAGAAAAATATATTTTAAGGTGATGACATTTCTGAAGAAGATGAGTAATTGGAGAAAACTATTGGGTTGGTGGTTTCTGTCCATTCCATGGGATAGGCATTTGTCGGTATCTGATTCCATGTTTCACAGCTTTTATTATCCAAAACAAACATGGTCCCTTTGTTTGTCACAAATCAGACTTTGTCCCGTCAGTAAGCAATTTTGGCACGAAACTAACATTTGGAATATTAATGCCAACATGCCAGGTAAGGAATTAAGTGAAAAAATCAATCAAAATGACAAGCCATAATTTTAAAAAGTCTCCATATATGCCACAACTGTGGCCCGTCATAAACGATCATAGTGAAATCCACACGAGATTATAAAAAAATACAAGTAATAAACAAACAAAGGAATGCAAGTGTGGAAGTGGAAACAGAACAGAAGGAAAGATGAGATAATTACTCACCACAGTAGAAAATGTAGGATAAGGAAAAGCAATGCCAGTGTGCCTGTTCGGGTGAGGGAGCGCAACCATCACACAAGTCACGTTTCATGCATAACGTGCGATGGCAATGGTGACCTATTGGAAAATTGGCTTATGCCTACGCTTTATTGTGATGGCAGCTGTCGTGGTTGAAAAGGATGGAACGCCTATGGAGCCTGCAGTTCCCAATAACCCAGTTCTGGGAAACGGTGCGGCGTTGGCAAAGAAATAGAGAGTTTCTTTGATCCTCCCTCCATATACATGAAATAAAATAAGAATAAGTGGTCATGGACGCTGCCTTCATTGGCGCTTAGCACAGGTGAAAATGAGTATCGATTTGTTTCTATTTTCTATTACATCCAGACTGTGTAATCAGATTTTTGTGAAATCAAAGAGCGACGTTTTGCAGAAACCAGCATAGGAAAGAAGTTTGTTTCAAGCGGTAATAAATAGAATTTAAGCTAGTACTAGCAGAGGTACTGTCTCGATGGGTTCGAGATGTCTCACCTCAATGAGCAATTTGTTGGACTTGTGTATTGGTAAAACGGGAATTCAATGTAAAGTGGATGATGTGGCCATTAACAAGTGGTACACGTTTTATCCTTATAGGTGATGGCGGTCTGCTTGGAAAGAATTATCGTTGGTGATTAAATGGCAAATACACTGCCATTTCATGTCAGATTGATTTTGGCAAAATGGTACCATGTAACAACCTTCAACATTTTATCGTCAATGTACACTGAAACAATGATAAGTGTTTGTAAGGTTAAGATACCCCTGATTAAGCCTCCACAAATAGCGTGACAATGCCGCAACTGCAGTATTAAATACTAAGAATAACTCTACCACGACTCAAAAAATCATCAATGCATGCAAAACTTACGCAATTCGGTGTCTACCTTTGTCCCTTGGGGGGTTTTAAAAAATTGAAAAAAAAACTGCGATACATTCGTGTTACTTTTCAAATCTCAACGAAACTTGCCAGGGGGACTAAGGGTCAACACGACGGAGAGTGTAGCGGGCTTCATTTTGGCACCCCTCCCCAAAGGAGTTTTGTTCTTGGACAAAACTCTAAATGTTAACAGGTGTATAAATAGCATATTGCGGCATTTCATCGAGCACACCTATTCGGAAGTATAATTAATATAATCAAACACGAATTCATTAATTCAGTCAATTCCTGTCTGACGTATATTTCCTTTTTAAAAGTCGTTACTGTTTGTTAAACACAAACTGAAATAAATCTAGAGGAAACTCTGACACCATTGAGAGCATTCTTTGTTATCACGTTTATAACAATAGACTAACAGACGCCAAGCCGTCTCGACTTGCTAGGCCTTTAGGTAGTCCACCAGCGAGGCCACAATGATCTTTAGTATAAAGGTGCTTTAAATGAGTCTTTAAGGCAGAGATTGATGTATCCGATTGCCTGTCAATTTTTTCCCCATCAGATTTTTATGTGAACTGATATGGATTGTTTTAATAACATGTCTTGGGGCCTATATGGTGATTTTCTCCGACCATGGCTTTAGAATGAATGCGATATGGCCCCGTCACACTTACAGACAAATTCTGATTCCTTTTTTTTTGATGCATAACCCATTCCTAATGGTCGCTTGCAATTGTTTTTTCGTACTCGGCACTAGAGGGAAATTTTGAAGAAAATTGGACCGAATACATTGAATGTATATTTGCACATGGCGATATAAAGGCTAAGAGTCGTTGATCGCACACCTACCAGAAGTAAAATTTATTATAACCCACAAATTAACAATTCTGTCAATGATAAATCTCATAATAATATAGGGATTCCGCAACTTCGGAATGCCGAACTTACTACAACGGACTTAAACCTTTTATAATTTTTAGCACAACATATAAAGGGATCTGCGTCAAATGAAGTTCAACATAACTAAGAAGGGCAGCTCGGTAAGAAAGCGGGCTATACCTCCACCCACGTAATGCCTGATCCATGAGAACATATCGGGCCCAATTATCATTTTTTGAAATATCAGGCTCGGTATTCGTTTTTTGACCCTTATCTCTCAATGGTGAAGAATCAACTAAAAATTTAAATAATTTAATTGCATCCAGATGCCGGATTCGTAAAAGTCTTCATTGAAAATTGATTCATTCTTTGTATGTCACACACCCAACATGTCACCAAATTTCGTCCGAATCCGTCAACAACTTTTGAAATATCGTGCGACATAATATATAATGTTTTTTGGGCCCTATGCGCTTCAATGGGTGAAGAATCAGAAAAAATTAACTAGTTTGGCAGATAACGGATCCGGTCTTCAACAAAATTCTAATCAGTTCGTTTTCTTTGTCACACCACCGAATCTGTTCCCACAAATTTTCATCCGATCCGTCCACAACTTTTTGAGATATTCTGTTAACACAGACAAAACAAACAAACAAACAGAACAGAAACGGATGAAAACATAACCTCACTCACCTTCAATAGTGCGGAGGTAATAACATAGCAAGGACGTTTTAGTAATTGTATTTAATTACGGTTTGGGGGGATTGAAGGGGTAATTATTCCGATTAATTGATTGAAAAATTGGCAATAATTTCAGCCTAAATTATGTGTTGAATAGCTTTCTTTGGCTTGGAATGTAGAACGCGAACCACCATTTCTAACTCATAGTTTAAAAAATTGAGTTTCTGACTGACAACACCTACCTGACTTAAGATTTGATTGTTCCGGAGAACGGTAACCCGTTCATAAGTCGAGGACTCTGCAATGAAATTGGCATAATTATAATATGTTGTGTAAATGGCTTGTATGGGTAACACAATGTATAGCTTAAAATGGTTATTTCCATAGTGTAATGTTTAATGTAACAGTGTGGTAAATTCAATTGTAAGGTGTATTGCGTGATATTTGTAAGAAGACAGCCATCTCCCCCTTCCTAATAATTGTATTAAACATGCTTCTCCCTCAAACATTTTTACCTCCTCCACCAAAAACGTGAAGGAGGTTATGTTTCAACCCTGTTTGTCTCTTTGTTTGATTAAAAGATGTTTTGTTTGTCGAAGATTTTTCAAGCACTGTATATTGGTCAGTCGATTTTTGACATTCTGGTTGGGTCGCCGAAGTAGGTGACCCTTATTGTCATGTAAATTCTGTCTGTTTGTTTGGATGTTTGGATGTTTGTTTCGTTTGTCATAAAGCATAACTTGGTAGTAAACGATGGCGGGGAAAGTGGGCGCGGCTTTAATGAAAGTGGCGTGGCTTATGAAAAGTGGGCGTGGCTTTATGAAACATAATGTGGTAGCTCAGGAGGTGGTCAAACAATGAGCATTGAGAGAAGTTTATTGGGATTCGCCCTAGATATCCCTTATTGTTGGGTTTTTCCGTCTGTTTGGGATTCGCTAGATATCCCTTTTGTCGGGTTTTCCGTCTGTCTGTCGGTGTGCGTGTGAGTGTGTGTGTGTGTGTGTGTGTGTGTGTGTGTGGTGTGTGTGTGTGTGTGTGTGTTTGTGTGTGTGGTGGTGTATGCAGCTAAGCTGCCGGGGTAGCTATCATGTCTTGAAGCGCGACTGTGGTCGGCTGATGCAGTGCCCATCTAACAGTAACACACACTGGCTGGTACTCATTTTGGCGACCTCGGAAGGATGACAGGCTGGTCAACCCCCTGTGTTTATTTCAAGGGCCACAGGGGGCTTAACTCAGGACCCTCAGATGCCTAAGCTGCCACCCTAAACCACTGAGCCAAACACTAGGGTGTGTGGGTGTGCGTGCGTGTGTGTGTGTGTGTGTACCTCCCCCTCTCTTCCACCCTCCACTTCATCCTGTTTTTAATAAACCATTTGTTCATTGGAAAAGCCTGCACATGGTAATTTTAGGTACGGTATGGGACTTCACCATTAGGCATGAATGAATTGACTTAAAAATCTGTAACGGGCCGATTGGGAATACTTTGTTTCGTCAAGTCATGATCAGAACGAGCAGAATTTTTCACACAGTTTTACAAATTGTTTAACGGCCAATACAGGGCCATTCAAAAATTATGGGAACGTTATTTTTTTAGGGAAGCATGTACCAGCGTGTGATGATGGCTTGAATAAATCCTTATTGACAACGATTAGATTTTTTTGGGAGGTCCTCATTGTGATTTAACATCTCAACCCAAACAAAGCCAATGCATCTGACGCAACAACCCCGGGAAGTGTATACTCAGCAGAGGCCTCCAGAAAGGCAGATGCGGCGCGATATATTTTTGTCTGGGTGGTATGTGTAGGTGGAGTCAAGCAACAGATGTGGGTGGTGGTCTGGCAGCTGTCCACCAATGATGCACATTCCAAAAATCGTACGCTCAACAAGATCACAGCAACAGCAACACGAAGCTCTTGTAGACCTTGTGAGAATGCACAGGTAAAAAAGAAAAAATCATAAACTGTTTGATCTGTAAGCAATTAGATTTACTAATACCCCAGTCGATGCCTCTGGTCTTTTGTCTTTTCTCATTCATATTTCTCTCAATTGTTTCCATTTCACTGATGTCACTGATGCGTTGCATTGGGTTATGCAAGGTAAAATGAGACATAATGGCTAACATATATCTTCACACACAATTATCGCAGTTTAGATATCGCACAATAGTAATCATGTGAGTTTAGTGCGTGAAGTTCAAGGTTCGAGCACGCAAGTTCAAAAATAAACTTTCGGTTACTAAAAACATAAAGTGCACAGATTGTGCAGGTAAGTGCAGCGCACCGCTTCAGCTCTCAATGACTCGAAGCCGCTCGCTTCGGCTTCGGCGTGACTTCATTGGCGCCCTCGTGCACACCCCCCCCCCCCCTGCAACCGCGGGTGGAGGCTTTTTCCTTGCTGATCTCGTGACGACCCGTCCCACCCCCGTCCCAACCGTCATTCCTGGTTTACGCAGGCTGAGTCAGCTGTTGAATCACGGGACGGGGAGGGTTGCTTCTTCTCTTTGTTATTGTTCCTGATTGTAACCCTAACTATTAAGATAAATCACAGCGCAATTACATAGAATTTACCAATTAAACAATGGAAGGGAGCTATCTATAGAACACGTACTTAACGGAGATAAGCTGAGCTAAGGAACCTGTCCAATGTTGTGGTGTGATCGATTTCTCAAATTTCTTTAACTATATAATACACACACACATGCAGTTTTTTGGCTCTATTTCTCAATAATGAAGACAATTATAAAAAAAAATTTAAGCATTCTTGGATCCGGATCCTATTTCACCAAAAGTGAAAGCAATTCTTTCTTGTTACTGACGCCATTCTGTCCACCAAGGTTTCATCTGAATCCGTTTTAATAACTTTTGAAATAATCGTGCTATAATATCTTTTTTGCCTTATCTCTCAATGTGAAGAATCACTTTACTTATCTAAGCTCCACCAACTTAACTCTTTAACTTCCATCCAACTTCACCAACAATGTATCTTTAATTCCACCAACTAATTCAGGTAGACAGGACACCCAATCAACATCCAGTCCGCAATGGAGGGAGCACTTTGTGATGTATCCACCCGCTGCCTAATGAAGCACCCAATCCAGTTTATAGTCGGGTTCCGGATTCAAACTAGAGAAGACAGCTCAAAGGGAAGCGCAACCATTTCTGTTGAGAAGAACAGATCCGGCCACATGAGATTGATTTTTATCATGGTGCTCACAGTAGAAAGCTCTGCTATAACAGTCAGGTGGCAAGTCAGTCGATGAAGAATTGAGCGAGCGAACGTAAGATGCTTGTTGGTTCGACCAAATCACGTTTCCGCTTGCTTTAGCAATTAATGTAAGGGCTCAGGTGCTGCAAGTAAACGCTCATTAAATGCTGCATTATGATTATCATTAGAACCCCAAAAAAATAATTCAACTGTCCAGGTCTGCAGGATTCATGCCATTGATGGGAGCATGGTTGCCACGATCGTTATTCCACTGCAGTCTGCAGGGCTGGAAATCGTTTTCCAAAATCTTCATTTACACTCTAATCCATGTAATTTTAGCAGCTCTGTCGGCTGACGTTTATTTGTGTATTTGATGGAAATAGATAGTTCGAGTATACTGCGTAGAAAGGGTTTTGAAGGATCAGGGCCAGAATAATTAATTAAATTAATCCAATTTGACATTCATTTGACACCTTGCGGGATGTTTCGGGCACACAAAAACTGCTTGCAAAATGAATTTCCTTCTGACATTGTTTGGTAAAACAGCTCGACGCTCTAGCGGTTGGCCTATTGAGTGTTCCCAGCCTGAATACATGCCTATGATGGCAAGATCATGGGATGCAAAATCGGAGATCAAATTCCACAGATTGTAATTGATTCATCAATTGGTCTGCCTAAGGTACTTGTAATTGATGTAAATTGAGGAAGTTTTCCATTTTAATCATGAAATTTCCACAACGTGCCTTGTGATTTTGAGGCAAACCATTTATTTAGTTCTTTTTCCCCAAGGATAAAGTTTCATTTTAAATCTTTCAACATTCAGAATGGTAAAAACCATTAAAATTTGCTTACTACACCGTCTGGAATAATAAATGACCAGACATTGTTCATCCCTGTTTTTCAGCAATCCTTTCTTTGTACTTTCATCCATACAAGGAGTTTTCCTCCAACGAGGAGAGGAAAAAGCGCAATTTAGAAAATGGACGCTCAATAAACCTGTTCTCGAGGGCTTCATGTTTATTGATATTTTCATTTTAAAATGTAATGAACAAAGAAAGAAACCATGTAGTCGAGCAAACACAGCTTGACAAGTCATCCATTTACACTTAGAGCAAGAAGGGTCATCAAGCTGAGTTTGAGAGGTTCAAAAAACCACTGGTCCATGAAAGGTATAACCAATGTTACGGCAAACAAGGTTGCTTCCTGGTCAAGGTTGATTCAAGTTCAAGACGGAGTATGATCAAACTCCAAACTGGCCATTCTGGTGGCTTCTCAGGCAGTGTTGCATGTACGAGATGGCGCACCTTGTGATGCAATCATGCAGCAAGTCAAAGATTTTGAAGTATCTTTCATGGACAGGTCTGTCTGGAACAACCCTCAGCTCAGAGCAGGCAAGCAGCAGGCCTCTCCCTCTCGTCTTCCAGACGTTGAAAAAATCATGAGCTGGTTAAACCCTTGGAATATTTCTTTAATCCTGATAAATCCCACATACTGATCACTCCTTTCTATACCAAAGGACGCGTCTGGCAAACCCTCCCATCTACTTTGCTTTACAAATCCTACTTGATAAGTCAGGCACTCAAACTTTGGCCATCACTATAAGCATGATCTTTCTTGGTCAGCACACCTCCATTTGGCCTACAAAGCCAGTCGCTGACTGGGCATCCTCGCCAATCGTGTAAAGTAGCCTCCTTGCACATCTCAATCCTTATCCACCTACAGAGGCCTTCATCCTCAGCTTGATGGAGCACTGATGGGCTTGATGCCCCTGAACTCACAACCTTGCTCAAAGCCTGATGCATGGATTACCAAAGGCGTTCAAGATCATTGCAATGGCCCGTGATGAAGCTGACTCCATGTGCCTATCTCTTTCCGCATTGTACGCAGGTCAGTATCTTTTCTGGTCTTGGCACCCTCTTTTCTTTCCGTGCCCTGTCCTATGTGGCCTGATTGAAGCCGGCTGTGAAGCCGGCGTAAACCGTTTGTTTGTACAGTATTTTGCACACAATATTGTAGTTATCGCACACAGTTCACAGCATCCTGGAGACCCGGGTCTGATCTCGCTTTTTGCTCAAATTTTTTTTTACTTTGGTTGGAAGCACCTTCTTCTTCCTTTAAAAAGGGTGTAAATTCCAACCGCCCCAATCTTATACAAATGTATATACATATATATCTTATATATACTATATATATATATCTATATATATCTATATATATATATATAATTATATAATATGAGCCTCTTGTCCACATCAACTCCATCCTTGCTCAAAGTGCCACCGATCTAATGTGGTGAAAACTGTCCTGAGAATAAAAAAAAGTTAATTAAGCGCCACAGTTTCAGATTTACATTGCGGTAATCTTGTCTGCATTAACCTTGTGCTGTGTCTGTCCGTGGTCACCTAACCCCGCGTAATGTAAAATGGGAATAGCATTGGATAGAGCCATATCCTGTCCCCGTGTTCCCATGTGAATGAATAAGATTAGATAGAAAGCCATGTCTGTCCGTGTTCCCATGTGAATGAATAAGATAGATAGAGCTGTGTCTGTCCCATGTTCCTATGTAAATGAATAACATTGGGATAGAGCCGTGTCTGTCCCGTGTTCCCAATGTGAAATGAATAAGATTAGACAGATACAGATTCATAGTGATTCTGAAGCAGGGGACTTACTTTTCCAGCTGTTACCTGTTTTTTGCCTGGTGTTGGCTTAATGGTTAGGCTGGTGGGCTTGGATTCTCGGATCCTGATTCCAAAAATCCCTCTCTCCTGTTGAATTAATACCAGATGGGGTTAAACTCTGCCTGTATGCCTTCCGAGGTCGGGCAAAATGAGTGCCAGCCATCCTGGTAATATACTGTGTCGGAGTGACGACCCATCCAGGATTGTGTCCAATGGCCAGGAGACTGCTTAGGCAGCACCAGTTGCTTTGCACAGAGTATGGTCCATGGATGGATGGATGTTTACCTGTTTTTGTACGTGTGTGTGTGGTGTGTGTGTTGTGTGTGTGTGTGTGTGTGTGTGTGTTGTGTGTGTGTGCGTGTGTGTGTGTGTGTGTGTGGT
>CM068966.1:25269779-25283914 GCA_035128595.1 Eptatretus atami | reverse complement strand
ACTGCAGGGTCTTCCAGAGCAGCCATCAAACTTATAGACGTCTGCTATGCTACTTTCTCAACATCCAACTCATCCTGGGAATTTTTCAAAGAAACTTGGCTCTCCCTCATGCACAGATTTATCCCTCTCCATCTTCAGTTTGGTCTACCCTTCCTCGCCATTGGTTCAGTGAAGCTTGTGGTGAGGCAGTTTCCTGCAAAACATACTTGCCTGTTGCCTTCATGGAAAGCAAACCCAACTGCAGGGCATCTCAGTTCCTTCCCATAAAACCTCGGAACAAATGTATATCTTACCTCGGGAGAGCCAGAAACAGCATCTTTCTAAGCTATGTCCTGAAAGCTTTCAAACCGTCTCTCCCTCTCCAAAATCTGGTGGCATCGTAATCAAATCTGTGTTCTGGTGTATGTTCCCTCTTATCCTCCTGCCCCTCCCTTACCTCAAATGGCCGCTAGCTGCTGATGTGCACGTAAAAGGTTGAATGCCTAATACTCGGTGTTCTGCAAGCTAAATCTTGTGTCCGAAAACCCTATCGGCTTTCTGTACCCCCTTACAGTCACACATCAACTGTCCTGGACTCTGTATCCTTTTCTTCTGACAAGGGTGGGGAGAGCTTGCGTCAAACCTCGACTCAGATTTCTGACGGTCCACACGGCATCATGCTCCCTGTGTCCTCAAAACCTGCTCTTCTGCTCTTGCTCTACGCTCTCGTCTGTTCTATCTTACCTCCTCACCTTGCTCGAAGGTCATCTGCCATCTCTGGGAAATCAACAAACATTACTGCCTGTGCAAAAAAACAGATTCCTGCAAGACAGGACCAAATCAAGCCTTCTCCCAATCCATCAGCAAGCGTTATGGATTCCATCATGCGCTCAGACGATTAATCTTTCCTCTCTCGCAATGGCTTGATTTCGATCTTCAATTGGTTTCAGACCAGGGTCACTCTTCCCTGATATGCTGCTTCTGCTCTCCAACAATGATGATGTCTCATGCCGACATGAAATCAGAGCCATATCCCAGATATTATCATGTTGCTTTTGGACAGCGGTTTGGCACCCTGCCCTGCTCACCAAACACTCTTCCTATCGGTATCCAAGGCCATCTCACGATTCCATATGCTCGCAGAATTCCTTCCTGTCGTCAGTCACCGTGGTGCCCTAAATGGAGTTCTTTCATCCACTCTTTCCTGTCAGGCTGGAGTTCCTCAGAGGTAGGGCTTCTGCGGCCCTGTCTTATTTCTGGTTTCTCAATGATCTCTCCGACTGTCTCGAAAATTCCTCTCCTCTTTTTGACTGAAATGAGCTCTCCACCTCTGCCTACCATTCGTTCATCCCTCAGACCGGCAAGGCAGCAGCTAACTTCGTCACGTGCAGATCTGCGTAGAAATCACAAACCTGGTCCAACAACGTTGAACATGTCTTTCAATCCGGATGAAATCTCCACTCTCACTATGTCTCTCCAAAAGGACCGTTTAGAACCGCCTACCCCCCCCCCCTGATCTCCACTTTCTCAACAATCCTTCTGGAAGAAGTCTTTCTTTCAAGCTTCTGGGTCCTCACTATCAGCATGACTTTTACTTGGGAAAGTCACATTTCAACACCATCTCCTCCAAAGCCAGTCGCCGACTGGGAATCACTCCATGTGCAAAGTCCGCTCGGCCCACCTGAGCTCTGACGACTTACAAGTTTCGTCTCACCTGATGAACGCCTCTCTGGGCTGGGTCGCTCACCACCTTTCTCGGCTTCAGGCGTGGAAAACCTAAGGCATTTCAGATCATTGGCAACTTTCCCGCAATGAGGCTGAGTCTTTGGTGCCTCTCACTCTCTCAACCGCGGCTGGCCGGCTGGTGTTTCTGTCTTTCTACCGTCTCCTCTCCGCCTAGCCCAGCCTCCCCCCTGCTCTCTCTGCGATTGCCCCACCACATTTCGCAGCGAACGCCATGGTCCGCCGCCACAACCCTCTTCTGGTAAAACTTGACCATAAATCACGATCAAGGCTCACCTTCACTCTTTCATTCCCTCCTTTTTCCCAACCTTTGGAATAAACTCCTCACTCTATTCAATCCAGTCTTCTCCAGGCCTTCAAAATAACTGTTTCACCACCACCTCCTTATCAACTCCCAAGCCACCATCCAAATCCTCGATCTTTTCTTCCACCATTCCACCCAAGTCCACCTCCTTCAAATGCTTCCTTCCTAAATCCCTGAAGATCGTCCCATGTCATCCCACCCATCCCTCTCCCTTCCATCAGATCTCTTCAATGTCTTTTATTACCCACTGTTTTGTCTTCCCACTCTGCCCTCTTGTCTCATGCCCCCCCCCCTTGCGTGTGTGTGTGTTAGCTCTCATACGAGCCTCGACAAGTAACAAAAAAAAAAGCAAAAAAAGAACGCTCTGCGGCAGAGTATGGTCCTGATGGATGGATGGATGGATGGATGGATGGATGGGACATTCGTCGTGAATTCAATTTCTTTCTGTGGTTGTTAACAAATTAATAGTGGGTTCACTCGACGTTGTTTTGGAGAGACCAGTGTACTGCGTGAGACTTTCCTGGATTGAATGTAAGGTGTCATGTGTTCCGGCGCAGACAGCCCTGACCTTATTTGATTATTTTTAAGATCAGAGCTCCATACTTTTTGAGAGAGTCCTAGCAGCATGTGGTAGTTGAGTAATCGGATAAAATTCCGGAATGCATCATGCAGATATCAGCCATGAGAAGATTTACTGTGACTGAGAAGTTTGATTCTAATGATTTTGCCTATTGACGAAGTAGTTTACTGGGCCTCTATTTGTGGACACATTTTTGCACCGTTCTTGTTTTAACGGTAAGTGATGTGAGCAGTCCTCCACACAGTTGAGAGGTGGGTTAATGAAGGATACTTTGCCTTGGTGTAGCTTAATGATTAAGTTGGCTGGCTTAAAATGCTCGGGTCTGGTTGAAGCCCCTGTTGGGCCGTTGAATTAACAACCAGGTAGGAGTTGACAGCCTCTTCATCCTTCTGAGGTCAGCAAAATGAGTCCCAGTGTAAAACTGGTTGAATAGGCATTGCATGTAGCAGCACAGGCTATGCCCTTCATGCCCCACCTCTCACACCCACTTCGTGTGCAAGCCTTTTGATTGCTGGTTGCATCACTGTTAGGGGCACAGTTATCCGCTGATGCTTTTAGTCTGCAGCGTGAAGGAGGGAGGAGCGTGTAAGGTGCGGAGAAAGGTTAAGGAGAGCAGCAGTGGAGGATGGAGAGCAACAGAGCAGGACTTGAGGACATGGTCAATTGATCCCACCTGAAAAACTGTTGAAAAGGCCAGAATCAAGAGCACGTCAGAATTTTAACCTCGAGAACATTCAGGGAGGCTCATGTGATAATCTTAAGCCTGGTGTTGGTTTAAGCATACAGGGTGGCTGCTTGGGGATCCTCGGCGTCCTGCAGTTCAAGTCTCGTCGGCTGCTGAATAACACCAGTGGGGTTGACTGCAGCTGTCTTCTTCGAGGTCAGGAAATGAGATACAATGTACTGCGTGAATAGGGCAGCTGCATCAGAGGCATCCAGTTCCTAATCAATGATGCATCCCAGCAGCCACAAGGCTGCGTACAAGAGTGTGTGAGTGTGTTGAGTGTGTGTGAAGATCTTAATTCTGAAAAAGATTGCATTTAGATTAGAGCAAAGTGTGGTTGGGGGATTCGATTGATAAAAAGTGAGAGATTCCAGAGAGGATAACAACTAACCATGGGAGGCCTGTGAAAGGGGGTGGAGCCAGGGACTGGTTGTCGGGGTAGACTGGTGTTGTCGATCAAGGAGATGAGTATGTGGCATATAAGTTGAGGTTGTGGGGAGGGTGGGAAGTACTCAAAACCTCCCAATTTCTTTAACATGGCATTATGATGGCAGTCCTAGAATTGAAGTCATATTTTGATTAAGTGAAGTGTCTGTTGCAAAGGCAGTATAAGCCACCTATAGATTGGATTCCATTACACCATTTCCTCTATGTCTTTAATATGCCTCCCATCAGACTGCCACTTCATGTAACCATGGAATTAAAAATAATTACCCTGCTAGATCTGGCTTTCACGATGTTGTAACTCCACTGAACGTTCGGTGTTAATGTAACCTGGGAAATCAGTTAAGTGTGAACTTTTGGGAAAAGGATGTGACATCTCATTGTAAATGTGAAACACTACAGTGTTCTAGACAATATCATGAATATTTCGCGAAGCAAAAACAGTTCCAATTTCCAACTAAACTATACACCACCCAAGTACGTACATTGCTGCATGATGACCTTACGTAGCTGTATAAGATTAAGATCTCCTGCTTCACTTTGCTTCCTGGTACTCTTTTATTTTAACTTTTGTGGTCCATACAGAGTACCGCATTGCTCTGCAAGCTCCATGTTTGAAGCGAGATTTTTGTGTTGACAAAGCTTGGAAAGCAGAAATGTGCCCAAGTGACTGACACTAAACCAATTCTGACCTTGTTTATTCCTCCTGGGGGGCTGTTAGTTCTTTGCTCTATTTCGCAACAATCATGACACTGATCAATCAAGCATTGATTAAAGGGAATAGTGAGACAAAACTTGCACAAGTACATTGCTGGAGACAAGGAAAGTAAAGGAACAGGAGAATGAAGGGAGAAAGGAGAGGGGGTTGGAAAGTAGCAGGAGAGCGGGTGTGAGTTTGGGAGAAATCATGAGGTGTTGATGGGAAGGACTGGAATGGCATGGAGGCCGTGGGGGCACAAGACGACAGCTAAGGGAGTCTGTTTCACAGGTAACAGAATAGAGTGAGATAAAGGCAATGAGATGCAGAGTTCAGCGTTTAGAATTTCAAGAAGGGAAGCCGGTGTGGGATCTCTGGATGAGTGTGGAAGCGGGACAAATATTAGTTAAGTCTGTGTTTGTTATAAGGCAATATATCAACTGTCTCGCAGGCAATTCAATTGGTTTGAAGGGAGTATGTGGAAGAATCTTTGTTCTGGAATCTGATTGGCTGGCTGTCATCAAAGGGTGGGGTTTAAATCTGTCCAGCCTTTTCGTCTGTGTTCACATGGTCTCAAAAGTCGAGATGCCTTCCTTCCAGAGAAAGAGAAAGATCGCTGGCAGTCTGATATATTGAATTCACTGATGGTTTTGATAACATCGTGACATAGTTGACATTCAGCATACGAATGATGAATTCACTTTTAATGTCTGCCCAGAGAGGGAATCTTTATTTGACAGGGTAGTTGCGTCATGAACAGGGAAGCTGAAAATTATTTTCTCGATGACATCCATGATTGCTTTAAAGAACCAATTGGTTAGATAAGGCTCGTGAGGAGATGGGTGCGTCGTTTCGACTCCTTTTATGTCACTATCAATGTGGTGAAATGTGGAGGTAGTGGAGGCATTTGGGGACACCAGTGGGTCACTTGGTCCATTGGACCAAATTTTAATTGGTCTTCAAGGCCTTGTAGCATACCTGCGTGCTGTACTGATTTAGAATTAACTTGCCTTTCACCAGGGTGTTTGAGCAGGGAGGTTATTATTATTTTGTGCACAGCCTGTTGACTGCGGCTGCCATATTTTTAGGAGCCAGCTGTTTCGCTGATGCAGTGCCCTGCTGTTTTACAGTAGTCTGGGACCTCATTTTGCCGACCTCTAGAAGGAGACTGGACTGGAGTCACCCCAAACTGTGGTGTTATTTAAACGGTTCAGGGCTTAGAACTTCAAGACTCTAAAGATTTTTAGGCAAACCATCTTCCGTTACTGCCAACCATCGGCTTAGCACGAGGTAAGGAGTGCTAATTATTCATGAAGAGAAGGCATTTGTCAGGTACAAAATAACGGGACTTACGTTACACTTGTATATGTAAGGTATAGGCTGTAAACAGAGGCCAGTTAAGATTAACAACTTGGGTAAGCCAACAAGAGAATCGGAGAAGGATTTGGAGAATAATATGAAACATAATAACAAGGGCATTCTTCAAATTCGTAAGAGGTAAATTAAAGGTTAAAAGAGTGGTGGGCCAATTGTGATATACACAATGGCAGATAATTGTGATATTAAGAGAGCAGGAAAGGGAGATGTTAGGCAATACTTTAACCAGTCATTGGAGTCAGGAAGGTACCAAGGTGGAGTAGTAGCAAAGTAATAACCATATTAAGAAAGGTCCAGGAATAATGGGAAACTATCGACCTGTTGCTAGTTCTGACCTTCAGTTTATGGCGAAAGGTGTTGAAGATGTCATTGGATTATCGGATAGGGAACCATTTCGAATAAATTTCAACTCATTAAGGTAGTCCAGCACAGACGTAAATGTCGTCAAGATAATTAATGTGCTCTGGATAGATGTATATAGATTTTCAGAAGGAATTTAAAAGGCACCACATGTGAGGTTGTTAGGTAGGTAAGCGGCTTGGGAGTGTCTGGCAGAGTAAGCAAGGTCTTTGAACCAAGAGAGAGTTAATTGGATGGGAATGCATTCCCTGGAAGGATCAGTGCAGCAAAACATCAGATGCTTAAGATTTGAATTAAGATCGTACTAGAGAGTAGTGGGGATAGAGGAGTATATGGAAATAGGCAGGAATTGTGAGACTAGCTGAGGTAGATCAGTGATGGAATCCTGTATCGTGATTGTGACGTCTCTGAGAAAGTCTCATAATAAGGTGAAATTGTTTCTGTAGCATGATATATATATATCTATATATATAATATATATATATATAAATATATATATATTATATATATTATATGTTGTGTGTTCGGTCTTTCGGCTGCTCCGCGTTAGGAGGGGTCGCCAGCAAGTGGAACTCATACGTTATGAATCCGCGATACTGATTTGGCAACAGGTTTTTATGCTGGAGCCCTTCCGACGCAACCTGGTCGCCTCTTAGAGACCAGTGGCTGGATTAACCATTAGGGCAGACAAGGCATGTGCTTAGGGCCAGCCCAAAAATTCGGGCCAAAATTCTTTACATTAATATTTGCTCTTTTTTGTATTAAATATTTTGTTCTTGAATCAGTTCATCTTTTGTCTGGGGTCCATTTCCATGAGCTCTAGATCTAATTCTAATTTTCAGGCACAATTCTCTAATAATTTCAGAATGTGCCTTCGGGCCAGCCGAGTGCTTATCCGGCACTGGGCTTACGACACAGGGATAAGGCATTGGGCTTTCGCCATGATTCCGGGCTGCCTAACGTCGATAGCGTGGCCCAGTGGGCAGCAGTTCCATCCTAAGCGATCCGTCCGAATCCCAAGCCTCCGAGTAAGCCGGATTACAGCGCACGCGACTCACGCCCGTCATTACATACATACATACATACATACATTCACCCTGGTAGATGTCTGTCTCAGTCCGGATTGTCTCTTCCCAGTGATTTAAGTTGATAAACTAACTGTACGATTGAATTAATGTGTTTTGATGTAATGCAGTTGATCGGTCAGGTGCTTCTCTTGTACAACATTCACTTGTTATAATCCTTTTGTTGAGTAATATCCCTGTCTTTAGTTTTGGAGGGACTCTGATTCGGATCTGAAATTATCGTGAAATGTCAACTATCTATTGTTTTCTTGTCCCCGATTACCTTCATGAGGCTTTCTCCGTATGAGGATTGGTGGGGTGGGGAGGGGGTAGGTATTGGGGTGTGAGGAGGGGTGGGGGGGTGTGAGGTCGGTGGGGGGTGTGGGGTGGGGGGGGGGGGAGTCAGAAGACATTTGAGGCCATGATAGTTTTGCAGCGAAACAACTTATAAGAGGATATTGATGCATCCATT
Organism: Eptatretus atami; assembly: GCA_035128595.1. Taxonomy (NCBI): domain Eukaryota; kingdom Metazoa; phylum Chordata; class Myxini; order Myxiniformes; family Myxinidae; genus Eptatretus; species Eptatretus atami. The sequence continues at coordinate 25,276,170 of CM068966.1, read as the reverse complement.
CTGATAAGTTTATTTGAGTTCCCTTATTAGAAGCAGAAAATGTGTGACCTCCTTCAAGTACTTTTTTCCATTTCAATAAATTGGTAACGTAAACTGTATCAGAGAGAATATTTGCATGATGTGTTGGGAAAACCATTTTTTTTTTTTTTTTTTTTTCAAATTTAATCCTTTGTACGCGATTGCTTCAAGCTTGTTATATGAATATTGGTAATTTGTTTGTTATCTGCAAATCAAGTATTCTCCATTGAACATTCCAAAATTGAATTGAAAATACGTCAAAGTAGAGTCAGAAGGTTTCGATGCAATCCTGATGCACGAACCAGGAAATGTAAAAGCATATAATGTCAACTTAATGTCTGACTTTGCCGTTGAATTTCTTCCAACAAGCTGCAAACGTTTTGTTATCTTATGAGTTGAGGCTCATGGAGGTAGCTTACGAAAAGATACAGCCATGATTGTAACATGTTTTGATGGAAAATTTCATTTATCTATTTCGATGAGACACCTCCTGTTCATGACATCTTTCTGTCATTCCTTTCAGACATTGCAATCTGCATGTGCAGTCCTCCCTCTTCTAGCTTGAAAAATAGTATAAAACACAACCTGTTAAAGACTTGGAATTCAATCTTCAATCCTGAATAATCTTTCACATCTCATCACTGAACTCTCTCTCGAAGGCCCGTCTGGAAAACACTCCTATCTAACTTTCTTAACACACCCTCTTTTGAGAAGTTCTATCATTCAAACACCTGGGTCTCAAACAGTCAATTTCAAACATGCCTTTTCTTAAAGCTGGATCATTCTGGGCAAACTATATTCAATTCAAAGTTGGCCTTCCAAAGCCAACTCTCCTATCTATATCTCGACACTGCTAGCTCCTTTTGTATGGCATCTCTATTGTTCCTTTTGCATGTCAACCTCTTGATCCGTTCGGGGCGGCGGAGGGTAACTAGCTCTTCCATGAGCCTTGACTATGTACACAAAAAAAAGCACAAAATAAAGAAGAGGCAGAGAAGAAGAGAGGGGGAAGGGGGGACACACACCAACAACGAGGAGACGGACAAAAGAGGAGACCTGCACATAAATAAGATGCAGCTGGTCAGAATAGAACCAGGGGAAAAGAGGACACAGGGATGAACAGTAACATCACCAATGCTGTATATATATATATATATATATATATATATAATATATATATATATATATATAATATATTATATATTATGTATCTCCATGCATCTGCACTAATTCTGTGCAGAGCAAATTGTGCTACCCGAAGCAGTCTCTACTATTGGACACAATCCTGGAGGGTGCCACTCCGACAAGCAGTATAGGCAGCAGCTGGCAGCTCATTTTGCCGACCTCAGAAGGATGAGCAGGCCAATTTTTTTTGTAACCACACCTGGTGATAATTCACCAGCTGAGCAGGATTTGAACTCAGACCCGTACGGATCCCAAAGCCCACAACTTACCATTAAGCAACACCTAAGCATATATCGATTAGTCTTTAATACTACATATATGATATATATATATATATATATATATATTTATTATATAAAATACACGTATAGTACATTATATATTGTTGCGAATACCCTCACGCCCGCCGGCGTGCGCAAGGCCACGTGAACTCGAATGCGTGGCACGCTCGCCACCGGACGGACATTCTGTCGTGACCCCTCTCGGACTGACGCCGGGAGCTAAGTTCCACGGTGGGTCCTTTCGCCTCACCACAATCGTGCCAGATCGGCACCACCTCGCGTGGGATAGGGTTGTTCTGCAAACCGACCTAAACAACACATCACGATACACGCGATGGTAAACCCCGGGCGATCGCACGTCGCCGCAGGTCGACTCGACACGGGCCACTTTAAAGCGTCCCGTTCCGTACTAATCGGGATACCGAGGCGCTGTTACGTCGGCATCACAGACGGGATCTTCCGATTACTTATCACAAGAATAAGAGTGAGACTCAATTAGCAATTTCTAACCGAACCAATATAGAGCAGGATGGAAGATATCATATTAAAGACAAAGACCGAAGCGAACGGGAAACAGTTTCAACAACAATGCACATTATTACCGCCCACGTGAAAGCACACATATACAGTCAAACAGATCAAAAGCACACCTATATAAGTTACAATGACAAAAATCAACAAGCAGAGCTACTACCCAATAACGCGAAAACAACAGAACGGCACACCTATGATCGTTTTACCTATACCTTCAAGACGGCGTGCGAACACATTTACTAAAAAGCAAATGGAAGGCCACCCTCAAAGACAAAGGGGGCAGACGGGGCCGCCGGGCCAATAATGTCGCATTGACCTGAAGGAGCGCCCAGGCCCACGAGACCTGGGGGTCCTACTCGCGTGCCTCGTGACGAGGCGCAAATGTCGCTGCGTGGCGGTGCCCCGACTTCGTGCTCCTTCGGGTTTCTTTGGCACCGCTGGATGGGGTGGGATCGGCCCCCCTTTTTGGCACTTTTCTCGCGGGCGGGGGAGGGGGAAATTGTTGATGCCCTGGGGGAGGGAGAATGGCTGGCTGCTTGGGTCCCGCACGAGCGATCCCACCGCGACCCCTGTCGCGCCGACGTCGCCGCTTCCTGCCTGGACCCGAGCTCCTTGGCCTCTTCCCCAATTTACTCAGGCCGACGGCATAAACCACCTCGATGCTTCGCCACCGCACTTCGCACCCCGACTCGACTCCGCTCTCCAATCCCGACTTACTGCCAAAACCCTCTGCTGTGCCAACTCTCCTCCGAGACTCCGACTTGACTGCCCAAAACCTCTTCCATTCTCTGCGCTGTGTGCCTCGGCGTTTTCATAGCGCGGCAGGAGACCATATGCAAATTCCCGCGGATCAGGAATTCACCTTCGGGGGCGGAGCCACGTCGCCGATTGGACGGGGAAAGGGGGCGTGATCTCCCCTGATCCTAGGAATTTGCATATCTTGTTCCACACGACGCGCCTGGAGGCGGGGCCATAGCCGCCCGCGCTTGCTATTGGGACGGATCAGAAGTGGGCGTGTAGGCATTCTCTGAGCCGAATTCTCCCTCGGAAAGGCCGCTATTTTGCACTTCGCGGGGCTCGGTGCGTACGTGAACGAGCCCCAGGACAGCCCGAGCTCAGTGTTCAGCAGGTGGCTGCGGCGAATGGCTGTAGAAGGAGAGAGGTGCAGGGTAAGGGTGAGGCCGGTGGTGGAGGGTTTTTGGTGGTGAATTTGATGGTCATGGTGCCGTTGGGAATGGCGATGATGCGGATGATGTGGGAGGATTTGTTGAAGGTGAAGTGGTCGTCGGCTGTTGTGTTGTTGTTGTCTGAGGGTTGGGCGTGGTGTGCAGTTGGTGACGATGGCTGGGCGTGGTGGTTTTGTGGTGAGGGCGGTTTGAGACTGGTTGGGTCAAAATAAAGATAGAACAGAAAACACGGGCTATCTAAAGCGTCGCAGCACAAAATGAATCACATTAATTCCCTCTAAACAATGGGTTTGGGGCTAACTACACACTGTCACCTTAGAGATATCTCTACCTAGTGACTGCATGGTGGTTGCGAATTTCCCAGCAGCCGAACATACTATATATATATATATATATATATATATATATATATATATTATATACAGTATATGTGTAGTGTATGTGACGTATATATATAATATATTATTATATATATATATATATATAATATATATTATATATATATTGTTGCGAATTCGCACCCGCGGCGTGCGAACGGCACGGACTCGAATTCGCAAGGCACGTCTCGCCCACCGGACTGACAGATCAGTCGTACTCTTGGAACTATCGTCCAAGCGAGCTTGTCAGCAGTGGGGGTTTAACCTCACCACAACCCAGTCCGCCATTTCTACCACGCGCGAAATGGGGTGAATCGCCGAATAGTCGATATACATAAAGTACTCGCCGTAACCTACGCGAGGGGTTGACCAACGCCACAGGTCGACTGCGGACAACGGAAACCGCTTAAGCGGCTCGTTCCGTGCTAACAGGGATAACCGAGCAGAGTTTATCTTCGACCTTGAACGGTTCTAGATTAATTATCGGGCGATCACGCCCAGTCGAACCTTTTACGTAAGCAGATGGAGTTTCACAAGAATAGGACGCAGCGAAACGGAGCGATAAATTCAACACAAAGCACCATTTATTTCACACACAACGGATAGCACACATAGGGCAACGTATTTAACAGCCAAACAGCAGAATGCACATATATCACATAAAACAAAGCAAACCGACGACTGCAGAGTAACACCGACTAAGCCGACACAACGGCAAAACACTTTATAACAGTTCTAACTTAGGCAAGACAGGCGCCTCACCACAGTCCATTTGGCCAAAAACCGAAAGAAAAGAAAACGGGTGACTTCCCATGTGGGCGTCGAGACCCACACCCGAAGTCCGTCCGCCGTGTCCCGCTGGCCGCGATTACCGTGCCCTGGCGTGCAGGCGAGTCTACTCCTGCGTGCTCTCTCTTGCGTGCCCACCCTTTCCATGCCCCTGTTGAGGCACTCGAAAACGGTGCCCGTGTTGAGCACGTCGATCGCCCCGGACCGAGTGTTTCGCGCGCTATCCAGCGCGGATAGAGGGGGGGGGGGGTATGGCGGAACCTCTTTCCCGCCCAGCGGGTCTGGGACGCCCCACCACAAGACAGGCCCGCGGCCTTCAGAAAGCGAGCGGAAGAACGAGAGCCAGCAACGCGGAGCAAGACATCAACCGAGCCGTCCACCGAGCGAGCCCCTTCGAGCGAGCCTCTTCAGCGAGCCTCTTCCGAGCGAGCTTCTCCATTTTTTTTTCCTTCGAGAGCGAGCCTCTTCACTCCGTTCACCCGTCGCGCTGCTTTTTTGATCCCACCTCCGCCTGTTGCTGCGCCCGTTGCCCTGCTCCACCCCCTTACGAGCGCTTCGAGAAAGGTCTTCGAAGAGGGGCGTTCTCGTCAGGCCGCGGTCACACATCTGCGCGTCCACCAATTCGGGCCGCCAGCTGGCCTCTCCGTTTCCTTCACCACAGACCAAGCGGGAGAAGAAATGCGGGTGCGAATGATGCAGTGCGCAGATGGCGCAGGCGGCGCGGCCGCAGCGGGTCGTGCGCTCTGGTGGGAGGCGTGTTGGTGGTTGACGTGGTTGGGTCAACAATAAAGAAGACAGAAAAACGATGTCTCAAAGCGTCGACCCGAATGAATCACATTAATTCCTCTAAACTAACGGGTTTGGGGCTAACTATACATGTACTTCAGAAATACCTCTCACCACGGGACTGAATGGTGGTCGAATTCCACAGCCGTACACTACCCCCTCCCCTTTTTACAGACCGTCCGAGTCGTCAAAATTCTCGCGTGCATCACTGTGTAGTTCTCCCCTAGTCTTTAACCTCGATCCTGATGGAACTTTATGGTATTCGTGTCCCCAAAATAAATAACCTGAGGGCTGAGTAACTAACTAAACAAACCCACTCGCACAGACAGACTTTAAATAAAGCATTGGCCACGCGCTGAACAGACAGACATCGGGTGCGGGGGGGCGCACTCATATTTACAGTACAATACTTACAAATTTCTAATTCCTACACTAACCATGCAGGATCAATGACTTCTGCAAAACAGAAAGCGATTAGCAGACGGCTGCTCGCATCGCAGTCTCTGGCTCATGAACCATCAGGTGACAGGCTGGCCTGCTCACACGCAAGTCAAGCCTCCCCTTTGAAAATGAACACAGTGAACACAACGGTTGGCATGGGCCACCAAAACGCAGTCTCTCCGTGCACTCAAGTGGCACAAACAACACGCAATGAGCACAACGGATGGTGATGGATGGATGGCATGAAGGATGAATGGACCAAACACGGTCGCACGGGCCGCCACTCGCAGGCCCCGTGTTGGTAGCGCTGCCACCAAAGGTTGTCGCTGCCACAGGCAGTTCTTCAGCTTGCAAATCGTTGACTGCGTGATCCTGGCGCGCATGGAAGATGAACAGGGGGGGGGGGGCAAAGCAAAATGAACGGGCTGGTAAATGGGCAGTTGGGCAGGCAATGGCAAAGGTGAGGGCAGGGCAAACACAGCCTGCAGAAAGGGCTGTGCAGGCAAAACAAACAGCCGGCAGATGATTCCGACCGCCCAGGCCTTGCAGAAAACACTGCAGACGATCCGGCCTGTCAAGGCCTCCTTCGGCAGCAAAAACAACGCCCGACAAGATGAAGTTGGCCGCGTCGTTGACAGTGCGCGGCCAAATTGGCCGGCGGCTTGAGTGAAATGCCAGACTCGACGGCGGTGAGGTGGTTCTCTGATCATAGCCAGAGAGATGTCCACCTTGACAAGGACATGGTCAGAAGAACCGATTGGAGTGGAGGAAGAGCAGCAGATAGTCAGGGAAA
>CM068966.1:25234425-25260242 GCA_035128595.1 Eptatretus atami | reverse complement strand
ATCAGATATCAGGGCTCTCAGAGAGTTGAATTCATTTAACTTTTGATATACGAAAGGCACTATTGGTTGACAAGAGTGGTTGCTGGTGCCTCCGAGTGACAGGTGAGACACATGGCAATGCCAACATTCCATCATAAACCGAACGATAGGAATACCATTCACCAGACATTGAAACTACAACATTGAAACAGATTGGAATGCGTGGAACAGAGAACAAAACTGTAATTCCATCATATATCGCAATGCATGTCTCTAACAGCAATGGCCATATTTTCCTCTTTCATAAAAGGCCCCTAAAGGTTGGCTTCCCATGGTTATGGAACCGTAATCCATCCTGACTGCAAATGTATAATGCACAACGGCTTCAATGCATCGTGTAATCAGTTTTGTCAATGCAGATGTATTCCATCCACTTCTGTGATTAATTGCGTGTTGCAATTTAATTGCACGGCCTCGTTTTTCCTAATCTTACATGTTAATATGGACAGTCTCTGTCGGATTTGTAATGATGTGCTATTTGTGTTTGGATGGAAGGATCACTCTGAGGACTCGGAGGTGAGTGCACAACATTTTATCCAGAGTGAATTCCAAACAGAATACGAACCAAACTCAAGCTAGGAGTTGAAGGAATTCTCCACATTTGTCCATCCATCCCTCTGGCGGTGTCGCTTGCTCACATAGTAATCTTGTATTTGGACCATTCACCCAGTGAAGAGAAACGACCCTCATTTCCTCCACCACCAAAGGTGGACGGATGATATTGTTCGTCTGTGAGCAAGATATCTCAAAAAGTTGGGGACGGATTCGGACGAAATTTGGTGAACAGGTTGGGGGTGTGAAAAGGAAGAATTGATCAATTTTGGTGAAGTTCCAGATCCGGATACGAGAATTTGAAATTTTAAAAATTGATTCTTCACCATTGAGAGATGTGACGAAAAATGATATATAGCACGATATCTCAAAAAGTTGTGGACGAGTTATGACAAAACGTGGTGGATGAGTTGGATAGGTGACAAGAGCAAGCCGATTCAATTTTGGTTCAGGTCCAGAACCAGATCTGGTCGATCAGTGGGATACAAAACGTAAACTGTTCAGCCTGGTTAAGGTATGCACTCCACCGAGTGACGTTGTAGTTCCTCGTGTATCATGCAGTCTGAGGCAAAATATGGATATTAAAACGCTGCCATTGTCCTGAACTGAGAAACACCAGAGACAGAGCTCAATTAATACAGCAGAACAGTGATCCTTGGTCAGGAACGAACAAAACGTGGACATTGTAGCTTCGTGTAAACATACCTTGTATGACCTCATTCATGTTTGTTCCTGAACCACTTTCATTTGTCTCAGTACTTTTGATCATGAGCTTAATGCGGTTTTCCTTCACAATACATTTTTTGAAAATGAAATCGTTTTTCTTTTGGAACTTTTGACAAAGTTTGCGTTGAAGAAAAAAACTCCAATTTTTTATGCAATTTGTAAGACTTTGGAAAGGTCCATTTAACATTCTTATCACGAGAGGCATCAAGGTGGAAATTATGGTGTCACCCCAAGATACCCTTGCATGGTGTGACCCCAAGAGTCAATCCCATGTATTACCCTACTACTTGCAACATCAACAGATCATTCCCACCTTGTGGGATTGGCTGGGAACAGTATTTCATTCGGTCCAAGTCTTTCACGAACCAGCCAGCCAGTCCTGCCAATCAAATTAAAGTGGTCGGAATTTTAACTTGTTCAGGGTGCCAGTGATAACTAAACTACCCTTCACGAAAGACACTATGGGATCTTCAACGTTCACAAACGACCAATGATGGCAGATAGCTCCTCCGGATTATCGCCTATCCGATGAACGGAACACGCATTGATGCCTTTGCACTGCCTGTGCAACACCGGGATGACAGTTTATACAGTTTATGGCTGGGTCGGGATTGGAGCCCAGGTGAAACAGCTCGGAGGGATATGTGCATATCTCTAGGTCTAGGATATCCTTTCACAACCGATTTATACACCACCATGTCCATTTGATCATTACCTGCCAATGTCCTTGTAGTATGTGTATGAGTACAGTGATATCTCTTAATGTTATTATGATACTTATGAAACTCGTATCTGCAAGAGCTCCTCCATAACTCGTATTCCCTGCAGGAAAATAAAAAAAATAGTGACGAATTTATGAGGAATCAATCAGTTTGAGCAAACAGGGTGGACACACGACTGAAAATACCGTGTAAGAGACATTCCACAGTCCATAAACCACGGCGTTTTCACGACAACGGCCGAGCCTTTAATTCCCTTACTGTCAGCTCGGTTTGCAGATTTACTCTTCATGTCTTTCCTTCCTCTCGCTTTGTTCACTTTCTCTCTTAATAAGCACCTTCTTCCCAAACCACCACCCATACCACCTCCTGGAATGTTCTGCTTCCTCTCACCACCACCACTACCACTACCACTGACAAAACTCAATAATGCTGAGAGCACTCACAAAAAGTCAGTAAGATCTTCACCAAATTACAGCTGAAGGGAACAATTCACACATTGAAAATGTTATCTGGTGTATTCCATGGAGATACACGTTAAAGGTCAGGTCAGGTCAGGTATGGGAGCATGTGCAGGAACAGTGTGTCGCTGCATCCACTTTCCGCCAGAACTCCAGGGGCCTCCATCTGGCCATTCCCCAGGCAGATGCCTGGCCCATCCCTTCTTGAGATGCTGATCAGCCTGCTGCAACCACGAGGCATGTGGTTGGCCCATTGGCCTCCGCCACTCACGAGGCTCCCTCCCTGAGAGAATCTGGTGAGCAGGATCAGCGTCAGAAAAACGAGCCACATGTCCATACAGCCGCAGCTGACACTCACAGACTATGCAGGTAACAAATCTCATTTGAGTCCCTCTCAGCAACCACTCGTCGGACATAAAGTCTTACCAGCAATAGCAAAGGATGCTCCGAGGAGACCTGGTACCAAAGGAATTAAGTCTCCATCTCAGATCCCTGGTCAGAGTCCAAGTTTCACATCTGTAGAGCAAGACTGGAAGCACCAAGGACCTGAAGACTCGGACTTTCGTCCTGCACAGATACCAAAAGTGCCACACCCCATAATCCAGTGAATCCATGACTCCCCAGGCCCGACCCAAACGTCTGTTGACCTCTGGCTCACAGCCAGCAGAGACATTAATATCACTGTCAAGGTAAGTGAATCTTTCCCTGACTTCAACATCCTCACCACAAATAGGTACAGACAAGACAACAGCATCCAAGATGTCATTGAAAGTCTGGATCTGAGTTTTGACCCAGGAAACCCGTAACCCCAGTGGCTCTGACTCCTCAACCAGCACCTCAAGGGCTCCCAAAAGGATATCCAGAGTCTCCGCAAAGATGACAGCATCATCTGCGAAATCAAGGTTAGAGATCTTGACATTCCCAAACGATGCACCGCAGTTTGATCTCTCCAAGATCCCCCCAGAATCCAGTCCATACAAGTGCTGAAAAGTGTGGGGGCCAGTACACACCCCTGCAAACTCCAGTAAAAACTAGAAATAAGTCAGAGATGGTATCACCACATCTCACAGCACTCAGTACCAGAGTTCAGACATCAGATTGATCAGATTTGGTGACACCCCATGATGACCAAGAATCCTCCAGAGGGCATCCTGATTCTCTGAATTGAACACTTTGCTGAGATCAACATCGGCTGCAAGCAGCCCCTGCTGAAACTCTTGTCTGCGTTCGGTGAGTACCCGAAGGGTAAGGATACGGTCAATCGTTGAACTCTTTGGTGTAAAGTCTGACTGCGCTGGACGCTGGTGCTCAAGCAGATGGTGGTGAACCCGATCAAGAATTATCCGAGCAAAGACCTTGCCCAGCACTGACAGCAGCATCACCTCTCGGTCGTTGTTAAAAAAGAAAGGAAAGAAAAAATATATTTTAAAGGTGATGACATTCTGAGAAGATGAGTAATTGGAGAAACCTATTGGGTGGTGGTTTCTGTCCATTCCATGGGATAGGCATTTGTCGGTATCTGATTCCATGTTTCACACTTTATTATCCAAAACAAAATGGTCCCTTTGTTTGTCACAATCAGACTTTGTCCGTCAGTAAAGCAATTTTGGCACGACTAACATTTGGAATATTAATGCCAAACATGCCAGGTAAGGATTAAGTGAAAAATCAATCAAAATGACAGCAAATTTTAAAGTCTCCATATATGGCCACAACTGTGCCCTCAAAACGATCATAGTGAAATCCACACGAGATTATAAAAAAAACAAGTAATAAACAAACAAGGAATGCAAGTGTGGAAGTGGAAACAGAACAGAAGGAAAGATGAGATAATTACTCAACCACAGCAGAAAATGTAGGATAAGGAAAAAGCAATGCCAGTGTGCCTGTTCGGGTGAGGGAGCAACCATTCACCAAGTCACGTTTCATGCATACGTGCGATGGCATGTGACCTATTGGAAGAATGGCTTATCCTACGCTTTATTGTGATGGCAGCTGTCGTGGTTGAAAGGATGGACCCTTGGAGCCTGCAGTTCCCAATAACCCAGTCTGGAAACGGTGCGGCGTTGGCAAAGAAAAGAGAGTTCTTGGATCTCCCTCCATTACATGAAATAAAATAAGAATAAAGTGTCATGGACTGCTGCCTTCATGGCCTTGCACAGGTGAAAATGAGTATCGATTTGTTCTATTTTCTATTCACATCCAGACTGTGTATCAGATTTTTGTGAAATCAAAGAGCGACGTTTGCAGGAACCAGCATAGGAAAGAAGTTTGGTTTCAAGCGAGTATAAATAGATTTTAAGCTAGTACTAGCAAGGTACCTGTCTCGATGGGTTCGGAGATGTCTCACCTCAAATGAGCAATTTGTTGGACTGTGTATTGGTAGAAACGGGAATTCAATGTAAAGTGATGATGTGGACCATTACAAGTGGTACACGTTTACCTTATAGGTGATGGCGGTCTGCTTGGAAGAATTATCGTTGGTGATTAAAATTGGCAAATACACTGCCATTTCATGTCAGATTGTTTTGCAAATGGTACCATGTACAACTTCAACATTTTATCGTCAATGTGACACTGAAAATGTAAGTGTTTGTAAAGGTTAAGATACCCTGATTACCTCCACAAAATAGCGTGACAATGCCCCAACTCAGTATTAAAGTACAAGATAACTCTACCACGACTCAAAAATCATCATCATGCTAAAATTCGCAATTCGGTGTCTACCTGTCTGTATGACTGCGATACATTCGGTTGTTACTTTTCAAATCTCAACGAAACTTGCCAGGGGGACTAAGGGTCACACGACGGAGAGTGTAGCGGCTTCATTTGCACCCCTCCCCAAAGGAGTTTTGTGTCTTGGACAAACTCTATGTTAAGGTGTATAAATAGCATATTGCGGCATTTCATCGAGCACACCTATCGGAAGTAATAATTAATATAATCACAAATTCAATTATTCAGTCAATTCTGTCTGACGTATGATTTCCTTTTTAAACAGTCGTTACTGTTGTTAAACACAAAACTGAAATAAATCTAGAGGAAACTCGACACCCTTGAGGCATTCTTTGCTTATCACGTTTAACATAGACTAACAGACCCAAGCCGTCTCGACTTGCTAGGCCTTTAGGTAGTCCACCAGCGAGGCCACAATGATCTTTAGTTAATAAAGGTGCTTTAAATGAGTCTTTAAGCAGAGATGATGTATCCGATTGCCTGTCCAATTTTTCTCGCCATCAGATTTTATGTGAACTGCATATGGATTGTTTATAACATGTCTTGGGGCCTCATATGTGATTTCTCCCGACCATGGCTTCAAGAATGACATGCGATATTGCCCCCGTCACACTTACAGACAAATTCTGATCCTTTTTTTTGATGCATAACCCCATTCCTAATGGTCGCTTGCATTGTTTCGTACTCGCCTGAGGGAAATTTGAAGAAAATTGGACGAATACATTGAATGTATATTTGCACATGGGCGATATAAAGGCTAAGAGTCGTTGGTCCGCACACCTACCAGAAGTAAAATTTATTATAACCACAAATTAATCAATTCTGTCAATGATAATCTCATAATAATATAGGGATTCCGCAACTTCGGAATGCCGAACTTACTAACAACCGGACTTACGAACCTTTTATAATTTTTACAACATATAAAGGGATCTGCGTCAATGAAGTCAACAATAACTAGAAGGGCACTCGGTAGAGCGCATACCTCCACCACGTAATGCCTGATCCATGAGAACATATCGGGCCCAATTAATACATTTTTGAAATATCAGGCTCGGTATCGTTTTTGACCCTATCTCTCAATGGTGAAGAATCACTATAAAATTAAATAATTATTGCATCCAGATCCGGATTCGGATCTTCATTGAAATTGAATCAATTCTTCTGTGTCACACACCCAACATGTCCACCAAATTTCGTCCGAATCCGTCAACAACTTTTTGAAATATCGTGCGACATATATATAGTTTTTGGCCCTATCGCTCAATGGTGAAGAATCACGAAAAAATTATAGTTGGCAGATCCGGATCCGGATCTTCAACAAAATCTAATCAGTTCGTTCTTGTCACACACCGAATCTGTCCACAAAATTTCATCCAGATCCGTCCACAACTTTTTGAGATATTCTGTACACAGACAAACAAACAAACAAACAGACAGAAACGGATGAAAACATAACCTCCTTCACCTTCAGTGGCGGAGGTAATAACATAGCAAAGGACGTTTTAGTAATTGTATTTATTACGGTTTGGGGGGATTGAAGGGGTATTATTTCCGATAATTGATTGAAAAATTGCAATAATTCAGCTAAATTATGTGTTGAATAGGCTTTCTTGGCTTGGATGTAGAACCGAACCACCATTTCTAACATCATAGTCTATAAAAAAATTGAGTTCTGACTGACGAACACCTACCTGACTTAAGATTGATTGTTCGGAACGTAACCCGTTCATAAGTCGAGGACTCCTTGCAATGACAATGGCATAATTATAATATTGTTGTGTAAATGGCTTGTATGGGTAAACAATGTATAGCTTAAAATGGTTATTTCCATAGTGTATGTTTAATGTAACAGTGTGGTAAATTCATTGTAATGGTGTATGCGTCGATATTTGTATAGAAGACAGCCATCTCCCCTTCCTAATAATTGTATCTAAAACTGCTTCTCCCTTCAAACATTTTTACCTCCTCCACCAAAAAGTGAAGGAGGTTATGTTTTCAACCCTGTTTGTCTCTTTGTTTGTTAAAAGATGTTTGTTTGTCGAAGATTTTTCAAGCACTGTATATTGGTCAGTCGATTTTGATATTCTGTTGGGTCGCCGAAGTAGGTGACCCTTATTGTCAGTAATTCTGTCTGTTTGTTTGGATGTTTGGATGTTTGTTCGTTTGTCATAAACATAATTGGTAGTAAACGATGGCGGAGGAAAGTGGGCGCGGCTTATGAAAAGTGGGCGTGGCTTATGAAAAGTGGGCGTGGCTTATGAAACATAATGTGTGGCTCAGGAGGTGGTCAAACAAGAGCATTGAGAGAAGTTTATTGGGATTCGCTAGATATCCCTTATTGTTGGGTTTTCCGTCTGTTGGGATTCGCTAGATATCCCTTATTGTCGGGTTTTCCGTCTGTCTGTCGGTGTGCGTGTGAGTGTGTGTGTGTGTGTGTGTGTGTGTGTGTGTGTGTGTGTGTGTGTGTGTGTGTGTGTGTGTGTGTGTGTGTGTGTTTGTGTGTGTGGTGGTCGTATGGCAGCTTAGCTGCCGGGGTAGCTATCATTGTCTTGAAGCGCGACTGTGTCGCTGATGCAGTGCCCCTCTACCAGTACACACACTGGAACTGGTACTCATTTTGCCGACCTCGGAAGGATGACAGGCTGAGTCAACCCCCTGGTGTATTATTTCAGTGGCCGACGGGGCTTGAACTCAGGACCCTAGGATCCTAAGCTGCCACCCTAACCACTGAGCCAACACTAGGGTGTGTGGGTGTGCGTGCGTGTGTGTGTGTGTGTGTACCTCCCCCTCTCTTCCACCCTCCCACTCTCTCTGTTTTAATAAACCATTTGTTCATTGGAAAAGCCTGCACATGGTAATTTTAGGTACGGTATGGGACTTCACCATTAGGCATGAATGAATTGACTTAAAAAAAAATCTGGTAACGGGCCGATTGGGAAATACTTTGATTCGTCACAGTCATATCAGAACGAGCAGATTTTTCACACAGTTACAAATTGTTTAACGCCAATACAGGGCCATTCAAAAATTATGGAACGCTATTTTTTAAGGGAAGCATGTACCACGTGTGCTGATGGGCTTGATTAATCCTTATTCGACATACGATTAGATTTTTTGGGGGTCCCTCATTGTGATTAACACTCAACCCAAACAAAGCCAATGGCAATCTGACGCAACAACCCCGGGAAGTGTATACTCAGCAGAGGCCTCCCAGAAAGGCAAGATTGCGGCCATATATTTTTGTCTGGGTGGTATGGTAGGTGGAGTCAAGCAACAGATGTGGGTGTGGTCTGGCAGCTGTCCAACCAATGAGTGCACATTCCAAAAATCGACCCTCAACAAGATCAACAGCAACAGCAACACGAAGCTCTTGTAGACCTTGTGAGATGTCACAGGTAAAAAAGAAAAAAATCATACTGTTGATCTGTAGCATTAGATTTACTAATCCCCAGTCAGCCTCTGTCTTTTGTCCTTTCTCATTCATATTTCTCTCAATTGTTCATTTCCACTGATGTCACTGATGCGTTGGGTTATGCAAGGTAAATGAGACATATGCTCAACATAATCTTCACACACATTATCGCAGTTTAGTATCGCACATAGTATCATGTGAGTTTAGTCGTGAAGTTCAGGTTCGAGCACCAAAGTTCAAAATAAACTTTCGGTTAGCTAACATAAAGTGCACAAATGTGCAGTAAAGTGCAGCGCACCGCTCAAGCTCTCAATGACTCGAAGCCCTCGCTTCGCTTCGGCGTGACTCATGCGCCCTCGTGCACCCCCCCCCCCTGCAACCGCGGGTGGAGGCTGTTTTCCTTGCTGAATCTCGTGACGACCCGTCCCAACCCCCGTCCCAACCGTCATTCCTGTTTACGCGCTGAGTCAGCTGTTAATCACGGGACGGAGGGTTCTTCTTCTTCTTTGTTATTGTTCTGATTGAACCCTAACTATTAAGATAAATCACAGCGCAATTACATAGATTTACCATTAAACAATGGAAGGGAAGCTATTATAGAACACGTACTTAACGAGATAACTGAGCTAAAGGAACCTGCATGTTGTGTGTGATCGATTTCCAAATTTCTTAACTATATATACACACACACACAGTTTTTGGCCCTATTTCTCAATAATGAAGAATCAATTATAAAAAAAAATTTAAGCAATTCTTGGATCCGGATCCATATCTTCACCAAAAGTGAAACAATTCTTTCTTGTTACTGACCCATCCTGTCCACCAAGTTTCATCTGAATCCGTTTATAACTTTTTGAAATATCGTGCTATATATCTTTTTTGCCCTTATCTCTCAATGTTGAAGAATCACTTTAAAAATTATCAGCTCCACCAACTTTAACTCTTTAACTTCCACCAACTTCCACCAACATGGTATCTTTAATTTCCACCAACTAATTCAGGTAGACAGGACACCACATCAACATCCATCCCAATGGAGGGAGCACTTTGTGATGTATCCACCCTGCCTATGAAACACCAATCCAAGTTTATAGTCGGGTCCGGATTCAAACCTAGAGAAGACAGCTCAAAGGGAAGCGCACCATTCTGTTGGACAGAATCCGGCCACATGAGCATTGATTTATCATGGCTGCTCACAGTAGAAAGCTCTGCCTACAGTCAGGTGCAAGTCTAGTCGATGAAGAATTGAGCGACGAAGTAAGATCTTGTTGGTTCGACCAATCACGTTTCCCTTGCTTTACAATTAATGTAAGGGCTCAGGTGCTGCAAGTAAACCTCATTAAATGCTGCATTATGATTATCATTAGAACCCCAAAAAAATTATTCCAACTGTCCAGGCTGCTAGGATTCATGCCATTGACTGGAGCATGGTTGGCACGATCGTTATTCCACTGCAGTCTGCAGGGCTGGAAATCGTTTTCCAAAATCTTCATTTACACTCTATCCATGTAAATTTAGCACCACGTTTATTTGTGTATTTGAATGGAAATAGATAGTTCGAGTATACTGCGTAGAAATGGGTTTTGAAGGATCAGGCCAGAATAATTAATTAATTAATCAATTTGACATTCATTTGACACCTTGCGGGATGTTTCGCACCAAAAACTCTTGCAAAATGAATTTCCTTCTGACATATGTTTGTAAACAGCTCGACCTCTAGCGGTTGGCCTATTGGTGTTCCCGCCTGAATACATGCCCTATGATGCAAGATCATGGGATCAAATTCGGGATCAAATTCCACAGATTGTATTGATTCATCAATTGTCTCCTAAGGTACTTGTAATTGATGTAAAATTGAAGGAAGTTTTCATTTTAATCATGAAATTTCCACAACGTCCTTGTGATTTTGAGGCAAACCATTTATTTCGTTCTTTTTCCCCAAGGATAAAGTTCATTTTATAATCTTTCAACATTCAGATGGTAAAAACCATTAAAATTTGCTTACACACTCTGGATAATAAATGACAGACATTGTTCATCCCTGTTTTTCACAAATCCTTCTTTGTACTTTCATCCATCAAGGAGTTCCTCCAACGAGGAGAGGAAAAAGCGCAATTTAGAAAATGGACCTCAATAAACCTGTTCTCGAGGCTTCATGTTTATTGATATTTTCATTTTAAAATGTAAATGAACAAAGAAAGAAACCATGTAGTCGAGCAAACACAGCTTGGACAAGTCATCCATTACCTAGAGCAAGAAGGGTCATCAAGCTGAGTTTGAGAGGTCAAACAAACCATGTCCATGAAGTGTATAACCAATGTTACGGCAAACAAGGATTACTGTCTGGTCAAGGTTCGATTCAAGTTCAAGACGGAGTATGATCAAACTCCAAACTGCCATTCTGGTGCTTCTCAGGCAGTGTTGCATGTACGAGATGGCGCACCTTGTGATGCAATCATGCACAAGTCAAAGATTTTGAAGTATCTTTCATGGACAGGTCTGCTGGAACATCCCTCATCCTTCAGACAGGCAAGCAGCAGCCTCTTCCCTCTCTCTTCAGACGTTGAAAAAATCATGAGCTGGTTAAACCCTTGGAATATTTCTTTCAATCCTGATAAATCCCACATACTGATCACCCTTTCTATACCAAAGGACCGTCTGGCAAACCCTCCCATCTACTTTGCTTACAATCCTCTTGATGAAGTTCAGGCACTCAAACTTTTGGCCATCACTATAAGCCATGATCTTTCTTGGTCAAAGCACACCTCCATTTTGGCCTACAAAGCCAGTCGCTGACTGGGCATCCTCCATCGTGTAAAGTACCTCCTTGGCACATCTCAATCCTTATCCACCTACAAGGCCTTCATCCTCAGCTTGATGGAGCACTGATGGGCTTGAGCCCCTGACTCACACCTTGCTCAGCCTGATGCCATGGATACCAAGGCGTTCAAGATCATTGCAATGGCCCGTGATGAAGCTGACTCCATGTGCCTATCTCTTTCCCATTGTACGCAGGTCAGTAATCTTTCTGGTCTTGCACCCTCTTTTCTTTCCGTGCCCTGTCTATTGTGCCTGATGAAGCCGGCTGTGAAGCCGGCGAAACGTTGTATTGTACAGTATTGCACACAATATTGTAGTATCGCACACAGTATCACACATCCTGAGACCGGGTCTGATCTCGCTTTTTTGCTCAAATTTTTTTTTACTTTTGGTTGGAAGCACCTTCTTCTTCTTTAAAAAGGTGTAATTCCAACCGCCCCAATCTTATACAATGTATATACATATATATCTATATATATATATATATATATATATATATATATATATATATATATATATATAGAGCCTCCTCTGTCCACTCAACTCCATCCTTGCTCACGTGCCACCGATCTATGTGGTGAAAGCTGTCTGAGAATAAAAAAAGTTATTACCCACAGTTCAGATTACATTCGGTAATCTGTCTCATTAACCTTGTGCTGTGTCTGTCCCGTGTTCCTATGTAAATGAATAACATTGGATAGAGCCATGTCTGTCCCGTGTTCCCATGTGAATGAATAAGATTAGATAGAGCCATGTCTGTCCCGTGTTCCCATGTGAATGAATAAGATTAGATAGAGCTGTGTCTGTCCCATGTTCCTATGTAAATGAATAACATTGGATAGAGCCGTGTCTGTCCCGTGTTCCCATGTGAATGAATAAGATTAGACAGATAAGATTCATAGTGATTCTGAACAGGGGACTTACTTTTCCAGCTGTTACCTGTTTTTTGCCTGGTGTTGGCTTAATGGTTAGGCTGGTGGGCTTGGGATTCTAGGATCCTGAATTCAAATCCCTCTCTCCTGTTGAATTAATACCAGATGGGGTTAACTCTGCCTGTCATCCTTCCGAGGTCGGCAAAATGAGTGCCAGCATCCTGGTATACTGTGTCGGAGTGACGACCCATCCAGGATTGTGTCCAATGGCCAAGGAGACTGCTTAGGCAGCACCAGTGCTTTGCACAGAGTATGGTCCCAATGGATGGATGGATGTTACCTGTTTTGTCGTGTGTGTGTGTGTGTGTGTGTGTGTGTGTGTGTGTGTGTGTGTGTGTGTGTGTGTGTGTGTGTGTGTGTGTGTTGGTCGTATGGCAGCTTAGCTGCCGGGGTAGCTATCATTTTCTTGAAGCGCGACTGTGTCGCTGATGCAGTGCCCCTCTACCAGTACACACACTGGAACTGGTACTCATTTCGCCGACCTCGGAAGGATGACAGGCTGAGTCAACCCCCTGGTGTATTATTTCAGCGGCCGACGGGGCTTGAACTCAGGACCTTTTGGATCCCAAGCCGCCACCCTAACCACTAAGCCAACACTAGGGTGTGTGTGTGTGCGTGCGTGTGTGTACCTCCTCCTCTCTTCCACCCTCCCACTCTCTCTGTTTTAATAAACCATTTGTTCATTGGAAAAGCCTGCGCATGGTAATTTGAGGTACGTTATGGGACTTCACCATTAGGCGTGAATGAATTGACTTTTAAAAAATCTGGTAACGGGCCGATTGGGAAATACTTTGATTTGTCACAGTCATATCAGAACGAGCAGATTTTTCACACAGTTACAGATTGTTTAACCCCAATACAGGGCCATTCAAAAATTATGTAACGCTATTTTTTAAGGGAAGCATGTACCACGTGTGCTGATGGGCTTGATTAAACCTTATTGGACAATTTTTATTTGACATACGATTAGATTTTTTGGGGGTCCCTCATTGTGATTAACACTCAACCCAAACAAAGCCAATGGAAATCTGGTGCAACAACCCCAGCCAGTGTACATACTCAGCAGAGGCCTCCCAGAAAACCAAGATGGTGGCCATATATTTTTGTCTGGGTGGTATGGTAGGTGGAGTCAAGCGACAGATATGGGTGTGGTCCGGCAGCTGTCCAACCAATGGGTGCACTTTCCAAAATTCGACCCTCAACAAGATCAACAGCAACAGCAACAGCAACACGAAGCTCTTATAGACCTGCGAGATGTCACAGGTAAAAAAGGAAAAAAATCATACTGTTGATCTGTAGCATTAGATTTACTAATCCCCAGTCAGCCTCTGTCTTTTGTCCTTTCTCATTCATATTTCTCTCAATTGTTCATTTCTACTGATGTCACTGATACGTTGGGTTTTGTCAGGTAAATGAGACATATGCTCAACATAATCTTCACACACATTATCGCAGTTTAGTATCGCACACAGTATCATGTGAGTTTAGTCGTGAAGTTCAGGTTCAGGCCCCAAAGTTCAAAATAAACTTTCGGTTAGCTCACATCAAGTGCACAAATGTGCAGTAAAGTGCAGCGCACCGCTCAAGCTCTCAATGACTCGAATGGAAGTCTCAGAGGACACAAATGAAAAAATAAAACCATATAAATAAACGAATCTGATAATCAGGCGCAATGAGTACTCGCGACGAGGAGAGCAGAAGTGCAGATGGGTTTCGGTGTTTGCTCGCTCAGACAAACTCTTGATAAAACGTACAAGAATGGTTTCAAAATGATCATACATCCAAAGAATGCTCAGAACACGCATCGTGGATACAAAGTGGACTCAGGATCGGTTAGAGTTTGACCCTTGAATGAAAGTGAAACGGTGTTAGGATGCGTGTAAGAAAAAGAAGAGAAGTTATTTGCATTTAGATAGGGTGGACGTCACATTGCAGACAATATCATTTGTATATCTTGTCAAGCAACTTTTTCTGAAAAAGTGGAGAACATCACGAATGGTAGAAAGGGTTTACATTTTTAGAGCAATGGGTGCACAGCAAGGTATCTATGTTACCTTTCCTCTTATAAAAGACTACAAGAGAGATGAGCAGTCAGACAATATGTGAATGAGGGAGAGAGGTGTACAACCACCTTGAGATTTTCAGTTGTGGTTGAAAAAAAAAGGAAGGAAAAAAAATTCTATATATATATACACACACACACACATATTACAAAAAGGGCATCCATGAGCTTCCATCTATACTGAGAACAGTTCACATCTACAAATCAATGACGTATCTTGGATTCATTTCAGAATTCTCTCCTGTAACATCTTGTGCACGCAACACACCTGATAACCCAACCCATCCACCTGGTACGTGTGATGTGGCCATGGTACCGGCACAAATGCCGAAACGAGTTCAAATACACTCTAGGAACAAATTCACATGATGCAGACGAGGGAGTTGGCTTACATTTTGAGACATTTGGCATGCTCACATACAACCTCTTACTGCACGGACAACACGAACAGGAATTACAATAGAATTTGACTCCACTGTGACTCCCAACCAGAGCTCTCTACATGAATGTAACCACGGTAAAGCACTTTACCAGCGTACATGTAAAGTATGCTAATGGTGAACTTCAGCCAGTTCAGTCTGCATTACTCGTGGTGGGAATGTTTGAGTGGTGGGAGAACACTCACCATGGTACCTTGAAAGGATGAAAGGAATTTGGAACTCTGTGCTTCCCAATACGGTGACATCCCATTACCAGAGCCGTTTGCATTTATGAGAAATCCGTGATGGCTTCAAAGGGCAGGAGGCCATTCTCGGTGTCGAGGGGAATTGAAGAGGAGCTCTGCTTAGCAGTAGAAGAACGTTTGTACAAGGAAATCGGTCCTGCTGAAAGTTAACAGCCAGAGGACAAGGTCACCAAAACAATACGGATTATATGTTTTACCCTTAACGTATTATAAATCGAGTCCCGACTTGCAGCCTTCAAGTGTGATGATTAGGTGTTTTGCTGGAGAATAAAGAAACCGATCATTTGTTTCTATCGCTGTAAATTTGTCTTTAATGCTTCATCGCCTATTTATCTGCTTTAAATTATTCATTCCCAATAAATCGTTTTGCATGTGACCTAAAATAATGTCCATTTCAATGTGGGCGTTGATGGAGTGCACCTTGGGTGATGGAGGGGATGACTTACTCCTGGAAGCCCTACAGACTCACCCACAGCACGCATGGAAATATAAGCAAACATGGAGCCGGATCTTTCTCACCTTGAGAAAGCCATTTTAAAGGTGATGAACGAGAGCCCACTCAGGTATTCAACGATACAAGAGCCTACTATTATAGCAAGAAAGCTCAAAGGAAGGTTCATTTTTAAATGGCCTGCTCCAGAAGACTCGCCTTTACTGATATCACCGATGGTCAAAACAGGTCTCCAAGACCCCCAAGGTTCATGGATTTAGTGCTTCATTTTCAAGCGCACCCGTTCCAGACTGTGTGTTTGTCCATACTGCCAGTGGTTTGAGGTATGGTGTAAAACCTATAGGCTGGACTAGCACACCCCACCGGTCTTAGGCACGGTTAGATAGACACACACATACATTATATGGGAGCACAGGCATGCGCTAACACACAGTCGAGAACAAACACATGAACATACTTTAAGTTGTCCAGGATAACACCTGCAAAAATGCAAATAAAGCTCCCTTGCAGCCATCGTCATATTAGTCAAACACTCACGTGACCTCCTCCTCTTGCTTCTCCTCCCTCTGGTTTGTCTCCGTTGCCACAGCTACATTGATCTGCTGCATTCAGCTCAATATTCCACAGCACTCGCACTAATGACCGGGATATGTTGCACAGGTATCCTTATGCCTTCACCTATAAGGCACACGCCCCATGCTCCCACTTGTCATGCTTCCAGGAAAAAGTGCCACCACTTGTTTGGAACACAATCAACAACCTGCCGTTTCTTAGTGGCAAATTCCGTGCCCAGTTTTCAGAGTATGTCTCATCACTGCTGAGCAAGTCACATGGCCTTCACACAAAACCCTGTGATATTCCTTGAGCTGATCATCAACAAGTCTCCATGCCATATTCCCATATGCAGCCATCATGTGGAATGGTGTACATGACGTCTTTATGTGCCTCCAACACCGCCACCACTCCTATTAATCCCACCTCTGACATTATTATGGAGTTGCCACAAAGGTACACACCGCTTGGTGAAGAAACTCCATCATGTGTTTGCAATTAATTTTCTACATTATTTTCCAAAAGTTATCGAGGATCATGGAAGAACAGAATCACTTGGGGCAAAGGGTCAACAGATGTAAGATGTGGTAAAGGGAAATCACTAGAAAAAGACCTTACACATGGATCACTGAACAAGAGGTGAAATTTCTGGTGAAAGGTGGGAACAGGGTGTCAGTGGGGACAGTAGAGCTGAGTTGGAAAAGGAAGAGACCATGATGTGATCGTTTGTTTGAAGATTTGAGCTTCGAGAGGGAAGAGCTCAAAACAACAGATTCATGAGGCAGTTACAACGCTGAGAGGAGGGGGTGGATGGATGGAGGTGAATGTCAAGTCTAGACTTTGGGAGGGTAACGAGTAAAGAGTTCTGGTAGACCATGACTGACATGTTAGGCATAGTGGATTGGGAGGCATCTCGGTAGAGAAGAGTTGCCGTAGCATCTCAGTAAAGAGAGATTGCCACATAATCTCGGTAGGGAGGGTTTGGCCCACAATCTCGGAAAAGATGGATTAGCACGTAATCTCGGTAGCGAGGGATTGGCACCCAATTTTGGTAGAGAGAGATTGCTGTGGCATCTCAGTAGGAAGGGATTTGCGCAAATCTCAGTAAAGAGGGATTGGCACCAATTTTGGTAGAGAGCGATTGCTGTGGCATCTCGGTAGAAAGGGATTCCCGTGGAATCTTGGTAGGGAGGGATTGCCATGGCATCTCGGTAGGGAGGGATTGCTGTAGCATTTTGATAGAGAGGAATTGTGGTGGAATGTTGGCAGAGAGGGATTGGCGTGGCATCTTTGTAGCCAGGAGTTGCTTCCACATCTTGGTCCAGAGTGGATTAGTCTTCAGCATCTTGGTAGCTAGGGGTTGCTTCAACATTTCGGTCAGGAGGGTTAGTCTTCAGCATCTTGGTGGAGAGGGATTGCTTCAACATCTCGGTAGAGAGGGATAAGTATTCAGAATCTTGGTAGCGAGGGATTACTTTAGTGGCCTGCCTGATGAAGGGACTAGAAACTCTTCTGCACAGAGTGGAGTCATCGTCCAAGTGATACAAATGATTTTCTGGTGGCGAGAAGACATACTTGATGTATATCAGGAACAGTATTGGTTTCAGAATGATACTTTAAGAGACACTAGCCTCTCAAGTTTGAGGCGAGGAGAGAACTCCATCCAAAGCAACCACTGCCTGTGAGTGCACAGGAAATCTGATAACAGTCTTAAGGTCAGAGCATGTAAGAAAAAAAACAAGATGTTAAATTTCATGCAACTTAAAAATAAATGTAATTCCACATACTGGCATATCACGGATACAGTAGTCCTCCATATGTAGGGATGGCATGGGAAAAAATGGCCACCCCATCAACTCGCAATAGGTCACTGGCTTTGACACCAATACAAACTATTATTACGGACCCCAGACATCAAAATGCTACATATATTGAACAAACAGTTTCAAATGGAGCACCTCACCACCATTAGAGCATTTAAATTGCATCAGATGTGGAAATAAATTGGAATTGTTGCTCCTGGCTTGCTGGCTTGATGACAGAAGATGCCATCGTCCATCCTTACCTCATTTAGAATCCCATGCGGGCACGGGCTACTTGCTGATGTGGACAAAATGATATGCTAGAAAGCTACTATAGAGTGAAGTCATAAGCCTTTAACTTTCATTCTGCATTTTCAGAACTACCAAGACTGATATAAAGACACCAGAATACATCGCTAAAGTACTCGGGAAGGTGTTGGCAATCCGTAAAAGGATTGTGGTGTTGCATTGTGGTGTCATTCATTCACTGTCATTAATTACTTCCGATCTCATTTGGTCGTCTTTTTGGAATTCCATCCCAACATGTTTTTCTCATTTAAAAAAAAAACGTTTTTTTCTGACTTGTTGAAAAATTGTAAACGTTGTTGGCACGTCTTGGAATTGCATGAGCATCTCATTCCTCAAACCTTTTGAACGCTCTTCAAACGACCCGTCATGCCAGAAAACACATTCGTCAAATCGAGCACATTAACAGGAGCACCAACTTCACATCCACTCGAGAAACACTATTAATCGTGAGCACGGCTCTACCGCCTCGCTACAATACCCCTGTGTGTCGTTTCACTACGGCACCATAGTAATAAGAGGCATTTTCATGCAAAAGAAAATTGAATGACGAGCCATTAAGTTCACCGACTTGACTTTCATGCTCGCAGGTAGACAAGCATATCAGAAGTTTCCGTCTCTCAAGCACTCAGCATCAACTGGCAGGACGACCTCGGTGTCAAAATGCTGGAAAATTGAGGCATGGTGGTTTCTTTTCGGCTTCTCGAACCCTAATCACCACTTCGAGAAGACGTCATTGATCAGAAGACGTCTTCGAGAAGAGATAACCAAGAACAAGCTTGCGTCATACTTGTGAGACTCTTACAAGTCAAAACTTCTTCATTCCAAAGGACCGAGCACAGAAGACACACATCATTCCTCCCACAATAATGAAACATTCCCTTTTTATTACTGTCTTTAATCAGGTCAGGTCAGGTCAGGTATGTGAGCACGCGCTAGAGCAGTGCGTCGCTGCGTCCACTTTCCGCCGGTACTCCAGGGGCTTCCATCTGGCCATCCCCCAGGCAGATGCTTGGCCCATCCCGATCTCCCTTAGATGCCGATCAACCTGCTGCAACCACAAGGCAAGTGGTCGGCCCACTGGCCTCCTCCACTTACGAGGCTCCCTCGCTGAGAAAATCTTTAAACAAAGGCATTCAGAATGGGATAGCACCACCAGACTATTGTTTTTGAATACATTGTCGAGGCTCGAGGAAGAGCTCGTATGAGTACACTGAACGGATCAGGACAGGTGGGTTAACAAGGGCAGAAAAGATCATGGTTTTGGATTGGGGATGATCTGAGATGGTGGTAAACAGCTGTCTTGAAGACTTAGAGGGAAGAATAAGATTGAAGAGAATATAGAAGTTAATTCCATAGGTGGGAGAAAAGAGGAAGGAATGAGTGGAGGTGAGCAGTGATTCTGGTTTTTGAGAGTTTCACCAGAAGGAGGTGGACCGTGTTTGCCCTGCAGAAACCTGGAGGTACAGGGCACGGAAAGAGCAGAGGGTGAAAGACCAGAAAGATTACTGACCTGTCTACGATGGGAAAGAGATAGGCACATGGAGTCAGCTTCATCATGGGAGATTGCAATGATCTTGAAGGCCTTGGTATCCATGGCATCAGGCTGAGCAAGATGTGAGTCAGGGGCTCAAGCCCAAATGGGAGAGCAGTGCTCCATCAAGCTGAGGATGAAGGCCTTGTAGGGGGATAAGGATTCAGGTGTGCCAAGGAGGTACTTTGTACGATGGAGGATTCCCGGTCAGCAACTGGCTTTGGATGCCAACTTGGTGGTGTGCTTCAACCAAGAAAGTCATTGCTTATAGTGACACCAAAAGTTTGAGTGACTGAACTTCTTCAAAAAGGATTGTTAAAAAGTAGATAGGAGGGTTTGAGGTGGTAGAATACAGAGACCAGAAAGACGGAGACCAGAAAGGAGGTGGTGGAAGACAAAGACCACCAACCTGTCTGTGAATTTTTTTTATCGAAGAAGTGCCAGCATGTGCAAATATAATTATCAAGTTAAGTATTCGACATTTGTCCATCAAACAAAATTAGGTCCATGGCCGTCGGTTACTCACACAGTGAATGAGAAAAACAAAAACATTTCACCGGATGCGGTAAGTGATGACGTCAATGGTGTCTTTGCTCTTCCATGAGCCTCAATCTTGCGAAGAAAAAAAAAAGTACATTTCCCGATGTAACCCATTACATTCTAAAGGTGTGCTGCACGAGTTTATTTTGAACATGAAGAGTGTTGTGATGATTTCACAACTTGCTGTTTACTTCTATTTTCAGTTTTAACTCCATCTGACATTATCACCCACATTGGTGGTCTTTAAAAGAGGTATTTGTCATCGAGTGGGAGTGAGTGAGAGTCTGATTCATGTCGGATATCTTGAGAAACACCTTAATCATAACAACATCGTCGTAAATGTAGTTGTTGGGTTGCAACGTATCATGAACACATCATCCATTCACCACCTCAATGAAGATGTCTGAGGCATTTGTTGCATTTTTACAGATCCTGTCCATTATCCTTCAAGTATACATGGGAAAGAACAGGCCGTTGTTGTGTGCTGGTGTCCTGGCCAACTTTCAACTCCCCACCGAATGCTCTGCATCATTATTCGTTCCTGGTCGATAGTCTCTGATCCATCAGGGCTGGAAACTGCGACCTCAATTAAACTCCTTCATGGTGAGGTGAAGACCCTTTTCAGGAGACAAACTCATTTTTTCTGCCTCAACGAAGCCAACAACCAGCAATCAGGAATTGTGGACGAGCTAAAGCATGTCCGTTGAAGTCATAACTCATCTTGATGAACTCAAGATGCTTGGAGAAGTGGGAGACTCAAAACTGAATGCACCCAACTCGGAAGGACGACGTTTCTTTCAACCTACGCCATTTTGAAATGCTTCACCTTTCAAATATGCTCCGCATGATATCACATACATCTGAAGCAACCGCCGAGTGAAGAACAAAATATGTTCTTGATCCATGATGCAGCTCTCCAAGCTGACACCACCATAAAAATAATTGGAATTCACATCTAAAAGGACACAATCACCAAGGAATGGTCACAAAACAAAACGAGCAATACAATTAATTTAACCAAGACCATTATATATCAATCAAAACTGCATGCTCCTATTTCCATAGAAGAGAACATTTGGAGTAAAAGTGTCGTCACGACGTGACGGTCACGTACAAACATGAAACTCACAGCTCGGTTTCATCCAAAGGACAAAACAAAACACTCACTTGTGAAAGCACAGAACCAATGATGAATGGGTCTGTGGTGCCATCATTGCCATGTTTAGGCCTAGGTCTTGGCAATACGAGCCTTCGTTCTGTCATCTCAACACTCGATATGAAATGTTTCTTTGTCGATATGATATAAAGTCGAG
Source organism: Eptatretus atami (assembly GCA_035128595.1). NCBI lineage: Eukaryota > Metazoa > Chordata > Myxini > Myxiniformes > Myxinidae > Eptatretus > Eptatretus atami. Next base: position 25,238,597 of record CM068966.1, on the reverse strand, counting down.
TTCACGTCTATTCGAAAATTATCCGTGACAAATACAGTTCCACACTCCGCATCACCAAATACAGAACCGGCCACTAAACCAGCCACCAAAAATATATATATATATATATATTCATTTGTACCTCAAAATTCCATAACAGAGAAGTGTTGTTCAAGTTTAGCCTAGGATTCTGTTTCATAGGTACATCAACAATCAAAAACTAAGAATCCATGAGCAGCTCGTCTTCCTGAAAAAGGCTCAACTCAAAAAGCCTTCAATCCTGTCTACTTTGAAGCACCTGAGCATTACTTGCAAAAACTCAATAACTCATTTACAATAAAGCACAACACGATACATTCACAACGCAGTTACACATTGTGAACAAGAGGCGAATGTTACACTACATTTATCACAGAGCAGAAATCACATGATTGGAGAGTGTTAAATCAATCTATAACACCGATGGCCTGCAGACGTGTTTGGTTTGAGCACAGTGCGAGCTTCTCCCCACCTGGAGAGGCCGCACGTTTGGCCTAGCCCTTCAGGCACCTCTTATTAAACTTGTGCTCAGGATAGAATTGAGATTTCTTTTCTTGGCTTCAAAACTCGTCGTCCAGCACCGTTTTGATCCAACACACATGCTGTGTTCGTGAAGAGAAGCAGTTGAGCACAGGGCATGAACCAGCACATTAAATCTCTCTATGATATATATTGTTGCAGTTTTGGAAACCGTATGCCTCTAAGGCAATGGCACCCAACATAGAGTGTTCCCCAGACAGTTATTTCATTAGTATATGTGCAGTTAGACGTTTCCCTCATGTCTAATGGGTTAACGGGACGAAGTGCGTTGCGTGGGTCTTACAGCTAGGTCTAATTATATCTCCATTTTCCATTCAATCTCTGTCTTCATTCCAACTCTTTCCTCTTATTCATGAAATAAACCAAGATGGCAGACACCAGTACATTTACAGTGGAAGAGAGGCTGATTGCAGTGGTGTGGTACCATGAGAGGAGAAACACAAACAAGACGATGAGAGAGGTGCAAGAATAGTGTGTCTTTGAAGATCATAGAATCATACATTAAACCACTATAACGGACACGCACGCAGCCCAGCGATAACCTCCTCCCACTGTGCAGGACGCGCGCAGCAAGCCATTTCATTCGGGTCTGCGTCTGGTACTTCTGTCTTCTTTTCGACCCTGGTTTGTATCCAATCTTTTCCTTCAATCCATGATGCACATCGGGGCTGGCAGTGTGCTCAGGCGGCCGCCTGTGAGGATCACCACTGTGTGCTAACCACATGCACGATGGCAGACACGCGCCCGGCCCTGTGATAAAATAACCACATGCATGATGGCAGATGCGTGCACAGCCCCGTGGTGGTTTCCATCGTGCTGTGCGGGGTGCATGTGGCGCGCGTCTTCATTCGGGTCTGCGCACTGGTTTGCGACGGCGTCTTGCCATCGACCTTCACTCGCCGCCTCGGCCACTGATATCTCCTCACACCTCCGCCTCGATGCAGTGGCCACCAAGCAGAGGTGCAAATGCATGGCCCCGATCGCTCGGGCCGCGTGGCATGCGGACGGAGCAGGCGCATTGATCAGCGCCAACCGCAAAGCGCCGGGGGTGCCCGGGCAGGCGTGCGGGGCTGGTGCGACCCTCGGCCGGTCACCAGAACGCGGCCCGGGAGTTCGGTGCAGGGCGATTCATGTCGCAGAGTTTGGTGCAGGACAATTCTGCGGCTCGGCCATGTCTTGCCGGGTGTGGCCGCTTCCGGCCATAGGGGCCGGGGTCCAGTGGGGGCATGCGATTTGGGTGGCGGCTCGTCGCTTTGGGTCGTCGCCCCTGCCCTGCAACATGGGGCTTGTGGAGGGCAGATCGCGGGGCCGTTCGAAAGCTGTGGTCTCTGCATTCACCTGGTGCTCTGCCTGCCTCGTGTGCTGAATCCGCCTTCCACCGCCCACCTGCCTTTTCACCTGCTGTGTCCACCGACCACAATTCCTTGCTGTCTCCCCGCCTATTCTCTGAACCGGTGCACGCGCTGCACCCGGCACAGTAACCAATCAGGAGACAATGCGCCGACTCTCGAACTGGGATCGCTCAGTGGAGCGTCCCCCAAAGTGTACAGGGTAGCGAGGCCGGCCGACCCTGCAAGGTATTGCGAGACCGTTAGCCCTCATCTCCTCTCCCTTCTTCTGATTAATTCCGCTTCATCGAGGTGTGCGTGTGTGTTGTTGTAGTTGTTTGTTGTGTGTGTGTGTGTGTGTGTGTGTGTGTGTGTGTGTGTGTGTGTGTGGTGTGTGTGTGTGTGGTGTGTGTGTCATAGCACCTGTATTTGCCTAAGTTAAAAGTGTAGAATAATATATCAGGATAAGTCTGCTCTGGGTCGCTTTTGAAAGTTTCTTGCCTTGTTGTTTCACCCCATAAATTCCTTACTATCACTTCTTGCATACAATAATAAATCCATTCATGTGTGCCACACATTTTTATTTGCCTGTTGTTAATAAATGCTTGTGCAGAAATGTTCCCAGCTCATTTTTGTCTCTTCTTTCATTGGTCAGCATGTCGGTATCTAGCCTAGCCAGGACTTTGTCTCCAAACGATCCATTCTACTAACCGGTACGTTCCTTGGCAGTGTCGCTCGGCTGCATCTGACCCGGTAAGGTGACCCGTTTCGGACAAGGTGTACGAGGGCTTGTTCCCCGGTAATTAGGTCACGTGATTATTTTAGGTAACCGGATAAACCTGAGTCGAGGTCAGGTGGTTGAGTTATTGGCGTTCATGGTCGTTTAACGACCCGCCGTGTCACGGAGTTATCTGTGTGCGACGGCCTGCGACTCCGGAGTGTCTGGTGGGAACCTGAGATAGCTTTTCCCCTCGCGGTCTTCTCGTCCCGACCCTGGGCAACAACAATATAATATAATATATATATATATATATATTATATATATATATATATATTGTATATATTAGTCCATGAGCCAAGACCCGAATTTTGGGATATCGGTACCACCGGGGTGACTAATTCTCTTAGGTGTTTTTAGCTTGCTACATGTCTCTAGTTTATGTTTTGATATGATAGCCCTTGCACACTGGTAGCTTAATGGTCGTTATCACTTCTTGAATAGACACACCCTACCGAAAATTCAGAAAAATTTTAAAATGTCAAATTTGGGGACAGGAATGCCTAAATGTCACTAAAATGAATATAGTAATTGTCACATTTAATACAAGTCCTGTAAATACACACTAAGCATGCCATGGGCTTGTACTTACTATTATGGCAAATTACTCCTCCTCAATATCATCTACGTCAGACTCGGAATCTGACTGTTGTGCTACCGGCTCTTCTTCAATAGCCTTGTTCTGGCATGTCTGTAACCTGCACATGTCCGTACACTTCAGGCCATTGCTGAGGCAAGTGCACTTAGGGAGTTCGCATGACCGCACACACTTGCAGGACAGTAGCTGCATAACAGCATCTGGTGCTGGTGAGCCTCGCATCCAGTTGACACAAGCTTGCCGTCCTCATCTGTCATCCAGCCGCAGTCTGTTGGGTTCGCAACAAATGGCTGGCTCTGCAGACTTCTCCTCCAGATCGCAGCCTGGTAGTTTGCACGTAGTGCATGCATGAAGAGGCAGTCCTCACAAGGAGGGAGTTGACTTGACTCCACCTCTCCACGTCTCGCACAGAACAGCTCATACCGAAGCTTGTTCACCTCAGTTGTGTGGGTAGATGGCAGGTACATGTGGCAGGTGATTTCCTGTAGCTTCTCAAATAGTTCAGGAGACACTTCCCATGAGCGCCCAAGTTCGTGGAAAGCATCCTGGTATGTCTTGTCCATCTTCACCTGCTTGAGTGTCGTCATCTTCCCCGGCCAGCGAATGCACTGACGGTATCACAGCCTGTAAAGGCATGCATACCAATCAATGAATCACACACGCTGCCTCCCAGTGTACGGCTCAGTGTGGTGATATCCAGGAATCTTGTCCGGTTCTTCGTCCCGCACTTCTGGAACAGGTGGGATGGGATCTTGTGGCACATGCCCAGACACAGGACCATGACATCTGTATCCTCTGCAGTGATGATGACAGACTTGTACCAGATTCTGCTGCATGAAGTCCATGGAGAAGGAGGCGTGTGTCTGCTTCTTCTTGACTTGACTTTAGCTCAGGAGCCTCTTCCCACTGC
>CM068966.1:25220701-25234400 GCA_035128595.1 Eptatretus atami | reverse complement strand
GCCCGTACGTGCGTGCACGCACATGTGTGACCGTACGTGCAAACCAAAAAAACAAACAAAAAAAACTTTCAAACAACCACACAAGCCGTTCCTTCGCTGTCGTAAACGATGACTGGATTGGGGCATTGTGTTTAAGAAAATCGAGAAAAAAAATCGAGAAAGTACAGAAATCCAGAAAGAAAGAATACAGCAAGTCGATAAATCGAGAAAGAATACAGTAAGTAGTCACTATCCAGAAGTCCGGAAGTTAAGTCCTCACTGTCCGGAAGTTCGCATATCACAGTTACGATTATTTCGAGAGAGATTTTGGAAGCGCACCATTCTTCTTCTGTTAAAAAGTGTAATCTCACCGCCCCAATCTTATACAATGTATATACATATATATCTATATATATATTTATATATATATATTTAATCTATATATATTATATATATTATTATTAACTATATAGAGCCTCCTCTGCTCCACTCAACTCCATCCTTGCTCCACGTGCCATCCGATGCCATGTGCGTGAATGCTGTCTGAAATATAAAAAAGTTATTACCCACAGTTCAGATTACATTCGGTAATCTGTCTCCATTAACCTTGCTTGTGTCCTGTCCCCGTGTTCTAATCTGTTAAATGCAATAACATGGGATAGGCCATGTCTGTCCCGTGTTCCCATGTGAATGAATAAGATTAGATAGAGCCATGCTTCTGGTCCCGTGTTCCCATTGTGAATGAATTAAGATTAGATAGAGCTGTGTCTGTCCATGCTTCCTATGTAAATGAATAACATTGCGATAGACCTGTCTTGTCCGTGTTCCCATCGTGAATGAATAAGATTAGACAGATAAGATTCATAGTGGATTCTGAACAGCGGGACTTACCTTTTCCAGCTTGTTAACCTGTTTTATTGGCCCTGGTGTTGTGGCCTTAATGGTTAGGCTGGTGGGGCTTTGGGATTCTAGCGATCCTGAATTCAAAATCCCTCTCTCCTGTTGAATTAATACCAGATGCGGGTTAACTCTGCTGTCATCCTTACCGAGGTCGGCAAAATGCAGTGGCCAACCGCATCCTCGGTATACCTGTGTCGGAGTGACGACCGCATCCCAGGATTGTGTCCATGCGCCAAGGAGACTGCTTAGCAGCACCAGTGCTTTGCACAGAGTATGGTCCCAATGGATGGATGGATGTTACCTGTTTTTCGTCGTGTGTGTAGTGTTGTGTGTTGTGTGTGTGTGTGTGTGTGTGTGTGTGTGTGGTGTGTTGCGTGTGTGTGTGTGTGTGTGTGTGTGTGTGTTGGTCGTATGGCAGCCCTTAGCTGCCGGGCGGTAGCTATCATTTTCTTGAAGGCCGCGACTGTGTCGCTGATGCAGTGCCCCTAACTACCAGTACACACACTGGGAACTGGTACTCACTTCGCCGACCTTCGGAAGCGATGAACAGGTGAGTCAACCCCCTGGTGTATTATTCAGCGGCCGACGGGGCTTGAAACTGCAGGACCTTTTGGATCCCAAGCCGCCACCTAACCACTAAAGCCAACACTAGCGTGTGTCGTCGTGTGCGGCCGTAGTGTGTACTCCTCCTCTCTTCCCAACCCTCCCACTCTTCTGTTTACATAAACCATTTGTTCTTGAAAAGCCTGCCGCCATGGTAATTCTGAGGTAACGTTATGGGACTTCAGCCATTAGGCGTGAATGAATTAGACTTTTAAAAAAATCTGGTAACGGGCCGATGCGGAACCATACTTTGATTTTGTCAGCAGTTCGATATCAGGAACGAGCAGATTTTTTCACAACAGTTACAGATGTTTTAACCCCAAATACAGGGCCATTAAAAATTATGTAACGCTATTTTTTAAAGGCGAAGCACTGTACCACGTGTGCCTGATGGGCTTGATTAAACCTTATTGGACAATTTTTATTTGACCATACGATTAGATTTGTTTGGCCGGGTCCCTCATTGTGATTAACACTGGCAACCCAAACAAAGCCAATGGAAATCTGGCTGCAACCACCAGCCATGTACATACTCAGCCGAGGCCTCCCAGAAAAACCAAGATGGTGGCCATATATTTTGTCTGGTGGTAATGGTAGGTGGAGTCAAGCGACAGATATGGGTTGTGGTCTGGCAGCTGTCCAACCAATGGGTGCACTTTCCAAAATCGACCCTCACAAGATCAACAGCAACAGCAACAGCAACACGAAGCTCTATAGACCTGCGAGATGTCACAGGTAAAAAAGGAAAAAAATCATACTGTTTGATCTGTAGCATTAGATTTACTAATCCCAGTCAGCCTCTGTCTTTTGTCCTTTCTCATTCATATTTCTCTCAATTGTTCATTTCTACTGATGTCACTGATACTTGGTTTTGTCAGGTAAATGAGACATATGCTCAACATAATCTTCACACACATTATCGCAGTTTAGTATCGCACACAGTATCATGTGAGTTTGTCGTGAAGTTCAGGTTCAGGCCCCAAAGTTCAAAATAAACTTTCGGTTAGCTCACATCAAGTGCACAAATGTGCAGTAAAGTGCAGCGCACCGCTCAAGCTCTCAATGACTCGAATGGAAGTCTCAGAGGACACAAATGAAAAAATAAAACATATAAATAAACGAATCTGAATATCAGCGCAATGAGTACTCGCGCGAGGAGAGCAGAAGTGCAGATGGGTTTCCGGTGTTTGCTCGCTCAGACAAACTCTTGATAAAACGTACAAGAATGGTTTCAAATGATCATACATCCAAAGAATGCTCAGAACACGCATCGTGGATACAAAGTGGACTCAGGATCGGTTAGAGTTGACCCTGGAATGAAAGTTGAAACGTGTTAGGATGCGTGTAAGAAAAAGAAGAGAAGTTATTTGCATTTAGATAGGGTGGACGTCACATTGCAGACAATATCATTTGTTATATCTTGTCAAGCACTTTTTTCTGAAAAGTGGAGAACATCACGAATGGTAGAAAGGGTTTACATTTTAGAGCAATGGTGCACAGCAAGGTATCTATGTTACCTTTCCTCTTATAAAAGACTACAGAGAGATGAGCAGTCAGACAATATGTGAATGAGGGAGAGAGGGTGTACAACCACCTTGAGATTTTCAGTTGTGGTTGAAAAAAAGGAAGGAAAAAAAATTCTATATATAATACACACACACAACACATTTACAAAAAAGGGCATCCATGAGCTTCCATCTATACTGAGAACAGTTCACATCTACAAATCAATGACGTATCTTTGATTCATTTCAGAATTCTCTCCTGTAACCTCTTGTGCACCACAACCCCTGATAACCCAACCCATCACCTGGTACTGTGATGTGGCCATGTACCGGCACAAATGCCGAAACGAGTTCAAATACACTCTAGGAACAAATTCACATGATGCAGACGAGGGAGTTGGCTTACATTTTGAGACATTTGGCATGCTCACATACAACCTCTTACTGCACGGACAACCACGAACAGGAATTACAATAGAATTGACTCCACTGTGACTCCCAACCAGAGCTCTCTACATGAATGTAACCACGGAAAAGCACTTTACACAGCGTACATGTAAAGTATGCTAATGGTGAACTTCAGCCATTCAGTCTGCATTACTCGTGTGGGAATGTTTGAGTGGTGGGAGAACACTCACCATGGTACTTGAAAGGATGAAAGGAATTTGGAACTCTGTGCTTCCAATACGGTGACATCCCATTACCAGAGCCGTTTGCATTTATGAGAAATCCGTGATGGCTTCAAAGGGCAGGAGGCCATTCTCGGTGTCGGGGAATTGAAGAGGAGCTCTGCTTAGCAGTAGAAGAAACGTTTGTAACAAGGAAATCGGTCCTGCTGAAAGTTAACAGCCAGAAGGACAAGGTCACCAAAACAATACGGATTATATGTTTTACCCTTAACGTATTATAAATCGAGTCCCGACTTGCAGCCTTCAAGTGTGATGATTAGGTGTTTTGCTGGAGAATAAGAAACCGATCATTTGTTTCTATCGCTGTAAATTTGTCTTTAATGCTTCATCGCCTATTTATCTGCTTTAAATTATTCATTTCCAATAAATCGTTTTGCATGTGACCTAAAAATAATGTCCATTTCAATGTGGGCGTTGATGGAGTGCACCTTGGGTGATGGAGGGGATGACTTACTCCTGGAAGCCCTACAGACTCACCACAGCACGCATGGAAATATAAGCAAACATGGAGCCGGATCTTTCTCACCTGAGAAAGCCATTTCAAAGGTGATGAACGAGAGCCCCACTCAGGTATTCAACGATACAAGAGCCTACTATTATAGCAAGAAAGCTCAAAGGAAGGTTCATTTTTAAATGGCCTGCTCCAGAAGACTCGCCTTTACTGATATCACCGATGGTCAAAAACAGGTCTCCAAGACCCCAAGGTTCATGGATTTAGTGCTTCATTTCAAGCGCAACCGTTCCAGACTGTGTGTTTTGTCCATACTGCCAGTGGTTTGAGGTATGGTGTAAAACCTATAGGCTGGACTAGCACACCCCACCGGTCTTAGCATGGTTAGATAGACCACACATACATTATATGGGAGCACAGGCATGCGCTAACACACAGTCGAGAACAAACACATGAACATACTTTAAGTTGTCCAGGATAACACCTGCAAAAATGCAAATAAAGCTCCCTTGCAGCCATCGTCATATTAGTCAAACACTCACGTGACCTCCTCCTCTTGCTTCTCCTCCCTCTGTTTGTCTCCGTTGCCACAGCTACATTGATCTGCTGCATTCAGCTCAATATTCCAACAGCACTCGCACTAATGACCGGGATATGTTGCACAGGTATCCTTATGCCTTCACCTATAAGGCACACGCCCCATGCTCCACTTGTCATGCTTCCAGGAAAAAGTGCCACCACTTGTTTGGAACACAATCAACAACCTGCCGTTTCTTAGTGGCAAATTCCGTGCCCATTTTCAGAGTATGTCTCATCACTGCTGAGCAAGTCACATGGCCTTCACACAAACCGTGATATTCTTGAGCTGATCATCAACAAGTCTCCATGCCATATTCCCATATGCAGCCATCATGTGGAATGGTGTACATGAGCGTCTTTATGTGCCTCCAACACCGCCACCACTCTATTAATCCACCTCTGACATTATTATGGAGTTGCCACAAAGGTACACAACCGCTTGGTGAAGAAACTCCATCATGTGTTTGCAATTAATTTTCTACATTATTTTCCAAAAGTTATCGAGGATCATGGAAGAACAGAATCACTTGGGGCAAAGGGTCAACAGATGTAAGATGTGGTAAAGGGAAATCACTAGAAAAAGAGACCTTACACATGGATCACTGAACAAGAGGTGAATTTCTGGTGAAAGGTGGGACAAGGTGTCAGTGGGACAGTAGAGCTGAGTTGGAAAAGGAAGAGACCATGATGTGATCGTTTGTTTGAAGATTTGAGCTTCGAGAGGGAAGAGCTCAAACAACAGATTCATGAGGCAGTTACAACGCTGAGAGGAGGGGGTGGATGGATGGAGGTGAATGTCAAGTCTAGACTTTGGGAGGGTAACGAGTAAAGAGTTCTGGTAGACCATGACTGACATGTTAGGCATAGTGGATTGGGAGGAATCTCGGTAGAGAAGAGTTGCCGTAGCATCTCAGTAAAGAGAGATTGCCACATAATCTCGGTAGGGAGGGTTTGGCCCACAATCTCGGAAAGATGGATTAGCACGTAATCTCGGTAGGGAGGGATTGGCACCCAATTTTGGTAGAGAGAGATTGCTGTGGCATCTCAGTAGGAAGGGATTTGCGCAAATCTCAGTAAAGAGGGATTGGCACCAATTTTGGTAGAGAGCGATTGCTGTGGCATCTCGGTAGAAAGGGATTGCCGTGGAATCTTGGTAGGGAGGGATTGCCATGGCATCTCGTAGGGAGGGATTGCTGTAGCATTTTGATAGAGAGGAATTGTGGTGGAATGTTGGCAGAGAGGGATTGGCGTGGCATCTTTGTAGCCAGGAGTTGCTTCCACATCTTGGTCCAGAGTGGATTAGTCTTCAGCATCTTGGTAGCTAGGGGTTGCTTCAACATTTCGGTCGGGAGGGTTAGTCTTCAGCATCTTGGTGGAGGGATTGCTTCAACATCTCGGTAGAGAGGGATAAGTATTCAGAATCTTGGTAGCGAGGGATTACTTTAGTGGCCTGCCTGATGAAGGGACTAGAAACTCTTCTGCACAGAGTGGAGTCATCGTCCAAGTGATAAATGATTTTCTGGTGGCGAGAAGACATACTTGATGTATATCAGGAACGTATTGGTTTCAGAATGATACTTTAAGAGACACTAGCCTCTCAAGTTTGAGGCGAGGAGAGAACTCCATCCAAAGCAACCACTGCCTGTGAGTGCACAGGAAATCTGATAACAGTCTTAAGGTCAGAGCATGTAAGAAAAAAAACAAGATGTTAAATTTCATGCAACTTAAAAATAATGTAATTCCACATACTGGCATATCACGGATACAGTAGTCCTCCATATGTAGGGATGGCATGGGAAAAAATGGCCACCCCATCAACTCGCAATAGGTCACTGGCTTTGACACCAATACAAACTATTATTACGGACCCCAGACATCAAAATGCTACATATATTGAACAAACAGTTTCAAATGGAGCACCTCACCACCATTAGAGCATTTAATTGCATCAGATGTGGAAATAAATTGGAATTGTTGCTCCTGGCTTGCTGGCTTGATGACAGAAGATGCCATCGTCCATCCTTACCTCATTTAGAATCCCATGCGGGCACGGGCTACTTGCTGATGTGGACAAAATGATATGCTAGAAAGCTACTATAGAGTGAAGTCATAAGCCTTTAACTTTCATTCTGCATTTTCAGAACTACCAAGACTGATATAAAGACACCAGAATACATCGCTAAAGTACTCGGGAAGGTGTTGGCAATCCGTAAAAGGATTGTGGTTGTTGCATTGTGGTTCATTCATTCACTGTCATTAATTACTTCCGATCTCATTTGGTCGTCTTTTGGAATTCCATCCCAACATGTTTTTTCTCATTTAAAAAAAAAAACGTTTTTTTCTGACTTGTTGAAAAATTGTAAACGTTGTTGGCACGTCTTGGAATTGCTATGAGCATCTCATTCCTCAAACCTTTTGAACGCTCTTCAAACGACCCGTCATGCAGAAAAACATTCGTCAAATCGAGCACATTAACAGGAGCACCAACTTCACTCCACTCGAGAAACACTATTAATCGTGAGCACGGCTCTACCGCCTCGCTACAATACCCCTGTGTGTCGTTTCACTACGGCACCATAGTAATAAGAGGCATTTTATGCGAAAGAAATTGAATGACGAGCCATTAAGTTCACCGACTTGACTTTCATGCTCGCAGGTAGACAAGCATATCAGAAGTTTCCGTCTCTCAGCACTCAGCATCAACTGGCAGGACGACCTCGGTGTCAAAATGCTGGAAAATTGAGGCATGGTGGTTTCTTTCGGCTTCTCGAACCCTAATCACCACTTCGAGAAGACGTCATGATCAGAAGACGTCTTCGAGAAGAGATAACCAAGAACAAGCTTGCGTCATACTTGTGAGACTCTTACAAGTCAAAACTTCTTCATTCCAAAGGACCGAGCACAGAAGACACACATCATTCCTCCCACATAATGAAACATTCCCTTTTTATTACTGTCTTTAATCAGGTCAGGTCAGGTCAGGTAGTGAGCAAGCGCTAGAGCAGTGCGTCGCTGCGTCCACTTTCCGCCGGTACTCCAGGGGCTTCCGTCTGGCCATCCCCCAGGCAGATGCTTGGCCCATCCGATCTCCCTTAGATGCCGATCAACCTGCTGCAACCACAAGGCAAGTGGTCGGCCCACTGGCTCCTCCACTTACGAGGCTCCCTCGCTGAGAAAATCTTTAAACAAAGGCATTCAGAATGGGATAGCACAACCAGACTATTGTTTTTGAATACATTGTCGAGGCTCGAGGAAGAGCTCGTATGAGTACAGCTGAACGGATCAGGACAGGTGGGTTAACAAGGGCAGAAAAGATCATGGTTTGGATTGGGGATGATCTGAGATGGTGGTAAACAGCTGTCTTGAAGACTTAGAGGGAAGAATAAGATTGAAGAGAATATAGAAGTTAATTCCATAGGTGGGAGAAAAGAGGAAGGAATGAGTGGAGGTGAGCAGTGATTCTGGTTTTTGAGAGTTTCACCAGAAGGAGGTGGACCGTGTTTGCCCTGCAGAAACCTGGAGGTACAGGGCACGGAAAGAGCAGAGGGTGAAAGACCAGAAAGATTACTGACTGTCTACGATGGGAAAGAGATAGGCACATGGAGTCAGCTTCATCATGGAGATTGCAATGATCTTGAAGCCTTGGTATCCATGGCATCAGGCTGAGCAAGATGTGAGTCAGGGGCTCAAGCCCAAATGGGAGAGCAGTGCTCCATCAAGCTGAGGATGAAGGCCTTGTAGGGGATAAGGATTCAGGTGTGCCAAGGAGGTACTTTGTACGATGGAGGATTCCCGGTCAGCAACTGGCTTTGGATGCCAACTTGGTGTGTGCTTCAACCAAGAAATTCATTGCTTATAGTGACACCAAAGTTGAGTGACTGAACTTCTTCAAAAGGATTGTTAAAAAGTAGATAGGAGGGTTTGAGGTGGTAGAATACAGAGACCAGAAAGACGGAGACCGAAAGGAGGTGGTGGAAGACAAAGACCACCAACCTGTCTGTGAATTTTTTTTATCGAAGAAGTGCCAGCATGTGCAAATATAATTATCAAGTTAAGTATTCGACATTTGTCATCAAACAAAATTAGGTCATGGCCGTCGGTACTCAAACAGTGAATGAGAAAAACAAAAACATTTCACCGGATGCGGTAAGTGATGACGTCAATGGTGTCTTTGCTCTTCCATGAGCCTCAATCTTGCGAAGAAAAAAAAAAAGTACATTTCCCGATGTAACCCATTACATTCTAAAGGTGTGCTGCACGAGTTTATTTTGAACATGAAGAGTGTTGTGATGATTTCACAACTTGCTGTTTACTTCTATTTTTCAGTTTTAACTCCATCTGACATTATCACCCACATTGGTGGTCTTTAAAAGAGGTATTTGTCATCGAGTGGGAGTGAGTGAGAGTCTGATTCATGTCGGATATCTTGAGAAACACCTTAATCATAACAACATCGTCGTAAATGTAGTTGTTGGGTTGCAACGTATCATGAACACATCAATCCATTCACACACCTCAATGAAGATGTCTGAGGCATTTGTTTCATTTTTACTGATCCTGTCCATTATCCTTCAAGTATACATGGGAAAGAACAGGCCGTTGTGTGTGCTGGTGTCCTGCCAACTTTCAACTCCCCACCGAATGCTCTGCTTCATTATTCGTTCCTGGTCGATAGTCTCTGATCCATCAGGGCTGGAAACTGCGACCTCAATTAAACTCCTTCATGGTGAGGTGAAGACCCTTTTCAGGAGACAAACTCATTTTTTCTGCCTCAACGAAGCCAACAACCAGCAATCAGGAATTGTGGACGAGCTAAAGCATGTCCGTTGAAGTCATAACTCATCTTGATGAACTCAAGATGCTTGGAGAAGTGGGAGACTCAAACTGATGCACCCAACTCGGAAGGACGACGTTTCTTTCAACCTACGCCATTTTGAAATGCTTCACCTTTCAAATATGTTCCGCATGATATTACATACATCTGAAGCAACCGCCGAGTGAAGAACCAAATATGTTCTTGATCCATGATGCAGCTCTCCAAGCTGACACCACCATAAAATAATTGAATTCACATCTAAAAGGACACAATCACCAAGGAATGGTCACAAAACAAAACTAGCAATACAATTAATTTAACCAAGACCATTATATATCAATCAAAACTGCATGCTCCATTTTCATAGAGAGAGACATTTGGAGTAAAAGTGTCGTCACGACGTGACGGTCACGTACAAACATGAAACTCACGATCGGTTTCATCCAAAGGACAAAACAAAACACTCACTTGTGAAAGCACAGAACCAATGATGAATGGGTCTGTGGTGCCATCATTGCCATGTTTAGGCCTAGGTCTTGGCAATACGAGCCTTCGTTCTGTCATCTCAACACTCGATATGAAATGTTTCTTTGTCGATATGATATAAAGTCGAGTTCACGTCTATTCGAAATTATCCGTGACAAATACAGTTCCACACTCTGCATCACCAAATACAGAACCGGCCACTAAACCAGCCACAAAAAATATATATATATTCATTTGTACCTCAAAATTCCATAACAGAGAAGTGTTGTTCAAGTTTAGCCTAGGATTCTGTTTCATAGGTCAACAACAATCAAAAACTAAGAATCCATGAGCAGCTCGTCTTCCTGAAAAAGGCTCAACCCAAAAAGCCTTCAATCCGTCTACCTTGAAGCACCTGAGCATTACTTGCAAAACTCAATAACTCTATTTACAATAAAGCACACACGATACATTCACAACGCAGTTACACATTGTGAACAAGAGGCGAATGTTACACTACATTTATCACAGAGCAGAAATCACATGATTGGAGAGTGTTAAATCAATCTATAACACCGATGGCCTGCAGACGTGTTTGGTTTGAGCACAGTGCGAGCTTCTCCCCACCTGGAGAGGCCGCACGTTTGCCGAGCCTTCAGGCACCTCTTATTAAACTTGTGCTCAGGATAGAATTGAGATTTCTTTTCTTGGCTTCAAACTCGTCATCCACCCCGTTTTGATCCAAACCACATGCTGTGTTCGTGAAGAGAAGCAGTTGAGCACAGGGCATGAACCAGCACATTAAATCTCTCTATGATATATATTGTTGCAGTTTTGGAAACAGTATGCCTCTAAGGCAATGGCACCCAACATAGAGTGTTCCCCAGACAGTTATTTCATTAGTATATGTGCAGTTAGACGTTTCCCTCATGTCTAATGGTTAACGGGACGAAGTGTGTTGCGTGGGTCTTACAGCTAGGTCTAATTATATCTCCATTTTCCATTCAATCTCTGTCTATTCCACCTCTTCCTCTTATTCATGAAATAAACCAAGATGGCAGACACCAGTACATTTACAGTGGAAGAGAGGCTGGTTGCAGTGGTGTGGTACCATGAGAGGAGAAACACAAACAAGACGATGAGAGAGTGCAAGAATAGTGTGTCTTTGAAGATCATAGAATCATACATTAAACCACTATAAACGGACAGGCACGCAGCCCAGCGATAACCTCCTCCCACTGTGCAGGACGCGCGCAGCAAGCCATTTCATTCGGGTCTGCGTCTGGTACTTCTGTTTCTTTTCGACCCTGGTTTGTATCCAATCTTTTCCTTCAATCCATGATGCACATCGGGGCTGGCAGTGTGCTCAGGCGGCCGCCTGTGAGGATCACCACTGTGTGCTAACCACATGCACGATGCAGACACGCGCCCGGCCCTGTGATAAAATAACCACATGCATGATGGCAGATGCGTGCACAGCCCCGTGGTGGTTTCCATCGTGCTGTGCGGGGTGCATGTGGCGCGCGTCTTCATTCGGGTCTGCGCACTGGTTTTGCGACGGCGTCTTGCCATCGACCTTCACTCGCCGCCTCGGCCACTGATATCTACTCACACCTCCGCCTCGATGCAGTGGCCACCAAGCAGAGGTGCAAATGCATGGCCCGGATCGCTCGGCCGCGTGGCATGCGGACGGAGCAGGCGCATTGATCAGCGCCAACCGCAAAGCGCCGGGGTGCCCGGGCGGGCATGCAGGGCTGGTGCAACCCTCGGCCCGTCACAGAACCGCGCCCGGGAGTTCGGTGCAGGGCGATTCATGTCGCAGAGTTTGGTGCAGGACAAATCTGCGGCTCGGCCAAGTCTTGCCGGGTGTGGCCGCTTCCGGCCATAGGGCCGGGGTCCAGTGGGGGCAATGCGATTGGGTGGCGCTCGTCGCTTTGGGTCGTTGCCCCTGCCCTGCAACATGGGGCTTGTGGAGGGCAGATCGCGGGCCGTTCGAAAGCTGTGGTCTCTACTATTCACCTGGTGCTCTGCCTGCCTCGTGTGCTGACTCCGCCTTCCACCGCCCACCTGCCTTTTCACCTGCTGTGTCCACCGACCACAATTCCTTGCCGTCTCCCCGCCTATTCTCTGAACCGGTGCACGCGTTGCACCGGCACAGTAACCAATCAGGAGACAATGCGCCGACTCTCGAACTGGGATCGCTCAGTGGAGGCGTCCCCAAAGTGTACAGGGTAGCGAGGCCGGCCGACCTGCAAGGTATTGCGAGACCGTTAGCCCTCATCTCCTCTCCCTTCTTCTGATTAATTCCGCTTCATCGAGGTGTGCGTGTGTGTGTGTGTGTGTGTGTGGTGTGTGTGTGTGTCATAGCACCTGTATTTGCCTAAGTTAAAAGTGTAGAATAAATATATGGATAAGTCTGCTCTGGGTCTGCTTTTGAAAGTTTCTTGCCTTGTTTGTGCACCCATAAATTCCTTACTATCACTTCTCTGCATACAATAATAAATCCATTCATTGTGCCACACATTTTTATTTGCCTGTTTGTTAATAAATGCTTGTGCAGAAATGTTCCCAGCTCATTTTGTCTGTCTTTCATTGGTCCAGCATCGTCGGTATCTAGCCTAGCCAGGACTTTGTCTCCAAACGATCATTCTACTAACCGGTATGTTCCTTGGCAGTGTCGCTCGGCCTGCATCTGACCGGTAAGGTGACCCGTTTCGGACAAGGTGTACCGAGGGCTTGTCCCCGGTAATTAGGTCACGTGATTATTTTAGGTAACCGGATAAACCTGAGTCAGAGGTCAGGTGGTTGAGTTATTGGCGTTCATGGTCGTTTAACGACCGCGCCGTGTCACGGAGTTATCTGTGTGCGACGGCCTGCGACTCCGGAGTGTCTGGTGGGAACCTGAGATAGCTTTCCCCCCTCGCGGTCTTCTCGTCCCGACCCTGGCAACAACATATATATATATATACATATATATATATGTATAATATATATGTGTGTATATATATATATATATGTATATATATGCATATGCATATATATGTATATATTACATATATATATATATAATACATTTATATATACTAGTACGTGCCCGTGCGTGCCCGTACGTGCATGCCCATACGTGCTTGACCGTACGTGCGTGTCCGTACGTGCAAAAAAAAAACTTTCAAACCGCTTGCCAGAAACAACCACACAGGCCGTTCCTTCACTCTCGCGTGCCCGTAGTGCGTGCACGCACATGTGTGACCGTACGTGCAAACCAAAAACAACAAAAAAAACTTTCAAACAACCACACAACCCGTTCCTTCGCTGTCGTAAATGATGACTGGATTGGGGCATGTGTTTAAGAAAATCGAAGAAAAAATCGAGAAAGTACAGAAATCCAGAAGAAAAGAATACAGCAAGTCGATAAATCGAGAAAGAATACAGTAAGTAGTCACTATCCAGAAGTCCGGAAGTTAAGTCTCACTGTCCGGAAGTTCGCATATCACAGTTACGATTATTCGCAATTTAGTTTTAATGGCCAATTATTCAATTAGCGCCAACGTATTTTGCCTTTTCGCAATGTCATCGCAAGGAAAAACACAAAGAGAAGAAGAGAAGAGAAAAAAATAAAATAATAAACCAAAAAAAAATAAAATAAACTTTCAAGCAACCACACAGGCCGTTCCTTCGCTGTCGTAAACGACGACGCGGATTGGGGCTATTG
>CM068966.1:25202836-25220676 GCA_035128595.1 Eptatretus atami | reverse complement strand
GCATTGTGTTTATCTATAAATGCGCATAAGAAATCGAGAAATTATTATAATACACGAAGTCATCACTATCGGGAAGTCCGTACATTATAACCCGTAATGGGGAACGCGGCTGAGGTTCTCTTCCCCATCGGCCACGCCTAAGCAACGTGTCTTGTCATTGGTTGGTAAATAAATGGCCGCAGCAACGTGTCTTGTCATTGGTTGGTAAATAAGAGAGAGATTAATGGAAAATCTGTGCAACACCACCAGCCAGTGTACATACTCAGCAGAGGCCTCCCAGAAAACCAAGATGGTGGCCATATATTTTGTTCTGGTGGTATGGTAGGTGGAGTCAAGCGACAGATATGGGTGTGGTCTGGCAGCTGTCCAACCAATGGGTGCACTTTCCAAAATCGACCCTCAACAAGATCAACAGCAACAGCAACAGCAACACGAAGCTCTATAGACCTGCGAGATGTCACAGTAAAAAGGAAAAAAATCATACTGTTGTACTCTGTAGCATTAGATTTACTAATCCCATCAGCCTCTGTCTTTTGTCCTTTCTCATTCATATTTCTCTCAATTGTTCATTTCTACTGATGTCACTGATACTTGGGTTTTGTCAGGTAAATGAGACATATGCTCAAACATAACTTCACACACAATTATCGCAGTTTAGTATCGCACACAGTATCATGTGAGTTTAGTCGTGAAGTTCAGGTTCAGGCCCCAAAGTTCAAAATAAACTTTCGGTTAGCTCACATCAAGTGCACAAATGTGCAGTAAAGTGCAGCGCACCGCTCAAGCTCTCAATGACTCGAATGGAAGTCTCAGAGGACAAATGAAAAAATAAAACCATATAAATAAACGAATCTGATAATCAGGCGCAATGAGTACTCGCGACGAGGAGAGCAGAAGTGCAGATGGTTTCCGGTGTTTGCTCGCTCAGACAAACTCTGATAAAACGTACAAGAATGGTTTCAAAATGATCATACATCCAAAGAATGCTCAGAACACGCATCGTGGATACAAAGTGGACTCAGGATCGTTAGAGTTTGACCCTTGAATGAAAGTGAAACGGTGTTAGGATGCGTGTAAGAAAAAGAAGAGAAGTTATTTGCATTTAGATAGGGTGGACGTCACATTGCAGACAATATCATTTGTATATCTTGTCACAACCTTTTTCTGAAAAGTGGAGAACATCACGAATGGTAGAAAAGGGTTTACATTTTAGAGCAATGGTGCACAGCAAGGTATCTATGTTACTTTCCTCTTATAAAAAGACTACAAGAGAGATGAGCAGTCAGACAATATGTGAATAGGGAGAGAGGTGTACAACCACCTTGAGATTTTCAGTTGTGGTTGAAAAAAAAAGGAAGGAAAAAAAATTCTATATATATATACACACACACACACAATATTACAAAAGGGGCATCCATGAGCTTCCATCTATACTGAGAACAGTTCACATCTACAAATCAATGACGTATCTTGGATTCATTTCAGAATTCTCTCCTGTAACATCTTGTGCACGCACACACCTGATAACCCAACCCATCCACCTGGTACGTGTGATGTGGCCATGGTACCGGCACAAATGCCGAAACGAGTTCAAATACACTCTAGGAACAAATTCACATGATGCAGACGAGGGAGTTGGCTTACATTTTGAGACATTTGGCATGCTCACATACAACCTCTTACTGCACGGACACCACGAACAGGAATTACAATAGAATTTGACTCCACTGTGACTCCCAACCAGAGCTCTCTACATGAATGTAACCACGGTAAAGCACTTTACCAGCGTACATGTAAAGTATGCTAATGGTGAACTTCAGCCATTCAGTCTGCATTACTCGTGTGGGAATGTTTGAGTGGTGGGAGAACACTCACCATGGTACCTTGAAAGGATGAAAGGAATTTGGAACTCTGTGCTTCCCAATACGGTGACATCCCATTACCAGAGCCGTTTGCATTTATGAGAAATCCGTGATGGCTTCAAAGGGCAGGAGGCCATTCTCGGTGTCGAGGGGAATTGAAGAGGAGCTCTGCTTAGCAGTAGAAGAACGTTTGTACAAGGAAATCGGTCCTGCTGAAAGTTAACAGCCAGAGGACAAGGTCACAAAAACAATACGGATTATATGTTTTACCCTTAACGTATTATAAATCGAGTCCCGACTTGCAGCCTTCAAGTGTGATGATTAGGTGTTTTGCTGGAGAATAAGAAACCGATCATTTGTTTCTATCGCTGTAAATTTGTCTTTAATGCTTCATCGCCTATTTATCTGCTTTAAATTATTCATTCCAAATAAATCGTTTTGCATGTGACCTAAAAATAATGTCCATTTCAATGTGGGCGTTGATGGAGTGCACCTTGGGTGATGGAGGGGATGACTTACTCCTGGAAGCCCTACAGACTCACCACAGCACGCATGGAAATATAAGCAAACATGGAGCCGGATCTTTCTCACCTGAGAAAGCCATTTCAAAGGTGATGAACGAGAGCCCACTCAGGTATTCAACGATACAAGAGCCTACTATTATAGCAAGAAAGCTCAAAGGAAGGTTCATTTTTAAATGGCCTGCTCCAGAAGACTCGCCTTTACTGATATCACCGATGGTCAAACAGGTCTCCAAGACCCCAAGGTTCATGGATTTAGTGCTCATTTTCAAGCGCACCCGTTCCAGACTGTGTGTTTTGTCCATACTGCCAGTGGTTTGAGGTATGGTGTAAAACCTATAGGCTGGACTAGCACCACCACCGGTCTTAGGCATGGTTAGATAGACACACACATACATTATATGGAGCACAGGCATGCGCTAACACACAGTCGAGAACAAACACATGAACATACTTTAAGTTGTCCAGGATAACACCTGCAAAAATGCAAATAAAGCTCCCTTGCAGCCATCGTCATATTAGTCAAACACTCACGTGACCTCCTCCTCTTGCTTCTCCTCCCTCTGTTTGTCTCCGTTGCCACAGCTACATTGATCTGCTGCATTCACGCTCAATATCCACAGCACTCGCACTAATGACCGGGATATGTTGCACAGGTATCCTTATGCCTTCACCTATAAGGCACACGCCCCATGCTCCCACTTGTCATGCTTCCAGGAAAAGTGCCACCACCTTGTTTGGAACACAATCAACACCTGCCGTTTCTTAGTGGCAAATTCCGTGCCCATTTTCAGAGTATGTCTCATCACTGCCTGAGCAAGTCACATGGCCTTCACACAAAACCCTGTGATATTCTTGACTGATCATCAACAAGTCTCCATGCCATATTCCCATATGCAGCCATCATGTGGAATGGTGTACATGACGTCTTTATGTGCCTCCAACACCGCCCACCACTCCTATTAATCCACCTCTGACATTATTATGGAGTTTGCCACAAAGGTACACACCGCTTGGTGAAGAAACTCCATCATGTGTTTGCAATTAATTTTCTACATTATTTTCCAAAAGTTATCGAGGATCATGGAAGAACAGAATCACCTTGGGGCAAAGGGTCAACAGATGTAAGATGTGGTAAAGGGAAATCACTAGAAAAAGACCTTACACATGGATCACTGAACAGAAGGTGAAATTTCTGGTGAAAGGTGGGAACAAGGTGTCAGTGGGACAGTAGAGCTGAGTTGGAAAAGGAAGAGACCATGATGTGATCGTTTGTTTGAAGATTTGAGCTTCGAGAGGGAAGAGCTCACAACAACAGATTCATGAGGCAGTTACAACGCTGGAGAGGAGGGGTGGATGGATGGAGGTGAATGTCAAGTCTAGACTTTGGGAGGGTAACGAGTAAAGAGTTCTGGTAGACCATGACTGACATTTAGGCATAGTGGATTGGGAGGCATCTCGGTAGAGAAGAGTTGCCGTAGCATCTCAGTAAAGAGAGATTGCAACATAATCTCGGTAGGGAGGGTTTGGCCCACAATCTCGGAAAAGATGGATTAGCACGTAATCTCGGTAGCGAGGGATTGGCACCCAATTTTGGTAAGAGAAGATTGCTGTGGCATCTCAGTAGGAAGGGATTTGCGCAAATCTCAGTAAAGAGGGATTGGCACCAATTTTGGTAGAGAGCGATTGCTGTGGCATCTCGGTAGAAAGGGATTGCCGTGGAATCTTGGTAGGAAGGGATTGCCATGGCATCTCGAGGGAGGGATTGCTGTAGCATTTTGATAGAGAGGAATTGTGGTGGAATGTTGGCAGAGAGGGATTGGCGTGGCATCTTTGTAGCCAGGAGTTGCTCCACATCTTGGTCCAGAGTGGATTAGTCTTCAGCATCTTGGTAGCTAGGGGTTGCTTCAACATTTCGGTCGGGAGGGTTAGTCTTCAGCATCTTGGTGGAGAGGGATTGCTTCAACATCTCGGTAGAGAGGGATAAGTATTCAGAATCTTGGTAGCGAGGGATTACTTTAGTGGCCTGCCTGATGAAGGGACTAGAAACTCTTCTGCACAGAGTGGAGTCATCGTCCAAGTGATACAAATGATTTTCTGGTGGCGAGAAGACATACTTGATGTATATCAGGAACAGTATTGGTTTCAGAATGATACTTTAAGAGACATAGCCTCTCAAGTTTGAGGCGAGAAGAACTCCATCCAAAGCAACCACTGCCTGTGAGTGCACAGGAAATCTGAATAACAGTCTTAAGTTCAGAGCATGTAAGAAAAAAAACAAGATGTTAAATTTCATGCAACTTAAAAATAATGTAATTCCACATACTGGCATATCACGGATACAGTAGTCCTCCATATGTAGGGATGGCATGGGAAAAAATGGCCACCCCATCAACTCGCAATAGGTCACTGGCTTTGACACCAATACAAACTATTATTACGGACCCCAGACATCAAATGCTACATATATTGACAAAACAGTTTCAAATGGAGACCTCACCACCATTAGAGCATTTAAATTGCATCAGATGTGGAAATAAATTGGAATTGTTGCTCCTGGCTTGCTGGCTTGATGACAGAAGATGCCATCGTCCATCCTTACCTCATTTAGAATCCCAATGCGGGCACGGGCTACTTGCTGATGTGGACAAAATGATATGCTAGAAAGCTACTATAGAGTGAAGTCATAAGCCTTTAACTTTCATTCTGCATTTTCAGAACTACCAAGACTGATATAAAGACACCAGAATACATCGCTAAAGTACTCGGGAAGGTGTTGGCAATCCGTAAAAGGATGTGGGTGTTGCATTGTGGTGTCATTCATTCACTGTCATTAATTACTTCCGATCTCATTTGGTCGTCTTTTGGAATTCCATCCCAACATGTTTTTTCTCATTTAAAAAAAAAAACGTTTTTTTCTGACTTGTGAAAAATTGTAAACGTTGTTGAACGTCTTGGAATTGCATGAGCATCTCATTCCTCAAACCTTTTGAACGCTCTTCAAACGACCCGTCATGCAGAAAACACATTCGTCAAATCGAGCACATTAACAGGAGCACCAACTTCACATCCACTCGAGAAACACTATTAATCGTGAGCACGGCTCTACGCCTCCTACAATACCCCTGTGTGTCGTTTCACTACGGCACCATAGTAATAAGAGGCATTTTCATGCGAAAGAAAAATTGAATGACGAGCCATTAAGTTCACCGACTTGACTTTCATGCTCGCAGGTAGACAAGCATATCAGAAGTTTCCGTCTCTCAAGCACTCAGCATCAACTGGCAGGACGACCTCGGTGTCAAAATGCTGGAAAATTGAGGCATGGTGGTTTCTTTCGGCTTCTCGAACCCTAATCACCACTTCGAGAAGACGTCATTGATCAGAAGACGTCTTCGAGAAGAGATAACAAGAACAAGCTTGCGTCATACTTGTGAGACTCTTACAAGTCAAAACTTCTTCATTCCAAAGGACCGAGCACAGAAGACACACATCATTCCTCCCACAATAATGAAACATTCCCTTTTTATTACTGTCTTTAATCAGGTCAGGTCAGGTCAGGTATGTGAGCAAGCGCTAGAGCAGTGCGTCGCTGCGTCACTTTCCGCCGGTACTGCGGGCTTCCGTCTGGCCATCCCCCAGGCAGATGCTTGGCCCATCCGATCTCCCTTAGATGCCGATCAACCTGCTGCAACACAAAGGCAAGTGGTCGGCCCACTGGCCTCCTCCACTTACGAGGCTCCCTCGCTGAGAAAATCTTTAAACAAAGGCATTCAGAATGGGATAGCACACCAGACTATTGTTTTTGAATACATTGTCGAGGCTCGAGGAGAGCTCGTATGAGTACACTGAACGGATCAGGACAGGTGGGTTAACAAGGGCAGAAAAGATCATGGTTTGGATTGGGGATGATCTGAGATGGTGGTAAACAGCTGTCTTGAAGACTTAGAGGGAAGAAATAAGATTGAAGAGAATATAGAAGTTAATTCCATAGGTGGGAGAAAAGAGGAAGGAATGAGTGGAGGTGAGCAGTGATTCTGGTTTTTGAGAGTTTCACCAGAAGGAGGTGGACCGTGTTTGCCCTGCAGAAACCTGGAGGTACAGGGCACGGAAAGAGCAGAGGGTGAAAGACCAGAAAGATACTGACCTTCTACGATGGGAAAGAGATAGGCACATGGAGTCAGCTTCATCATGGAGATTGCATGATCTTGAAGCCTTGGTATCCATGGCATCAGGCTGAGCAAGATGTGAGTCAGGGGCTCAAGCCCAAATGGGAGAGCAGTGCTCCATCAAGCTGAGGATGAAGGCCTTGTAGGGGATAAGGATTCAGGTGTGCCAAGGAGGTACTTTGTACGATGGAGGATTCCCGGTCAGCAACTGGCTTTGGATGCCAACTGTGGTGTGTGCTTCAACCAAGAAAGTCATTGTTATAGTGACACCAAAGTTTGAGTGACTGAACTTCTTCAAAAGGATTGTTAAAAAGTAGATAGGAGGGTTTGAGGTGGTAGAATACAGAGACCAAAGACGGAGACCAGAAAGGAGGTGGTGAAGACAAGACCACCAACCTGTCTGTGAATTTTTTTATCGAAGAAGTGCCAGCATGTGCAAATATAATTATCAAGTTAAGTATTCGACATTTGTCATCAAACAAAATTAGGTCCATGGCCGTCGGTTACTCAAACAGTGAATGAGAAAAACAAAAACATTTCACCGGATGCGGTAAGTGATGACGTCAATGGTGTCTTTGCTCTTCCATGAGCCTCAATCTTGCGAAGAAAAAAAAAAAGTACATTTCCCGATGTAACCCATAACATTCTAAAGGGTGTGCTGCACGAGTTTTATTTTGAACATGAAGAGTGTTGTGATGATTTCACAACTTGCTGTTTACTTCTATTTTCAGTTTTAACTCCATCTGACATTATCACCACATTGGTGGTCTTTAAAAGAGGTATTTGTCATCGAGTGGGAGTGAGTGAGAGTCTGATTCATGTCGATATCTTGAGAAACACCTTAATCATACAACATCGTCGTAAATGTAGTTGTTGGGTTGCAACGTATCATGAACACATCATCCATTCACACACCTCAATGAAGATGTCTGAGGCATTTGTTTCATTTTTACTGATCCTGTCCATTATCCTTCAAGTATACATGGGAAAGAACAGGCCGTTGTTGTGTGCTGGTGTCCTGGCCAACTTTCAACTCCCCACGAATGCTCTGCTTCATTATTCGTTCCTGGTCGATAGTCTCTGATCCATCAGGGCTGGAAACTGCGACCTCAATTAACTCCTTCATGGTGAGGTGAAGACCCTTTTCAGGAGACAAACTCATTTTTTCTGCCTCAACGAAGCAAACAACCAGCAATCAGGAATTGTGGACGAGCTAAAGCATGTCCGTTGAAGTCATAACTCATCTTGATGAACTCAAGATGCTTGGAGAAGTGGGAGACTCAAACTGAATGCACCCAACTCGGAAGGACGACGTTTCTTTCAACCTACGCCATTTTGAAATGCTTCACCTTTCAAATATGCTCCGCATGATATTACATACATCTGAAGCAACCGCCGAGTGAAGAACCAAATATGTTCTTGATCCATGATGCAGCTCTCCAAGCTGACACCACCATAAAAATAATTGGAATTCACATCTAAAGGACACAATCACCAGGAATGGTCACAAACAAAAACTAGCAATACAATTAATTTAACCAAACCATTATATATCAATCAAAACTGCATGCTCCTATTTCCATAGAAGAGAACATTTGGAGTAAAAGTGTCGTCACGACGTTGACGGTCACGTACAAACATGAAAACTCACAGATCGGTTTCATCCAAAGGAACAACAAACACTCACTTGTGAAAGCACAGAACAATGATGAATGGGTCTGTGGTGCCATCATTGCCATGTTTAGGCCTAGGTCTTGGCAATAACGAGCCTTCGTTCTGTCATCTCAACACTCGATATGAAATGTTCTTTGTCGATATGATATAAAGTCGAGTTCACGTCTATTCGAAATTATCCGTGACAAATACAGTTCCACACTCTGCATCACCAAATACAGAACCGGCCACTAAACCAGCCACCAAAAATATATATATATTCATTTGTACCTCAAAATTCCATAAACGAGAAGTGTTGTTCAAGTTAGCCTAGGATTCTGTTTCATAGGTAAACAACAATCAAAAACTAAGAATCCATGAGCAGCTCGTCTTCCTGAAAAAGGCTCAACCCAAAAAGCCTTCAATCCGTCTACCTTGAAGCACCTGAGCATTACTTTGCAAAAACTCAATAACTCATTTACAATAAGGCACAACACGATACATTCACAACGCAGTTACACATTGTGAACAAGAGGCGAATGTTACACTACATTTATACAGAGCAGAAATCACATGATTGGAGAGTGTTAAATCAATCTATAACACCGATGGCCTGCAGACGTTGTTTGGTTTGAGCCAGTGCGAGCTTCTCCCCACCTGGAGAGGCCGCACGTTTGGCCGAGCCCTTCAGGCACCTCTTATTAAACTTGTGCTCAGGATAGAATTGAGATTTCTTTTCTTGGCTTCAAAACTCGTCATCCAGCACCGTTTTGATCCAACACACATGCTGTGTTCGTGAAGAGAAGCAGTTGAGCACAGGGCATGAACCAGCACATTAAACTCTCTATGATATATTATTGTTGCAGTTTTGGAAACAGTATGCCTCTAAGGCAATGGCACCCAACATAGAGTGTTCCCCAGACAGTTATTCATTAGTATATGTGCAGTTAGACGTTTCCCTCATGTCTAATGGTTACGGGACGAAGTGTGTTGCGTGGGTCTTACAGCTAGGTCTAATTATATCTCCATTTTCCATTCAATCTCTGTCTCATTCCACCTCTTTCCTCTTATTCATGAAATAAACCAAGATGGCAGACACCAGTACATTTACAGTGGAAGAGAGGCTGGTTGCAGTGGTGTGGTACCATGAGAGAGAAACACAAACAAGACGATGAGAGAGGTGCAAGAATAGTGTGTCTTTGAAGATCATAGAATCATACATTAAACCACTATAACGGACCGCACGGCAGCCCAGCGATAACCTCCTCCCACTGTGCAGGACGCGCGCAGCAAGCCATTTCATTCGGGTCTGCGTCTGGTACTTCTGTTTCTTTTCGACCCTGGTTTGTATCCAATCTTTTCCTTCAATCCATGATGCACATCGGGGCTGGCAGTGTGCTCAGGCGGCCGCCTGTGAGGATCACCACTGTGTGCTAACCACATGCACGATGGCAGACACGCGCCCGGCCCTGTGATAAAAAATACCACATGCATGATGGCAGATGCGTGCACAGCCCCGGGTGGTTTCCATCGTGCTGTGCGGCGGTGCATGTGGCGCCGTCTTCATTCGGGTCTGCGCACTGGTTTGCGACGGGCGTCTTGCCATCGACCTTCACTCGCCGTCTCGGCCACTGATATCTACTCACACCTCCGCCTCGATGCAGTGGCCACCAAGCAGAGGTGCAAATGCATGGCCCGGATCGCTCGGGCCCGCGTGGCATGCGGACGGGCAGGCGCATTGATCAGCGCCAACCGCAAAGCGCCGGGGGTGCCCGGCGGGCATGCCAGGGCTGGTGAACCCTCGGCCGTCACCAGAACGCGCCCGGGAGTTCGGTGCAGGGCGATTCATTCGCAGAGTTTGGTGCAGGACAAATCTGCGGCTCGGCCAAGTCTTGCCGGGTGTGGCGCTTCCGGCCATAGGGGCCGGGGTCCAGTGGGGGCAATGCGATTTGGGTGGCGGCTCGTCGCTTTGGGGCGTTGCCCCTGCCTGCAACATGGGGCTTGTGGAGGGCAGATCGCGGGCCGTTCGAAAGCTGTGGTCTCTACATTTCACCTGGTGCTCTGCCTGCCTCGTGTGCTGACCTCCGCCTTCCACCGCCCACCTGCCTTTTCACCTGCTGTGTCCACCGACCACAATTCCTTGCCGTCTCCCCGCCTATTCTCTGAACCGGTGCACGCGTTGCACCCGGCACAGTAACAATCAGGAGACAATGCGCCGACTCTCGAACTGGGATCGCTCAGTGGAGCGTCCCCAAAGTGTACAGGGTAGCGAGGCCGGCCGACCTGCAAGGTATTGCGAGACCGTTAGCCCTCATTCTCCTCTCCTTCTTCTGATTAATTCCGCTTCATCGAGGTGTGCGTGGTGTGTGTGGTGTGTGTGTGTGTGTGTGTGTGTGTCATAGCACCTGTATTTGCCTAAGTTAAAAGTGTAAGAATAAATAATCGGGATAAGTCTGCTCTGGTCTGCTTTTGAAAGTTTCCTTGCCTTGTTGTTGCCCCCATAATTCCTTACTATCACTTCTTGCATACAATAATAAATCCATTCATTGTGCCACACATTTTTATTTGCCTGTTTGTTAATAAATGCTTGTGCAGAAATGTTCCCAGCTCATTTTGTCTGTTCTTCCATTGGTCCAGATCGTCGGTATCTAGCCTAGCCAGGACTTTGTCTCCAAACGATCCACTCTACTAACCGGTATGTTCCTTTGCCAGCTGCCGTCCTGCTGGCTGTCTGACATCTGACCGGTAAGGTGACCCGTTTCGGACAAGGTGTACCGAGGGCTTGTCCCCGGTAATTAGGTCACGTGATTATTTTAAGGTAACCGGATAAACCTGAGTCAGAGGTCAGGTGGTTGAGTTATTGGCGTTCATGGTCGTTTAAACGACCGCCGTGTCACGGAGTTTCTGTGTGCGACGGCCTGCGACTCCGGAGTGTCTGGTGGGAACCTGAGATAGCTTTCCCCCTCGCGGTCTTCTCGTCCCGACCCGGGCAACAACAATAATATATAATATACATATATATATATGTATATAATATATATGTGTGTATATATATATATATATGTATATATATGCATATGCATATATATGTATATATACATATATATATATATATATACATTTATATATACTAGTACGTGCCCGTGCGTGCCCGTACGTGCATGCCCATACGTGCTTGACCGTACGTGCGTGTCGTACGTGCAAAAAAAAAAACTTTCAAACCGCTTGCCAGAAACAACCACACAGGCCGTTCCTTCACTCTCGCGTGCCCGTATGCGTGCACCGCAATGTGTGACCGTACGTGCAACCAAAAAAACACACAAAAAAACTTTCAAACAACCACACAACCCGTTCCTTCGCTGTCGTAAATGATGACTGGATTGGGGCATTGTGTTTAAGAAAATCGAAAAAAAATCGAGAAAGTACAGAAATCCAGAAGAAGAATACAGCAAGTCGAAAAATCGAGAAAGAATACAGTAAGTAGTCACTATCCAGAAGTCCGGAAGTTAAGTCCTCACTGTCCGGAAGTTCGCATATCACAGTTACGATTATTCGCAATTTAGTTTTAATGGCCAATTATTCAATTAGCGCCACGTATTTTGCCTTTTCGCAATGTCATCGCAAGGAAAAACACAAAGAGAAGGAAAGAAGAGAAAAAATAAAAATAATAACCAAAAAAAAATAAAATAAACTTTCAAGCAACCACACAGGCCGTTCCTCGCTGTCGTAAACGACGACGCGATGGGGCATTGTGTTTATCTATAAATCGCATAAGAAATCGAGAAATTATTATAATACACGAAGTCATCACTATCGGGAAGTCCGTACATTATAACCCGTAATGGGGAACGCGGCTGAGTTCTCTTCCCCATCGGCCACGCCTAAGCAACGTGTCTTGTCATTGGTTGGTAAATAATGGCCGCAGCAACGTGTCTTGTCATTGGTTGGTAAATAAATGGCCATAACTTGGGAAGCACTTGTCCGATTAATATCAAACCTTGAAAAGGCACATCCACAGGGCCCAGCAATATAGCTGGCAAGTTTCAATTAGATCGGACCAGTGGTTGTCGAGAAACAGCGGTCACAGACACAGAAACAGACATAGGCACAGGCACAAGGCACAGACACAGGCACAGACACAGGCACAGACACAGAACATTCAGATTGCTGGAATTATAGATAGATATACCCAGGGGTTTCCATATTTTTTGGAGTAGGAGGCTACCATTAAAAAGTAGCAGGTTACCATCACCACGAGCGAAGCGAGGGCAGCTGTATGCCGGGGTCCAGGGCCCGCATAGGGCCCTGGAAGCCGGAGGATCCTAGATGGCTGGAGATGCATTCTCGTATGAATGATTTCTGAATGAAATAGTTCTCATATTAAATCAGGCTGTTGAGGTGGAAAACTCCACAAAAAACAGGTGTTTTTTTTTTCTTTCATTCATTTATGTATAATTTCCCTCTTCGATTTCATTTACTTTTGTTAAATATTGTTTATTATTATTTATTGTGTTTTGTTTTGATTTAATAAACAGCTCAACTAATAACTTCAGACTATTTATTGTTCGAAAATGAATGTGATAAACACGTATTTAACTTCACTCGTTTTCTGATAAATTCTTTTATTTGATGTCAGCTAGCTTCAATCAGTCAACCAATCAAACAGTCTAAGTGTGAATACTGCGTCACAGTCACAATCCCAATTTTGTTAAACTTCCACCTTACATTATCCGCCAAATATCGTGTTGTTATCCGTCAAGAAAAGCTCGCAAGTCTATGGTACATGCTCTTACCTGCGGTACCAGTATCAGTTGGCCAGTTCATAGCTGCTCATACTTGGCCTTCACTTCAGTGAATAAACGGCGATTTTCAGTGCAAATAACACGAATAATAAAATGTACAAAAGCTGCTTTAAGCTTATAGGCTAATTACTTTATAAATTAAAAAGGCACAAACGGTGACCCCTGTATTTTGGAGCCGCATCACTTGACAAAAGCTCAAAATGGACGAGGTGAAACACGTGTTTCGTGAAACAACAACAACGTTGCCCCGTGAGAGTGCAAGTTTAGACCATTACTGATGGCAGAAGTTTACCTCCATGTCTTTGGACTTCTTCGAAAATCCAAAGTCAAACAGGGATTTTCGTTTCGATGCCATCGTTTCGGCACCGAAACTGCGAGGCCTACAAAGTTTATTTTCTTGAGGTCATTGCTGTATGGTACAGGGTATCAGGCCAACAGTCCAAAACGAGGCTAAAGCAGAGAATCTCTATTGCAGGAGGCGTGTTTTAGCTGCTTGTGTTATTTTAGGTCAGTGTTGTGCTAGACCTGGCGAAGAGTACTAACAGTAAAAGTAAGCCCGCTTTTATCGAAATACTCATGTGTTTTCGTCTCGGATTTCAAAACAGGTGGTGTAGAGATTTCGTGGTGAAAAAAAAAAAATAGAAAAATCGACGCTGAAAGTGGCAGCGACCTTTGACATTTTTTCTTTGAGTAGATGGCTGTGGGTCGCCGGTAACCGGCTTCTAAGGAAACCACTGGATATACACATATATATATATATATTACATCTAAAATATATATACTTTTTTTGTTAACTAGTGCATGCCCGTACGTGCGTGCCCGTACGTGTGTGGCCGTACATGCAAAAAAAAAAAAAACTTTCAAGCCACGTGCCAGAAACAACAACCACACAGGCCGTTCCTTCGCTCTCGAGAGCCCGTATGTGCAAAAAAAAAAAAACTTTCAAACAACTAAACAGGCCGTTCCTTCGCTCTTCGTAAACGACGACTGATTGGGCATTGTGTTAGAAAATCGAGAAAGAAATCGAGAAAGTACAGAAATCGAGAAGAAAGAAACAGTAAGTCGATAATTCGAGAAAAAATCGAGAAAAAAAATCGAGAAAGAATACAGTAAGCGTCACATCCGGAAGTTAAGTCCCAGTCGGAAGTTCGCATATCGCATTACGTTATTCAATTTATTTTAATGGCTCAATTATTCAATAGCCACAACGTAATTTTTGCCTTTTCGCATATCATCGCAAGAAAAACACAAAGAAAGAGAAGAGAAAAAGAAAAAAAACGTTACGTGGAAAAAAAAATTCAACACAACACACAGGCCGTTCCTTCACTCTCGTAAACGACGACTGGATTGGGGCATTGGTGTTATCTATAAATGCGCATAAGAAATCGAGAAATTATGAGAATACAGTAAGTCATTCACTATCCGGAAGTCCGTACGTTGTAACCCGTAATGGGGAACGCGGCTGAGGTCTCTTTCACATGGCCACGCCTCTGCAGCAACGTGTCTTGTCATTGGTTGGTAAATAAATGGCCATTAACTTGGGAACACTTGTCCGATTAATATAAACCTTGAAAAGGCACATACTCAGGCCCAGCAATAATACCTGGAAAGTTTCAATTAGGATTCGGACCAGTGGTTGTCGAGAAACAGTGGTCACAGACACACAACACACACACACACACATTGCTGGAATTAATAGATAGAGTATGTGCCCGTACGCGCATGTCCATAC
Organism: Eptatretus atami; assembly: GCA_035128595.1. Taxonomy (NCBI): domain Eukaryota; kingdom Metazoa; phylum Chordata; class Myxini; order Myxiniformes; family Myxinidae; genus Eptatretus; species Eptatretus atami. The sequence goes on along the minus strand of CM068966.1, from coordinate 25,205,937 downwards.
GTGCGTGGCCGTACGTGCAAACCAAAACAAACAAAAAAAAAAACTTTCAAACCACGAGCCAGAAACAACCACAAACAGGCCGTTCCTTCGCTCTCGCGTGCCTGTATGTGCGTGCCTGTACGTGCAACGCCCCCCCCCGCCCCCCAAAAAAACAAACAACAAAAAAACTTTAAAACCGCGAGCCAGAAACAGTCACACAGGCCGTTCCTTCGCTCTCGTAAACAATGACTGGATTGGGTGCATTGTGTATCTATAAATGCGCATCAAGAAATCGAGAAATTATTACAATACATTGTCATCACTATCCGGAAGTGGTGCGTGCCCATACGGAATGGTCACATGCATTCTCGGGTCGGACATCCAGGAACTTCGCCGACCCATAATGCAATGTCCCATAGCAACACTGGCGAAGGGGAAAACAAAGTACTCGTTCGCTCGGATCGCCCTGCTATGCGTTGCAGCGGTGTATGTAAGCGCTAACGCTATCGCACGGCACTCGACTGTACCTGTTACATATTTGTTTCTTTCATAGCCTTTATTACACATTATTATTTGCAACAATGTCGAAAAGTTGCTGTATTTTCAGTTGTACTATAACAGGAAAGCTAGATACGGGCACTCAGTAGAGCGCATACCTTCGCAACTGCTACATTTCCCCCCCCCCCCAGAAACCGTTGATTGTGAGGGTATTTAATCCCATACCACATCTGCCATCTCATATGTGTTATGATGCTTAAAAACATTAAATTTCTCGTGTGTCATTCGTATATCACAAATTGGGCATTGAATTCACAACATTTTGGGCAGTTGGTTGCATGCAATTGGATAAAAATCGACCGGCAACTATGGCAAAATGACGAGTTTTGACCTTTTCATGACCTCGACCTTCGACCTTTGTACTCTTAATTTTGTAATTGGTATTAGAGTGTGGGGGAACAGAACAGTCAACATTTTGGTGTTGGTTTCATGCAAATCGGATAAGATTGACCGTGTTTGACTAAAAACCGCACATTTTGCAATGTCGTGACCCCCCCTGACCTTTGACTCCCCCGCTAATAAGGGTATACGTCATTGTGTCATGTCACATATCACAAGATGGGGCATTCGAATTCTGAACATTTTGGCATTAGTTGCATGCAAATGGATACAAATTGACCGGCTATGGTAAAAGACGATTTTGACCTTTTCATGACCTTGACCTTTGACCCGATTGCTCCCAAAATCTAATCAAATGGTCCTCGGATAATAACCAATCATCCCACCAAATTTGCTGCGATTCAGTTCAATACTTTGGAGTTATGCGAATATACAACAAACAAACACACATATTCACAAATAAATAAATAACAGCGATCAAAACATAACCTTCGCCCGAACAAAGTTTGCGAAGGTAAATTCAGAACTCTCCTTTTATCTGCATACCAAGTCGGGCTACTGAACCAGAGAGGAGACTTCTGTGCTTAGAGCCATGAGACAAAAAATTTGTGGGCTTCCAGTGATCGGTAGTTTTTTCATTGCCCATGTGTAAACACTCCTGAAGATTTAAAAATAAAAATATATTCTGTGGTTAGTTATTAAAATAGTACCAGGGCAATTAAGCGATGGTACATCACGCAAAAACATTAATGCCTTGGCCCTTGATTGCCATAATAGGATATGAGATTGCAAACTTAAATGCAATGACAATGTGTCGGCCTTTCCTTTAAGTTCACCGCAGTCTTGTCCTCAGCGGCCAGGCGCTTTCAACTCAGCAGCCACAAGAAATAGCCACGCACTGCTACAACATTACAAAAACGTAGAGACACACAGGCACACATGCTCACCCACATACGGCAACGCTCAATACACATAGTCATACACATAGTCCATACCACATAGTCATAAGACACAGTCATACACATATATCATGGACATAGTCTCACACATCATTAAACAGGGATAATACAGAATTATACCAACATGAATGTGAGCAATATTTTAATCATTCATTGACATTCTTGCTGGTCAGTGGATGACCACAACAGCACAGATGACTCACCGTCACCAGTACAGACAAGGCAGGTCAATTAAAACTATTACTAACTAGCCACGTCAGCTCGGGAGTTCATAAATAATTGAAATAATATATTAACACTCCAGTACAGTAATAATTTGATAATAGCACAGTCAAACTTGGTTTAAATTGAATTACAATACCCGGTGTCTTGACTAGAGACGTGTATCGTCCGGGTATCGCACGTTCGGCCATTCCTTCGGGTTGTCGATCCACAAATCACCGGGGAACTGGTAGGAGGCAAGAATCAAGGCCAATTAACTGTATTTTGGCTCGATATCTGTGGCCGATGCATCACCTCAGCAAATGTTCTTCTATTGATATGACATTGAAACACTTGGGTGAACACGATGCTACCAACAATTTATCTGAATACATCGACAGAAAAAAACAAATCACTCGGCTTTGCGAGCAAGTAAAACCACGACGTACGTGCGTCTGCGATCGGTGCGGCGTTTGTTTTCCCCTTTGCCAACATGGCGGTCGCTATACCAGCGAGTCACGTGACCGGTGAGTATGTCCGACCTCAAGAATTCCACGAATTATCGCTTGCATTGAAGTAACAACTGCCGTGATACTACACCACACAGAGTTCATTAAAATCAAAATTAAAATCAAGTTTACCTCCCTGTCTTTGGCTAGCTCGTGACATTCGCTGCCATGACATTTGCACTCCTCCGCCAGCGGACCCTTTCCCCATCGTAACCGGCACGGCACGTGACGTCATCGTCGGCCGGCCGCGCACCGGCCTACGCAGCCACGCTACACAGCAACGTGTCTTGTCATTGGTTTGGTAAATAAATGGCCATAACTTGGGAAGCACTTGGTCCGATTAATATCAAACCTTGAAAAGGCACATCGTCAGGTCCCCAGCAATATACCCTGGCAAGTTCAATTAGATCGGACCGTGGTTGTCGAGAACAGCGGTCACGGTCACAGACAGACACAGACACAGACACAGACACAGACACAGACACGAACACAGACACAGACACAGACACATTGCTGGAATTATAGATAGATGTAAAAACAAAGATGGACGAAAATC
>CM068966.1:25172281-25191563 GCA_035128595.1 Eptatretus atami | reverse complement strand
GCGGAAGAGTCATTGAAGAACCAAAGCAAATTCGCAGAGCAACATGGCAGCAACATGCTGAGGCTTGAGTCCAGCAGTGGACTGAAAATAGCTTTTGATATATGTGTATATATATATATATATATATATATATATATATATATATATATATATATATATATATATACTGCATACAGTTAACATTCATTCACAACGTATATATATATATATACATAATACACTATATATCTTTACAGCTCTGGAAAAAATTAAGACCACTGCAAAATTATCAGTTTTTCTGGTTTTACTATTTATAGGTTATGTGTTTGAGTAAAATAACATTTTTGTTTTATTCTATAAACTACTGACAACATTTCTCCCAAATTCCGAATAAAATATTGTCTTTAGAGCATTTATTTGCAGAAAATGACAACTGGTCAAAAACAACAAAGATTCAGTGTTTTCAGACCTCAAATAATACAAAAACAAGTTCATATTCATTTTGAAACAACACAAGACTAATGTTTTAAACTTCGGAAGAGTTCAGAAATCAATATTTGTGGAATAACCCTGATTTTCAATCACAGCTTTCATGCGTCTTGGCATGCTCTCCACCAGTCTTTCACATTGCTGTTGGGTGACTTTATGCCACACCTGGTGCAAAAATTCAAGCAGCTCGGCTTTGTTTGATGGCTTGTGACCATCCATCTTCCTCTTGATCACATTCCAGAGGTTTTCAATGGGGTTCAGGTCTGGAGATTGGGCTGGCCATGACAGGGTCTTGATCTGATGGTCCTCCATCCACACCTTGATTGACCTAGCTGTGTGGCATGGAGCATTGTCCTGCTGCAAAACCAATCCTCAGAGTTGGGAACATTGTCAGAGCAGAAGGAAGCAAGTGTTCTTCCAGGACAACCTTGTACGTGGCTTGATTCATGAGTCCTTCACAAAGACAAATCTGCCCGATTCCAGCCTTGCTGAAGCACCCCCAGATCATCACGCGATCCTCCACCAAATTTCACAGTGGGTGCGAGACACTGTGGCTTGTCGCCTCTCCAGGTCTTCGTCTAACCATTAAGATGACCAGGTGTTGGGCAAAGCTGAAAATTGGACTCATCAGATAAGATGACCTTACTCCAGTCCTCTATGGTCCAATCCTTATGGTCTTTTGCAAACCTCAGCCTGGCTCTTCTTGGCTTCTCATTGATGAAGGGTTTTTTCTAGCTTTGCAAGACTTCAGCCCTGCCCCTAGGAGCCTGTTTCGAACCTCCTCGCCGATGCACTTCACCCCAGCTGCCGTTTGCCATTCTTTTTGTAGGTCACTTGATGTCATCCTACGGTTGTTGAGTGACATTCGAATGAGTTGGCAGTCATCCCGGTCAGTGGAAAGTCGTTTTCGCCTTCTGCCAGTCTGTAGCTTTATTGTCCCCAATGTCTGCTGCTTGACCTTGTTCTGATGAACCGCCGTCTTTGAAATTTTAAGGATGGAAGCAACGTGACGCTGACTGTATCCCTCTGCTAGTAAGCCAGAATTGAACCCTTCTTTTCCTCACTTGAAACTTTTCTTTTCAACTCTTTTGGCATGGTCAATAGTTATTTTTTTGATTCCAATTACTTTTGAGGTACTACTAGCACTGTTTTTGCCATCCAGCTGGTCCTATTGCAAGAGGATAGTGATGACCACAGCAGTGGTTTTTATACTTTTCCTTGTTAATAAGATTAGGTTCAGGTGATCACCTAATCAGTACCTCACTAAGTAGAATGAGTGTGCCTGTGTTGGAATTCAACAGACACTGGAATGGAATGGCTGCCATACATGTAGAGATGCTGATTTAATATTTTTTGGATGGGTCTCTTTTTTTTCTAGAGCTGTGTGTAATATATATATATATATATATATATATATATATATATATATATATATATATATATGTTTTCACACATACATATACATATACGATGCTGATGGACCTGGAGTTGCGCAAGGTGTTGCCATTTCCTCCACTAATTATTTAAACGAAAACAGCCAAAGGACATTTCATTATAATTATTCATTTATTACTCCGCCCCTTTCCCCTTCCTTAAAATGCTCATCATTACATGAATAACATGTATATTGTTATGGTTCTAGGAACCGTATGCATACAAACATACAGTTGTCTCGAAGTTAGTTATGCCATTAGTATATGTGCAGATAGATCCCTCCCTTGTGTGTAGTGGGAAGACGCTGGGGTGCGTTGCAATGGGTTTTCAGTTAGGATTATAAATCATTTCTTCCCTTTATTTTATTTCCCTGTTGTTGGAGCCGCAGTACTTTCCTCTCTCTTGCTACTCTCGTTTGGGCTGGACAAGCGCTTCACCGCTTACTCGCCTAACCAGAGACTCGTTTTTCGAGGCATAATCTGCAGTAGTTCTTCTTGGCAGGTCCAGACACGCGTGGATGGGCGGGTTCCCGCCTGGCCGAACCCCGCCCAGAAAGGGCGGACCCCATGAAGGCCCTGTCAATCGGGACGGGGGATGACGTCAGCTTCGCCAAGGCCCCTCCCGCCCAGGGGGATCTATAAAGTACGAAGCGATCCTCAGAGGAGAGTTGAGTGCTTGAGTTCGTGGAGTTCGTAGTTGGATTTGAGGTTCGTTTTGTGGGGTGGTTGAGTTGGTGGAAGGGTCTTGAGAAAGAAAGAAGGGAGGTCGTTGGTTCTTTGGTGGTCGGACAGTTCGATGGGTTCGTTGGCGTTGTTGCAAAGTGTCTTCCCACGCCTCGCCTCGGCGGCCCGCGCTCTCCACTCAAGCTCCTTCACGTACACGAACTCCACACGTACGGTTGTGGCTGACCAACTCAACCTTTGTCAGGTGCCGCACACAGAGCATCCCTTCCCCGAAACTCTCAGGTACCGAGAACTGCGACCTCAACTCCCCCCTTCTGAACTGCGAAAGGTCCCTTTTCTTTTAATGGGGTTTATTTTTGTCGGAGTGTGTGGCGCCTGTCTTATAAGTAAACTGTATAAGTTATTTGATTATTGGAATTCTTGCTTTCATTATTCTCACGTTAAGTCTGCTCTGTGTCACACTTTTGGAAGTTGCTTGTAATTGTCGCACTACATCTCTCTCTCTTCTGTCCCTGCATAACACACCAATAAACTCGTTCCTGTGCCACATGCTTTCCTCGCCTTAGTGTAAATAAATGATTGTAGAAATGTTCCCAGTTCGTTTTTGTCTTTTCCTTCATTGGTCCAGCATGGTCGGATCTAAGTTTAGCCGGGTCTTTATCCCCAATAATCTGTTCATTCTAGCCGGTACGTCCTTGGCAGTTCCGCTTGGTGCATCCGATCCGGAGTTGGTAGTTGGTACTCTACCGTAGTTGGAAGAGTGATCCGGTTTGGGCAAGGCGTGCTGAGGGCGTCGTTCCCCGGTAGTCGAAACCGCGTGGTTAATTAGGTAAACTGATTACACCTGGCAGGAGGACCCTACGCTACGCGGTTGAGGTATTGGCGTCCACAGTCGGTTAAGCGACCGCCACATCACGGAATTATCGGTGAGCGACGGACTACAATTCCGGGAGTCTGGTGGGAGTGACGTAACTTCCCCCACCTTGTGGTCGTTCTCGCCACCGGACCCTGGCCCACAACAATATTATCACATATTCTGTCACTTTTATGATTGCACACATTATACCATTTTAATTTTTTTTAACCCGAGGAGACGGCGTTCAAAGCTTGTCGTCTTCAAAACAGACACCTTGTGAGGCAATACACGTAACTGTGCTTTCGGGAATCAGAGCTGTGCGGCCTCTTTCAATGTACAGCTCACTTGCCAATGAACAATCTCAGTGCTGTTGTATAGTAATAGCCTACACTGGTTTGCTTTCCCTTAAAACAGGTCAACAGGAAAGTCAAAAGTTAGGCAGATCAGGCAAACATTGAAGATGAATGGAATACAAGGGAGGCTTTATCAATACGCGACGCCACACATGTAAACAAAATAGTTTCTCATTGACCATAATTACAACACCCCATCTTACAGCAGTAGAAATATTTCATCCAAACAGGGTGGACGCACGTACACGCACCAGAATACTGAGCACACATTGCATTGGAAATTGGCCCTGATATCACCAGCTGGAAAGCATTTCAAGTGTGTCCATTCAGGATACTGAACATATAATAGAAATGAGGAGGTTATATGATGAGAGAAGAGATTGGGATAGGGATGAGGGGAATAGATGTTTAGCTTACTTTAATTGTGATACCAGTATATGACATATCAACTCGAATCCATCCATCCATTGGGACCATACTCTGTGCAGAGCGTTGGTGCTGCAAAGCAGTCTCCTTGGCTATTGGACACAACCCTGGATGGGTCACCACTCCGACACAGGATACCAGCAACCTGCACTCATTTTGCCGACCTCGGAAGGATTACAGGCAGAATCAACCCCACCTGGTATGAATTCAACAGCCGAATGGGATTTGGACTCAGGATCCTAGGACCCCAAGCCCACCACCCGAACCATTAAGCCAACACTAGGCATAATCTCGATGCCTTGTATCTATCGACTCCATGATTTTGAGGTGTCATTAACGGTCTGGAGAAGAGACAGAATAAGCTTTGCATTTCGTCGTCATCTCATGTACGTGCAGTAAATAAATTAAGATTTTATATGCAGAAGTCCATATCTACTTGAAACTTTGCACAATCCTACTCCAATGATACAGGTTCAGATGATAAAAACATACAATCCTTCAGCTGAATGAACCACGTTATGTACCCATGCACCGACCATCCTGTAGTGGCGGTCGAGTTTTTGTGACCCTGTAAATATTTGGATTCAGATAATTTATTCTACATTAAAGAAAATTAGCCGTATAATCGTGAAATGATGGGGAGAATTCTACAGGGCGTGATATTCAAAATGGCTGCCATTGGCAAACTGCATGCAACTGTTTTTGATTCCTTTCACATACGAAGTCGATCAAGGTGTCTTTTATTGGTTTTTATGATGTTTTAATCAATCTCAATTTTTACTTTTGTGAGTTTCTATAATCTTACTATAATTCACCATCTGTCCGTGTCTGTTCCCAGGTACCGCAAAAGCGCTGAACCGATCGCAACCATTTTTTGGGTGTGTAATCCTGGGACGCCTTGGAGTAAATAAGCATAAATATAATAACATGACCCCTTGACGGCTCCCGTAGGGAGCAGGTGCTTCTAGTAGCTTGAAATACAACAAATTAATCGCGCCACAGTGAGGTTTGCATTCATATAGTCGGCCTACAACAGACAGCAGCTGTTGCATGCCTGGTAATCTGTAACCAGACAAAATTTTAGCAATAGGCTGTATATGCCACAATACAGTAGATGTCTCTTGTTGAAGATTTTCACATCAGGCATAAGTTTTCTTACATTCAATCTCAAGTCTTTTCTGTGTTTTTTACAGCAATTATATAAATGGCTGAACCTTTACGATCCAGCCGCTGTTAAACCCATGACCAAGAAGATTACTGGAAGAAAGCAAAAACTGCCGGTACTTCCTGACTGCATTCTGTGTGAAGAAGAAATCAGAGCTCAGGCCAAAAACGAGTTGAGAGACATAACGGTATGGAAAACTTTAAGAAGGAAAACACAGGACTGGTGTTGGTCTGGATATGCTCAGAAATGTATTTGAGCATGTACTGTAGCTTGGGAGGCTGGCCCCAAAAGGTCAATTGATGCACAAGGGGTGCCATGTAAAGATATCAATCAGTCAGTATCTTTCCCAAGCAAACCGGTGCAAACAGAAAAAGATGACCGAGAACCGGGATGCTATATCTGCATTCCAACAAATCTGTGCCAACTCCCGCGTGACCATGTGCTGCTCAACAGGTCCAATAAACGACAAAGACATGTGTATTTGGTGGCTTTGAAACTGCCGAAGAACGTCACCTTGAGTGACTTAAAGGTCGACTCCAACTTTTGACTCAGGTAAAATGCTGTATGTTCTACACTTAGTGAAAATTTCATTTGCAGTTGATATCCTACGATAAAAGGTACATATATTACACATTTTGTTTTTCAATTCATAGAAATTTGGAACATTTTGCTTTCCAATTGGAACCATTTCAAGGCATTCACAGTCCACCTTCGATGAAGCAATGTGCACAAGGATATTGGCTTTTTTGGCAGATTGTGATGACTTCTGTGGCCAGGGAGATTCGTTATCACAAAGCTTGTTGAGATAATATTTATAGTATACAGTTTGACTGAAGACATTCACCTGGAAATTGTTTGGAAGCAGGAAGTAAAGGAGATGTTTTTTTCGCCACATCAAAACTACACTACCGGCCAAAAGTTTTAGAACACCCCCATTTTTCCAGTTTTTACTGAAGTTTAAGCAGTTTATGTTTCAATGTACCTCTGAAATTAAAGCATAGAACAAATATACAATTGCAGATAAAAAGGAAATCATGGAATCGTTTTGATGAACAAAATTTAATCTAAATTTTTGACTTTATCAAAGTAGCCACCTTTTGGCAAATGTAACAGCCGAACATACTCGTGGAATTCTTGCTTCAAATGGAATCAAATATTGTCGGAAAGTTTCTTTCCCACACTGTTGCAGAAGTTCCCACAAATGTGTTTGCACTTGCAGGTTGCCTTTGCTTTCACCCTTCTATCCAGTTCATCCCAAACCAGCTCGATGGGGTTTAAGTCTGGAGACTGTGCTGGCCATTCCATAATTTGAAGGCCCTATCCCGTCTGTTCTTTCTTCTAAAGGTATATTCTGAACATAGCCTGGAGGTATGTTTTTGGGTCACTTATCTGCTGTAGGATGAAACCTGACCACCCTCCATACACGGCAGAAGGTATTGCACGGCTCTGCAAAATGCTGTGGTCGCCCCTTTTGGTTAGGGTGCCAGTCACTCTGTGCAAGTCGCTGATTCTGGATCCAGCAAAAGAGCCCAAGATCATGCTCGCTTCCTCACTCCATGTTTGACAGTTGGTGTCACAGACTGAGGAAACACCCCTTTCGCCTACTCGACGGGCAGCAAAAACCCTGCATGATAGAACCGAAGATTCAAATTTTGCATTCATCCGTCCAAACCTTCTTCCCAGTTTTCAGTAGTCCAAGCTGGCGTGCTTCATGGCCTAGGCAAGCCTGTTTTTCTTATTTTGCTATCTTCCAATAGCTTTCTTGCTGCCGACTCGACTGTCAAACCTGCAGCTCGGAAGTCTCTTCTCACAGTTTGAAACCTGAAGACTTCTTCTTCGACCCAGTGTCTAAGATGTGCTTTGAAGCTGCTGTCCTTGTGAGCCGCCTATCAAGTGCAAGCTGTTGAACTCTCAGAAATCTTGTCTTCTGATTGTGTTGTGCATGGTCTGCCAGACATCCTGTCAGAGTTTCCTCCCAGTTTCCAAGTGCCTTTTGGATGGGTAGGAAACTGTACTCACTGACACTGGGTTCTTTGCATATTTCCAAAGAAGAAAGACCCACACTTTGTAAGGGTATAAATGGTCTAGTCTGTCTTCCTCTTGTTAATTGTCGATTTTTCTCGCCATTATGATAGCAATATACTACTTCACCTGCAGTGCAATATTGTCCAAATAATCCTTCAGAGGGTGTAGCAACACAGTCTGTTCCAACACTGCTTCTTATACAGACAGAGGGTTTCGGTAAACTAAATCAACAAAATTTGGGACACCTGTAGGAATTGCTTGTACAGCCTTTCAGAGGCTTAATTTACTTCATTGCCCTGCGAACAGCTGCAGTTGCTAACCCATTACTTGTTCCCCGAAAGGGCCTTTTTTAACAACCTGAAATTTACATTATATTTTCAGTTTTGGTACCTAAACCTTTTTTAACCTCTGTAGTTTTTTAACCGCTTAGCTTGTACCATTTCAGGTTATTCACTGGACTTGAAACTGATTAAATTTCAGTAAAAACTGAAATGGTGTGGGGTGTTCTAAAACTTTGAGTACGGTAGTAGTGTACAGATTGGTGTTCAGGACAGAGCTGTGGAGCCGAGAATCGTCTCTGCGTGCTGCGCCGCAGATTTGGAAGGGCATGGTTGGCAAGAAGTATTAACCCTTAGTTGCCAAACATGCACGAGAACTGATTCGCCTACGGAATTTGAAAAACGGGGTGCGTGATTGTTGTGGGGTGAGACGTTTGACGGAGCTTAGCGACAAGAGACAGCCTCAACTTGCTGATGTTTTCATGAGCAATGGAGTGTCAGGTGTGTACGGCATAGAACTTTGAGGGAAAGACATCATCAGTAAGGCAACAGTGGGCAGAAAGTGCATACTCATGATATCCTTGCAATTATTTGGAAGTGGCAAGCAAAGCAAGGTGAGCAACTGCAGATTAATTGACTGTAAATTTAAACCTAGTGTGTGAGCAGCCAGTTTCAATCAAAAATAGTCCTGCGATAACTCCAGCGAGTGGGATAGGCCATATAGTCGGGTTGCAGTTCACAAAACTGCTCCCATCACATCATGGCAATGCATGTTTGCCGAAGTCCAGTGGTGCAAAGAGCCCAGGCAATGACTAAGTGACAGGCAGTGGATTGTGAATATAGACAGAATGAATCATACCTTCCTATGTTCTCGAACAACAACAGATGGTGCATGTGGTGGGCACCTAACCTAAAGACTCTACAACCCTAAGGTGCTTGGTTCCAACAGGTGAAATGGTTCTGGTGTTTTTGTAATATATGGAGTGCCTTTTCCTGGCATGGTTTGGGTGCAGTCCATTCCCTAAGAAGGGAGGGCATTTATGCAATCACCAACTTCGTGTGTTGAGTGATTCACTCTTCAACCCATGTTGCAGCATTTTTTTTTCCTTCTGGGAGGGTTGTCGTCCAGGATGACACTGCGCTCAATTCACAGAGGCACGTGTTGTCAACCCAATGGTTTTCCATGAGCATGGACACTGATGTTATCCAATGCCATGGCCATATCTCAGTTACTAGATCTGAACCTAAATGAGCATTTCTGGGATATTCTGAATGATACCTGAGACAGCATTTTCCACCTCCATCAAACAGATTTGATTGATTGACTTTCTCCTGTAAGAATGGGTGCCGAGCATCCCTCTGCTGAATTTCAGAATGCTTGGTGGACTCTATACCTCTTGTGCATATACGGCCATACCTGGCCACACATGTGCCCAATGCCCCTAATTAAGTGACTTCATATTGGGTGTTTCATTTCCTTTGTCCACTACTGTACATTGAAAGCAGGCTTGTCAATCAAGTGGGGGTACCTCCTGAATGACCAGGTTGTCACAGTGCAGCCTGAGACGATTACGACCAAACAAAATGAAAGAGCAGAACCATAGAGGCGTCTGCCTTTTCATTCTGACGAGCCTGAAATGATACAAGCAAACCCACCGTAATAGATCTAAGGAAGTTCCTCACGAGTGACGCTGGAGAGATGAATAGATCCAAATAGCAACAACTTTTAATGGGAAATGTGACATCTCAAGATCTGTATGCTAATTGTCCTCCTCATTCCCTCAACACAAGAGTCGACCTCAGTGAACACCTTTGCAAGGTACATTGGAAAGGTTGCTGAAGACAATGTGGCATGAAGGAAGGTATCGTTCATCATTGTACAACTCCATCATTCATGGAAGCTGATTGGCGCACCTGGATTTTTTTGTACATGGGGAAAACGTTTATATTCACCAATGGAGCAGCAAATCCCAAGAATCTCGATCAACTCTTTGTCACGGCTCAGGGAAGCCACTTGTCAATGAAACGACACGATAACTCGAGACCTGGAGAAATTCACGCACCAGTCGTTAATCTATGATGACAAACAGTCACAATCCATTGGAGAATCACGGGCTTGACAAGTGGAATCATATGAAAAGAGGGTAACATCAAGATCGTTACCAGATTCGGAACTCCTTATCATTCCAGCATAAATCTTGAGTGACCTAAACAAACATGGGTGCTGAAAGAGGATAGCAGCCAAGCCAGAATGTTCCTCCTTCGTCCGTTGGTTAATGGTTGTGAGAAGGATATGTCTGGAGGTAATTGTTTCCTGTCATTTCTCTGAGCCATTGATCCTTTGCAGACTTGTCGGCTTCCTTCTCAAGATTACAGCAGAGCTCACGGATCTAAAGTGATGGTAACTGACTCAGATTCTTCATCTGACCAGGTGACAGTGAAGAACAGAACATCTGTGGATTAACTCGAATCAATGGAAAATCATGCAATTTAAGTAGAATAATCAATACAGATTCTTCAATATTGAGGTTAAACTGTGAGATAACCAAACTAGTTAGATGGCCTGGGTGTGAGCCTTTCCAATGTTACTAGAAGGGCAGCTTGTACGAGGCAATACCGCTGCCAATGTAAATGGCCTGATTCCACCAGAACATATTGTGTCCAATTACTTTTTGAAGTATCATGTCACAGATGCGATATCGTCGTTTGGGTTCTTTTCAAGGCGAAGAATTCACGTAAAAAGGTTATTAATTCCTCAAATCCTGATCTGGATCAGATCTTCACCAAAATCGAAACAATTTGTCCTTGGCAACACACCCAGCTGTCACCAGTTTAGTCCGAATCCGTCCCCAACTTTTTGAGATATCGTGTTATAGTATCGGTTTCACCTATCCTCGGTAATGGTAAAGAATCACTAAGGAAAAGATTTTTTTTTCCATATCCGGGATTCGGAGATCTTCACCAAAAATCAATTAATTTTCGTCATTGTCACAAACCCAAAACCTGTCCAACCGAATTTCATCCAAATCCAGACATAACTTTTTGAGATATCGTGCGTTACATCGAATATTGAGCCCAATCACTCAACGGAGGTAAGAAGATATTGAATATAGAAACTGATTCCATGTTGTATGTACACGTTAAAATTGTCAATATTAATAAAAGTAGAATCCAAATCAAAAGATTGATACTGGTTGTTACCTGACAGTGGTAAAATAAAATCAGACGTACAATAATTGGGGTTTCACTAGAAAAAAATATGTTTCGAATCGAAAACAACTAAGTGACCACTATACTTCGTTATTTGTTGTGTGTCTGTCTGTCCTGCTGGTCTTCTGTCTGGCTGTCTGTCTGTCTGTCCCGAACATAAGACCCGTGGTTTGAGATCCCGCAGTCCTGATAAAATTTTGGTGGGGGGTTTATATTATGATCTAGTTTGTGGTTTTCCTGAAAATGGACTGTTCCCGCCCATTATGGCGGAGCCACGCCCACAAAAACATGTGTTTTAAGGAAAGTAGGCCGATTCAATTTGCATCTTCTCTAGGGGGGTTTGTCGAATCTACAGGGGTTTCAAAAAATTGTCTATTTCATCCCTCCATCTTATGCGTGGCCTTCCCCTGTTCCTGTTGTCATCCGTAGATCTCCATATTGCTGCTGTTGATGTCCACCTGTTTTCTGACCTTCTGCTAATGTGTCCTGCCCATTTCCATATCCGAAGTTTGATTAGTTCCAAGATGTCCTGAGATTTGGTTTGTAACATATTGTTACATACTTCGTTCCATATTGTGTTGTGCTGCTAACTTTTTCACCATTTTTGTTGTTAATGCCCAGGTCTCTGCCCCATCGATGATAATTGGAATAATGCACTGATTGAAAACTTTCCTTTTCAGACATATTGGTGAGCTCCCTCTCATGATGTTACTGAGTTTTCCATATTGTCTCCATCGAAGTTTGATTTTTCTCTTTATTTCTTGTTCTTGAATATTTTTCTCGAGGCTAAAGTTTTGCCAAAGGTATATGTATTCTTTTACTTCTTCTATTTCGTTTCATATATATATATATATATATATATATATATATATATATATATATTATATATATATATATATATATATATATTAATTTATATATATATATATATATATATATATATATATATATATATATATATATATATATATACACATGAAGCAAGAAAGAAAGACTTTTTATGCAATGATCTACGCTGTAGCAATTAGCAAAAGAAAATCTCTATTCTCCACACCCCCACCTCCATCCCTCTCGCCCACTTATCCATCATCATGTCGTTTGTAATGCACTTTTCGGCATGTGTTGGTTTGGTTCCCTTGAACCTTCTGGTGACACACTACAGCCATAGTAATAACCAAAAAATGTATTACAGCAGCCTGAGCATGCATCAAAATTGGCTCTATTGGGGGGGGGGTGGAGTGTGGGTATGGGTATGGGGGAGCAGGGGTGTGGGGCAGACTGAGCACGTGATGTGCCTATTTTCCTCTGATAGCAAACACCATTTATCGCTCTGTGCAGACCGTTCCTGCGTTCCTAGATGCGGAGCCTTGTGGGTTTATGATATTACCAGCGTGCTTGGACATTTCCCAGGGCGAGACTGGATGGCTCTGTCTGGGCAAATTAAGGTTTGGGAATTCGCTGCATGTGGTATTCCTCCCGGCTGCAGATTAAAAATTCGACGGTTGCTTCGTTCTTGCAAGAAATGAAAATGTGACGAATTGTAAAATGCACCAATTGTCTCATTAATGTTGCGCTTTAACAAATAAAAATGCTACCATTGCCAAGCTGGATCCAAAATTACACATCCCTTGCTTGTCAAACTTTTCACGCCTGACTGCTTATATCGTCACATTTTAACCGCCAAAGAAGATCCCCAGATTGAATTTAGACATCAGCCAATATTAGAATGGTATCTGTTTTTGGCCTGCAGATTGGACATGTTGCTGCTATCAGTGTAAATGAGTGGAATATACACACACACACACACATCCCAGAAACATGACTGCATCTAAGTCCTTTCCTATTGTTATGTCACACGCGTAGACTGCTTGTGTTTGCAAAACCTTTATGTGGATATTGTGATGGTTTTGGAAATGTACGCCAGGGGAGAGCATCCATGACACGGAGGAGACCCGACGATGAGTTATTTCAATAGTCTATGTCAGTGTAGACCTCTGCCCCTGTCTAATGGTTGGGGGTGGAATGCTTGAGGTTAGTTTGGTATCCCATGTGAATCTCCCCCTGCTCCTCTTCAATCTTTCTTTTAATGCCAAACCCTCTACTACTTTCAATCGTTTTTTCAATACCCCATCAGTTCATTCCAACAATCCTTCCTCTGCCTTTCTCAATCCACCAATAATCCTCTTCACCAAACCTCAATTCAACAACCCCTCTTTCATCCCGTCGGTCTTTATTTCAACCCCGCAGGTTTATTATCATCCCTCGGTGCATCTATCTTCGAATTTCCACTCAAATCGACTCATTACTTGGCAAAAAAATATTTTTGTCAAGGATGTTGGTCTGCAGTGTTTGTCTGTTTGTCCGTCTGTTTGTTACACGATTTTTGGTCACAGTTTTCAAACAATCGTTTTGAAATTGGTTTTGTGTGTAGGTGACTGGCCAAGGACAGCAACGTTAAATTTTGGTGAAGATCCGAATCCAGATCCGGATTTGAGAATTTTTATGGGATTCTTCACCGTTGAGAGATGGGCCAAAAACTATATATAGCACAATATCTCAAAAGGTTATGGATGGATTCACACGAAACATGGTGGACAGATTGGGAGTGCCACTTTGAAGAATCGATTCAATGTTAGTGAAGATCCGAATCTAGATCTGGATACAATAATTATTTAATTTTAACTGATTTAATTATTCACCATTGAGTGATTTTGACGGATTTGGATGAAACTTGGTGGTTAGGATGGGTGTATGACAAGATCTAATTGCTTCGATTTTGGTGAAGATCTGAATTTGGATTCAGACTAAGTGAGGAAAGTGAAAAATATACTTAATCGTTAAGAAATCGTTGTGGCCTGTTCCAAGTCAAGGTAAGGTTGAGCAGGCCAAAAAATATAGTGGCTTCAGACCCCAGCGAGGTTACCCAGGAAACATCTTAAGACCACAGACAGCGAGGTGGCCGATGGTCGCCTGATGAAGGATATAATTAAATAAGGCCGTTAATTACCTTCAAAAGGGGTGTTTTAATTACCACAAACATCCAATAAAAAGAACTCTTGCACTTCCTTGGAGTGTTGTTAGTAGGCATGCAAAGTTTCAGGCTGCTAGAATTTATGGTTTTGGAGTTACGAAGGAGACACACACTGACATACTGACACACACACACACACACACACACACACACACACACACACACACACATTTCCTTACATTAGAAAAGATACAAAGTCAAGGCTCGTATAAGAGTTAACACACAACATAACATACAACAAGGCGAGCAGCAGACAGGAGGGATGGGAGAGGGAAGCAAAGCTGAAAACAGTGGGGAATAGACACATGAGGAGATCTCTGTGGAAGGGAGAGGGGTGGGCCAGGGTACACATGGTAAACAAGATGGACACTGCAGGGACTTTCAGGAAGGAAAGCAGGGAATTTGAAGGAGGTGGGTTTGGGGTGGATTAACGGGTGTAGAAAAGATCATGGTTTTGGATGGGGGAAGATAAAAGATGGTGGTGAAAAGCTCTTTTGAAGATCTGGAGGGAAGAGTGGGATTGAAGAGAGTGTGGGAGTTTGTTCCAAAGCCAGGAAAAAAGAGGAATGAATGAGTGAAGGTGAGCAGTGATTCTTGATTTTGGTAGTTTTAGCAGAAGGAGGTTGCTGGGGGACGTTGAGCACCCTGCGGAAATATGAGCAGGACAGATAGCAGACACAGCAGGGGGGCGAAGCCGGAGAGGAGACAGAAGAAGATGGAAAGACCACCGACCCGCCTGCCGTGGGAGAGTGAGAGACCCAAAGATTCAGCCTCATAGTGGGAGATACGAATGATCCTAAATGCCTTGGTTGTCACAGTGTGAAGCTGAGAAAGGTGAGAGGTGGGAACATCAGCCCAGAGAGGAGAGCAGTGCTCCATCAGGCTGCAGATGAAAGCTTTGTATGTGGTCAGGAACTCAGGTTTGCCAAGGAAGGATTTTGCACGACGGAGGATGCCCTGTCGGCGACTGGCTTTGGAGGCCAGCTTGAAGATGTGGCTTTCCTTTTCCAAGCTTATTTTTTCTTCTTCTCTTTTTTTTTCATATGCATTGGAACTACTTTTTTTGTCTAAAAAATTTGTTTTTTGTCATCAAAGTTGCCAGTCTAACATCAGAGCATGGCAGTTGAAAAGACCAGTGACTGGCACCGAATGACATCCGTTTAAAGGCTTATACTGTCGTGTTTGCGCATTTCTGGTGCACAAGTTTACCATCTTTGGTCAAAGTTACACAGTTCAAGAGAAAAACCAGGAAAATATATTTTAAAAAAGTGATGCATTTAGTAGAAGTAGTCATTGAGTCCGATAATATGTAGAAGGTAATTAAACCAACATGCATTTTGTGGAGAGTTAGAAACCTTGCATTGTCGAGTTTATAAAATGACTTGCAAAAGCACCCGTCCCCAGTGATGAGAAAGGTTTAAATTAATCTTTGAATTTATATTATTTCATGGACTTTAAAAAGGTTAATTGTGTTTAACTCCTTGTTTCATTCATTGCCAAAGCTCTGAGCTACTTATACCAGCCACCCCAAAATGATGGTGCAACATCGGGCGGCAGAGGTTGGATTTGTCTTAAAAGAGGGAAAAATAAAGCTATTTTAAATTGTGTTACTCCATGAAGATCTATATTAAATCGACTTCAATCCAGATGTTCTTGTTTATTTTAAACATTAGTGAAAGGGACAATAAAGTGACTAACTATATAGCATCATGAAAGGTGATATGCAAAAGCAGAATAACCAATTAGCAGCTTTTTAAATGCAGCTTGGGAAGCGGCTGCCGGAAACAGGAGACAGACGAATGCACAGACAGACACCACAGTTCGCAATATACTCAGTGTACAAAACATTAGGAACACCTGGTCTTTCCATGAAATAGACTGATCAGGTGAATCCAGGTGAAAGCTATGATCCATTATTGATTGCACCTGTTAAATCCATTTCAATCAGTGTAGATGAAGGGGAAGAGACAGGTAAAAGATGGATTTTTAAGCTTTGAGATGACTGAGACATGGATAGTTGTATGTGTGCCATTCAGAGGGTGAATGGACAAGACAAAAGATTTAAATGCCTTTGAACTAAGTATGGTAGTAGGTGTTAGGCACACCAGTTTGAGTGTGTCAAGAACCGCAACGCTGCTGGGTTTTTCACACTCAACAGTTTCCTGTGTGTATCAATAATGGTCCACCACCCAAAGGACATCCAGCCAATGGCAGGCCAGTGGTCAAAAATGGCTCATTGATGAAAGAGGCCAAAGGAGACTGAAATTAATTGTGCAGAGCAACAGGCGGGCAACAGAGCAAGACAGTCCAGTATAACATTAGCGCCGAAAGACCCAAAAAAGAATACACAACTCATTGTACGTTCACACGAATGTGGTATGGCAGCCAACGAACGTATTGAGTTCCACTTCATTCAGCAAAAAACAAGAACCTGCGGTTGCAGTGGGCTAAGGAACGAAAACACTGCACAATGGAGAATTGGAAAAACATTGCCTAGTCTGAGGAATCCTGGTTCCTGCTGTTGCACACTGATGGGAGGACTGGAGTATGGAGAAAACCACATGAGGACATGTATCCATCATGCTGTGTGTGAACATTGCAGGTTAGTGGTGGTGGTGTGATTGTGTGGGATATGTTTTCATGGCACACAATGGGCCCCTTGATAAAAGTGGAGCAACGTTTGAATGCCACACGATATCTGAACATGATTGCCAATCATGTACATCCCTTCATGGCAGCAGTGTATCCATCTGTGAATGGATTTCTTCAGCAGGATAATGTTCCATGCCACAAGGCTAGGATTGTCCAGGAATGGTTTCACGATCATGATGGTGAATTCAGCTTCGGCAGTGGCCTGTCCAGTCACCAGATCTCAATCCAATTCAGCATCTGTGGGATGAGATGGAACAAGCTGTTTGGAGTAGAGATCCACTACCAGCCAACTTGACAACTGTAGGAAGCAATGGAGTCAACATGGGCCAACATCCCTGTGAAACACTTTCGGCATCACGCCCTGACGAACTGAGGCTGTTCTGAGGTTATAAGGGGATGCAACTCAATATTAGGAAGGTGTTCCTAATGTTTTATACACTGAGTGTACACAAGATCATATGAACACAGCAACAAATGGCACTTTCATACTGTCTTTGCACACAAAGTTATCTGATTAATTTGAACACAACATGACTTTTAATACAAGATTGATATTACTGGGATGTCACCAGGTGAAATAAAGTTTCTAAGGTATATTTAGGAGGTTTTGCATTCTTAAGGCACATCACTGATAAACTGGGACCTTGCAAGCATGGAGCAGAGATGAGTAATGACCATATTATGGGCCCGTATTTCAGCAGGAAACCAACATAATGTATTTCAGGGGAAGAAAAATTAAAAAAAAAAACCACCTTAACAAAAGGCTTTGAGGTCGCAACGACCTCCGTTACATAAAACACATGTCGGACCTAACACCATCAAAACGTATCCGGAGTTCAAATTAAAACGCTTGACACCAGCAGGTATGCTCTGGACCCAATCTTCAAGATCAGAACAAATCTGTGAAACCATCCCAGCGAACCGAGAGAATGAGCACGTAAAAGAGAACCGAGCGAATCCACCAGTGGACGATAGGCATGAAGAATACGAGGAAGGAAGGATTCATTGCACATCATCAAATTGTTCAGAGTATCATAAATTATTCTGGAACTTTGTTTCATCATCCCACCAGGAAATGATATAACAACCCACAAATGTAACAGCTCGTAATGGGGGATAAAATAATTAATGCATCCTTTTCTTTCAATGCATTTTGCTTTGCTTGCTACTGTTTCTTCCCCTGGCATTTAAACAATACCAATTCGAGTTGTCCGTGGTGTTGTTGTCAAGTGGGATGTGATGGTTGAGATTTTTTTTTTTTAATCTTTTTTTTGAGAAGACTATTGGAATGAAGAAACTGGAAGAAGACACCTACCTTTACAAGGAGTAGCGTTTGAAGACGCAAGATGGTAAAATATTGTCGTTTCTCATTAAGAACAATTATATATTCAGAGAGTTCATGCTCGAGAATGAGAAGGGTGCCACCATTTATAGCAATCTTCTGGGATAAGGTTGAAGTCATTTAGATGCTTCTCAAGCATAAACATTTCAGGGTGTCTCTTTGGGAAGGATGATGGCGTAGGTACGGGCCTCGAGGTGTGTTTGAATAACAATCTATAAAAAAAGAAATAATTGAAAAATGAGCAAATGCAAGATAAAAATGCTCAGCATAAAATGAGGGAATTAAAGAGATCTTAAGGATGTGTAATTTGCACAGCATGAACTGATATGAACTACTTCATTATGGGACACAATTATAACCTATCTAGGTTTGTGATTAGATAAATACAGGAGTCAATTTGAGCATTAACATGGTTGTTCATGATTTATATAGTGTTTCCACATCGCAGGGGATTGATCAGATGGAACTTAATGGAAACAATTTTTTTCGTTTTCGTTAGGATGGAAAAAGAAAGTACAAGGTGTTCCAAAAAGACCGAGAAAACTTTGGTTGTTACTATATTTTGAACCACATGATACAACGACACCCTTTGGTTTATATGGTACAGAAACTCATAAAGTTTTGTGCACACCATCAATACACTTCAATGTGAGCTCCGTTAGTCATGCGCAAGACATCAAGGCGGTCCACGAATTCTTGCCATGTTCAGCTCAGCATGTTTGCGTCAACCAGTGCGCATGCAGCTGTGATCCGAGAACAAAGATCCTGCAGGCTTGCTACATTGGTGTTGTAGACAACATATTTGACAAACCCCCACAGAAAAAAACAATCAAGGGGGTTTATGGCTGGTCATCGCGGCGCCCAGGCAGTTAGTCCGTCTCAGACAATCCTCCAGCGACCAATAAATTTTTCATTCAGGATGGTTCAAACGACTAAGGCCCAATGAGGGGGAGCGCCGTCCTGTTGTGAAATGAAATCGGGTTGCAGGTCTTCAATATTTGGGAAGGAGAATCATTCCAACATGTTCATGTTAATTGTTGAGGTCACTGTATCCTCCACAAAGAAAAACGGACCCACAACGTGGTCATGGAGAAGGCCACACCATATGTTGACCTTTGGACTATCATGTATGAGTTCAATGACCACGTGGGGCTTTTATGAGCCCCAGATCCTCACATCATGCCGGTTGACCCCCCTCAATATTGAAAGCAAGCTTCCTCTGTGAACATGACCTTTTATTTTTTTTCAATGCCGTGAACAAACTTTGGTCGCAGGTAATGAAGATTGCGGTCAAGTTTCATCGAAATCATCCATGTTGTTTCAGATAAGAGAGCAAATACATATTTTGGGAAATCAAAC
>CM068966.1:25154810-25172269 GCA_035128595.1 Eptatretus atami | reverse complement strand
ACTCCCTTAATGAGGGCAGATGTTGATGCGGTCAATACACTTTGGTACATCATGGGTGATGAACATTGTGGTGAAGTTTCAACGAAATTGTGTGTGTAGTTTCGGAGAAGGCAGCAAATACCTATTTTGTGGGGTCAAATTCCCCCGCTCGCCCCTCCCCTGAAGACCCCCTGCAGGAGCGAAGATTTTGATGCAGTCAACATCCCTTCTTTTGGCATAGCTATGAAGGTTGTGACTAAATTTAATCAAAATTGTGTGTTTCGTTCAAGTGATAATGACGAGTGTTGATTGACTGATTCACTCACTCACCTACGGACACTGCTCAATCGCATAAGCTCACAACTGGTCTAAAGTCCAGGTGAGCTAAAAATTACGGGTTCAACCGTCGTTTTCTCCAGCAGCTATTACACCACCCTATCTAACACATGACATTAGTTCTTCGTGCATGTTGTACGTGTCCACGGTGATGTCCTTAAAACAGTAAGTGTCCTGTTTGGAATGATTTTCCATTTTGTTTGACTGACAGACAGGCAGACAAAGTAAAAAATATTATCTCACTCCTCTCTGCGCATGTGCGGTCGGGATGAATTCTAAGCCAAGGTAGGAACAACAGACTTATCTTCTTATTCATGTTCCGATTCGTTTTCAAAATATCACATTCGATTGAAATGAGATGCACCTCGATCACAAACTGATAAGTTAGATGGACGGACATGAACAAATTGCTTTACCCCGCTTTTCACTTCAAGTGTGCAAGGTAAAAAGGTGTAAAAATGGATCCCCTTAACTGCAGACCAATCAGCTTACTTCCAATCATCAGCAAGGTCATGGAATCCATCATCGCAGATGATATGAAATCATTCCTTTTCTCCAATAACCTCATCTCAGATCACCAACTTGGTTTCACATCAGGTCACTCCACCTTCAACATGCTGCTTCTACTCACCCAACAATCGATGGAAGCCCTCGATGTCAGACATGAAATCAGGGCAGTCTCTCTCGACATATCCGGTGCTTTTGAGACAGTCTGGCATCCTGCCTTACCCATCCAAACTCTCTGTCTGTGGTATCCAAGGCCAACTCCACACAAGGCTTACTGACTTCATCTACTCTCATATCCAATGTGTGGCACTCAATGGAATCCTTTCATTTCCTCTCCTGGTCAAGGTTGGAGTGCCCCAGGGCAATGTTCTGGGCCCAGTCCTATTCCTGATCTACAAAACTTATCTCTCTGACAATGAAAAATCCCCTTTATCTATTTGCTGATGATTCAGACAGGCAGGCTGCAGCCTTTTCCCTCTCTTCATACCTTGACAAAATCCCACAAGCTTGTCAAACACTTGGAATATATCTTTAAATCCTGACAAATCTCACACTCTCACTATCTCCCTCTCTCTCAATGGACCGTCTGGCAAACCCTCCTTTCTATATTCTTAACAATACTCTTGAGGAAGTTCAGTCATTCAAACTCCTAGGACTAACTATCAGCCATAATCTTTCTTGGGCAAACCACATTTCAAAATTGGCCTCCAAAGCCAGCCTCTGACAGGGCATCCTCCATCGTAGAAAATCCTTCCTTGGCACACCTGAACTCCAAACCACCTACGACCTTCAAGGCTTTCATCTGCAGCTTGATGGAGTTCTGCTCTCTCCTCTGGGTTGGCTCCCCTGCCTCGCATCTTGTTCAGCTTGACACTGTGGAAACCCCATGGCTACAAGATTATTGGAATCTCCCGCATTGAAGATGAGTCTATGTGCCTATCCCTTCGCCATCACAGACAGGTCGGTGGTTTCTTTGTCTTCTACAGCCTCCTTTCTGGTCTTGCACCCTCTGCTCTTTCATTGCTTTGTCCACCCACCAGATTTCTGCAGGGCACACACGGTCCACCATCAACCCCCTTCTGGTTAAACTACCTAAATCTATGATCACTGCTCACCTCCACTCATTTGTTCCTCTTTTTTTTTCACCTGTAGAACCAACTTCCACATTCTCTTCAATCTCATTCTACCCTCCAGCTTTTCAAGACAGCTGTTCATCACCATCTCAGATCATCCCCAATCCAAAACTCTGATCAGGGAAGAATCCATGATTTTAGGTTTGAGGGCACAAAAATATACATTGCATTAAAAAAAAAAATTCTGAGCAGAGCGAGGGGAACATTTTTTGTGGGTGTTTCTTTTTTGTCATAAATTCTCAAGACTATTCTAAATATCGACAAAGAACCCTCTAATACACTTGAAAAGAATGACTCTTTTAAAAAAAACAACAATTCATAATCGTTTTGATTAAAAATAAGGAATTAAACATTCATAGTATGGAATAAGAACCCGGGACCTCTTTTTACGAAGCATGATTATATTACATGACAACACACAGTCTGATCTCTTTCTTCAATGCTGGATAGTTCACAATCATGACGCATAAAAGGTCCAAACAAAATATTCCTCCATCCATTGGGACCATACTCTGTGCAGAGCGTTGGTGCTGCCTCAGCAGGCTCCTTGGCTATTGGGCACAATCCTGGATGGGTCACCACTCTGACACAGGATGCCAGCAAGCTGGCAATCATTTTGCCGACCTTGGAAGGATGACAGGCAGAATCAACCCCACCTGGTATTAATTCAACAGCCAAGTGGGATGTGAACTCGGGATCCTAGGATCCCAAGCCCACCACGCTAACCATTAAACCAACACCAAGCTTAACAAAAAATAAAATACAGTATTACCAACAACATTTTATACCCTCATTAACCCCCTCCAGTCTCCCCACCCCAACCAATCCCACCCCCTTCCAAATTTTCAGTTTTCCCTTCTGAGAGTTTTCCTCTGTATCCATCTTGTCCACCACATTCATCCTCTCCTGCTCCCATTCCTCCCCACACCCATTGTTTGTCCAACTCTGCCTTCATCTTGGACTTCAACCCTCCTGTTGGTGTTTCTCCCCTCTCTCCACTTCATTTTGTCTTGTTGCGTCCTGATCCGTTCAGTGTACTAATACTAGCTCTCCCACAAGCCTTGACTATGCATACAAAAAAACAAAAAACAAAACATAAAACCAAGAAACTTAGTTTTCAAGGACGTCATTAAGGACACAAACAACAGGCACAAAGAGTTAATGTAATGTGTCATATAAGGTGGTGCAAAACACACTGCATCAATGGTGGTAAACTTCCGAAAAAAAAATTTCCTCCAACTTTTAAAATCTTTATTTTATTTCAATTTAATTATAGACTTGAACACTGTAGAAATACATTACGGCATTTTACATCATCACGACCAATCTAATTTTCCACTCGCAGACCCCGCCCATGTCCTTGTTTCTCAAGACTGTGCGAGATAATGTGTTCCATGAACTATCTAGTTTAGAAAAGATTTAACAATTTTTTTAAAAATAAAATATAGGGTCTAATTGAAGGGATTTGGATGGTGAAAAGGTTTGCTTGTGTGTGAACCAATATGATCACAAAGCTCATGACATTTGGAATCCAGGATAAATCCCCAATACTCCGTTGATTTGTCTGTCATCTGCTAATGCACTTATCCTTTAAGCGATAAATGTCGAAGCTCTTCCATGAACTTTATACACGAGAAATAAAAAGGGAATGCAAATAAACTCCAACAAGATTACAGAGTAAATGCGAAAAAACAGGGTAAAGTTGAAGGCATGAAGTGAGAAGGGCATTAGAATACGGATCGTTAAAGCACTACATTAAGTTGACACTATAAAGATGCCTTTTCTTTCAGAGTATTCTTTGTAACAAGACGCATAAGCTGCTGGTATTTTGTCAAAGCCACCACAAAATAAACTCTCCTGAAAAGACTCCATCCTTGCTATTAAAAGCTTGAAAAATGACTTTGCAGTTCCCAGACAAAGGAACACTTTCGACATATTTTCTCCATCCTGATTATGCAGACACCAATGATCGGGTATGAACCAAGCTGGACAGTAGGAGGCAGAGGATTACAATTTGCCAATTAGACAGCCTACAGAACTGTACCCTCGGATGTTTTAACATCCAAAACAAATGCATGGACACAAGAAAGCAGGGTCAACTTTTCCCGAAATAGAAACTGTATTCTGTGATGTAACATCTCACCTGAAAATGAGAGCTAAAAGTTGGATTCACACAAGAAAAACAAGAGGTGGGGATTGAACTGTTTACCCAGCACATATAAACTGAGCCCATTTTTTAAGACGAGATGGAACCAAAGAGGATAGAAGATAATAGATTAACGCCTGGATGGAGACTGACCGTTTGGCATTGCATAATTTTTGTCCATTTTTAAATAGCAACAATATTGTAACAGCCACAGGTCCCTTCCAATTGCCCAGGTCAAATCCCGTTAGTAGCGTCAAAGTGACTGCAACCGCCAGCGAAGTCCACACCCCCGAGCAAGTCCCCAGGCCTATTTGCCATGTTACATTGATCGCAGAGCCTTGGAATTAACCGGGTGCCACGCTGATAGACACCCATGCCTCTTTTCAATTCAGCCGAGCAAACTGTGAGGTCATGTGGTGCAGTTTAATGAGGTTTGAACCACAACCCACCGACCCGGCAATCAGCCTAAACCACTAAACAAAGCAGCTAGGACAAGCGCAAAGCACCCGGAGACCAGGTATATTTATTAACAAGCAAGTGGAATGGGGTAAGGAAACGGGAATGAAGCAATGCACAAAAATAAATGATGCAGCCAACAACAAAATAATCTCTTAACCCCAACCGATACACTCCCATGATGCCAACGAACGAACGGAGATTCTGAGTTATCCTAACATATCTGGGCCCATCAGACACACCACAGGAGATAGACAGAGAAATTCACAAGACAATGAATAATGTCAGGCAAACCCGAGGTCACGCCTGGCAAGATGTCACAGTCCCATTTGGGGGGGGGGGGAGGGGCTAGCTGAGGGTAGTGAAAGGGACGCATTGTTGTCATCCATCTTGTTTGGCGAGACATGGCACAGCTATTTTCTCTGCAGGTTTGGAGCAGCAGGCAGGATCAGGGACAATGCAAACTATTTTTGTTTCTCCTGGTGAAATTGCCTTTTATCACTTTGGGCACATGCGTCTTTGATCAGGTGCCATACCCATCCCCTCTCCTTGCCATTGGCCGTTGTTCGGCCTGATGAGCAGGCGACTCGGCCGTAACGGCAGCAACTTCAGCCATAATGGCAGTCCCATAAGCTTTCTCAGGTAAATCAACTGCCGTTAACCACCGTGTTTTTGTTCATTTTCCAGACAGATTCGCACTGCAACACCTAGCGAGTACTTTAAATTGGAGCATTTGAACAGATAACAGGATAAAACATTAAATGCATGGGGTCAAAGGGGGTTGATAATTCTAGACACAAACAGTGGGGAATATTCACAGTGCCGTTCTAAGCATGATAGTGATGCCTATCTGATGTTACAATTAATGACTTTACGCTTATCTAAAATACATACTCAAACATCACTCGAGTTATACTAAGGATTTATTAACCCCTGGGAGTCATTCACACAACAATATTATGCATTCATGTATTATAACTGACTAAGCCTGGTGTTGGCTTCACGGTTTAAGTGGCTGGCTTATGATCTTCGGGTCATGAGTCCGAGCCTCTATTGTCCTGTTGAAATAACACCAGGTGGGATGACTCAGCCTGTTATTCCTCTGAGGTTGGCAAAATGAGTATCAGCTTACTGGTAACAGGGGCACTGCATCAGCAGCACAGCCATGCTTCCAGAAATGATGCAACCAGTAACCACAGGCTGCAAACGAAATAACAACTGACTGATGCAGAAGTACTTTTGATTTTTACCAAGTAACCATTCAAGGTCTCCAAGACTCTTCTTCAAAACATTTCAGGGGAAGGTAGAGCAGGTGAAAAATAAAAACTCTGAAGGGGGGACAAACCAGTAGGGAGGGGGTAGAGAGGGGGAAGAAACAAATTGGGGCCAACACCTGACACACCAAGAGGGGCACACTAAAGGGGTGGTGACACACCAAAGGGGAAGCAGCACACCAAAGGGGGTGCTAAGACACCAAGGGTTGGGGGGGGGGACCAACGGGACGGGGGTAAGGCGACAAATAAACTGGGGGGGGGGGGTTCATTGAAACGTTTGCCTTTAACAGCATACTTCAAATATGTGCTTATGGGGAAAAAGATCTCCAAACACAAGGCCAGCAAAATGAATTGTTTACTAACATTTCCCTGTTGAAACGCTGAAGAACCTTCAAGAGCTTTTCATTTTCTCACTGCAATATGGGAGAGAAACTTGCATTTGTTGGAAGAGCGAGTTCAAGAGAAGAAAAAAATAAAAATGATTAGACTTTAAAATTTAAAAAAATTCAAGGAATCAGTATTTTCATCCATCAAATAAGTGGTGTTGTGCATTGTGGAGCCTCATCTGATGACTGGTAATGAGGAGTCAGACTGCATGACAAATGCAATGATTTTACGTAATTAACATGTGTAATTTTGATTTATGTAATTTTATATGATTGACATGTGTTATTTTAATGAATGTAATTTTACGTGATTAACATGCGTAATTTTAATTAATGTAAATTTACCTGATTAAATGTGTAATCTTAATTAATGTAATTTTACATGATTAACATGTGTAATTTTAATTAATGAAATTTTACATGATTAACATGTGTAATTTTAATTAATGTCATTTTCCATGATTACATGTGTAATTTCAATTAATGTCATTTTCCATGATTAACATGTGTAATTTTAATTAATATCATTTTATGTGACAAATGTGTGTTATTTTAATTAATGTCATTTTCCATGATTACATGTGTAATTTCAATTAATGTCATTTTCCATGATTACATGTGTAATTTTAATTAATATCATTTTATGTGACAAATGTGTGTTATTTTAATTAATGTCATTTTCCATGATTAACACGTATAATTTTAATTAATGTGAATTTTCCATGAATAACGTGAAATTTCAATTAATGTAATTTTACATGATTAACATGTGTTTTTTTAATTAATGTAATTTTACATGATTAACATGTGCAATTTTAATTAATGTAATTTTACTTTATTAACATGTGTTATTTTAAGTAATATAATTTTACATGATTGACATGTGTAATTTTATTTAATGTAATTTTACATGATTAACATGTGTTATTTTAATTAATGTAATTTTACATGATTAACATGTGCAATTTTAATTAATGTAATTTTACTTGATTAACATGTGTTATTTTAAGTAATGTAATTTTACATGATTAACATGTTATTTTATTTAATGTAATTTTACATGATCAACATGTGTTATTTTAATTAATGTAATTTTACATGATTAACATGTGTTATTTTATTTAATGTAATTTTACGTGACAAACATGTATTATTTTAATTAATGTAATTTTACATGATTGATATGTGTTATTTTAATTAATGTAATTTTACATGATTGACATGTGTAATTTTAATTGATGTAATTTTACATGATTAGCATGTGTAATTTTAATTAATGTAATTTTACATGATTAACGTGTAATTTTAATTAATGTAATATTTTTCATGATTAACGTGAAATTTTAATTAATGTAATTTTATGTGATAAACGTGTTATTTTAATTGATGTAATTTTACACGATTAACATGTGTAATTTTAATTAATGTAATTTTTTTTCATGATTAACGTGAAATTTTAATTAATGTAATTTTACATTATTAACATGTGTAATTTTAATTAATGTAATTTTATGTGATTAACATGTGTAATTTGAATTAATGTAAATTTACCTGATTAAATGTGTAATCTTAATTAATGTAATTTTACATGATTAACGTGTCATTTTAATTAATATAATTTTCCATGATTAACATGTGTAATTTCAATTAATGTAATTTTCCATTATTAACACGTGTAATTTTAATTAATGTGATTTGCCATGAATAATGTGAAATTTCAATTAATGTGATTTTACATGATTAACATGTGTAATTTCAAGTAATGTAATTTTACATGATTAACATGTGTTATTTTAATTAATGTAATTTTACATGATTAACTTGTGTCATTTTAATTAATGTAATTTTACATGATTAACATGTGTTATTTTAATGAATGTAATTTTACATGATTAACATGGACAATGTTAATTAATGTAATTTTACTATGGATACAAACAAACACAACATAATAGTGATTGAAGCTTTTCGTGCTGCACTCTTCAGGGTAAAAATCGCAGCAAGTGAAGAAGGAAGTGAAGGCGTGTGCTTTATACGCAGGTCTCAATTAGGTAGACGCTGATTGGTTCAACCGTAATGACGTCACGGTTAATCCGAACGCCCATTGGTCGGCTCATCATCTTCACCTCGAGCTCCCATTGGCTGGAGCAGAGTTCGTCGATGATTGACCTCGATGATTCTAATTAATGTAATGTAATTTTAATTCGTCGATGATTTTAATGTAATTTTGCACGATTAACATGTGTAATTTTAATTAATGTAATTTTACGTGACAAACATGTGCTATTTTAATTAATGTAATTTTACATGATTGACATGTGTAATATTAATTAATGTAATTTTACATGATTAACATGTGTAATTTTAATTAATGTAATATTTTTCATGATTAACGTGAAATTTAAATTAATGTAATTTTACGTGACAAACGTGTTATTTTAATTGATGTAATTTTACATGATTAACATGTGTAATTTTAATTGATGTAATTTTTTTCATGATTAACGTGAAATTTTAATTAATGTAATTTTACATGATTAACATGTGCAATTTTAATTAATGTAATTTTTTTCATGATTAACGTGAAATTTTAATAAATGTAATTTTACATGATTAACATGTGTAATTTTAATTAATGTAATTTTATGTGATTAACATGTGTAATTTTAATTAATGTAATTTTAAATTGAAATTATGTAGTTCCTCAATCACAGACTGACGTCTGTAGATACAGACAGAATGAACCAATTGCTTAACCCCGTTTTGTGCTTCGCATGCAGCATAATAACGATGAGGGGTAGGGAAGGTACAGGTAGAAAGAGGGGATCAAAATCCCACTGCATTGCACCTGTTATAGATTATTACTACTATTACTACTACTACTACTAACTGCAACTGTCCCATTATTCCCACCTTCCTGTGGGGTCAGCTGGGAAACTTTATTTGGCCTAAGACTTTCACAAATTAGCTGGCCAGGCCTGAAGTTTTATGGAAATTGACGGCGATACAATTTTGTTCAGGATGCCACCAATAACTCGCATACTTTTCACGAAGGACACTGTGGGATCTTTGACATCCATCGGTAGGACACCCAGCTTGGCATCCATAATCTGTATCCAAACTCCAACACAGGAAGAAGAGGAAGAGAATTCGGGGGATGAAACGGCAATGGAACAAAAAACGAAGAGGAGGGTGCAGGGAGAGGTGGGATGAAGGTGGGATTCCTGAAGGCCCAGGAATCCCTGCCATGACATGTCGCTTCAAAAAAAACGTGATATGAAGGTAATCTCATTCACCATCAGTCACCACAGGTATTTTTGAGAAAGTCTTAACATCCAAACGAATTTGCATTAGTTGTAGTCGGTTTATCTACTGTATGTAGAGAGACCTTCACGGGATGACAGTGACAAAAGCAACACCAGGGAGGTATAACCATTCCTTTGATGGGATGCAGTATTAACACCTGGGACAAACAGTTTGCTTGTTTAGTCCCATACAAAAGGTGAATTGCATAAACCGTTCTCCTATTTTGTTATTTCTTGCGACTTAAAAATATTCCTAACCCAATTTGACTTTGAAATAATTAATGCCTCCTATTGTGCGATCATGCTTGATGTTGGCTTAATGGTTCCAGTGGTAGGCTTGGGATCCTAGCTTCCTGAGTTCAAATCCCGCTTGGCTGTTAAATCATTACCAGATGGGGATGGCTCAGCCTGTCATACTTCCGAGGTTGGCAAAATAAGTACCAGCTTGCTGGGATAAACGAGCCATTCCGAGTATCCTGTGTCGGAGTGGTGAACCATCCAGAATTGTGCCCAATAGCCAGGGAGACTGCTACGGCAGCACCGATGCTCTATACAGAACTGTATGATCCCAGTCGATGGATGGATAATTATGCAATCTGCCCTGGTAGGTTAGCCTACAGGTGTGCACCCTCGCCTCTGAGCGATCTACCCTGGGTTCGAACCCAACCCACCTAAAAACTAAACTACCATCCTGGTGTTTCTCATGCAGGGTGAGGAATCGATGTGGGCGTGTGTGCCTTCCCTCGTTCGGGCATTAACCTGGAGGATCCATCTACCAGCAATGGCCATTGGTGGAGGTTAAAGCTCTCACATTGTCCTTCATGAACAGTAGGGCAGTTATCGCCAGCACCCTGAGCAAATTACAAATTCCCTCCCAAAACGCCCTCGGTCGAGTGTCCTGCGAACGGAGTGGCGACTCATCCAAGAGTGTAACCCTACTTTTGGGCAGAATCGACCCTCTACAAAGTGTTCGGGGTGGGACGAATGTGCTGCACTCCGTCCACCAAGCTTATCCAAATTTTGCAATTTTGAAAGGATGGAATTCCTTTTCAACCCCAATCTTGTCATTTCCACCACATCATTCGGTCTGTTCAATGCCTGGTGTTAACTTAATGGTTAGGGTGTTGGGCTTTGGATCCTAGGATCCTGAATTCAAATCCCACTTGGCTATTGAATTAACACCAGGTGGGGTTGACTCTGCCTGTCATTCTTCTGAGGTTGGCAAAATGAGTGCCAGCTTGCTGGTATCCTGTGTTGGATTGGTGACCCGTCCATGATTGTGCCCAATAGCCAAGGAGACTGCTTAGGCAGCACCAACGCTCTGCACAGAGTATGGTCCCAATGGATGGATTCTGTCCGTGGTAATTAAAAATTAATTACACATCATCTACATTCCCCACATAGGGTTATCTCAGGAGTGGCTCAAGTGCATGTGGTTGTGACTGAAGTAGCATCTGGTTTTGATGAACGTGCATGCTATGAACACCATTGCGTTGGTCCAACAGGTGTTTGTGGAACATTTCTGAGAAAGAGAAAGAAAGTATCTTTTCAATAAACTTCGATTACACAGGTATGTGCGTGTGTAAATTTAAAAAAACACCTCTCCCATTCAATTACCATTGACTTTGAGGACCCAATGAGCCAAAACCCAATCAAGTTCAAACCATCAATCTGCATCCAGGCCTAAGTAAGTACTCCAACAGGTAGTTTGAATATATATCCATAAACCACCCCTCCACCCACTCCACAACCAATCTCTCGTTTCTTCTAAAAGTCAAAACAAGTCCTTGTCGTTGTATCTGTACATGGTGCTAATACTGTACAAGGTAATTTGCCGAGTCACTTGTGATCACGTGTCCATGAATCAAGTTCCAAAATTATGAAGCATGCAATCGCACTTCACATTTGCACGATTCAAAGCGTTTACAGTTCTCTGATTGACTGATGATTATTAACATCGGCTCCAAATCAACAGTCAAACCAAAGTTGATTTGGTATCGGGCCGAGCTCATTTGTGAGTGCAAAAAAACCTTACTCAAAAACATAAATACATACATACATACATACATACATACATATGGATCTAGATTTTCCTTTTGGCTGGACATTTCTATCACTATGATGATGAGGAAAGATTACAGCCCTGTCCTGTAAATAATGGAGCACAGACATCCAGGAATTTCAAACGAGAGTGAGCGGGCAGGGGCGAAGCGAAGGGAGGAGCCGAAACGCAGGGCGGAGGAGCGAAACGCAGGGAGGAGACGAAACGCAGGGAGAGGGGCGAAACGCAGGGAGGAGGGGAAACGCAGGAGAGGAGGGGCGAAGCACAGGGAGAGGGGCGAAAACGCAGGAGAGAGGGGCGAAACGCAGGGAGGAGGGGCGAAACGCAGGGAGGGGCGAAACGCAGGGAGGAGGGCGAGCACAGGGAGGTTGGGCGAAACGCAGGAGGAGGGCGAAACGCAGGGAGGAGAGCGAAACGCAGGGAGGAGGGGCGAAACGCAGGAGGAGGGCGAAACGCAGGGAGGAGGAGCGAAACGCAGGGAGGAGGAGCGAAACGCAGGGAGGAGGGCGAAACGCGGAGGAGGGGCGAAACGCAGGGGAGGGGCGAAGCACAGGGAGGAGGGGCGAAACGCAGGGAGGAGGGGCGAAACGCAGGGAGGAGGGCGAAACGCAGGAGGAGGGGCGAAACGCAGGGAGGAGGGGCGAAGCACAGGGAGGTTGGGCGAAACGCAGGAAGGAGGGCGAAACGCAGGGAGGAGGGCGAAACGCAGGGGCGGGGCGAACGCAGGGAGGAGGAGCGAAACGCAGGGAGGAGGGCGAAACGCAGGGAGGAAGAGCGAAACGCAGGGAGGAGGGGCGAAACGCAGGGAGGAGCGAAACGCAGGGAGAGGGGCGAAACGCATGGAGGAGGAGCGAAACGCAAGGAGGAGAGCGAGAACGCATGGAGGAGGAGCGAAACGCAGGGAGGAGGAGCGAAAAGCAGGAGGATGGGCGAAACGCAGAGGAGGGCGAACAGGGGGAGGGGCGAAACGCAGGGAGGAGGGGCGCGAAGCACCAGGGAGGTTGGGCGAAACGCAGGGAGAAGGGGCGAACGCAGGGAGGAGGGCGAAACGTAGGGAGGAGGAGCGAAACGCAGGGAGGTTGGCGAAGCCACGGAGGGAAGCGAAACGCAGGAGAGGAGCGAAACGCAGGGAGGAGGAGCGAAACGCAGGGAGGAGACGAACGCAGGGAGGAGGAGCGAAACGCAGGGAGGAGGAGCGAAACGCGAGGGAGAGGAGCGAAACGCAGGGAGGAGGGCGAAAGCAGGGAGGAGAGCGAAACGCAGGGAGGAGGGCGAAACACAAGGAGGAGGGGCGAAACGTAGGGAGGAGGAGCGAAACGCAGGAGGAGGGGCGAAACGCAGGAGGAGGGGCGAAACCGCAGGAGGAGGCGAAGCACAGGGAGGTTGGGCGAACGCAGAGGAGGAGGAGGCGAAACGCAGGGAGGAGGGCGAAACGCAGGGAGGAGGGGCGAAACGCGGGAGGTTGGCGAGCGCAGGGAGGAGCGAAACGCAGGGAGGAGGGCGAAACGCAGGAGGAGGGCGAA
Organism: Eptatretus atami; assembly: GCA_035128595.1. Lineage (NCBI taxonomy): Eukaryota > Metazoa > Chordata > Myxini > Myxiniformes > Myxinidae > Eptatretus > Eptatretus atami. The sequence goes on along the minus strand of CM068966.1, from coordinate 25,159,162 downwards.
ACGCAGGAGCGAGGGCGCAAGACGGCAGAGGGGCGAACGCAGGGAGGAGGGCGAAACGCAGGGAGGTTGGGCGAAACGCAGGGAGGAGGGGCGAACGCCAGGAGAGGGCGAACGCAGGGAGGTGGCGAGCGCAGGGAGAGGGGCGAAACGCAGGGAGGCGGGCGAAACGCAGGGAGGTTGGGCGAAAGCAGGGAGGAGGGCGAAACGCAGGGAGGTTGGCGAAACGCGAGGAGGAGGGGCGAAACGCAGGGAGGAGGGGCGAAACGCAGGGAGGTGGCGAAAGCGCAGGGAGGAGCGCAACCAGGAGGAAGGCGAGGCAGGGAGAGGGCGAACGCAGGAGGAGGGCGAACGCAGGAGGTAGGGCGAAGCGCAGGGAGGAGCGAACGCAGGGAGGAGGAGCGAAACGCGGGGAGGAGGAGCGAAACGCAGGGAGGAGGGCGAAACGCAGGGAGGAGGAGCGAAACGAGGAGGAGGCGAAACGCAGGGGAGGAGCGAAACGCAGGGAGGAGGGCGAAACGCAGGGAGGAGGAGCGAAACCAGGGAGAGGAGCAAACGCATGGAGGAGGAGCGAAACGCAGGGAGGAGGCGAACGCAGGGAGGAGGGCGAAGCAAAGGGAAGAGGAGCGAAACGCAGGAGGAGGAGCAAAACGCAGGGCGGAGGGCGAAACGCAGGGAGGAGGAGCGAAACGCAGGGAGGAGGGGCGAAACGCAGGGAGGCGGGGCGAAACGCAGGGAGCGGGTGAAGCACAGGGAGTTGGGCGAAACGCAGGGAGGAGGAGCGAACGCGAGGGAGGAGGGCGAAACGCAGGAGGTGGGCAACGCAGGGAGGAGGAGCGAAACGCAGGGAGAGGGGCGAAACGCAGGAGGAGGGCGAAACGCAGGGAGGAGGGGCGAAAGCGCAGGGAGGGCGAAACGCAGGGAGGAGGAGCGAAACGCAGGGAGGATTAGCGAAACGCAGGGAGGAGGGCGAAACGCAGGAGGAGGAGCGAAACGCAGGGAGGAGGGGCGAAACGTAGGGAGGAGCGGAACACAGGAGAGGGGCGAAGCAAAGGGAAGAGGAGCGAACGCAGGGAGGAGGGGCGAAGCATAGGGAAGAGGAGCGAAACGCGAGGGAGGAGGGGCGAAACGGGGAGTGGGCGAACGCAGAGGAGGGGCGAAACGCAGGGAGGAGGGCGAAACGCGATGAGGAGGAGCGAAATGCAGGGAGGGGGCGAAACGCAGGGAGGAGGGGCGAAACGCAGGGACGGGGCGAAACGCAGGGAGGAGGGGCGAAATGCAGGAGGCGGGGCGAAACGCAGGGAGGCGGGGCGAAACGCAGGGAAGAGGAGCGAAATGGGGAGGCGGGGCGAAACGCAGGGAGGCGGGGCGAAAACGCAGGAAGAGGAGCGAAACGCGGGAGGGGAAAAGCGCAGGGAGGAGGGGCGAAACGCAGGCAGGAGGGGCGAAGCACAGGGAGCGGGGCGGGCGAACCGCAGGAGGAGGCGAAACGCAGGGAGGAGGGGCGAAACGCAGGGAGGAGGGGCGAAGCGCAGGGAGGCGGGTGTTCCACTTGTCCGAGAAACACTCGAAAAATATGCACTTTAATGAGCCGTCGGTCTGTTTGGCATCACGATGGTCGATCTGAATTTAAAGGGTCGTAGCATGTTTACAGCGAGCCCTCAATCACGGGGTTGCGCTCGTTTCCTATGGAAACGCGAGACAAGCGTATAACCCTGATTCAAATTTATAGCTGTCGGTTGGTTTGTTCCTTTCCTCTTTCATCCGAGCTTTCCCTTCCTCTTGGTGTGTTTAATTTAGCTTGTGTGCAGCTTGTCCCCTTCATCTCACCCTCACTTCTGCACTCTGATGTTGGTGTTTCCCCCTTGACATTGCCATGGGTTTGGGTTTTGTTTTGGGGTTGGTGTCTCTGCTTATAATCCCGATGAAAAAGAAAATATTAACATTATGTTAATGAAGCTACAATGAGGTCTTTTCGTCCTGAAAAAGGAGGCATGTTCTTGGAATCTTGAACACCCACCTGGGATCTGTCCTTGTGAAGAACTACACAAGGTACAAAGGTGAAACAGACTGTAATCTCTTTTTCACAATAACAATCGTGAAACAAGCTTTAATATTCAGAGGAAGGATGGAAGGAAGGATACTCCCAGTGGAAATCATTACCTAACAACTTGTAATTCAGGGCTGAGCATTTAATATACATGGAAGTTGAGGAGCACAGTATATGATTGGATGGATCTGCCATGGAATTGTACTCGTAAAGAGTTCACCTGCCGATGGGACATCTTCGGTTTGACTGCAAGGAAAATGGGATCCCATTGAACGATACCACTTTGATACTGCAGGAGCATGGTGTGGCATCATGGAGCACCGCTCTTCGGGAGGATGAAAAGTTATGGGGGTGGGGGGGAGGGCAGGCTAGTTAGCGTAAAGCCAACCTTCTTTGCAATCATATGCACGTTAAAGTGTATTCTAGGCATAACCACGTACAGTTAGTGATGTGGACAATGTCTCAATGGCGTCATGTTCAACATGGGACAAAAAATCCTTGTGGGACGAAAAGGGAAAACGTTGGGAAGGGAGGGGGGACAGGAGGTGTTGGCACACAACGTAGAATGACATTTGTTGGACTTCCAGTAGCATCATCACTTTGATGAGTACAAGTCGATTTATTTGTTAAAATACGATTCTGTTAATTTTGTTTAAAAGACAATGTTGTGCACACATACTTATAGTTCATGAGCCACCCCGTTATAAATACCTATCGCACGAGAACAAATACATCTGGACAACATAACAAATACCAATACACCCCATCACAAATACCAACTACACACATTCACAAATACCAACACACCCCATCACAATACCAATACACCCATTCAAAATACCTATACACCCCATAACAAATACCTATAGACCCCATCACAAATAACCAACACACACCCATCACAAATACCTATCCACCCATCACAAATACCTATACACCCCATACACAATACCTATACACCCCATCACAAATACCACACACCCATACCATCACAAATACACCTATCACCCCATCACAAATACCTATACACCCCATCACAAATACCTATATCACCCCATCAACAATACCAATACACCCATTCACAAAAACATAATACACCCATCACAAATACCATACACCCATAAAATACCAGTACACCCCATCACAAATACCAATACACCCCATCACAAATACCAATACACCCATTCACAAATACCAATACACCCCATCACAAATACCAGTACACACCCCATCACAAATACAATACACCCCATCAATATACCAATACACCCATTCACAAATACCAGTACACCCCATCACAAATACCAATACACTCCCATCACAAATACCAATAACACATATTCACAAATACCAATACAACATTAACAATACCAATACACCCATTGACAAATACCACACACCCCATCAACATAATATCCAATTCACCCCATCTAAAATACCTCGTAGACCTATGATGAATATCTAAAACCCCATTACAAATACCATAGGCCTATCACAAATACCTATAGACCCCATCACAAATACCAAACACACACCCCATCAAGAAATCCTCTACACCATCACAAATACCAACACACCCAATCACAAATACATACACATTCACAATTACCAACAACCCATCACAAATACCTATTACACCCCAATCACATATACCAATACATCCCATCTCAAATACCTGTAAGACCCTATGATGAATAATCTATACACCCCATTACAAATACCTATAGACCCTATCACAAATACCTATAGACCCACACAAATACCAACACACACCCCATCACAAATACTATACACCCATCACAAATACCTATACACCCCATAACAAATACCTATACACCCTATCACAAATACTATAACACCCATTCACAATACCAAATACCCCATCACATATACAATACACCCCATCTCAAATACCTTAGACCCTATGATGAATATCTATTCACCGCATTACAAATACCTATAGACCCATCACAAATACCTATAGACCCATCACAAATACCAACACAACCCATTACAAATACCTATAGACCCCATCACAAATACCTATAGACCCCATCACAATACCAATACACCCCATCACATATACCAACACACCCCATCTCAAATACTGTAGACCCTATGATGAATATCTATACACCCATTACAAATACCTAGACCCTATCACAAATACCTATAACCCCATCACCAAATAACTAACACACACCCATCACAAATACCTATACACCCCATCACAAATACCGTATAACCCCATCATCAAATACTTAACACACCCCATCACAAATACCTATACACCCCATGCACAGGA
>CM068966.1:25144179-25154785 GCA_035128595.1 Eptatretus atami | reverse complement strand
ATACCAACACACCCATCACAAATACCAATACACACATTCACAAATACCAACACACCCCATCACAAATACCTATACACCCCATCACATATACCAATACATCCCATCTCAAATACCTGTAGACCCTATGATGAATATCTATACACCCCATTACAAATACCTATAGACCCTATCACAAATACCTATAGACCCCATCACAAATACCAACACACCCCATCACAAATACCTATACACCCCATCACAATACCATAATACAACCCATAACACATACCATACACCCTAATCCAAATAACATATACACCCTTCACAATACCAATACCACCATCACAATATACAATACATACCCATCTCAAATACCTGTGACCTATGATGAATATCACAACACGCATTACAAATACCTATAGACCCCATCACAAATACTATAGACCCCATCACAAATACCAACACACCCATTACAAATACCTATAGACCCCATCACAAATACCTATAGACCCCACACAATACAATAAGACCCCATCACATATACAACATACACCCCCATTCGCAAATACTGTAGACCCTAATGATGAATATTCATACACCATACAAATACACTAGACCTATCACAAATACTTATAGACCCATCACAATCTAAACACCCCTCACAAATACCTATACACCCCATCACAAATACCTATAGACCCATCACAAATACTAACCACCCTCACAAAATACCTATACACCCCATCACAAATACCTATACACCCCATCACAGAATACTATACACCGTATCACAAATACCTTTAAACCCATCAGAATACTTATACACCCCATAATCACAAATACTATAAACCGCCATTCACACAATACCAATACACCCTATTACAGAATACCATACACCCATCACATAATACCAATACACCCGCATCACATTATACAATACACCCATCTCAAATCCTGTAGACCGCTATGATGAATATCTATACACCCCATTACAAAAATACATTAGACACCTATCACAAATACGTATAGACCCCATCAAAATACCTATACACCCATCAACAAATACCTATAGTACCGCTATCCAAATATCTATACACCCTATTCACAAATACCTAATATCACCTATCACAATTACGTATACAACCCTATTGCACAAATACCTTATAGACCCCATCAGCAAATAACCTGAAACACACCCCATCACAATTAACAATACACCCATTCAACAATACCTATACACCCATGCACAAAATACCTATAGACCCTATCACAATACGAATACACCCATCACAATACCTATAGACCCTAATCACAAATACCTATAGACCCCCATACAACAATACCTATACACCCTATCACAAAATACCTATACACACCATCTAACAAATTACCTATAGAACACTATAACACAATACCCTACAAAAACAGGTATTTGGCACATTGCAATATTTCGCAAATACCTTACAAAACAAATACCTATGCATTCTCTTCTTCATCCATTTTCACAAACCCAGCAAAAAGCGTAATAAATATCAAAAGATGTGATTGTAATCCATAAGAGGATTGTGGTGTCGTATGTTGGAATCAAATGAGCGTGTCATTTATTTAAGTGCTGTTTTTCATTATTATTATGTTAATATTTCTTCTTCATCCATACTTAATCCCACAGCCTTATAAGTGTCAAAATATATCATGATGGTAATACCATGAGGAATTGTAATTGTTGGCAATCATAATGAGGTGTCATCCCTATCTTGTTGGTTGTTTTTGGGAGAAATTTCATGCCCTGCTATTTTTAGCGAATTTAAAAAATATATATTAATTTTTTCTTGTTATTACAACATTCGCGGAGAAATTCGAGAATTCCTTTGGTGAAGATATCGAATGTAACAATCCAAGACCCGCGGTTAAAGCGAATCCGCCCCGATGCGGATGAAAGCTGATGTAGCAATTACACGATCTCGCCCCTCACAACGACATGCGCAAACGATCCGCCACGTCCACACCGTACAACCGCCACTGTGAAGGCTGCCGTGACGTTCACAATTTTTACAGGATGGACGTATCATCGGCTGAAAAATGGTCGTGCCAACTTCGGGAGTCCGCGGTGCCGGTCCGTCAAGCAAAAGAGCGGGAAAAGGTGCTGGAGTTCGGGCTGCGCGCCTCGAGATTAATCCCCAATTTTGGTGAGTCACGGAGGCCCGTGGGCGGCTCGGGGGTCTTGGAGAGGGCCCCGGGAATTAGAAGACCATTTATTTCCGAGGGTTTTCAGGGAGGCGAAGCGCCATCGGTAAATCTCTAGCCGTGGTGGGACTTATTGCTGGTTGGCTGGAGGGTGAACGTTCGATAAAACTTTAGCGAGGAAGGTCCGTAAAGTAGGTGGAATTTAATTTTATCATTTTACATGGTCACGTCACGAGGTACGGTACGGCCGACCTTTAACCTTTAACCGCGCGATTGCGGGCCTCCTTGGGCACAGAGTCGGTGTGAAAGGCACGGTGGGAGGACGGCGGGGTTCATTACTGGATCGTGCATATTGTCAATGGAGAATGAATGAGCGAGGGTCCTTCGTACTTGGTGGGATATATTGAGCAGGGGTTCCTTCTTGCTTGGTGGGATGAGCAAATTGGTCTTTTGTGCTTGGGCTTGTGTTCAGCGTTCTTTTCACTGCATCTGAAAACAAATTTAAATTGACTCTACTACTTGCCAATAACACACACACACACACACACACACAAAACACACACACAACACACACGCTACATCTGTGTCTCACCTTCCTTTTCATCCAACAAGCTCATCATCTCAGATCATCAATTTGGTTTCACAACCTGGTGCACTCAGCTTGAGCATGTTGCTTCTCCTCCCTCGCAACAATGGATGGAGGCCCCAAATGTCAGACATGAGATCAGTGCCCTTTCTGACATAGCTCTCCTGATTTTGTTATACAAGTCTGGAATCCGCACCTTGGTCCTTTAAACTTTCTGACTATGGCATGTCAAGGCCAACTCCACACATGGCTAACTGAGACGTCCTCTACTCTCGTGTTCAACGTGTTGGCTCTCACAGAATCCTCATCATCTCCTCTCCTATGTCCAGGCTGGAGATCATGCGCCAATCAATGTTCTATCACAGCTGCATCCTTATTCCTGATCTATCAATGACCTCACCTGTCTCTCTAGAAATACCTCCTTAATCTTGCTGATTGATCCTACCTGTGTTTAATCTTCTCAATTCTTTCAGATAGGCAAGGCAGCAGTTTACTTTACTCTCTTCCGACCTTTGATAGAATCAACAGCTGGCTATATTCGTTTTCAACCCTGAAAAATAAGCATACTCAATCTCAACTCTATGCCATGGAGACCAAGGCCTTCAAAATCAATGGAACCCCACTCGATGAATCGGGTCTCTGGACCTGTTATCCCAACATCACAGGACAGGTTAGTGGTCTCTGCTGTGTTCTACCACCTCCTTTCTGGTCCACAGCTCCTGCCCTTTACTGTTGCCCACGCCCCTCCCCCAGTTTCTGCAGGGCGCCACAGGTCCTTTCCATTACCCACCTGCTCTTAACCCTAAATCCAGAACCCACTAGCTCAAGCTCCTACTCAAATTTGTTCCTCTTTTCTCTCACCTGTGAAGCAAACTTCATCAAGTCGTCCAATCTCCTTCTCCCTCAGGGCTTCAAGATGGCTATTCACTCATGAATCTTACTACCTATTAACCTCCGCCACCCTCCGAAGGCCCACCCTTCCTTCCAGGTTTTGTCCCCCCCCTCCCCTCCTTTTTGTTCCATTGCTGTTTCACCCGCAAGGTTTCCCTCTCTTTTCTTCTGTTGGTTGGAGTTTTGTAACACAGAATTGATGGATGTTAAGTTTGGTGTCCCACCCTGTTTATCAATTATCTGATGGACTTTCCAGACCCACAGTGCCTTCGTGGAGAGTAGAGTTGAGCTATGAACGGCATCGCCGAAACCAATTACTATCTTTCAAGTCGACGTTCATTCAAATTTGAGGCCTGGCCAGACTAGTTCGTGAAGTTGTTTGCCTAAAAAAATTCTCCAGCTGAGCCTCTTCAGGAAGGTGGGATTATATTGGACAGTTAACGTAGTCATAGTTTTTGGTAAGCAGTAAGTAGTAATCCAGTTATAGCTGTGCAACAAGTGGGAATTTTTGAACCCCATAGATCTACCTGCAACCCTTCTCTACCTCGATGTTGTTTTCTTTCCTATCTCGTCCAGTAAAGGGTTTTTGGCATGTTTAGCACCGCTCGCTTTCCATTGAGTCGTTTGGCTGTAGATCTGTGTGATTTGCTCACAAGGTTTTGTGTTGACCATTTTCTTCAATGCTGATGAAGGTGATCTGAGGCAGAAACAGCGTGTCCAGGAACTGGTGTTGTGAATGCGTGAAACTTGAGGCGACCAAAGTTTCACTGTCCCCCTTTGATGTGGTCATCGGCGGTACTGCAGTTGAGATCTCTGGTGTTTCTGACCATTAACACACTCACCGGCCCCAATGTATGTCTATTTCCATCTTCAATCACAGTGCTAATTCACAAACTTAATTAACAATTCTACACTTGCCTGTCCAAGGTACGTCTTGTACACCTGTACTGAAAAGCAAGTTATGTTAAACAAAGCATTCAAATATTACGAGAGGCCATCGATGACGCATCAAACAGAGCTGGCAGGATGGCTTAGAGGTATTGCCACACTTGTCTCTTAGCTTGTTTAGCCTGGGTTTGATCCTGCACCAGCTATGAGCTGACTATCGTGCTTCATGCAAAAGGGTGATTTATCAATGTGTGTGTGTCCCCGCTCTCTTCTCAGATGGTTTTTATTAAAAGGTACATTATTTCTTCCACTTTTACCACAAGAACAGTCAGGAAGAATTGCCCAAGTAGCCTTGAGTATCCTATCGAGGAGGTGAGGAAGGGCTTTGGAGAAGATCAGGTTGGAGTGAAGGAAGTGAAGGAAAAGTTTGGGAAATTCTAACGAGTAGATAAGGCTCGGTGCAGATAATATGCACGCGAGAAGTATTGATGGAGGGTGCTGGAGCAGGGTAAGCGGATGTAGGCGGAGATTTTTCAATTGCTGCACTGGAGCAGGACAGAGACGGAGGATTTGTAGAGTAAGGCAAATTAATACCATTATTTAAGAAAGGATCCAGAGAGGAAATTGGGAAACTATAGACCTGTTAGTTTGACTTCAGTTGTAGGGAAGGTTGTGGAGACATTTAATTAGGGAACAAGATGAGGAATCATTTAAATAAATACAACTATTAAAGGTAAGTCAAATGGGTTTCACAAATGAAAAGGTAGTTCCTGTTTACAATATTTTTGGAGTTCTATAAGCGTGTCTGAATTGGTTGGATGAGGGAAAGGCAGTGACATAGTCAATATCTAGACTTTTTAAGAAAGGCATTTGATGAGGTCCGAAATCAGAAGTTGTTAGCCAAAGGTGAGGGCCTTGTGGAGTGGCTGGTCAGGTAGCTAATTTGGATTTGCAAACTGGCTTCGTAGATATGAAGCAAAAGAGTGGCTTGGATGGGAGGATGGTCCATTGCTGGGAGGATGTAGGTAAGTGGGGATACCCTCAGGGAATCAGTACTCGACTATTACTATTCAATATTTTACTCACAACGATTGGATAGGGGTGAAGAAGTAAGCTTCCAAATTTGCGGATGGACACAAAGCTTGGAGTAAAGGTGGATAGCAAGAGGGGGTTTGGTGATCAGATCAAGAAGAGTAGTTGCTCGCTTGTATGGATAGGGCAAAAAACTTGAGCAAAGATGTAATTTAACTGAAGCAAGTGTAAATGCCAGTCCCAATCCTTGACGTTTTTAGCCAGCTTATGCGATTTTTGAAAAATTTGTTCCTAAAAACGCTGGCAACAACGTCGAATACGTTTATGGTAACGTTTTTGGAAACATTGAGAAGCAGCTGAAAAACACTGCCATACGTCGCTAGTACGCTGGCTTTCATTCGTTGTAACTTTGCTTGGTTGTTCCTCAAATTTAGCATGCTTGAAAATTTTACGAACTTATGCCAGCGTAATGAACTCATCAAGTTCCACTACGCGCTGGCCCATAAAGTTGTAGGCACGTTTATGCGATCGTTGACACACGTCGACACACTGTTACTTGTAAGTTTAAATCATAAGGTACGAAAACACGTCGAAGGTAATGTTTAGCGTACCCGAAACTTATTTTCTAATCCTATGAAGTAACGGTGTTGGTAGGCACGTTAGCACGATCAGTTGACACACGTCCTACACACGTTAACTTGTAAGTTACTCATAAGTCGAAACCACGTCAAGGTAATGGTTAGCGTCAGTGTGTCCAGACTCCCTGGTTTTTTTTTTGGTTTTTTTTTTGCGGTATGACGGTGGATGTTGACAACTTCGATTTCTAGTGCGGTTATGATTTAAAAATCGTTGAGCGCAGCTAATTACTATTATATTATAACGCACTATAGAAAATCGAAGTGGTCAACATCACCGTCAAACCGAAAAAAAACGCAAAAAAAAACAGGGAGTCTGGAACACTGACGCCTAACCATTACCTCGACGTGTATTTCTACTTATGAAGTAAATTACAAGTAACTTTTGTCGAACGTGTGCCAACGATCTCATATCGTGGCGTACAACTTTATTCCCATCGCATGGCGGACGTGGTGAGGCAATACGCAAGTAGTCGTAAAAATGTTTAAACACGTTTAAAAGTAGCAAGACGTACTCCACTACTACGCGTATGATAAAGCGTACTTTAGCGTTCTTATTCACGTAATACCAAACCTTACCCATACGCTATTCGACGTGCGCCAAGCGTTTTTAGACGCATTTTTCAGAGGTCGGCATACGCTGGCAAGATCGCACAAGGTGTGACTGCGATGTTGAACTAACTTCCATTTCTCCCGGCGGTATGATTTTGAATATTGTGCGGCAGCCTTTTAATTAGCTTACGCCAGTGATCGTCGGCGATAACCTGCAGCGCGCATATTGCATAAGTTTAGACTATCGTTGGGCATAGGTTGTGAACGCCGACAACAGGCTAAGCATTCGTTGGTATAAGTTATCTATAAGACAACGAACGTTCGTGTCCGTTACTAAATGTTTATGCATACGACCATCATCGCTATGAATTACGTCCGAATCTTAAAAAAAACATCAAAAGTTCAGCGTAAGCCAGGGTTTTTACATACATTTTGATAGCGGTTGCCATTGCTGGTAAAACGTCAAGGTGTGACTGGGCCTTCAGATTTGGGGATGGGAAAGAACAATGAAAATAGATTACATGGATGTAAGGGGTAAATTTGGAGCAGTGTCACACAAGAGAGAAGGATCTGGGGTGGAAATAGATAGGGGAGGTAAGCAGGCTAACACAGGGCCAGGCCCAGCTACTAGGGTAAAGCAAATAGGGTTTTTCGCTGTGTTTCGGAGGGGGATCATTTATAAATCAAAAGACGGTGGTGTTAACATTGTCAGGAATTTAGTGAGGGCCACATCTAAGAATATTGTGGTGCAGTTTTTGGTCTGCAAGTTCGGTACGGACATAGATGACCATCCGAGAGGGTTTCAGGCAGGGCGACTGGATTGAATTCTGGGCGAGCTAGACTCAGGCTATGAGAGCAGCTGATGGAGAAGGGCTTTTATCCAGTAAGAAGGGAGGTTACGAAGGGTATGATTGAGATTTTAACATCATAGAAGGTAATTGATAAAATAAGTGCCAGATGATTAATTCAACAGAGTAGACACTAGAACAGTGATAGGACCAGAGGCCATAGCCTGGAGAGTATAGAAGAGGAGAGTAAGAAATGGTAGTGAGGCAGGGGACTTTTTCACTTCAGAGAGTAGTTAATTGGGCATGGAATGGTCTCCTGGAAAGGTAGTGGCAGCAGAAAAAAGTAGATGAAGTTTAAATTAGAATTAGATAAGTACCTGGAAAGTTATGGAGATCAGAGGGCGATATAGGAGGATGTTGGATAAGACTTTTAGGTAGAGTATTGATGGGTGATTGTGTGCAAGAGTGCTGTAGTTGGTGGAGAGGTCTTGTTAAGGAGGTTGGGTGGTTGATGTTGTGTGTTTAACCAAAGCCCATGCCCCTCTCCGAGGGGAAGAAAAATAAACAAAAAAATAAAAAATTGCAAACAACAACACAAAAAAACAAACAAAAAAAACCCTACAAACAACAAAAAATAAAATACAAATAATTTTTTTCTTTCATTAATATTAAAAAATGATATTGGGTTGATGTGGTGTTTCGCAACAGGCAATGGATGGGCTGAATGGCTGCGCACCTGTGGTTGGATTTCCTTGTTGGCCTGTAAACTGGGTGTCCCACGTCTGCTCGACATTAAGTTGGAAGACGTTAAGATCTCCGTGTTGGCTGGCCCTGACAAAATCCAAATTCCTGTCTTAATCTAACAGAAAGCACTGCATCAAGCGGCAACTGCTGCATCTCAGGCAAATGATGCTCTTCAGGGTCTTGTGCTGCATACAAAAGAAGAATAAGAAGTGCAATCGAGATAAATCAACGTGTGGATACCATGGTACTGGTCCTGTGTCAGCTCTCAACATGGCTTCGATCATAAGCGGCACATCTATGATGGCATAATAATACAACTTCGAGATGAGTGATGTAGACGGGTCAACTGTCGATGTTGTGTAAGTGTACAACTATCCAAATGCTTTGGCACACCCAAGAACATAACTGCCACAATTTGAAGTGGAATAAACCTTTTGGAGCAATTCCCTCCTTTGAATTCCCTAGAACAAGCAAGTCCCCCACTTGCACCTTCATTTGGCTCTCTGTATAACTGTCCATGAAATTCTTTCTGGAAGGAATCTTTTTCATAGCAAAGTCAAAATTGTCACCAAGGACATTTGTGTAACTGCATTTATAAAGGATATATTGCCAAAATGAGGGGCACAGCGGCCATATCGGGCCGAGATAATTGGTATCTTTTCACTGTGGGATGAAGAGAGTGAAATGAAAGAGGTTATGCCACCCTGAAAAGGGGAAGAACTATGTGCACAAGAGAAACCAATGAAATGATTTCTTTGGTGTGCAAGAATCAACTGCCTTGCTTAATATCACATCACCTATTGCAGTGAAATTAAGTAAAAGTTGAAAATGTTTCATTTGGAGAACAGAACAGAAAATGAGAAAACCCCATCAGAGCAAACATGAACAACCCTCGAGTCATTCATGTCGGGGAACTCGAATGTTCAAAGCCGCCATAGCTTTAGAAATAAGTAAGTTTCTGATTGGAAACCGTTGTGCGCAGGATCAAATGTGTAGGTTTTTTGTGTCGGCCGTACACAATGTGTCGGTTTTTGGAGAGGTGCCGGGATGTAGGTTTCTGGGTAACATTGATGTGTAGGTTTCAGTGTGGACCCCAGCAATGTAGATTCGGAGTGCACCTCGAAATGTAAGGTTTCGGATGGGACATTTGCAAATGTCGTTCGAGTGGGACGCCCACAATGTTAGATTTAGAGTGGACAAGAGGATTGTAGATTCGGAGTGGACGAGGAAATGTAGATTCGGAGTGGAACCGAGGAAATGTAGGTTCGGGATGGACACTGCAATGTCGGTTCAGAGTGGACCCCGCAATGTAGTTCTGCAGTGACGCAGGAAATGTAGGTTTCGGATGGACACTACAATGTAGGTTCAGAGTGGACCCGAGGAATGTAGATTTGAAGTGGACCGAGGAAATGTAGGTTTTGGGACGGACACTGCAATGTAGGTTGAGTGGACCCCTGCAATGTAGCTAATAATTATCACCGGAGTGAACGCGAGGATGGTAGATTCGAAGTGGAACGAGGAAATGTAGGTTTTTGGGGACGGACCACTGCAAGTAGTTCAAGAGTGGACCCCTCAATGTAGGTTCAGAGTAGCACCCTACAATGTAGATTCGGAGTGGACGCGGGAATGTAAGATTTAGAAGTGGACCGAGAGAATGTAGGTTTCAAGGATGGACACTGCCAATGAATAGGTTGAGGGACCCCTCGATTATATTCGGAGTGACCGAGGATGTAAGATTCGGAGTAGACGCGAGGAAATGTCGGTTTCGGGAATGGAACTGCAATGTACGTTGATGGACCCCTCAAATGTAGGTTCAGAGTGGAACGCGAGAGGAATGTAGATTCCGGAGTGGGACCACAGGAAATGTAGGTTTCGGGATGGACACATGGCAATGTAGGTTCAGGTGGACCTTGGAATGTAGAAATTCAGAGTGGACACTGGAATATGTAGGTTTCAGAAGTGGACCCCGGAATGATAAGGTTTTGGAGTGGACCGCCTCAATGTAGGTTAGAGTGGACCGAGGAATGTATGATTCGGATGGACCAAAGGAAATGTAGGTTTCAAGGATGGACAACGGGCAAATGTAGGTTCAGAGTGGACCCTTGGATAGTAGATTCAGAAGTGGCCCTGAAATGTAGGTTCAAGAAGTGGACCGCTGCGACATGTTGGTTCAGAGTGGACCCTGGAACAGTAGGTTTCAGAGTGGACCCTGGAATGTAGGTTTGGAGTGGACCGCTGGAATGTAGAATTCGGAGTGGACCCGAATATGTACTGTTATTTTTCGGAGTGCAACCTGGCCTGTTTGGTTTGTGTTTTGGATTTGTTTT
>CM068966.1:25121503-25142117 GCA_035128595.1 Eptatretus atami | reverse complement strand
ACACACACACACACACACACGCTACATCTGTGTCCTCACCTTCCTTTTCTCCAACAACCTCATCTCAGATCATCAATTTGGTTTCACACCTGGTCACTCCACCTTGAGCATGTTGCTTCTCCTCTCCCAACAATGGATGGAGGCCCTCAATGTCAGACATGAGATCAGTGCCATCTTTCTGGACATAGCTCCTGATTTTGATACAGTCTGGAATCCCACCTTGTCCTTTAAACTTTCTGACTATGGCATTCAAGGCCAACTCCACACATGGCTAACTGACGTCCTCTACTCTCGTAGTCAACGTGTGGCTCTCAACAGAATCCTCTCATCTCCTCTCCTTGTCCAGGCTGGAGTGCCCCATGGCAATGTTCTCAACTGCATCCTTTTCCTGATCTTCATCAATGACCTCCCTGTCTCTCTAGAAATCCTCCTTATCTTGCTGATGATTCCACCCTGTGTTTTATCTTCTCCAATTCTTCAGATAGGCAGGCAGCAGCTTCTTTACTCTCTTCCGACCTTGATAGAATCACCAGCTGGTATACGTCTTTCAACCCTGAAAAATAGCATACTCAATCTCACTCTATGCCATGGAGACCAAGGCCTTCAAAATCACTGGAACCCCACTCGATGAATCTGGGTCTCTGGACCTGTTATCCCCACATCACAGACAGGTTAGTGGTCTCTCTGTGTTCTACCACCTCCTTTCTGGTCTCACAGCTCCTGCCCTTTACTTGCCCACGCCCCTCCCCCAGGTTTCTGCAGGGCGCACACGGTCTTCCAATTACCCACCTCTCTTAAAACCCATAAAATCCAGACCCACTGCTCAACTCTACTCATTTGTTCCTCTTTTCTCTCACCTGTGGAACAAACTTCATCAGTCTCTTCAATCTCCTTCTTCCCTCCAGGGCTTCAAGATGGCTATTCACCATGAATCTTACCTACCCTCATTAACCTCCGCCACCTCCGAAGGCCAACCCTTCCTTTCCAGGTTGTCCCCCCCCCTCCCCTCCTTTTTTGTTCCATTGCTGTTTCATCCCCAGGTTTCCCTTCCTTTTCTTTCTGTGTTGGAGTTTGTACACAGATTGTGGATGTTAAGTTTGGTGTCCCACCTGTTATCATTATCTGATGGATTTCAGATCCCACAGTGCCCTTCGTGAAGAGTAGGTGAGCTATTGACGGCATCCCGAACCAATTACATCTTTCAGTCACGTTCATTCAAATTTGAGGCCTGGCCAACTAGTTCGTGAAAGTTGTTTGCCTAAAAAAATTCTCCAGCTGACTCTTCAGGAAGGTGGATTAATTGGACAGTTAAAGTAGTCATAGTTGTAACAGTAGTAGTAATCCAGTTATAGCATGTGCAACAAGGTGGGATTTTGAACCCCTCGATCTACCTGCACCTTCTCTACCTCCGATGTTTGTTTCTTTCTATCTCGTCCAGTAAAGGGTTTTGGCATGTTTAGCACCCTCGCTTTCATGAGGTCGTTTGGCTGTAGATCTGGTGTTTGCTCACAAGGTTTGTGTTGACCATTTTCTTCTGCTGATGAAGTGACTGAGGCAGAAACAGCGGTGTCCAGGACTGGTGTTGTGAATGCGTGAAACTTGAGGCGACCAGTTTCACTGTCCCTTTGATGTGGTCATCGGCGGTACTGCCATGTTGAGATCTCTGGTGTTTCTGACCTTAACACACTCACCGCCCCCAATGTATGTCTATTTCCATCTCATCCAGTGCTATTCACAAACTTAATTAACAATTCTAACCTTGCACTGTCAGGTACGTCTTGTACACCTGTACCTGACAAAGCAAGTTATGTTAAACAAAAGCATTCAAATATTACGAGAGCCATCGATGACGCATCAACAGAGCTGGCAGGATGGCTTAGAGGTATGCACACTTGTCTCTTAGCTGTTTAGCCTGGGTTTGAATCCTGACCCAGCTATGAGCTGACATCAGTGCTTCATCAAAAGGGTGATTTATCAATGTGTGTGTGTCCTCTCTCTCAGATGGTTTTTTATTAAACAGGTATTTTTCTTCAACTTTTACACAAGAACAGTCAGGAGAATTGCCAATAGCTGAGATCTATCGAGGAGGTGAGGAAGGGCTTTGCAGAAGATCCAGGTTGGAGTGAAGGAAGTGAAGGAACAGTTGGGAAATCTACGAGTAGATTAGGCTCCGGTGCCAGATAATATGCACCGAGAGTATTGATGGAGGTGGCTGAGCAGGTAAGCGAGATGTTAGCGGATATTTTTCAATTGCTCACTGGAGTCAGGACAGGTACCGGAGGATTTGAGAGTAGCAAATGTAATACCATTATTTAAGAAAGGATCCAGAGAAGAATTGGGAAACTATGACCGGTTAGTTTGACTTCAGTTGTAGGGAAGGTGTTGGAGACATTAATTAGGGACAGATGAGACATTTAAATAAATACAACTAATTAAAGGTAGTCAGAATGGGTTTACCAAATGAAAGGTAGTTCCTGTTTAACAAATCTTTTGAGTTCTATGAAGCAGTGTCTGATTGGGTGGATGAGGGAAAGGCAGTGGACATAGTATATCTAGACTTTAAGAAGGCATTTGATGAGGTACCACATCAAGAGTTGTTAGCCAAAGTGAGGGCTTGTGGAGTGGCTGGTCAGGTAGCTAATTGGATTGCAAACTGGCTTCGTGATATGAAGCAAAAGTGTGAGTGGGAGGATGTCTTGCTGGGAGGATGTAGGTAGTGGGGTACCTCAGGGATCAGTACTCGGACTATTACTATTCAATATTTACATCAACGATTTGGATAGTGGGGTGAAGAGTAAGCTTTCCAAATTTGCGGATGACACAAAGCTTGGAGGAGGTGATAGCAGGAGGGGTGGTGATCAGATACAAGAGAGTATTGCTACTTGTATGGATTGGCAAAAAACTGGCAGATGTAATTTAACCTGGGCAAGTGTAAAGCGCCAGTCACACCTTGACGTTTTAGCCAGCTTATGCCGATTTTTGAAAAATTTGTCTAAAACGCTGGCACACGTCGAATACGTTATGGGTAAGTTTTGGAAAATTGAGAGCACGCTGAAAAACACTGCCATACGTCGTAGTACGTGGCTTTCATCGTTGTACTTTGCGTTGTCCTCAAATTTTAGCATGCTTGAAATTTTACGACTTATGCCAGCGTATGACTCACAAGTTCCACTACGCTGGCCATAAGTTGTAGCACGTTATGCGATCGTTGACACACGTCGACACACCTACTTGTAAGTTAATCATAAGTCGAAACACGTCGAGGTAATGTTTAGCGTACCCGAAACTTATTTCTAACCTATGAGTAACGTGTTGTAGGCACGTTACACGATCGTTGACACACGTCCACACACGTTACTTGTAAGTTACTCATAAGTCGAAACACTCAAGGTAATGGTTAGCGTCAGTGTTCCAGACTCCCTGGTTTTTTTTTTTTTTTTTTTTTCGGTATGACGGTATGTTGACACTTCGATTTCTAGTGCGGTTATGATTTAAATCGTTGAGCGGCAGCCTATTAATATATTATTATTATAACGCACTAGAAATCAAGTGTCAACATCACCGTCATACCGAAAAAAAACCAAAAAAAAAACAGGGAGTCTGGAACACTGACGCTAACCATTACCTCGACGTGTTTCTACTTATGAGTAACTTACAAGTAACTTTTGTCGACGTGTGCCAACGATCGCATATCGTGCGTACAACTTATTCCCATCGCATGCGGAACGTGTGAGGCATACGGCAAGTACGTCGTAAAATGTTTAACATGTTAAAAGTACAAGACGTACTCCACTTACTACGCGTATGATAGCGTACTTTAGCGTTCTATTCACGTATACCAAACTTACCCATACGTATTCGACGTGCGCCAGCGTTTTAGACGCATTTTTCAGAGGTCGGCATACGCTGGCAAGATCGCCAAGGTTGTGACTGCGATGTTGACACTTCCATTTCTCCGGCGGTTATGATTTGAATCATTGTGCGGCAGCCTTTTAATAGGCTACGCCACGTGATCGTCGGCGATACCTGCAGCGCGCTATGCATAAGTTAGATATCGTTGGGCATAGGTTGTGAACGACAACAGGCTAAGCATTCGTTGGTATAAGTTATCTATAAGACAACGAAACGTTCAGTGTCCGTTACTAATATGTTATGCATACGACCATCTCGCTATGAATACGTCCGAATCTTTAAAAAAAACATCAAAATTCAGCGTAAGCCAGCGTTTTTACATACATTTTGATACGTTGCCATTGCTGGCTAAAACGTCAAGGTGTGACTGGGCCTTCAGATATTGGGGATGGGAAAGAACAATGAAAATAGAGATTACATGATGTAAGGGGTAATTTTGGAGCATGTCACACAAGAGAAGGATCTGGGGTGAAATAGATAGGGGAGGTAAGCAGGCAACACAGTGCCAGGCAGCTATAGGTAAAGCAAATAGGGTTCGGCTGTGTTCGGAGGGGGATCATTTATAAATCAAAAGAGGTGGTGTTAACATTGTACAGGAATTTAGTGAGGGCCACATCTAGAATATTGTGTGCAGTTTTGGTCTGCACAGTTCCGGACGGACATAGATGCCATCGAGAGGTTCAGCGCAGGGCGACTGGATTGATTCCGGGCCGAGCTAGACTCAGCTATGAGGAGCAGCTGATGGAGACAGGGCTTTATCCAGTAGAAAGGAGATGGTTACGAGGAGATATGATTGAGATGTTTAACATCATGAAAGGTATTGATAAAATAAGTGCAGATGAATTATTCAACAGAGTAGACACTAGACAGTGATAGGACCAGAGGCCATAGCCTGAGAGTATAGAAGAGGAGAGTTAAGATGGTAGTGAGGCAGGGGACTTTCACTCAGAGAGTAGTTAATGCATGGAATGGTCTCCCTGGAAAGGTAGTGGCAGCAGAAAAAGTAGATGAGTTTAAATTAGAATTAGATAAGTACCTGGAAGTTATGGAGATAGAGGGGTATGGGGATGTTGATAAGACTTTTAGGTAGAGTATTGATGGGTGATTGTGTGCAGAGTGCTGTTGGTGGGGGTCTTGTTAAGGAGGGTTGTGTGGTTGATGTGTGTGTTTTAACCAAGCCCATGCCCCTCTCCGAGGGGAAGAAAATAAAACAAAAAAATAAAAAATTGCAACAACAACCAAAAAAACAAACAAAAAAAACCCTACAAAAACAACAAAAAATAAAAATACAAATAATTTTTTTCTTTCATTAATTAAAATGATATTGGGTTGATGTGGTGTTCGCACAGGCATGATGGGCTGAATGGCCTCCACCTGTGTTGGATTTCCTTGTTGGCCTTAAACTGGGTGTCACGTCTGCCGACATTAGTTGGAAGACGTTAAAGATCTCCAGGTGTCTGCTGGCACCCTGAACAAAATCCAAATTCCTGTCTTAATCTACAGAAGGCACTGCATCAGCGGCACTGCTGCATCTCAGGCAATGATGCTACTTCAGGGTCTTGTGCTGCATACAAAAGAAGAATAAGAAGTGCAATCGAGGATAAATCAACGTGGTGGTCCATGGTACTGTCCTGTGTCAGCTCTCACATGGCTTCGATCATACGGCCAATCTATGATGGCATAATAATACAACTTCGAGATGACGTGATGTAGACGGGTCACGTGTCGATGTGTGTAAGTTGTACAACTTCCAAATGCTTTGCACAACCCAAGACATAACGTGCACAATTGAAGTGGATAAACCTTTTGGAGCAATTCCCTCCTTTGAATTCCCCTGAAACAGCAAGTCCCACTTGCACCTCATTTGGCTCTCTGTATACTGTCCATGAAATTCCTTTTCTGGAGGAATCTTTTTCATAGCAAAGTCAAAATTGTCACCAAGGACATTTGTGAACTGCATTTATAAAGGATATTTGCCAAAATGGGGGCACGCGGCCTATCGGCGCCGAGATAATTGGTATCATTTCACTGTGGGATGAAGAGAATGTGAAATGAAAGAGGTATCCACCTGAAAGGGAAGACTATGTGCACAAGAGAAACAATGAAATGATTTCTTTGGTGTGCAGATCAACTGCCTTGCTTAATATCATCACCTTATTGCAGTGAAATTAAGTAAAGTTAGAATGTTTCATTTGGGGCAGAACAGAAAATGAGAAACCCCATCAGAGCAAACATGAAACAACTCCTTCGAGTCATTCATGTCGGGGAACTCGAATGTTCAAAGCCGCCATAGCTTAGAATGTAAGTTCTGATTGGAAACCGTTGTGCAGGATCAATGTGTAGGTTTTGTGTCGGCGTACACCAATGTGTCGGTTTTGAGAGGGGTGCCGGGATGTAGGTTCTGGGTAGACATTGATGTGTAGGTTCAGTGTGGACCCCGCAATGTAGATTCGGAGTGCACCTCGGAAATGTAGGTTTCGGGATGGACATTGCAATGTCGGTTCAGAGTGGACCCCACAATGTAGATTCAGAGTGGACAGAGGATTGTAGATTCGGAGTGGACCGAGGAATGTAGATTCGGAGTGGACCGAGGAAATGTAGGTTTCGGGATGGACACTGCAATGTCGGTTCAGAGTGGACCCCGCAATGTAGATTCTGAGTGGACCGAGGAAATGTAGGTTTCGGGATGGACACTACAATGTAGGTTCAGAGTGGACCGAGGAATGTAGATTTGAAGTGGACCGAGGAAATGTAGGTTTTGGGACGGACACTGCAATGTAGGGTTCAGAGTTGCGACCCCTCAACAATGTAGGTTCAGCAGGTAGGGACCCTCAATGTAGATTCGGAGTGGACCGAGGAATGTAGATTCAGAGTGGACCGAGGAAATGTAGGTTTCAGGATGGACACTGCAATGTAGGTTGAGTGGCCCCTCAATGTATATTCGGAGTGGACCGAGGAATGTAGATTCGGAGTGGACGAGGAAATGTCGGTTTCGGGATGGACACTGCAATGTACGTTGAGTGGACCCTCAATGTAGGTTCAGAGTGGACCGAGAATGTAGATTCGGAGTGGACCAAGGAAATGTAGGTTTCGGGATGGACACGGCAATGTAGGTTCAGAGTGGACCTTGGAATGTAGATTCAGAGTGGACACTGGAATGTAGGTTCAGAGTGACCCTGGAAATGTAGGTTTGGAGTGGACCCCTCAATGTAGGTTCAGAGTGGACCGAGGAATGTAGATTCGGAGTGGACCAAGGAAATGTAGGTTTCAGGATGGACACGGCAATGTAGGTTCAGAGTGGACCTTGGAATGTAGATTCAGAGTGGACCCTGGAATGTAGGTTCAAGAGTGGACCCTGGAATGTTGGGTTCAGAGTGGACCCTGGAATGTAGGTTCAGAGTGGACCCTGGAATGTAGGTTTGGAGTGGACCCTGGAATGTAGATTCGGAGTGGACCCCGATATGTACTGTATTTTCGGAGTGCACCTGGCCTGTTGGTTTGTTTGGATTTGTTTAACACATTGACACAAAATCTGGCATGTCGCTCCAAAACGGTCAAATTCAAACCTAAATGTTTTATTTTAGCTTTTAAGGGAAAAGGAAATAATTATCTGGAATAGGGTATTACGTTTGTCAGGTTATTCGTACTTTTGCATTTTACAAGAGCCTTAGGAGATACTTTACTGAACATTGGCATTTTATGCATGAAAATAAAGACATGGTGAGATTCTCAGTTATCCTGCAGAGCTGGGGTAATGAAATTACTAACCCTAAACCTTTTAAAACCGTGGACATTATCTTTTGTCCACAAAAACTCGAATCACAGGCACGACAGGTTTAACAATTCATAGATCCGGGTTTGGTGAAGACATGCACAGTTTGAATACAGACAGCTTGTCCAAAACGGAAGGATAGCATTTAACTTTGCTTCTTGCCAGGAAATGATGGTGCAGGGTGGCCAAGGAAAGAAGGCTCGGCCACCGAAAAAACCACCTTTAACTCCACTGATTCGCTGTGACTTATCTTCCACTAAGGAAACGCTCCAAATCCCATTTTCGGATTTATGAATGGAATTGAGGTCAATGTGATCCCTTGAGGACACTCATCATAAACCTCAAAAGCATCATTCCATTGCGATTATCGACAACTCGCTCTGTTTGAGGGGGAAAAGTGGTTTAATTTTAATTCCCTGCAAGCACGTGACCTTGTACCCGTATCCGATTGGTAATTTGGAGCATGTTGGATGGAGGAATTCTTCCAAAAGACATGTTATCAAATGGTACACCCAAACGAGTTTTACCGATTCCAAATTCTTGGAGCTGTGTTGGCAAGTTGGTGGCCTCGGGGTCCTCCTATATTATCTTTCCTCTGCCATTGCTTATTGAACGAGAACGACACTTGTACGGCACAGTCTCGCTTCACACATTCAAAAATACCTTCGTTCACTGAACACACAACTATTATGGCCCACTGCTATTTTGGCACATATAACCATATCATAGATGCACCCTATTATGTCACATAGTTTCTTGACATGGGTTTATGAATGTCATAAGGTCAATTCTTCACTCACATTTGGTCATAGATCAGATGTATGAAGTTTCAGAGTTTTGATGATGACATATGCCAAGTTTAAATTTCTTTCGTTGAGCAGTTTCAGAGGAAACGATGTCCAATTTTTTTTCCTACAAACCTAATATGGCTGTCATACCATGTGACCTATGACAACAAAGTTAGCAATAAAATATTCTCGATGGGGAGTCCCTCCTGTGTTTAAAGTTTTTCATTGATCGATCGGTTGCAGAGAAAAGCATTTTTATAGCGAAAATTTATAGACGTGGACACAAACAGACAGACAGGGGCATTGCAAAAGTATTGCATCCCCTTCAGTGCAAGACTAACTGGAACAGCACTCGGTCAGGCACATACCTCCACCAGGCTGGACAGTTCACATTTTGTGTCCCATTGATAGGCCAGATCTGCATCCAGACCTGAACCAAAATCTAATCATATTGTTTTTGTCACATAACCAACTCATACATCAAGTTTCGTCAGAACCCATCAACAACTTTTTGAGATATTGTGATATATATCGTTTTTGGCTCCATCACTCAATGATGAAGAAAAAATAAATTCTCGTATCCAGATCAGGATATTCACCAAAATCGAATCAATTCATCCTTGCCACACACTTAACCTGTCCACCAAGTTTTGTCCGAATCCGTTCGGAACATTTTGAGATATCCTGCTCAAAGACAGACAAACAAATAGACAAGCCGGTAGGCGGCGATGGGTCGCCAAGCATGGAAACTATAAGATATAGAGCAAAATGGATGTCCAATATAGCGGATAGGGATCCACCTTAAGATTATGCATATCAAATCTCATCCAGTTCCATCTACTGATAACTACTCGGTATCCAGTTGAATGAAAAGTACCGAAAATGTGGTTTGAAATCGGAATCCCCAAAGTTCGAGGGGGTGCTGTGGGTGAACAAAGATCTAAATCGAAAATCCGGCTCGATCCTTTGTGCACAATGTATTCCAGACGATTAGTGTGAATTTTCATGACCATCCGACCAAAAACCCTAGGAGAGTAGAATTTGGCGCGAAGGCACCTCCAGCTCTCGCATATTATCGATTTTTGCACTAATTGACCTTTGACCCCTGACCTAAGCGAAATCGGTCAATATGTCCTGAGGCAAGTTGTAGTACTCATTGAGTACCATGAACCTCGCAAAGTTTCATTCGTATCGATGCACTCACCCGGTCGTAGGTGGCTTCAATTTTCGCCAATTTTCGCGCATACCCTAATTGTAGGGGGCGCTGCGGGTAAAGTATTCTAAATATCACAAAAACCGGAATATATTTGATAGAGCATCACCTGTAGACCATTCGTGCCAAATTTGATAACCCTACGTGGGATAATGGCTTTCGGAATTGATTTCGCGTGAACGGTACCGATTTGAAGGTTTCTCGGTTGTTGCTAGGGAACCAAAGCGTCCCTAGCAACCATCACAATTTCCAAAGCACTAGGTCATAAGATGTACCTACCACCCGAGTTTGGTCAAAATCCGCCCACGTTTACTACCAATTATGCTGATGACAAACGAACAAACATCCAACAAACATCCAAACAAACAGACAGAATTACTGACAATAAGGGTCACCTATTTCGGCGACCCAACAAACAAACAGACTAGAAATCACTCATAGAGCAACACTTGGCGAAACAGAACAAAGTAAAAGGGCACTCGGAAGAGCGCCAACCTCTGCCAGGCTGACCAGTATACCTTTTGTATCCCACTGTCAGGCCAGATCTGGATCCGGACCTCGAAAATCTAATCAGCTTGTTCTTGTCGCCTAACCAACTCATCCACCAAGTTTCGGCCAAATCCATCTCCAACGTTTTTGAGACATCGTGCGAGATATCATTTTTGGCCCCATCTCTCGATGATGAGGAAACTCTTCAAAAAAAAATTCAAGAATCCAGATCCGCATCCAGATCCTGATCAAAAATGTGCGTTGCTGTCCTTGGATGGTCAATTACATACAAAATACAACCAAAAAAAATTCACAACGATTGCTTCAAAACTGCAAACAAAAATCATGTGACAGATAAACAAACAGCCAAACTTTCGCTACAGACAAACACACTTGGTGAAATACTTTCGCCAAGTGACAAATAGGAAGAAAAACTTAACCTCCGTCCACCTTTGGTGGCAGAGGTAATGATGATTAAACGCTTATGGAGGAACGTGTAGATGCATTCGGAAACAGTACTGGACGTTTACATGACTTGCAAGTACATTAGGAGACAATTGACAAATCAACAGAGCAGGGCTTGGAGCCACAGGTTTCGAAGGAACGCTAAACAGGTAAACACATGCTTCTCATGCCTTTCCGCTCTCTGTCCCACGTCACAACCATACGTCATACAAGTCCACCTAGAAACCCATACCTGGTTACGTTAACCCAAGAGAGACTGCACATTTCGTCAATAGACAAAATAACTTGGATAGCACCGCTGCACATCAATATTAACGTAGATCGTCCATTCTCAGATATACTACAATATATACGACACAGCAAGGTTCTCTACTCTCGAATTCAGCAACAACTTTTGAACTGTGAACTTAACTCTGGATTAATAGTTCGGAAATGTTTTGGTCATGTGAATGCAAACCATGGATACTGAGAAAAGAAACCCAACCAGGAAATTGGATGTGCAACATGTATTGTTACAATTATCCTCACGTGGACTGGGTGATCCTAGGAATGCACCTGAACTGAACGATCCTGAAAAATTACATACAAGGAAAATTACATGTCTTCCACACAATCTGCGTTGGTGTCCGTATGTAAACTGTGTCAATACATTCTGCAAATTGGCCACCCATGTGGTCCAAGGCAGTTTGCGAATAGCAAGGAATAGCATTTATCACCAAAGGAGTTTGCTCACACCATCGGGAGGGAAGTTGATTCGGGCTGCCATTGCATTCCCAGGACGATGTTCGTCACAGTGTCATTCATAGAGAACTGACAAGGTACCATCTGGATCAGACTGAGCAGTTTAAGGGTCACCCAAGGGTTGCAACCTCTCATGGAGTTTGTTATCTTGTCACCATTGCCAGAAGAAACTGCTTTTTAACAACATGAGCGACAACTGGAGGGTGCACAACTGGCGCCATGTTCTTTTGACCGACCAGTCTAGGTTCTAACAAGACAACAACATGTTTTCTTCTGTTACATCATGATTCGTTCTCTGTTCTAGCTCCTCCATGACCAATCCTCATCTCCACTTTCCGCACATATTCATTCCCATAAGCTTCACAGTTGATATTCCACAAATTGAAATACGGTTATATCGCATTCAACCTATATCAACACTCCATGAGCCTCGACTTTGTATTAAAAGAAAAAACACTGGATGTGTTGAGACTGGAGATGAGTTGGTGGTTGATTTGATAATTGTGCAATCTGGCATCATGATCAGTTTGGCTGGAGCAGCCTGATGTGCTGGCATTAAAGATGGCCAAAGAACTGATACAATATTTTTAAGTGGAGCTTTGACTGCTCTCGAGATAGAGGGATGACATCATTACCACACACAAACGAAGAGAAAAGCGAGGTTAAGCAATTGGTTCACTTTGTCTGTCTGCCTGTCCGTTCACAAATGCCAGTCTTTGATCGAGGAACGACTTATTTAAATTAAATGTTATATTTTGAACACGGATAAGAAAACAAACCTGCCGTTTAGCAGTACTTGGGCTCTGAATTTGTCCCGATTGAACAAGCGCAGAGACGAGTGACATTTTTTTCGTTTGTCTGCCTGTCTGACAGTGAAACAAAATTTAAAAACATTCCAACCAGGAAGCTTGGTGTTTTAAGGACATCATAAGGGACACAAACACCAGGCATAAATAAGTAATGTAATGTGTTGGACGTGGTGGTGTAAAATATGCTGCATCAACTGCGGTAAACTTCTTAATTATTTTTTTCTACAAACTTTAAAATCTATATTTTCTTTGAATTGACTTACATCGTAGAACACTGTAGAACACAAATCGCCTTTTTGGCACTTTCAAAACCCTTCCATTTCGAAGTACTTGGCCAAAATATTATGGCATTTTTACATCGTCACGACCAATCAAATTTGCCGCTTGTAGACACCGCCCGTGTCCTTGATTCTCAAGACTGCACGGGGTAAGTTGTTCCATGAACTCTCCAGTTGCTGTGGAAGAAAAATAATTTTATTCATGTACTTTATCAATTTAATTTTTATCCCCCGCCAACCAACGAAGTTGGCGGAGGATATAGAAATGGGTTCCGGCCGTCCGTCCGTCCGTCCGTCACATTTCGTTTCCGGAGCTCAACTACAAATCCCCTCAAGATATATTTACGAAATTTGGTACACATATCAAGCAAGTGGTGAGCTGGTGCCTTTTGATATTTTCTAATTGATGTCACATGGTTTGGCAGCCATGTTGGATTCAAGAAAAAATATTAAATAATGTTTTCTCTGGAATCACATAACCTAACGAAGCGAAAATTTGCAACTATCATCTTCCATCATGTCTGCATACATAATAAAAATTATGACGTCACAAGTCACATGGTTTGGTGGCCATCTTGGATAGAAAAACACACCTCATCTGATTAACACGAAACTTCACACTCATATTCCACTGGAGGATTGGAGGCAGAATCTAAATGTATGATGTCATAGGTCACATGGTTCGTCGGCCATCTTGGATTTAAAATTAATAAAGTTTAAAAATCTTCTTCTCCAGAACGGCTGGACAGATCAAGGGGAAACTTCACATACATATTGCACACGCTTAGGGAATATAAGTTTGTTAATCCTCATTTACTATGGCCGGGGATATCGAAGACTTTGGCTTCAACGGATGCTAGTTGTACTATAGTCGAATTGGCTGTCAGTAAAGTTTCCTTTTTCCTAAGTCTTTTAACCTACATAGTGATAAATGAATATCTTACGATGAAAAAGGTCTTGCTCGCTGCATGGAAGCAGGCTGACCTGGTTGATAACACTGCAAACTTTCGCCTTGTGAATATCAGCTCGTCCCTCAGTTGAATTGCCAAATGTCTCACCCTCCCATTTTTGGATGTCACATGAGTATGAGGGAATGCTTCGTGCTTCCAGTTAGTGAAGTCCATTTGAATGCTTCAGTGAATCATTGAATGTTCTTCCTCAATATATACGAAATTGAAGATTCTCTTTTGTATGCTGATCCATCATGTGGAAATAGAGTTCTTTTCCACCACATAACCTTCGCCAAAGGAGAGGGTATTGCATTTGGGTCAGTTTGTTTGTTTGTCTGTCTGTCTGCACAGAACTTTCATGTTTTTCTCCGCAACCGCTTGTCGGATTGAGACAAAATTTTCACCATTGGTGTGAGTACTCATGTAGAATGTTTTAATGATAACTATGACGTCATAGGTCACGTGGTGTGGCAACCGCATTGGAAAAAGATTGGACCTCTGTATCTCTGAAACCGCACCAAGGAAAAAAAATTGAAACTTGGCACATGCAAGTTTTCCTCATGTGGAATGATTGTGATTTTTTATGACGTCATAATTGCATATATAGAATGCCACATCTGATCAGTATGAAAATTTTTGAGGGTCTTCTAGGGATAAAATGGTCCACAGAAAATAAATTCATGACGTCATTAGTCACGTGATTCGGCAGCCATATTGTTTAAAAAAAAATAACCTTCAAAAATCTTCTTCTCTGAAATGGCTGAACAAATTGAGGCAAAACTTTACACGTATGACTGCCTGTCCATGAGGAACAAAAGGTTCACACATATGATATCATAGGTCACATGGTTTCACAGCCATATTGGATTTACCCTAAAGCATATAAAAATACACCACTCAAAAGAAGTCCTGATGAGGGTCTGCAATCTCCGATTGCTCTTTTTCTTGGAAGACATGTAATCATCTCTTTTGCCCAACAGCATGGTCCCATCTTCATATTTATGGATGGCAACACATATCAACACCAGTCAAAGCAGTATTTCAGGACCACACATGACATCATTTGCATGGGTTGCCCTGCAAGATCTCTGGACAGAAATCACCTTAAACCTACTTGGGACATCCTAGAGAGATGCATTTGTCATCGCCAAGTCTGCCCGCAGTCTGTTGATCAACTGGATGTGATTCTCTGGTCGAGCAATGGCACAACATCCAACAGAGCTGGATCCTCCAATTTGGTTGACCACAAGAGGTGTACACGTTTGTATCAAGGTCAACGGTGGTTGTACATCTTATTTTTTTTGCCAACGTAGACTTGTCTGTGATCATTTGTAGACCGGTATCATTACCAATTTACACGCTCATTTCAGATAACCATGTTGTTTTCTTATTCCAACTTAGCTTTGACTTTCACTGACATCATGCATAATTACGGAGGGTACAGATCAATGTGCTGGTGCTCTTTAACCAGAATATGAACAAGCTTGAAAGTATTCTCATTCAAAAAGAATACAAGCATCAATTATTTATTTTTTATGAGCAGCATATGTACAAGACCAATGACGACATCAAAATGTGAGAAAGTTATGAAGAGTTTGAAAAGCTTTGTAGTTTTGAAAATCTTTATTCTACCGAATCTAACCATTATTATTCATAATTTACTTTTCTCCTTTTTCGTTCAACACTTCTACTTTTTCACATTTCTCTTCATTGATTCGAATTCTTTCTTTTTCTTTTTGGTTTCGCTTGCTTTTTTTAATTCGCTGATTGTCACATGCTTGGTGTTGGCTTAATGGTTATGGTGGTAGGCTTGGGATCCTAGAATCCTGAGTTCAAATTCCACTCGGCTGTTGAATTAAAACCTGGTGGGGTTGACTGCCTGTTGACTGCCTTCCGAGGTCGGCAAAATGAGTGCCAGCTTGCTGGTATACTGTGTCAGAGTGGCGACCCATCCAAGATTGTGCCCAATAGCCAAGGAGACGGCTTTGGCAGCACCAACGCTCTGCACAGAGTATGGACCCGATGGATGAATGGATGTGACCACAGTGTGGTTATTCTTGTTAAACAGTGATACCTTTTGGGTACAGTGCTGGCTCAATGGTTGTTGTTTCGTATGCAGCCTGTGGATGGATGCTGGTTGCATTATTGCTGGGAGCGTGGCTGTGCCGCTGATGCAGTGCCCCCTGATACCTCTCTCTCTATCGAATGCAGCCTATGGCTGCTGGTTGCATCATTGGCTTGGACGCGGCTATGCCGCTGATGCAGTGTCCCCCTTACCAGTACACTGGTGCTCATTTTGCCGACCTCGGAAGGATGACAGGCTGAGTCAACCTCCTGGTGTATTTTAATTCAGCAGCCAACGGGGCTTGAACTCAGGACCCTAGGATTCCAAGCCGCCACCCTAACCACTGAGCCAACACCAGGCTTCCCCCTGTTACCAGTAAGCTGATACTCATTTTGATAATCTCGGAAGAATGGCAGACTGAATCAACCCACCTGGTGTTATTTCAACAGAATGGCAGTGGCTCAAACTCAATACCCTAAGATGTTAAGCCAGCCACCTTAACCATTAAGCCAACTCCAGGTTTAGCTCAATGGTGAGGTTACTGAATGGGCATCCCAGCGGTTGTGGGTTCAACTTCAGTTCAAAGTAGCTGTATTAGGGAATTGGATTCTAAGCTTCAGGAAGTCGATTTGGATTCAGTTGAACTGCTCCATCAGTCATCACTGTTGGATTGTTGATAAAAGCTCAGCTGGCTCATGAATGCTCTTCAAGGTTGGATCATCTGTCTCTCCATCTGTTCTGGTCTACATGTGACGCTCGTCCATTCACTGTTTGACTCTTATTCCTGACCCTTGTTGCAGGCGTTCGTTCTGAGTGACCGTGTTCATTCCTTCTCCCATACTTACAGCATAAGAAAGTTGAAACCCCCTCATTCTCTGTGGCTTTAACTTTTTCAGCAACCTTGACCCCCATATAAAAAGCATAAACTTTTTGATATGTATATGCACATCGGCGATAGATCATCAGCAAGGTAACATGGCTAACTTTTCTGCATCAATTCAATCTTCAAAGTCGTTCCTTTACTACTTTTCAGAGGAGATGCCGTTCATGGCAACACTCTTTGCTTTACTCCGACTCGTGGACCCAGCAGGTACTTCACATGCAGGTAACCATCACTGAAATCGCAGTGCAGTGATGTCAAAAGGATCTTAGGATAATTTCCCACCTGCAATAAGGCTTTCTGTGTGTCAACCTCCTCCGGTCATGCTGGTTGTGATGGTGGTGGCAACCGGCAAGCCTGCCAAGACCAATTTGATGAGGCTATTACAAGTGCTGTTACGGTAAAAGTGGTGGAAGGAAATCTCGCAGGAATTCTTCCTTTTTAAATTGGAAATGCACGGTTTTGCTCTGAGGCACGTCTCTCATCACCAGTCAGCCTTGGAAATGAAATAAAACCCAATTCCTCCAGGGAATGGGGGTAGGAGGGATTGAGCGTGAACTTTAGCTCTCAGAAACAATGACAGCCGGTGCTGCAGGCTTGTAGCAACACCTGCCATTAAACGCTTCCCAAGTTTTCACTCTTATCCATTTCTACAGTTAGATTAGCACGTTCGAGCAGAACCGGCATTCCTCTCCCCCAGAACGTTACTTCACCACCCATCCCTCCCATTTTCATGACACCCTTTACCTTTGTCAAGCTTTTCATGACATTCTTTCCCTTCGACTGAAATGACTCCAACCATGTTTTATGCTCCTCATCCAAAATTGCTTTCAATTGCTTTCACTAATTGACACAACATTGTTTGAGCGAGGATTCAAAGAAGAAAAACAAGAAAGATCTCTCCAATTACGCAGACGTAGCTGCTGGAACATGAACAAGAATGTGACGTCTCCCCCCACCACCTCCACCCCAATGTAGTTGTAAGTCATTGAAGCTGATACCAAGCAGACAGGTCTGTATTATGTCTGCATTATCAAATCTGATATTTAAAACTCAATACATGTCGTACCTGTTCTGTATCGTCTTGGCCAACAAAAGTGTTTTATCCTGATTGAAAAGTGTTTTGAGAATGTGTGTCAGACTGGCGACAGTGCCCAACCATTTTGGATCATTGATTAAAGGTCAATATATGTTTGTGATCCAATCGCATGGCCCTCCTCTGATTCCAGTGCATCGGTTCTGCAAAGCTGTTCTCTGAAGCGAAAACCAACCCAAGCTAGAGTGGTCCCCACTCCATGGCAAGGTACTGCAGATTAGGGCAGGAATTTTGGAATTTGGGCTGGATGCTGACACGTAATGACATATTGTTTTTGAAAAACACCATTAGAATATTAATGCCCACCAGGGAATGCAAGCAGATGGGATTCCCGGCTTCACGTTCCTCCGAAGGACAGTGTACTGATAGATTAATTCCATCGAAACTGACAAATTAAGTCAATGTGGTGGTGTTATGACATATACATGATGGGTCAAATAGCCTCCAAATGCGTCACTGTTTCTTGTATATCCCTGTACTTATTGATGTGAAGCCTTGCCTGTGATGCATCAAAGTGATGGTTGATAGCCTGATTGGGATTCAAACAGCATTAACAGAGTTTTAACTACTTTTGATTTACAGGGCGTCCACAGTGAAATGAAACAACTTTGAAGCCTTGTACATTTTTATTGAATCATGCAAACAGAGGAATATTCACACAGCTCAGTCAGTATGCTTGAGTTTCATTTGGTATATAGTCATATATAATTCGGGTACATGAGGGTATGTTGGACGAAACATTCAACATGTGCACCATTCTTAGCATTTCACAATGGTACTCGTTTTCACAATGTAGCTAAGTCACAACGGTGTTCATTTTCCCTCTACACATTTTCTAACATCTTGGGGGTTACGGAGGCCACTGCCGCTGTGATGTGCTCTTTCATGTGAACAATGTCCTGCACCTTCATGTAGTACACGTTGCACTTCACATAACCCCTCAGGAAAAAAAACTTCGAGTGGGGTAAGGTCAGGCGATTTCGGTGACCAGGAAATGGGTTCATCTCTATCCAGCCAGCAGTCTGGCACCTAGGCATGAAGGAAGGAGCGGACATCATGGGACCAGTGGAGAGGACCTCAAACCTGCTGGAATATGAAGTTCCATTGGCAGTCCTCTACCTGTGGTGCCACAAACAGGTGAAGCATGTCTCAGTCCACATGGCCTGTCACAGATTTTTTCCACAAAGAAAAATGGCCCGACAATCCTGCTACGCATAAGACCACACCAAACGTTAACTTTTGGACTGTCTCTTTTGACCTCATGAATTACATGTGGATTATCTGCTCCCAGATAAGGCAATTGTGTTTATTATTGCACCCAGATGTGTGAAATGTTGCTTCGTCGGAGTACCTGCCCCAGTTAAGGCACTCAAGTTGTTGTCCAGACTGTGGAGGACATACATAGCATAATTTCTCCTTTTGATATGATCATCCACTCTTAGCTGTTGTACCAGTTGAAACTTATATGGATAGAGCTGCAGCCGTATGCACATGATTTTTATGCACAGTAGAACGTGGAATTTGCAGTTCATTACTGGCTTGACGGATGGTCTTCCTTGGGCTTCTGTGGAGGCAGCACATATGCGTTCAATATCCTTCTCCGATGTTCTGGGCTTTCCTCCACCATGCTGTTTTAGAACACTGCCAGTCTCCTCTAATTTCTTCATCCATGCATACAGGTCTCTTGGGGTCAGTGGTTCCTTGTCAGACGTTGCACAGAATTGTCGTTGCAGCAGGGTAGGTGACTTCAATTTGGCCATTTCACCTTTTCTTGTGGGGTCATCATAATTCAAACGGAAACACAAAATATACTTTAATTTCAGAAACTTAGACATATGGTGTGGTAACTGTCCAACTTTCAATATTCTCAAATTTATACATCAAACTTGTTTCATTTCATTGTGGACACCATGTATAAATTATCACCCTATGAATACAACCTCAAACCCAATTAGCTTTACCTGTAGCATCCTTGCGACTGTGCTGTATGCTTAACCCTCGTATCTGTTACCACCTCCACCCAGATCCTTCTCCCGTGTGACATGCTACAAGATTGCCCCTTGCATCACAATCTCAATTTTCATTATTCCTACCCATTATTCCGAGGCCTGGTGTTGGCCTGGATCCTAGGGTCCTGAGTTCAAAACCCACTCAGCTGTTGAAATAATACCAGGTGGGGTTAACTCAGTCTGTCATCCTTCCGAGGTCGGCAAAATGAGTGCCAGCTTGCTGGTATACTGTGTCGGAGTGGCGATTGTGCCAATTTGCCAAGGAGGCTGCTTAAGCAGTCCCAATCTCCTCCTCCTACCCATCCCCAGAACCTTACATTTCTTTATTTATGTTAAACTGCAGCTGACATTCCATTGAAGTATCCAGACTTTCCTGAATCTGATCACCACCCTCTCTGCTATCTACCTTACCTCCAAGCTTTATGTCATCTGTAAATTTAGAAAGCTGACTCTTAACCCCATGCTCCAAATCGTTGATGTAATCAAATGAAAGACCAAATACTGCACTGGAGTAATCAGAAGAAACCCCAAATAAGCAAAGAGCAAAGATAGAGACATCAGGCGGAACCTGGATAGGACTCGGGTTTCAGCTGCTACAATCTACCCTCAAACCCATCCAGGCACAACCAAGTGAAGCCTGGTGTTGGCTGAACTGTGAAGGTGGCTGGCTTAAGATCCTAGGATCTCGATTTCAAGACCCTGTTGTGCAGTTGAATTAACACCAGTTGGGGTGACTCCGCCTGCCATCCTTCTGAGGTTGGCAAAATGAGTACCAGCTTACTGGGAACAGCGGCATTGCATCAACGGTACAGCCACTCTCCCAGCAATAATGCAACCAGCATAGATCCACAGGCTGCATACGAAAGAACAACCATTGAGAAAGCACTGCACCCAAAAGGTATCACTGTTTAACAGGAATAACAGCACTGTGGTAACAACCAGTGACACACAATAGACATTTTTCACTTCCTCTGTCCATTCAACTCCCTCATCCTTACTCATGTCCCACCTGCCTATGTGGTGAAAGCAAGGTCTGAGAATAAAATAAAAAACATTACCCCCCACCACTCAGAATACATTCTCGAATCTGTTTTATTAGCCTTGTGTGTCTGTCCCATGTTCCCATGGGAATGAATAAGATTAAATA
>CM068966.1:25110379-25120682 GCA_035128595.1 Eptatretus atami | reverse complement strand
GTCCTGTGTTCCATGTGAATTAAGAAGATTAGATAGAGTGGTGTCTGTCCTGTGTTCCATGTGAATGCATAAGATTAGATAGAGCCATGTCTGTCCTGTGTTCCATGTGAATTAAGAAGATTAGATAGAGTGGTGTCTGTCCTGTGTTCCATTGTGAATTAGAATATTAGATAGAGCGGTGTGTCTGTCCTGTGTTCCATGTGAATAATAAGATTAGATAGAGCGTGTCTGTCCCGTGTTCCATGTGAATTAAGAAGATTAGATAGAGTGGTGTCTGTCCTGTGTTCCATTGAATTAAGAATATTAGATAGAGCGGTTGTCTGTCCTGTGTTCCATGTGAATTAATAAGATTAGATAGAGCGGTGTCTGTCCCGTGTTCCATGTGAATGAATAACATTAGACAGAGCCGTGTCTGTCCTGTGTTCCATGTGAATGAATAAGATTAGACAGAGCCATGTCTGTCCTGTGTTCCATGTGAATTAAGAAGATTAGACAGAGCGGTGTCTGTCCTGTGTTCCATGTGAATTAATAAGATTAGATAGAGCGGTGTCTGTCCCATGTTCCCATGTGAATGAATAAGATTACATAGAGCCGTGTCTGTCCCATGTTCCCATGGGAATGAATAAGATTAGACAGGGCAGTGTCTGTCCCATGTGCCCATGCAAATTAGAGATTTCATCGATAAGATTCAATGTAATTCCAAACAGAGGATTTGCCTTTACTTTATAACTGTTACCCCAGTTTTGTCCTGCGTGTGTGTGGGTGTGTATAATATGTTCCTTTCCCTTGTTTCTGTCCTCCCACTCTCTTTGTGGTAATAAACTGTTTGTTCATAAAATCTTGAAAGTGGTCATTCGATGTGCGGGACTTCACCATGAAGCGTGAGTGAATTGGCTTTAAAAATCTGGTAAAGGGGCCCCTTGAGAAATATGCATTTAAAGCACTCTTAAAAGAGTTGTTTCATCACAGTTATATCAGAACGAGCCGATTCGTCACAAGGTTACGGATTATTTAACCCAAATATGGAGCCGTTCAAAAATTATACAATGCTATTTTTTAGGGAGATGCATATGGGCTTGATTGAACCTTGTAACAATTTTTATTCGACATACGATTAGATTTTTCGGGGCCCCTCATCGTGATCAACACTTGACCCAAATAAAACCAATGGAAATCTGACGTAACAACCCCGGGCAATGTTTAATCAGCAGAGGCCTACAGGCCTAATAGTATTTGATGGCGGCCAATAAAACCAAGATGGCGGCCATTTCACTTTGTCTGGGTGCTATGGTGGGTGGAGTCAAGCAACAGATGTGGGTGGGGGCTGGCAGCTGTCCAACCAATAGGTGCACATTTAAAAAAAAAAAAAAAAAAAAAAAAATCGACCCCCCTCCCCAATAAGAACAACAGCAGCAGCAACACCACCAACAACAACAGCATGAAGTTCTTGTAGACCTGTGACATGTTGCAGGTAAAAACCTTGCCCAGGTGTGTATACTGTATATGTCTATACGAGTACAAACAGAATGTAAGGGGGTGGGGTGGGGGGGGTGAGGGAAAAAATGGGACAGGATTAGTGAATAAAAAACAATAATGGCCACAAGTGTCAGGTGAAATGATTGCAGAGGCAGGAAGGTGATTCCACAGGCAGGAAAAGAGGGGGAAATCAGTACAGGTGAATTTGAAAGCTCAGCTTTGAAAGGTTAATGAGAAGGTTATTCATGGATGGGCACAGAGGTATAAAAGGGCAGGGAGTTGCAAGATTTAATGAGAGGCGATAAAAGACCAAAAGGTCAAAAGCCTGGATTTGGTGGGAAAGATCTCCATGGGGCATCACCATGGATTTTCCACCCACAAGTGTGCAAACATAGATTTTCACAAGTTTATATCACAAGATTTTCACAACACCGGTCCTGGACGGCACCTTCGAACTCAATAGTTAAATCAGCAAAACAAAATGGTGATGGAAAGTGAAAAATAAACCCTTAAAGATGAAGGATAACAGGTGATGAGACTTGAAAAATCTTCATGAGAAAATATGTGGAATAAACAGTGCAGCATGGGTAAAGGAGTGAAGGACTAATGCTAAAACAGTAAGGAAGAGTGGGAACGATGAAGATGGGACGACGAGCAGCAAACTTCCATTGTAAGTTCACGGTACAAGTCTCGACATTGAATAGTGAACATGGAAATGAGTAAAAACGAATCGTCTGAGCTAAAGAGAGAACTTGGGAGTGAAAGAGAATAAAACATGAGGATGGTGGGACAGAAGGGGGGAAGAAAGATAATGAGAAGAGGGTGTGAAGCGTGAGATGGTGGCCTGTACGATGTGGCACTAGGATGGATGATAAAACCAGAACAAGTTGGATGGATCCAAGCATCAGCTGAAGACCTGCTGAGTGCACCAAGCAGCTTATAAACTGCCATATTGAATGAAATGTCTTAATAAGGTCAATCCGAATACAAGTTTTAAACATCATGCCAAATGATAGCTATCTGCATACCACTATGTTGACTTCAAATGTTACTTATGGTCTTATTCCTGAGGTCCTGAGTGGTGGGATCCGCCGGATACGTAATAAATGGCAAATGCCTTGCAGTGGTTGGATCCAGGGATTTTAGTTCACACAAAAGCATCATCTGTAAAGGCTACAAACAAATGGATTGCCAGAGTGGCGTGATAATGATGACCATGTGGTAAAGAAAAGTAAGCAATAAATAAACAAGCCGGTAGGCGGCCATGGGTCGCCGAGCATCCGATGACCTTTGACCCCTGATCTGAGTTAATGTAGTACTAAGTACTTACGAAATTGCAATCGAATCGGTTAACCTGTGTATGAGCAAGGGGGCTTTGAATGGTCATTTTGCCCGAACAATGCACTCATTGACCTTTGACCCCTGACTTAGCCAAGATAGGTCAATATGTCCTGAAGCAAAGTTGTAGTACCCATTGAGTACTCTGTGCCTATGAACTTTCATTCGTATCTGTTAACCCGTGTAGGAGCAAGGGGGATTTGATTGGTCATTTTGCCTGAAAAATGCACTCATTGACCTTTGACCCCTGGCCTAGCCGAGATAGGTCAATATGTCCTGAAGCAAAGTTGAGTACTCATTGAGTACTATGTACCTTATGAACTTTCATTCGTATCGGTTAATCCGTGTAGGAGCAAGGGTGCTTGAATGGTAATTTCCTGAAAAATGCACTTAATTGACCTTTGACCCCTGACCTACTCGAGATAGGTCATTATGCAAATGAGCAAAGTTGTAGTAATCATTACGGTCTATAAGCACGTAAATATTCATTAGATTCGGTTCAACCGTCTTGGAGCTAGTGTACTTTGAATTTTCAGCGGGAATGCTCAATGGCCCTCGGACACCCAAGTTGAGGGGGTTACCATTTGGAAACTATAAGATATAGAAAAAAATGGATGTCATATAGCAGATAGGGAATCACCTTAAGATTATGCATATCAAATCTCATCCAGTTCCATCTACTGATAACTACTCGGTATCCATTTGAATGAAAAGTACCGAAAATGCGGTTTGAAATCGAAATCCCCAAAGTTCGAGGGGGTGCTGTGGTGAACAAAGATCTAAATCGAAAATCCGGCTCGATCGTTGTGCACAATGTATTCCAGACGATTAGTGTGAATTTTTATGACCATCCGACCATAACCCTAGGAGGAGTAGCATTTGGCGCGAAGGCACCTCCAGCTCTCGCATATTATCGATTTTTGCACTAATTGACCTTTGACCCCTGACCTAAGCAATATCATCAATATGTCCTGAGGCAAAGTTGTAGTACTCATTGAGTACCATGACCAGTGACCATAGCACAGAGATCTTCATTCGGATCGATGCACTCACCTGGTCGCTAGGGACCTTCAATTTTCACCAATTTTCGGGCATACCCCATTTGTAGGGGGCGTTGCGGGTAAACTATTCCATATATCACAAAAACCGGAATATATTTGGTAGAGCATCACCTGTAGATGATGCATGCCAAATTTCATAAGCCTACGTGGGATAATGGCTTTTGGAATTGATTTCGCAGTGAACGGTACCGATTTTGAAGGTTTTTCGGTTGTTGCTAGGGAAACAAAGCGTCCCTAGCAACCATCACAATTTCCAAAGCACTAGGTCATAAGATGTACCTACCACCGAGTTTGGTCAAAATCGGCCCACGTTTACTACCAATTAGCTGATGACAAACCAACAAACAGACAGAATTACTGACAATAAGGGTCACCTATTTCGGCGACCCAATAAATGTAAAGGCTCTTTCAAATATACAATTGGGTGAGGATATATAGCAAGAAGAGCAAGAATTGCTTTGCAATACATGTCCCCTACCAATCGCAATGAATGTTCGGGAGAAAAAAAATTGTTTGCATTTAACGCACGCTCGAGCCAATACCAGAACCAAAATGAAGAAAAAGAACCTCTCTAACCCACTGTGTTCCGTTAGTTTCTAGGCTTTGCCCATTTCATATCAAAAATAACCCAATGTACATACATGAAGGAAAAACATGCGTATGGCTTATGTGCATGTATAATGCATTGTGATTATACACCTGAGATCATTCCAATTGCACTGGGTCATTAAATAACAACACCAAGGCCTTAGGCCTGCTGATCTGTGCTGTTTCATGAAAAGGCAATGCATGATTTCATTGGGGTGGAGACAGGCCAGCTGTCCAGCCAATGGGTGTAAAGCAGTAGGGTGGAGTCAGGGCAGCTAAACACTGACCCATGTATGATATGTGATATTTTGTAAGTCTAAAAAGGGCATATCTATGTGAAAAATTAATGAGAGGCCCTGAAACTCAAACTAGTTCTGTAACTTATAATAAAACCATGTACCAAGTTTCAGTTGAATATGTTAGAGGGTATGGGGAAAAAAAGTCTGAAAAACTACAGGTGGGACAGACAGATGGATGGAAAGCAAATCTCGAGTCCCCTCTGATGAAACCGGTAGGGGACTAATAAGCTGGTCAAATTAGTATGGTTTCCATCGTGTGCTGCCTTTTTGGCTGCAGGTTGCACCATTGGTTAGGGGCGCGGCTATGCCACTGATCCAGTGCCCCTTTTACCAGTATACTGGTGCTCATTTCGCCAACCTCAGAAGGATGACAAGCTGAGTCAACCCCCTGGTGTTAATTCAGTGGCCAACGGTTCACAAACTCAGGACCCCAGGATCCCAAGCCACCACCCTAACCATGAAGCCAACACCAGGCTATTGGTATGGTATTAAGGTTAGACCTGCAGAGTAAGAGGCAAGATATCCCCCCACCACCTCCCATCACCTATCACCTCCATAGTCAGGTTCTTGAACATCTTCACCAGAGGGATCTCAGGTTGACAATTCCCAATGATAAATGTTCAATTTGCTGAACAAAAGCACCGCCGAAGGTGTATAGTATAATATACAGGAGGTGGGAGTTTGGGGGCATCGTTCCACATTCTATTCTATCAACAGATTAATCTGTATTTGGTAGTTGTAGTTTCAAAAGTAAAGTCTAGTAGTCGGCTTGTGCTGCTTCCG
Source organism: Eptatretus atami (assembly GCA_035128595.1). Lineage (NCBI taxonomy): Eukaryota > Metazoa > Chordata > Myxini > Myxiniformes > Myxinidae > Eptatretus > Eptatretus atami. The sequence continues at coordinate 25,115,137 of CM068966.1, read as the reverse complement.
GATGATTCTCTGTGCTTTGCAGCCTGAACCCCACACCCCCACCGAGCCATGATTGCTTGTGGTTTGCAGCCTGAACACCCATTCCTGCCACCCCCCTTCCATAATTCCCTTCACGACTTCCCAAGAGCATTAATAACAAGTCGCATCCAAGCCACGATGGCACGCAGCAGTTTCAGTAAGTAAATGTTCTGTGCCAAACATTCAATACGCACGATGAGTTATTGGAAAAATAAATTTACCAAACTTCCTAAAGATGTCGTTCCTTCTTGGAAAGTGTCCTCGTTGCTGTGGAATTATTGTTTGTTATTGCATCGAATAATGGAAATGCGTGCACTAGGTCCCGCCGCTCGCTTTGCCAACTCTTCGCAAGCAATTGCTGGTTTCAATCAGGATAAATTAATGCTCTGCACCAAATAGCCTTCTTGATGAAAAACACTTCATCCTGAGTCCCAGCTGTGAACCCGAGCAGTCATGGACGAGCTCGCGTGGGCTCTCCGGACAACAAACGCTGCAAATTCAATCTCGTCCTACGTGATCAATGTGGTGCGGGACGTGAACGCGCTGAAAATAAGGGAAGGAGAAAAAAAACATCAACTTTTCAACACCATATAATAATATACTACTCACGAGGTTCTCCTTATATTAAAGGTCACTTTCGATTGGACGGAAAAGTTGCGATTCACAGGTGGCAGGAAATGTTGAAGTCGAGCGAGGGTGGAGTGGCAGGTGCATTGAAAAGTGACAATCGACCTCAGCCCTGTGGTCTCAACTGAAACACCGACCAAGAGATGAATCTTGGGTCAAACTCGAAGGAATTTGACATCGAAACACAAGGTCTTCTCAAAAAAGCGGATTTGAATGGATGCTCTGCACGAAGTTGTGGCACAATTAACAAACAAAATATCTGCAATTTTGAGGCAATCTTACGATGTACAATTACGGGCGCAACATGAGCTAATTAACCCTTTCCGACATTTTTCCCGGTCAGATTGAGTGGTTTGCTCTTTACGCAGTGAGGAGCGATCTCTGTACGTGCTCCAAATCGACCCGTTGTGCTCCTCATTTCCCAAGCGGACTGTCCATACGGTACGTACACATTTGCTGGAATCCAGCAGTGACGCACACACCGACCCCACCTTCATTTGCTGATGAATGTTCCCGAAAGCGATTTTCACTGGAAAAAACAAAAACCACAATATTTGCTGCCACTTCCCAAAGATGTCATTCCCAAATATGTCACTTCCCAAAGACGTCTTCTGAACCATGATTTTTGATAAGACGGCGAAGGAGCTCGACCCACCGAATGGTCCATCGATCATCATTTCGCACCCTTTTTAATGAGACACCACTTGCGAACGAACGTTCTCCATCCGTCTTATTTACAGGGAGCTTGTTTAATGCACTAAATAATTCAAGGCATTGAACTGGCCGTGGAATGTCCACCAGGTGTGATAAGCTCTTCCACTCTGCCAAGTCTTCCCCAACCCAAAGATCCTCTCCTCTGGGAAGCCTTTTACAAAGAGGAGTACCACAAGCTGCTGTGTCCATACAACCATAACCGGCTTCCAGAGACCAAGTTATAATGGAAACCTTTGATCCCCAACTTTCCTGCAATGTGAAACATTCAAAACTTTCGACATTGTATACAATCGCAATATGTTTTCTCCGATCTTCACACCTTCGCTTTTATAACAAAACCCAACTTTATTGGCAATATCTGCAAGACTTCTGGAGTCTCTCTTTTTGATATATTATATGCCAGGAAGCTTGGAATGATTGCAAACGTTATTTGAAATTCAGGAGCGCCACCATCGCGGTGAGATTGCTGCAGGTTTTGTGCACAATGTACGGATGTTTACCCAATTATACAATCGGAAAATAAATTTAAACAAGGTATTAATGACGATTGTTTGCTGGTATCATTTGAGCACGATGTCCATATTGCAACATGGAAGATAGCGACAATTGACATCTTCGCAATGCATCTTAAATGTTTATAATGCCTTCACGATTAACTAAATATACTTGGTGTTGGCTTAATGGTCGGGTGGTGTGCTTGGGATCCTAGGATCTTGGCTGTTAAATTAATACCAGGTGGGGATGACTCTGCCTGTCATCCTTCTGAGGTCAGCAAAATGAGTTCCAGCTTGCTGGTAACCTGTGTTGGAGTGGTGACCTGTCCAGGATTGTGCCCAATAGCCCAGGAGACTGCTTAAGCAGCACCAATGCTCTGCCACAGATATGGTCCTAATGGATGGTTGGATGGATGGATGAGCTGAAGTAATCTTCATGATGGCTGTGAACACCTTGATATGACTTGCCCATATTTTCAAATTACAATCAAAACATATTTATTTTAAAAGGAAACAAACACAATGGGGAACAGCTTGACAAAAAAAAAAAAAAAAAAATCAAGAGAATAAACGGAGGAAAAGATGAGAGAAAGGATGGGAGGAATACGGTAAGGAAGAGGGTGGGTTAGTTCGAGTAATGGGGTAAAAATATGAGAAAAGAAGATGGGGAATGACATCCGATGGTTGATGTATCACTTGCTTGGAGCCCTGGAGGGAATTGTGAGAGAGAACAGCGTCAGAAAGATGGTTCCATAGATGAGAGAAAGAAAGAACAAAAGAGTGGAGTGCATGATGATATGCCTGGATTTTGGAGTTTAACCAATTGGGGGGGGGGGTGACTGAAAGAAAGAATGCAACATGGAGTTTTGGGGGAGGGTTGGAAGGCTGAGAGCACAGGAAGCTCTATTCATCACAGGTTGTAAAAAAAAAAAACGAGAGATTGGAGAAGAAGAGAAGCCACCAATCCATCTGCAATGTGAGAGCAACAGACCTTATGCTTCGGCATCATTGCAGGAGATTCCAATATTGTTGACAGCTTGAGATTTTAGAGATTCCATGAGAGAGCAGTACTCCATCAAGTTACAAACAAAGACCTTGTAGGCTGTGAGGGAATCACTAAAAATGGAATGACTTGGAATGAGGGAAGATGCCCAGTCTGAGGCTGGCTTTGGAGGCCAACAATTTTGATGTAGTCAGCCGAGGAAAGGTCATGGCTGATGGTGAGGCCGAGAAGTTAAAGAGACCGAACTACTTAAAGTGGATGATCATGGAAATATACAATAGGTGGCTTCGTTTGACAATTATTTTAGTGTGACAGGGTAACACTGAGATTTGCCAAGGTTGAAGGACATGTTAGACCACCATCAAATAAATTCCAGAACATCAAAGAGTGATGCTCATCAGTGTGATGGGCTATAATGTGTGACAAAATGTGGAGTCATCTGTAACAAAGAGAGGGTTTTATACAGCATTGGTGAGGTCACTTATGTAGATGAGGAACAACATTAGGCCCAAGTTTGCAGATGATAAACAACTTACACCAAATTATGTGGCTCAATAGGGATGGGCCGTTTCAATCGAGCGGTTTTTCATCAAGTTTGTGGTTTCAAAATTGTGAAGTTTGCCTGCGATGATCTCTTTAATTTGTTCTTCCAGCGATTAGCCATTCCTGACATGTGTTCCAACATTGGGTCCCTTGCCATCTGACCGAATACGTACTGTTCTCTCATGGATTTTGAGCGATAGACCATCCAGAAGGCGTGCCACTGTCCGTGATGACGGGTGGCTTGACTGTGAGCAGCATAAACGTTTTTCAATTGATATCTATACTGCATTGTGTTCGGTATGGGAGAGGCTTTGGGGATATATTGAGTGAAGGAAAGAATGATAGGACAGACAAAAGTGTCATTCAGGAGGGAAGAGAAAGGAAAAGACTGCAAAAAGGTGTCAAAGGAAGGAGAGAGGGGGAAAAGCATTTACAAAATGCACATGGCCATGGGGTGGAGTGGGTGGCGTCAAAGTAGAAAAGTTTCCCCAACCTGTGTAATATTTTTTTTTGTGTGTGTGTGTACCTTGTCGAGACTCGTATGAGAGCTAACACACAACACACAGCAAGGGGGGCATGAGACAAGAGGGGCGGGAGTTGAAGGGACAAAACAGTGGGAACAGAGACATTAGGAGATCTGTGGAAGGGAGAGGATGGGCATGGAACATGGGGTATACAAGATGAATATTACAGGGACTTGTAGGAAGGAAAACAGGGAATTGAAGGAGGTGGGTTTGGGTGGATAAACGGGGGTAGAAAAAGATCGAAGATTTGGATGGGGGGGGGTGAGAAGAGGTGGTGGTGAAGAACTGTTTTGAAGGCCTGGAGGGAAGAATGGGATTGAAGAGAGTGTGGGAGTTTATTCCAAAGGTGGAAAAAGTGGAAAAAAAAGAGTGAAGGTGAGCAGTGATTCGTGATTTAGTAGTTTTACCAAAACGGGGTTGCTGGTGGGCCTTGATTGCCGGCGGGAATATGGGGGTGGGGGGAGTCATATAGTAGACAGAGCAGGGGGGGGGCGAGACCAGAGAGGAGACAGTAGAAGACAGAAAAGAACCGACCTGCCTGTGGGTGAGAGAGGAGGCCCCAAAGGATCAGCCTCATCGCGGAAGATACCAATGATCCTAAATGCATTTGTGTGATGGTTGCTTTGAGAGGGAGGGTGTGGTTTGAACAGCAAGCTCTCCACTTTGTCAGAAGAAAAGGACACAGAGTCCCAGGGACAAGTTGGGTGTGACTGGGTAAGGTGGGCACAGAAAGCGATGGGTTTTGGACACAAGATTTTGATGCAAACACAGATTTTAGGCATTCAGCCTTTTCACGTGCGGTGTCAGCAGTGCGGCCATTTGAAGTAAGGGAGGG
>CM068966.1:25096091-25106763 GCA_035128595.1 Eptatretus atami | reverse complement strand
GACAGTTGGTGGTAACTTGTCATTCTCAGCCATGTTCTTACAGAAGAGATGCCACCGAAGTTCAGGGATGATGGAAATATTGACACCACTTGGACATTAACCTGAACAGACAAATCTTGCTAAAGTTGTGTATAGGTCCTCTGACAGTTCAGCATCCTTACAGAGCAAGCATACAAATGCATCTAACACATTCTCATCGCCTCAAGTATACATGGAACCACTTGCCTTACTCATGTTAGCATAACCTCCCATAATATCGCACGGAATCGTGTATCGCTATATTCCTGCTCTCTCCCACCTAGGCTCTTCCATATTGCTTATTACATGCGATAGATTCCATCGAGTTTATAATGGTTGGTCTTCAAATAGTTGCTGCAAACCAGAACATCCCTATAAGTTAGAATATCTCAGCTCATATCACCCGGTTCTTAGCAGTGCTATGCTCTGGTATCACAACTATCAAGCCTCTCATTTTTATCGCCTCAAATTTGTCAGGACCCCTGCTCGACTCCGCCCAATCCGGAAACACACCACTTATGTGTAATCCAGTTGGTGCGTAAGTTTCTCTACACACAATACCTTCATGTATCACGTATAAGATCATTTACAAAATCACTCATCAGTTTATACTGAACATCCTTACTATATTATGCCTCTGACGTCTTTGTCTCTGTTGTCTCTGAGAATCTGCTTTTGACGTATTCAAAAACAAAATAACATTGTAACCTCTTCAGCTTTACCCATCATACATCAAATATCCTTCACTTCACAAACATTGCTTTTTCTTGCATCATTTTTCTGAACAACACCATTCCATCCACGTACAACCTCTGCTTAGTACTGCACACAATACAGCATGATACGTCTCGTTCCATGTAGTTCATCAAGGCCATCTCTGTAAGACGTTCCTTGTTGGCCAAATCTCTCCAATGTGTTATTAACTTCACTGCTGTGCATACAGAACTACCGGTTGGTCAAACAGCCCTACAGATTCACAGTGAATTCGAAGTTCCTAATGTCATCCTTTTGGTCGACTCGCCTGACTGATCTGAGAGTACCTCAGTCTAACACATACAAATCCTTGTTCTTTAATCTACTATCTTTCCCTTATCTTGGATTCTATATGTATTGCCAGACATTACATTCTATACTATACTCCATTACTGCCCACCTCCAACGGCGACTATCCACCATTGAGCCGTTAGGCACTAATAATTCTCAGAAAAAAATACGTGCCCTTGCATCAAACTAGTAGCTGGGACAAATCGCTACGTACCCTCAACGCAAAATGCTAGACAATAGCCCGTACAAATCACACTACAATTAAGCAAACACGTATCGCCGCGCCTGCGTTCGCTTTCTGGCTACTCCCGAGCCCACAACACAACCGCGCAGTCGCCTCTAGCCGCACATCGTATACCAGACACGCTCAACACCACCCCGCAAGGTCCGCCGCACCTTACCTATAACCCTTCTTGCACTGCCCGCCCTCCTTGCCGCTACCTTTTGTTCGCCCGATTACTCCGTCTCCCTCCGTCACATTCTCAAACCATTCGTCAAGCGCCCATACATTATACGACGTAGCGCCAACAAAACCTACCAAGAGCACTTCGTCCCCTAAGATACGCATCTAGCCTTATCCACCATCCTCACTCCCAACGAGAATCGCAGCATCGGAACCGCCATACCGCCATCGCTACTGCCGTTGCTTTTGTGTGAGTGGCCACCCGTCAAAACCATAAACAGAGCGGGCCACTACCTTCTAGAACTTTCCTGCACTCGGGCAGGACATACCCGGCTACACACAAAACACTCCGCAAACGCGCCCACCACTCCAATCCCCCATCTCGGTGCGCACGCTGCGCCCACACTCGCCTGAGTGTACAGGAGCCCAAAGCAGAGGAAAACCAACCACCTGCCCCTAACCGCAACTCTCTGGCAAACCTGCACCATACCACCACCCTCTCCCGCTCATTTGACGCACATGACGCCGGCAGACACGATACTACATCAGTCCCTGCTCTCCATGCTTACTCCACGCGTCGAGCGCGCCTCAGCCTCCTTGTCCACTCGTCCCGACAAGCTAGATTTCAGCCTCAACAGCAGATCCTTAAGCAGCCCTCTCTTACCCCACACCAGGCAACAGAAAGTCGCAGAGTCCATCGGGCTCAAGCCCACGGTGACCTGGAACTCGGGCACGCAGTCCTACTGCCACACACGCACCACTGCACACTCCGCATGGACATAGCCCACGATTACCGCAAACCGCCAACCACTTCCTCACGTTTCCTTCAGGTACAAGTCCATCAACGCCTCGCGTGCACCCAATGCAGAAGTCACATAATCCACAATACACACAATGGAAATCGCTGCGGCCGGCCCAATCTCCCATCATACAGTCTCAAAGCAACAGCTCTAGAACAAAAAGATGCGCGCCTGCAGAAACCATACGCTTCACAAGCTCACCTCGCTGGCGCAACCGAACGTCCACGAGCTTCCCAAAACGGCAGGTGTTCTAAACAACTAAAATAGAACACTGGTAAGGACCACGCCGCACAACAACCCGGTCCGGAAAAAAAATTCGGAAACCAAAAACAACACGATAGCTCCACGCCCCGACAGCCTTCGCACGGTCCAAAACGTTAAATAAAACAAGCGTGACAACCCCATCTCTCCTACGCCACACCCAGGCCTCCAAAATTTAAAAATGAGTACCAGCTGGCCAACCGCCTTTGCCACCTTGCATCCGCGGCATAGCATCTCACTTTCAGCCGTGACGATCCACCCCACGCCAGATTCAAGCTCCACCGCGACCAACCTGTCTCTCGCGTCTCAGTGCCAGTTCACGCGCCGTCAAAGAGGCCATCATCCGGCTCAACCAACATCTCCACGTGCGCGTCAGACATGCCCAGGCGTCCTTAGTACCCAACCTTTCAGCACAGCCAGGCCCAGCGCTGCCCGCTGTCGGCCACGGAGAATCCTGCCAACTAAAGAAAGAGTCCAAACGTCTTCATACAGCGCGCATTATGCCGTGGCCGCCGGTCCACTCTCGGGGCCGGTCGTTCCTCACGCCGACGCCGCCGACGGTTCTTGCATGCCGCGAACAGCCCACGCCGGCAGAGCACAACCCCTTGCGCTTATACTGGCCTTGTAACGCCGCGCCTCCATCGTCGGCCTGCCAATGCATCCACCAGACACCTATACGAGTCCCGCACCCACGTTCGAACATGAATTAGAACACACAATCAGCCCACCAGCGACCACCAGACCAACAACCCGCGCACCGTCCGCCTTAAATTCACGCAACTGTCGCGCCGCAGCGTCCATCAAGTCGTGCCTGGCACCCTCACGCGCCTGTCAACCGCACCCATTGATAAAAGTCAGTCCATTACAGACCACAAGCTCTAGCTGCCAGCGACACTGCTTCCGTCCACCACCGGACATGCACGAAGCTCGTGCAGTTGCAGCTGCCGCTTAATGAAGTCCCACCGCTCACTGCCCGCCACTCTTGAGGCACCCTGGCCGTCCGCGACTTAAATACATTGCCACGCCAGTCATTTCGTGGACAAAACCGACCACCAGGCCCTTCATACATGTACGCGGAACCTTATCCTTAACCCAAGCAACCCCGTCAGCCGCAGGTCCTCCCCTAACAGGCCCAGGGAATAGCGCAAGCACCACGCCACCGGAGACACGCGCCTACCACTGCAGAAGCACTGCTCCAAAATCCCAAAAAATTACTCCATCGCACCACCCAAGGCGCAGAGCACGAGACCAAAGCTAGCAACTCCCGTCAAGGCCTATCGTCCACAATCACTCGCTCATACCACCCGCACAAACATCCAAGACCCGCGGACAGAGCCCGTCTTGATGCCCCAAGAAACACCACGGACACCGCCCAGCCACACCATAGGTACAAAATTTGAGGAAATCAAAGCGAATCCACCGAACCAAAGCGCCGAGGCTACGCCCCATTCCACAGGCGCGTGGATCACACAGGGGATCCACCGGCTGCTCGCCAGCAACTCCAGCAAACGCTCGCTCGGCCATCAGCGGCCCAACAGCAGAGGCCACGCACCCAACACGGCGAACCTCTGCCCCAGCGCCACTCCGTCGGACCCCCTGGCCCGGTGTCACGGCGCCGCTTGCCCCGCAGACACAAAGTAAATGAAAAAAAAAAATACACAAATAACAAAAAAAGAGCCACGTCCTGACACTATACCACCTTTTTGACCAAAGAAGACGGCGGGAACCCGCCTGCGACCAGCCCTGGATGTAAACTGCGCAGGAAGATGAACAAAGAAAATGAGTACCCGGAGCCGAAGCACGAGAAAACAACCCTGGCGCCGCTGACGACACACAGAGAGAAGCAAAACAATACACCATTCGTAACCGGGATACACATACACAATACACAGACAGCAAACGACAGTTAACGGGATAAAGTCAAAACAGAAAAACTATCTTGAAGCAAACTCCGCAAGGAACAAACTAGACACACTAATGCAAAGCAAACCCAAATGCCCGTGGCCAGGGCAACCAACTGTCCAAACGTGAAATACAGACTGACGTAGGAAGTTAGCTATCAATCACGATATTGAATCAAAAAATTATGAGCCAGCGAGAGTGAAAAGAAAAGTAAAAAAAAAAGGGGTTTAAAATGGTTCTAATGCCACTGCCAAATGTCCAGCAACCACAGTGCAAAATCACGGAGAGTCATTTAAAATCCAGAACCATTAACATTAATGCCAGCTACAGTAGTCAGAGGGAGCAATGTTCAAAAAATCGGGCACCACACATAATCTGCCACCGTTTCCAAAATAAGATAAAAGAGCACAGTGGTGAAGTAAAGAATGATTTAAACGCCTAAGCTAGAATTCTAATTGAGGTCTTTGGAGCGACGCCCAAAAAAAAGGACTGCTAGAACTCACGATTATACACATTACCAACTTTCGTCCACCTTGTAAATGTAAAATAAGAATACAAGTGGGGCCATCGGTGCATGCCTCCGCACTACCACCACTCCCTCCACAAAACCGCCACTCCCATAACACCCCACCACACCTACACACAACACAAACAGGCGCAACCACATTCCGTCACCAATTTCCCCTTCCAATCGCAAATCTCACCATCCCCTCCGAAAACGCGCAAGATCTGCCTCACACTATGTCCCCTCACACCGCCACAAGTCGCTCACCACATACACCTAACAACCAAAACCGCGAAAGAATCACCAAAACTTCCATCCACCCGCACAGCTCCCCACCGAACCAGGGCAGTCCCTCACCATCCCACCTCAGGTGCGCAACCGCAGAGGTCAACTTACCAATCCTATCCCCCTTTCACAAAGCGCGAAGTCCTCACGGCATACCCGCACTGTCCAAACACGCGCGAGTAACGGGCCTACACCCATTCCACCCTCTCCAACCGCAAGTCCTCACCATCCCCCTGTTACCAACACCGGAAAGAATCGCTCGACCCCATCCACCATCTCATCCAAACCGCAAAGTCACATCAGAACACATCCCCTTCCAGAAGTGTGACACGAACAAGTCTCTCACCACCTCACTATACCAACCGCAGTGTCAACCCCTGCAAACCACCCTAGTCCAAACGGAAAACCAGCACATAGTACGCCATCTACACATCCACACTAAACATCCCCAACCGCAACGTCCTCAGCCAACCACCCTTCCAACCGCACAAAGTCTACGACACATCCCCCTTCAGACCCGCAAGTCCTCGACACGAATCCCCTTTCCAGGCGCAAGCTCTCACCATCCGGCACGCTAGTTCGCCGGAAACCGCCGTCAGTTCGGAGACGTCGGACCGGATACGCCCCCGCCAACCGCAAGTCCTCACCATCCCCCTCCAACCGCAAGTCCTCACCATCCCCTCCAACCGCGCAAGTCTTCACCATCCCCCTCCCAACCGAATCTGCTCCCTCTCCATCCGCAACCGCCAGAAGTCACTCAGTCCATCACCCCCCCCGCACCGCAAAGTCCCTCACCACTACAGTCCAGAACCTCGCCAATACCGCACAACTACGGCTCACCGCAAGCCTCCCACCCCTCCCCAACCGCAGTCCAAACTATCACACACCTCCCCCACCCACACCGACACAAGCTCCTTCACATCCCCCATTACCCACGACACCCGAACAACGTCCACGCTTACACCCATACCCCCCTCACCCACAACCCGCAGTCCTCACCAATAACACCACCACTGGCCCAAACAACGACAAGTCACTCGAACCATCCCACTCACCAACCGACAAGTCCTCACCATTCCCCCTCCCAACCGCAATCCTCACCATCCCCTCCAACCGCAAGTACCTTCACCATTCCTCCCTCCCAACCGCAAGCATCAATCTTCGCCCCATTTGAACCTTCCAAGAACCCCTCCCCACCCATTACATGATACAGTGATCCACCTACACAAATCCTGCAAGAGTAATAAGCAGGCAAAAAGAATAAATATGTATCATGGCCTCATAAAGAAACCAACTCAGTCGCATGGTGGCTGTGCACTCATACCAACCGCACAGATCATGCTGCAAACCGAATGCTAATTCAGATAATCACCACTCCATGTCTACGTCTTCCTTGCCTGGTGTCAAACCTTTGTGCCTGATGCTAGGTGTCAGTGACTGTCGCTCCGGCCCAGCACCTCCACCCCGCCACATCACCCACACGCGACCCCAAACCTTCCAGTGTCGTTACCCCCAACACCCTCTACCTACTAACACACCATGACCGAGTCACAACGCACTCGAGCCATAGGACACTGATGCCCTACCATACGACCAAATGAGTCTTCAGCCCTGGCTTAGAGAGCAGCAAAACGCCAATGCTGTCTCCAACCTGCTCCCTTTCGCAGGTCATTGAAAGACCTCGACTAAGCCCAAGGAGAACACAAAACTCAGGACAAACAACATTTTTCTCCTTGTCACGCGACAACATTCTTCCTCGCCCGCATCATGCGTGCATTAAATCCCAAGCAGACCTCTCAAGCAGGTCCGAGTCCTGCCGATATTATTGCACACCGCATTCAACAACAACCCACAACACCCGATTCAACCAGTAAATTAAGACTTATAACATCACAGACGTCGAAGATCCTTGGGTCCTGTTTTGCCTTGACATTACTACACTCTGGGAGCGCGAGTACCTTGACATGTGGCCACGTTTCAAATTTTTTCCATGAATGTTTTGGAGATACAGAGATTTCTGTCATAAAGTCGTTCTCGCTATAATTCTCCAACATTATGTCCGCCACCCTTGTGACCTATTATTGTTCACACAATAGTTCAATCATTATACTAATTCACAGAGTAATTACTCTAGTGTCGAACATTATCCACGTCCCCAGGCAGCGTGCAGAGAAAGACGAATGAAAAGGACATCAACCCGAACGAATTAATGAGCAAGAAAGTACATTTGCCCAATAATGACAGCACAGAAGACCAAAACGAAATACAACCACCGAACACTTGCTTACACCCAAAAAATACATCACAAATGAACTACCATAATTTGAAGCAATCTACGACCCATAGAGGGAATTTGACCCAGCCTGGTGAAAAACTCTGTGCCCACATCGATGGCGGCCTATATCCAATGCTAGACCAAAACTTGTGCAAACCTTTTGGGGCTCAATGTAATCTAGAATCTCAGTACATATCTTCACGGATCTCTAACAAAAAGTTCTGACTAAATCATTCTTAAACACAAACTGAGCACTGTTAAAACGATTTTAGATGAGTAGCAACACGACACGCTAAACGCGATATCAACTTCCTCAAACACGACAGATGGAATGAGTTGAAAACCTAGATTAGACTTCACTTATGTACGATCCGCACTCTGTACTGACACAACCCAGTAGATGGGCAGCACATATAGAGCAGCCTCCTTTAAATTTAAATTAATCATTCTTCCCTATCCACCCACGAGCCCACTCCGCACAGGGAGGCTTACAACAGTGGAAGTAGCGTAATACCTTTTACTCGCGAGCCGCACCATGCATATACCAACGTCGTTATCATCACCTACGCACCACACTGGGTCCCTGCATATCTGCAGCTCATCCAAAAATCCCCAGAGATATGCAGAGAAACACCCCATGAGAAATAGTACCAACTCCTCCATGACAATAGGCCAGTCACACGACACCGAGAGCTCAGAAATGTAAGTAGAGAGATCAATGTCTAGCAGCGGCGCAGACGGGTCTCCACTATGTGTCTCAGCGTGATACTTAGACATACACGATAGATATACGCTTGTGATCTATCCGCACCATAGGGAGGGGTCTCTCTTTAAACCATGTTACTCAAGCCACCAAAAAGACAGCCATCATCTCCAATGCGATATAGCTCAATCTCTGTGATTTCGTCCTCTGTCATCAACCAGTAGACATATATCAAAGAACAATAAATTTGCGAAACACCAGTCGCGCCAGTACAAAACAAGATCGTTGTGATCAAAACCGCAAAACGGACGCCGCTTATAGTACAGCCAGGGTGATTAAGAAATGCTTGACACAAGCTTACAATCTCGCTCGCGACCACACCGCCCCCCAGCCCCAGAGGGCGCCAGCAGCCCCGGTGACACTACTCCCCTTTCGCTACCAACACATGCCCATCATATCCTCCACAATGTACCCCATGTCTCAATGGCGAATATTGCAATCGACACTTATCACGTGCGAGCGCACATCTACCGCCAAACCCAGCTAGGGTACACAACGAGCCTCTCCGAGATCCCCGCCCGTAACGACAGATATTCCGACTTCTTATCCGCTCTCCGCTATCATCCTTCAGCTCTATCCATGCCGATCTGTCAGCACTTAATCACTAATCCTTTAGCTAATATCCCCATCGTCACCCGTTTCTCGCAACATCCAATTGATACACTATCTGCCCGGACAGGAAATATATATCACGTGCTCTTGACCGCTTGCGCGGAGGAATATTCAACTCCTTTTTTTGCCGCCCCTTACAATATGTGACAGCAAATGTACACCGTAAAAGCCACAATATCATTATAATGCTAAACTGAAGCTCGTGCAAAGACCGTATAACTTAAGCCCGGGCTGGACCTATTGTGGACAGAAAGTCCCCTTGTCACTGTTGTTCTACCAAGACCTCATCTATAAATCCATTTAGTTTCATGAAAGAACCATTCGCTAGTGACACTCCCACAACATCCAAAGATAGCGAACTCCCTTTGAGTGTACTTACGTTCCCATATTACGAATCGCTCTCGTTCGTACGGATATACTATACCCAGATACTGTACTCATAAAGTGCGAGTGTCCTTGGTGTTTATACAGCCATTTTAACCAAAACAAAAAGTGAAGAATTTATTGAATTCATAATTAATAAATGTATTAACTATAAAGAGTATACCAATCACATAACTTGTTTCCTGAAATACTATGACCACCATGGAAGACTGAACATTATAGTGGCCTATAGTCATATCTAACAACGAGAGTGAAATACCTTTGAGAGATAGCGGTTGGATATTTACTGATGACATCACCCATAAGTCTTTCGCTACAAAGAGAATTCAGCATAAACATAGAAAGTCAATACTACATAAATATCTCTACCTACTATTAGCATCGCTGCACACAAAAAAAATAAAAAAGTAAGAAAGAAAAGTGTCTGATGGAGCTGGATAACACTATTCAGCGTACTCAGTCCCAGTCTTATAATGGATAAATTATCAACTATTAATCTGTTTCGATAATATCTCTTTGCCCTGGTGACTCCCTCCAACACTTAAAGATGCTAAAATATACATTTGAAGTTAGTCTTCTGACTCTCCATTTCCCCAAGAAATGGAAATCGGTATTGCGAACTAATTCAGCCATCTCCCAGTTTCACTCATATATGGTGAGCCACGTCGCACAACGAAGGTAGAAAGAGACACCCGGTTTTCAGTCCATAATGTGTCTGTTTCTTTGTCTGATATAGATGTGCAGGATACTCTACAAAAACAAGTTAAAACTGAGACGCGAAATCAGCGGAGGATGATAATATCTCCGTGCGCACATGGTTTCTGTGAATGTTAGAACAAAGACGAACTGTTAGATTTTGGTGAAGATCAATAGGAGAGATTAGCCGGAGCGACTCAAATTTATGTTAAAAGTGAAAGTATCTTTCATCAATCTGACAGATAGGCGTACGATATACGTATAGCATGACATCTCAAAAATCATTGGCGCTGATAGTACGACTCTCGGTGATTAGGCATATGCAATTGGCAGAAGGATTACTGTGCACATCCATCGGAAACTTGCCTTGTTCATCCCTTGTGTCTTCCCACCTATGCTCATGTCTTCCTTTATTATCAATATTCTTCCATCTCATTTCTCCTATAAAATGTCCCTCTGTTTCTTCTGTACTATGCTATTGGTGTGTTTTCCCATCATCCCTCTTATTACATACGTTCTTATTGATTCTGGCCGGTTCTGTTTTTTCGCTCTTCAACGGTCTCACGTTTTGAAAAATTTTGTTTTACTATGTGACGGGTATGTCCCTTGAAGTCTTAATAGCCTCAGTCTCCATAACCTCGAGACTCGTATAATCAATACCACCAAAGAGTCTCGAAAATCACTCTTACAGAAGCACAGTATCTTCTCCTGTCTCTCGGGGTGT
>CM068966.1:25058778-25086907 GCA_035128595.1 Eptatretus atami | reverse complement strand
TAAAAGCGTCTCTAGAAAGGTAGCGACGCAAACCAGAAGTTTCTACGATGATTCTGTACCAAAACATCAAAAATCGAATGTTTGACCTCACCGTGACCTTGACCGTTGACGATTTTGACCAAAATCTAATTAGCGCTAGCCATCACCCTCCTGAATCACGTGGTGTAATTGACATTAGTAGCTTCTTCCGTCTCGAGTTATCGTGCCTACAAACAAACACAAACAGAGGACGGAAGTGATCAATATACTTACGAATCTTAGAAGTAACAAGAAAACAAGAAAACAAATGTAGTGAAACGAGTACCCTCCCTTCGGTGCCTGGTGATGATGTCATGCACCACCTGGATATGGCATTGGAAGGAGCGGTGTCAAAACATTTATTTGAGAAATTCTCATTTAAATCTTTTGAGATTATGCAGACAATTTGGCCATTATTATTAAACGGTTGCCAGTTACAATCTTTGAAATGAGTGCAGACATGGTATACCAATAAGTTGTGGAACAAAAAAAACACATTACTCTGGCATCGAATTGTACACAGGCCCAGGTCGTCCATGCCAGACAAATGGAAAACAGCAATCCTTTTCACCCACACAATGGTAGTTTGAAATCATTTCTGGAAATCACTCAGAAGTAAATCGCAGCGATCCTATTACAACGGCTATCCGTTATACGGACAAATGAAATAAGCGGTGAGTTTGAAATAAACGGGTACTTTCATTTCATTTGCAGTCAACGTAGAATCCCATGAAATATATCTGAAGCAAGTCCAAGAAACAATGCTGGGATGCAAGTCATTCTGACATATATAATATATATATTATATATATATATATATATATACATATACATATACATATACATATACATATACATATACATATACAATACATATAATTAATAATATATATATATATATATATATATATTATACATGTCTTATCCAGTATGTGTTGCGGTGAAAAAGGGCCCTCCTGTCTGGCCATAAACAACAATTTGGTAATGGTCTCTCCTTGCTCTAAACTCTCGTTTTGCTTCACTTTAGTAAAAGCCGAGAGATCCAGTGGGATAGTCGAGCCAAAACATTGACCGTTTCCTTGATCCCTGGGCTTGCTCACAGCTCTACCAAAGCACTTTCCTCGTCCAGGCAGCTCACATTCAGGATGTGAACAGACCATGCATTAGAACCGTCATCTTTTATTATACCCAAAAACTTATACCTTACTGATTTAACGCTGAAGCCTGCAGCCATCTGATATCAGTTTGGTCATTAAAATGCGAACATTTTCCCCCAAAATGTCGGTGAGAATGAGTGAGTACCGAACTGCGATTAAAACAGAGTTGGGGCACAGGCTCTCGATTTAAGACCTGGCAACAAGCTTCCCGGAGACAATGATTGTATTAACGATGGATTTTACCAAAGTGATCATTCGTTTTGTACCTCACCTGGATTTCCCACCAAAAATTATTTACTATGCCAGTAAGTGAGCTATTAATACATTTTCACACTCCTTTAAAATCCGCTCCCGGATTTTCAAAATTGGAAAATCTTCAAAATTGAGTTACATGGTTATCCTTCAACGAATGAGAAATGATAGTTTATGATAAATTCCCACATCGGTGAAAAGGTGATAATACTGCTGCACTGTGTGTGTAATATATATATATATATATATAATATATATATATATATATATATATATATATATATATATATATATATATATATATATATGAGTATTATAGCAACAATGGGGATTGATTTTTGGTATTTCGATATCATTTCGCATGTGATTGCAATCTGAACCAAGGCATTGTAAATGAAAATGAAAAGAACCTTCTAACATTGTCAGTTCAGGCACACTGACACTGTTGCACTCTCTTAGAAGCACACCCCTGCACCTTCGTAATTGTGTGAGACATGTCAAGGGACAGGTTCTGCGGCAATAACTGCAGAGTCAATTGGATCTCCTCATGACAAACTGGACATTCCTTCCTCAAGACAGCTATCCGGTCTTGCTTGAGAAGGGAGAGGCCAAGAGCAATTCAATTGTACTTTAAGAGTTTCTGAGATTAATCAGAATTTTGACTTCACTACATTAATGGTACAACAGGGCAACGTGATAGACTAACAAGGCTGAAAGACATCATCTTTCCTTAACGGATATTTAATCCTTCAGACAGTGTGACACACTTGTAAAACACACACAACACACACACACCACACACGCACACACGCACACACACACACACACACGGCATAACATTATAAATGGCTTCACATCTGATATTTAGCTCTGTCAATAAAGCTACAACCATGAACTAAAATTACCTGAGCTAATGAATTTCAGGTGAGATAAAGGAACATGTTGAGATAACATAAGGCCAGACTTCTTCATTCCAGGCGTATCAAAGGCCGTCACCTTCATGATTCCATCAGCTGGAAGATCCAGACATTATATATTAAACAATTGTATGTATATTGAAAAAAGCAAAGAATTACTTCATTGGATGATTGTGCAAAAAGCAAAGAATGAAGTCTTTATTGTGTTTCTGCATTAAAAGAGTTTGAATGGCATTCCACCTTGCTTCAAAGAAACTACAGTGGGAGGAATTTCTCCAATAATTTCAACATATATCTTTATATTGAGGTCAAACCTCGTGGAAGAGCTGGATAACAGGGGAGAATGTCAGGACACAAACAACACAGCAGAGAGGAACAGGCAGACAAAGGACACAGACAAAGACAGACAGATATCCATGCAGAACAAGAAGAGGCAGAGATAGTATCATGAGACAGAAGAACACAGGAGAACGGGACCATACAAAAAGATGGGGCGGTCAACAACAAAGTCAACACAACAAAGTCACAGATGATGGGAAATGCCAGTAAAAAATAGATCGTGAGTAAACATGGAAGGCAACACGAGACGACATGGTCATTAGTTTAAAAGATGGAGGGAAGAGGAAGATTGGATGACTTGGGAAGACGATGCCAAGATAGAAGAAAAGGGGTGTGGGGGGGGGGGGACAAAGGATGATGGTCAACAATTAAACTAGTTGGAAAGTGACTGCTTCTTGTACCTATCAGATTCCAATTTAAAGTTATCCACTGTTTCTGCTGCCACTACCTTTACGGGTTCGGGAGAGTGAAAGACCCTTGCTTTACCATTGTCTTCACTCTCCTCTTCTTCACTCTGAGACTGTGGCCCTTGTCCTGTCACTGTTCATTGTGCTGAAAAACTCTTCTCAAGTTATTTTCTTTTATCCACCCTTCATTGTCTTAAACATCTCGAGCTTGTTTATCTGCACAAACGTACGTGAATGCATTATATGTGGTTTTTTGTGGACCTGGAGAACAAGCCTCGGGTTGGCTTCGCGGTTCGGGTGGCTGGCTTGGGATCTTAAGCTCCTGAGTTCGAGCAAAGTTTGCCACTGAATTAACACCAGGTGGGGTTGACTCAGCCTATCATCCTTCCGAGGTCAGTGAATGAGTACCTGATAGGGGCATAGCATTCGCGGCATAGTCGCATCTCAACAAAATGATAGCTACCCAGCAGCCATATGGAAGAATAAGAAGAAATAGGAAGAAGAAGATGTGATGATGATGATGAGAACAAGACCGGTAGGCAATGCAAGCCAATATTCATTCATTAATAATGGTCTACCTCAAAAATAACTTCACCAATAACATGAGCAGATCAAAAAAAAATGGAATAAAGGAGCTCGCCTCAAGGCTTGCGTGTTGCCTTCACCAACAACTCAAATGTCTGTCTTTCTCACAAGAAAATAAATTTTGTTCCCACATCCATTGTCAAGTGGTTCCCACTGAAGTCAACAATACATTTTCGCTGCAAACTAGTTATTGTGACCCTTAACTCTGGGGGAGTGCAATCCCAGTGCAAGGAAACCTGCTTTACGCCGGACACAAACAGCACGTTTGAAACCTCAAAGGGTGGCCTAAAACTTATTTGTGTAGTAATTCTATTTGTCAACACATGTTCACATAAAAATGGTATTCAGCTAAAATCTAACGGAAATAAATTGCCTGAAGGACTCTCAACGCTCCCAGATGCTGAAGAATTTGACAAACACAAAATCTGCTTTCATTAATAACAGATTTTCTTCATTGGAATTCACAGGTTGTCTGCGTGGAATAAGTATAAATACAGAGAGATTCATCCTGGGAGAAATGACTGTGAGTTACAGCGATAGTACATCATTTGCTAATGTGCGATCAAGCGCTGAACGTGCCCAGGATAAGCAAGCCAAGAATTTCAATGAGCCTGATTGAAAACTTCATAAAGCACGAGAACAATGAATGAGAGAACTTGGGAAGTCTCTCTAATTAGGTGTTTCTCTCTGGGAACATCGCTCACCACTGATGGCTCCGTGGTGGACATGTTTTGAGCAGGGCTGCATGCTCAAACTCAATCTTTATGTCAAAAGTTTGTATGCCCAATCCTTCCTGCTGTCCACCTGAATTGATCACTTCCGTATCACGAGCTTTGGGAAGTGTTCGATGAGCTCCCACCAAACGCAACCCGGGTATCCCCAAATTTATTTAGGGTGTTCTATTATGCAACAGTAACGCCATTAGAAATTTCCATCTCAAATAACCTATAAAAACAGAATCCTAACTGTAATCTTATTCATGCTGAAATGGAACCCACAATATCTGTCCACAATGGATGAGGCTCATACGTGCGCCCAACGCATGCGGCAATATGTTCGGTTGAACGTTGAAGAATTTGTGCATCGGGATTCAAAGAGACGTAGATCGAAAAGAGGATGGATCTATACATCGGCCCACTCCGATCGGCCCACTCCCATCGCCCACGGCAATCAGGTCACTGCAATCGGGCACTCCACTTGACACACTCAAATTGGCCCATTCCAATCGGCTTTCTACCATTAATGATCCGCAGCAAGATCGTAAATACAAACAAGTCGCATTCGTCATTTTAACCCTTCGGTGTGGAAATGCCTTCACCCTCCAGGAACGTGTTCGCATATTTACTACCCTCATCGGCCAGCACCACATGATCGTAGCTCACAGATTAATGTCAATATAGCCAATCCAGGTGCAGATTCTGCAATTGACCCTGCAAATATTGATGATCTCTCACGCATTAAGTATTGGAGAGGGAAGAGAAGCTTTTCCACATGTTTTTGTTATAATTATTTGTTAGGGTTAAGGTATACATGAGAGTATACATTATTTAAGTATACGTATTATATACATGTTAAGGTATACATATTATATACATGAGAGCTGTTATTTGGTTTTAAAGAAAGAGAACTGTATGGATCCATCATCATGCAGTTTAGTTTGGAAGATATTTCTTAATTGCACAAGTAAATTATTACCAATGCATGGTTAAGCAATTGGTTCATTCTGTCTGTCTATAAGTCCATTGAAATGATCAAGGATCGAACTACTTAATTTCAATTGCATTTTATGAGTCATTCTCAGATTTGGTAACAATTGGAGGAAGCAATAATCGAAACACAAAGTGTTAAAATTATTTTTATTTTTCACACGACAATAACATGGAGTATAGGACGAACAGAAACTGCCAATTTGCCATTTCAGGCTAGTTTTGTTTTTTGTTTTTTTTAATCACTGAAGAACAACATTTCATCAATTTTGTCCATTCTGTTACTACATAAATTTTCTTCCAGATTGATAAAATGAGTTATGTTATAAATATTTGTCGTTGATTACCTGACAGTGTAATGATATATCATTAAATGTGAAATATAAAATTATAATTTTTTTTATTGGCTAAACTTCCAATGAAAACTCTTGATAACACATTTATTCAATCAAAGTGGAAGCTTGGCAATTATGATTAAACAAGTAAAAAGACATAAAATGTCATAGCCCCCGTTGTTTTAGTAATTTTGCTGTACGGAAATAAATGGCAAGCCTATATTTATGTAAACTGAAATGCCCACCAGTCTTCCAGTCGGTCATCTTTGATAAGATTGCAAAATAAAGTGAGGGCCATGTGTACGCCATCTGTGCTGTGCTTGTGCCAAGTTTGAACAAAATCAGACCACGGATGTCTGAGAAATGGTGGGGGACACATTTATGTAATAAATTGGCTACCAGTCGGCGATCTTGGATCTGATCTCCAACAACAAATGACGGGCACATTAACCATCATTCCTCATCTGTTTGACAAGTTTGAACAAGATCGTTAAATCTTGTCCGAGAAATGGTTGCGGACGTGTTAACATCGGGGTTTTTTTTACAACTAAAATGGCCTCCAGTCGGCCATTTGAGCTGATCTCGAAACAAAATAACATGCTTATGTAAGCTATCATTCCTTATCTGTGGTGCCAAGTTTTGAACAACATTGGTAAATACTTGTCTGAAAATGGTTGAGGACGTGCTCATATCAGGTTTTTTTAAACTAAAATGGCCGCCCATCGGCCATCTTGGATGTAATGTCCAAAAAAAGAAAAAAGTACATGCATATGCAAGCTACATTCATTATCCATCTGCCAAGTTTGAACAACATCGGTAAATACGTGTCTGAGAAATGGTTCTGGACATTCAATTGTTCAACTGTTCCATTGTTCAACATCATGTTTTTTCAACAAAATTGCCACCAGTTGGCCATCTTGCATCTGATCTTCAAAAACAAAAAAAAGTGCATATGTGTACTATCATGTGTGTTGTCTTTGTGCCAAGAACGAATAAAATCGTCTGTACTATGTCCGAGAAAAAGTTGCGGATGCACGCACGCACGGACACAAAAAATCGAGACCTAATTCATAAGCCTCCGTTTCAGACCAAATCAACGGTGGGCTAATATTGGTAATGTGGGGACAAGATGACCTTGTGTTCAGTATACTGAACATTTATAATTTAAATTACCCCTTCTACCGTGAGAGTATGCTTTGATGCGGCGTTCAGGATACTGAACCTGTAACCGGGACCAAAGGGGTTGATACGTTTAAGGGGGGGGGGGAGGGGTGGCTTCTTGCCTCACCTTGCTATAAATATGACGTTTTGTAAAACAGGTTTTGCATCCACTGATTTGTATCAGATGCAGGAAGTGAGTGTGCATTAAGAAGTTCAAATTTACCTTGAAAGGCCTTCCTTAGCCACAACATTATTGTGGGAGACATGATGGACACCATTTCTCATTCGATCACAGCCATTGCTTGTTCTTCAAACCTTAATAATAAAAAATAAATCTTCCACCTGCCATGTTTAATCCTACGCAGGATAAACAAGATTCCATTGCTTATATAACATTCATAACATGTTGAGTACATCAGTTCATTTAACTGCACCAAGTACTGCAGACCAAGTTTGAGAATTGAAACCTTAGCTTTAGCCCCTTCCATGCCTCCATCGAACCCACTTATTCGATTCATCTTCCTTCCTTCAAGGGGAAACGAAAGTTCACATGTTTGCTGATTGGGTGATAATTCAGGAAAGCAAGTCATTTACTCAAACACCTCTTCACTTCAAAATATGCTTTCACAAAAGTGCTTCGCAAGTCACCAGATACAAAACTCAGCAAAAAAAATTAAGATATGGTAATTGTAATTGAAAATTCTGTATTTAAGATTTTGGTCTGAAATATCTGAAACTAAAGAGTCACATCACCTGGAACTCAAAAAATAACATGAAAAGAACGAGAAAGATTAATAAAAAGCCTTCATCTCAGAAAATCCAGAGAGAAAGAAATGATATGTAATTATATGAATACTATTAACCACACGGAGTAATTGAGAGGGATACAAGGACATATCTTAACAAACTGGAACAACTGGAAAGTGTTTGAGGATTCTGAACCTCAAACAAACTCGCCTTGTGTAAAGAAAGCATTTCCTGTAAAGGTTTCTTGATCTTCAGAACATAAAAGTAAAAAATGAAGATTGACACGGTAGCCAATGGAAGGTCGCTTTCGACCTCTCCTGATGGCCACCTAAGGAGATGATAACAGGCAAGATCCCTTCACACAGGATGTTTACATGGACCCTTATACACATATTGACACATCCTGAATAACATGACCTTCAAGTCCTTCCAGTCATATAACGCTCGCTTGCCTGCCTGAACAACCATGCTCGATTTTAGTTCTGCAATATCAATGTCAAAGTTACGTGTTTCATGTCAGGTGGAGCGCGATCGGGGTTGACCAATATGTGGGAGGTTATCAATCGCGAAATCATTCCCAACACCAAGGGCTATAGAGACCAGTCTGTTGCGAGGAGTGATCCCCTAGCATGTCGTTCTAACTAGCTCAGACATGGTTCAACAGATTCTGGAGCCTGACCTGTAAGTCGTATAATTTACCCAATTGGTGTGTGACAATAAAAAGTGAAGGATTGCCATCCACAAAATCATCCCTGTTTTATGAAGAAAATGGACATTTCAGCTCAAACGTGAGGTATGTTTACAACATGGATGGTTAGGAAAGATAACTCATGAGGGTTGTATTGCTTTTGAAGGGGCTCGGATTCTTAATATATTTTGGATTTAACAGAATGCAAAAGTTTGTTCCAGCGTGTAACGATACATTTATCAACAAATATACTTGCTTCAACATAAATAGGAATGGCATATTGTGAAAGGACACAGAAAAGAAGGTGGCACAATCAGAAGAAATAAGAAATGGGATTGTCCAACTAAGTCAATTGTGCAGACGCCAGACTGCATTACCAAGACAGATATCTAACTAATAAATATCAGTGTGTCAACTCCATAACTCCAAAATCATGAAACCTAGCAGCCTGAAATTTTGCATGTACATATACGAAGGGAACTCCAAGGAAATGCACAACTGATAATTGGGTGTTTGGGTTAATTAAAACACCCTTTTGAAGATAATTTTAAATAATTTTGATAATATATAATATATAGAAGATAAGATAATAGATAATAGATAATAAGATATAAGATAATAGAAGATAAGATAATTTTTGAATTTGAAGACCAAAAACGTATCAGAACAGCTGTTACACACAACGACACGACAGAGTTTGTAAAGTAATCCGCTGCTACATCTGCAAAACTTTGATATTCCAATTCTAGAAAATTTGTGGGAAAATGAACCAAAAGCAATCACTGAAAACATTGAAATACGGCTCATGTATGACATATGATCCAGTCGAGTGTGAACATCGAAACAAAGCATTGCGACGAGACATCATACTTTGGTACAAAAAAAAGAAGGCATTGCTAATTGAGGTGTTAATACCAGTGATTTTGGACTAATGATGCAGATATCAGAAAATGACCAAATACCAAGACCACCAGTATGAAGTGAAAAGATCCTGGAAGCTGAAGAATTCCAAAGTTGGCCCAAGTGATGATGAAGAACCTCATGGAAAATGATGAAGAGAACCTCACAGAGATATTAAAAACCGTCCCTAGGAATATCATACAAACAAATTACAGTTGGAAGCCTTCCGGAGCTCAATAATGATCCTGAAGAGAGCCCTCGCACAATACTTTGAAAACAGAAAACATCACAGCTTGGTCCGTGAATCGTGGCCCTTACCGAAATGAAGGTGGATACTTGAGCCCACTTGGGAGGACTCCATTCCACATTCTGAAACACCATATGTAAACACACACACACACACACACACAACACACACACACACACACACACCGACGGGATACTTTGAGAGCTGGGAGGACTCCATCTCACTTCTGAAACCCGCATGCAAAAAACACTTCAGCTTGGTCCATGGATCGTGATTCCTGACCGAAATGAAGGTGGATGCTTTGAGCCCCACCCTGGGAGGACTCCTTTCCACAATCTGATACTCGATATGCACCACACACACACACACACACACACATCACACACACACCACACACACACACCTTGCCTTTTATTCGTGTAGATATATTTACATATAATATATATCATATACTCGGTGAATGCACCCGGCGTTGCCCGGGTTCTTTTTGAATGATTTAATCTCTGTCATAGGTCTGACGCGAGCCCAGTTCAGTTCCAATGGGCTATGGAGTCATAGCCTAAGGGTTTTGTGAGGGGGAAACACCCCCCCCCCCGCCCGGCCGAGGGGCCTCACCACCTAGCCTATAACTTCCTGGGGCCGGTCCCTACTTTTTTGTTTCAGAGGTTTCCTCCTATCTCTCACCGTCAAGAGATAAGCGCGTGCAGAGCCTAAGGGGGTTGTCGAGAGGAAAACACCCCCCCCCCCGCCCCGGCTGAGGGGCCTCACGCACAGCCTATAACCTTCCCTGGGCCCGTCCCGACATTTTTGTTTCAGAGGTTTTCTCCAATCCTTTCACCGTCAGAGGAGATTAGCGCCTGCAGACAAACAAACAAACAAACAAAAACTTTAAATTATATATAGATAATACAAATATATTACATACATGTTTGCAGTTCTGCAAAACCACATGCCTCTAAGGCAATGGCACCCAACATACAGTGATCCCCAGGCAGTTATTTTGTTAGTCCGTGCAGTCAGACCTTCCCCTTCATGTCTAGTGGGTTAATGGGGACGAAGTGCGTTGCATGGGTCTAATAGCTAGGTCTATTAACTATATCTCCATCTTCTATTCTGATTTCTATTCCAAACCTTCCTTTTAGCCAAGGTACAAATCAAGCAAGCAAGAAAACACACCACACAGCCTCCCGTGGGAGAATCAACATCAGAACAAACACACATACGGCACGGCATGGCGTGTCATTGCATTCAAATCTGCGTGCCAATTTCTAACGGCATCTCACCTTACTCACCCCTCGCCTCACAAAAAACTTACCACTCGACCACCAATACACCCACACACGGGAAAAATGTTCCCGCACCTCTTCGTACCCTTGTATCGATACAATTCGCCACTGACACAGAGGCGTGCTGCACGGCTCCAGGCTGTGCTCGGACACCATGTAATGCGGGGACGAGCAACGGACATTAATGGCGCCGGCCACATTCTCGCGGGAATGTTCGGGTGAGCACTCGGGAATTGATGCCAGCCCTCGTTCAGTCACCAGGGACAGACGGTGAGGAGGGGTCAAGGAAGGGCAATCTGGGAGTTTGGGACAGAGCTTCAGGCCGTGTCACGCCGGATGTGCAAATGTGACCGCTTCTGGCCCCAGGAGCCTGCAGGGCGTGGCTAGGGCCACTGTAGCCCACAGAGAAGCGGGATTCGGGTCACAGTCATCGCTTCTGTTCGCCACCCCACCCTTCGCACGGGGCTTATAAAAAGGTGGATCACGGAGCCGCTCGCCATTTTCTCACCACTCTGCTTCGCGCTCTTCTTCACTCGCTCCTCATTGCCTCTATCCCGTCGCTGGCTCTTTGCTCCCTCTGCCATCGCTGGCTCGTCATTCACGGTTGGTGTGCAACTGAGATGTGCTTATTCCGGAGACCAGTGCGGAGTGCACGTTGCCATTAGCCCTGACAAAGTGACTAAGCCAGAGATAACGCAGCCAACTCTTGAGGTGGGAACGCTCAAGCGGAGCGGCCCATGAGGGTACAAGCCACACTATCAGACCTACTCCCAACAGTGAGGAATCTTGGCCTCACGATCTTCTCTCATTCTCCCTTTCCACTCCTCTATCTCATCCCCTTTGGATGCACAAAGGAGCATCCGTTACTGACTCGCAGTCACAGTTTACTCTGGAACGACACCGTAACCCCCCCCCCATATATTGCACTGCACCACACCTCCCACTCCCACACTTGAGACACCAGTATTCCCCTTCCTACCTCCCCCAAGCATACTGGGTTGCGTAGGTCGGCCGACGCGCAGGTATTGCGAGGCCATTATCTCATCTCTCTCTTTCTTTCTGGCTATCTAATCTTCCGCTGTGTGTGTTGTGTGTGTGTGTGTGTGTGTGTGTGTGTGTGTGTGATGACGCCTGTCGTAGAATAAGTTAAATTGTGGAAGTGATAACGGATAACTCTGCTCGTGTCTGCTTTTGTAATTGTTTGTCCTGTTGTTGCAACCCATGAATACCTTGCTATCCCTGCTGTAAATACCGATAAAACAATTTACTGTGCACAGACCTTTCCTCGCTGATTGTAAATAAAATATTGTGTAGAAATGTTCCCAGCTCCGTTTTCGTTTCTTCATTGGTTCAGCATGAAGCACGCCAGTGGACAACTGAAAACTGTAAGAAGTCTTATGGACCGATGAATCAAAATTTGAAATCTTCGGTTCCATTCAATCTTCTCTCTTTTAGTACTCCCTCCTTCGGTGCCTGGTGATGATGTCATGCACCACCTGGATATGGCATTGGGAAGGAGCGGTGTTCAAAACATTTATTTGAGAAATTCTCATTTAAATCTTTTTGAGATTATGCAGACAATTTGGCCATTTATTATTAAACGGTTGCCATGTTACAATCTTTTGAAATGAGTGCAGACATGGTATTACCAATAAGTTGTGGAAACAAAAAACACATTACTCTGGCATCGAATTGTATCACAGGCCCCAGGTTCGTCCATGCCAGACAAAATGGAAAACAGCAATTCCTTTTCACCCACACAATGGTAGTTTGAAATCATTTCTGGAAATCACTCAGAAGTAAATCGCAGCGATCCTATTACAACGGCTATCCGTTATACGGACAAATGAAATAAGCGGTGAGTTTGAAATAAAACGGGTACTTTCATTTCGCAGTCAACGTAGAAATCCCGAAATATATCTGAAGCAAGTCCAAGAAACAATGCTGGGATGCAAGTCATTCTGACATATAATATATATATATATATATATATATATATATATACATTACATATAATAATACATATACATATACATATACATATACATATACATATACATATACATATATATATATATATATATATATATATATATATACATGTTTATCCAGTATGTGTTGCGGTGAAAAAGGGCCCTCCTGTCTGGCCATAAACAACAATTTGGTGAATGGTCTCTCCTTGCTCTAAACTCTCGTTTTGCTTCACTTTAGTAAAAGCCGAGAGATCCAGTGGGATAGTCGAGCCAAAACATTGACCGTTTCCTTGATCCCTGGGGCTTGCTCACAGCTCTACCAAAGCACTTTCCTCGTCCAGGCAGCTCACATTCAGGATGTGAACAGACCATGCATTAGAACCGTCATCTTTTATTATACCCAAACAACTTATACCTTACTGATTTAACGCTGAAGCCTGCAGCCATCTGATATCAGTTTGGTCATTAAAATGCGAACATTTTCCCCAAAATGTCGGTGAGAATGAGTGAGTACCGAACTGCGATTAAAACAGAGTTGGGGCACAGGCTCTCGATTTAAGCCTGCAACAACTTCCCGG
This sequence comes from Eptatretus atami, assembly GCA_035128595.1. Lineage (NCBI taxonomy): Eukaryota > Metazoa > Chordata > Myxini > Myxiniformes > Myxinidae > Eptatretus > Eptatretus atami. Next base: position 25,073,611 of record CM068966.1, on the reverse strand, counting down.
AGACAATGATTGTATTAACGATGGGATTTTACCAAAGTGATCATTCGTTTTGTACCTCACCTGGATTTCCCACCAAAAATTATTTACTATGCCAGTAAGTGAGCTATTAATACATTTTCACACTCCTTTAAAATCCGCTCCGCGATTTCAAAATTGGAAAATCTTTCAAATTGAGTTACATGGTTATCCTTCAACGAATGAGAAATGATAGTTTATGATAAATTCCCACATCGGTGAAAGGGTGATAGTACTGCTGCACTGTGTGTGTAATATATATATATATATATATATATATATATATATATATATATATATATATATATATATATATATATATATATATAATATATATAGAGTATTATAGCAACAATGGGGATTGATTTTTGGTATTTCGATATCATTTCGCATGTGATTGCAATCTGAACCAAGGCATTGTAAATGAAAATGAAAGAACCTTCTAACATTGTCAGTTCAGGCACACTGACACTGTGCACTCTCTTAGAAGCACACCCCTGCACCTTCGTAATGTGGTGAGACATGTCAAGGGACAGGTTCTGCGGCAATAACTGCAGAGTCAATTGGATCTCCTCATGACAAACTGGACATTCCTTCCTCAAGACAGCTATCCGGTCTTGCTTGAGAAGGGAGAGGCCAAGAGCAATTCAATTGTACTTTAAGAGTTTCTGAGATTAATCAGAATTTTGACTTCACTACATTAATGGTACAACAGGCAACGTGATAGACTAACAAGGCTGAAAGACATCATCTTTCCTTAACGGATATTTAATCCTTCAGACAGTGTGACACACTTGTAAAACACACACACCACACACACACACACACGCACACACGCACACACACACACACACACGGCATAACATTATAAATGGCTTCACATCTGATATTTAGCTCTGTCAATAAAGCTACAACCATGAACTAAATTACCTGAGCTAATGAATTTCAGGTGAGATAAAGGAACATGTTGAGATAACATAAGCCAGACTTCTTCATTTCCAGGCGTATCAAAGGCCGTCACCTCATGATTCCATCAGCTGGAAGATCCAGACATTATATAATTAAACAATTGTATGTATATTGAAAAAAGCAAAGAATTACTTTCATTGGATGATTGTGCAAAAAGCAAAGAATGAAGTCTTTATTGTGTTTCTGCATAAAAGAGTTGTGAATGGCATTCCACCTTGCTTCAAAGAAACTACAGTGGGAGGAATTTCTCAATAATTTCAACATATATCTTTATATTGAGGTCAAACCTCGTGGAAGAGCTGGATAACAGGGGAGAAATGTCAGGACACAAACAACACAGCAGAGAGGAACAGGCAGACAAAGGACACAGACAAAGGACAGACAGATATCCATGCAGAACAAGAAGAGGCAGAGATAGTATCATGAGACAGAAGAACACAGGAGAACGTGGACCATACAAAAAGATGGGGCGGTCAACAACAAAGTCAACACAAACAAAGTCACAGATGATGGGAAATGCCAGTAAAAATAGATCGTGAGTAAACATGGAAGGCAACACGAGACGACAATGGTCATTAGTTTAAAAGATGGAGGGAAGAGGAAGATTGGATTGACTTGGGAAGACGATGCCAAAGATAGAAGAAAAGGGGTGTGGGGGGGGGGGGACAAAGGATTGATGGTCAACATTAAACTAGTTGGAAAGTGACTGCTTCTTGGTACCTATCAGATTCCAATTTAAAGTTATCCACTGTTTCTGCTGCCACTACCTTTACGGGTTCGGGAGAGTGAAAGACCCTTGCTTTACCATTGTCTTCACTCTCCTCTTCTTCACTCTGAGACTGTGGCCCTTGTCCTGTCACTGTTCATTGTGCTGAAAAACTCTTCTCAAGTTATTTTCTTTTATCCACCCTTCATTGTCTTAAACATCTCGAGCTTGTTTATCCTGCACAAACGTACGTGAATGCATTATATGTGGTTTTTTGTGGACCTGGAGAACAAGCCTCGGTTGGCTTCGCGGTTCGGGTGGCTGGCTTGGGATCTTAAGCTCCTGAGTTCGAGCAAAGTTTGCCACTGAATTAACACCAGGTGGGGTTGACTCAGCCTATCATCCTTCCGAGGTCAGTGAAATGAGTACCTGATAGGGGCATAGCATTCGCGGCATAGTCGATCTCAACAAAATGATAGCTACCCAGCAGCCATATGGAAGAATAAGAAGAATAGGAAGAAGAAGATGATGATGATGATGATGAGAACAAGACCGGTAGGCAATGCAAGGCCAATATTCATTCATTAATAATGGTCTACCTCAAAAATAACTTCACCAATAACATGAGCAGATCAAAAAAAAATGGAATAAAGGAGCTCGCCTCAAGGCTTGCGTGTTGCCTTCACCAACAACTCAAATGTCTGTCTTTCTCACAAGAAAATAAATTTTGTTCCCACATCCATTGTCAAGTGGTTCCCACTGAAGTCAACAATACATTTTCGCTGCAAACTAGTTATTGTGACCCTTAACTCTGGGGGAGGGTGCAATCCCAGTGCAAGGAAACCTTGCTTGTACGCCGGACACAAACAGCACGTTTGAACCTCAAAGGGTGGCCTAAAACTTATTTGGTGTAGTAATTCTATTTGGTCAACACATGTTCACATAAAAATGGTATTCAGCTAAAATCTAACGGAAATAAATTGCCTGAAGGACTCTCACACGCTCCCAGATGCTGAAGAATTTGAACAAACACAAAATCTGCTTTCATTAATAACAGATTTTCTTCATTGGAATTCACAGGTTGTCTGCGTGGAATAAGTATAAATACAGAGAGATTCATCCTGGGAGAAATGACTGTGAGTTACAGCGATAGTACATCATTTGCTAATGTGCGATCAAGCGCTGAACGTGCCCAGGATAGCAAGCCAAGAATTTCAATGAGCCTGATTGAAAACTTCATAAAGCACGAGAACAATGAATGAGAGAACTTGGGAAGTCTCTCTAATTAGGTGTTTCTCTCTGGAACATCGCTCACCACTGATGGCTCCGTGGTGCATGTTTTGAGCAGGGCTGCATGCTCAAACTCAATCTTTATGTCAAAAGTTTGTATGCCCAATCCTTCCTGCTGTCCACCTGAATTGATCACTTCCGTATCACGAGCTTTGGGAAGTGTTCGATGAGCTCCCACCAAACGCGAACCCGGGTATCCCCAAATTTATTTAGGGTGTTCTATTATGCAACAGTAACGCCATTAGAAATTTCCAATCTCAAATAACCTATAAAAACAGAATCCTAACTGTAATCTTATTCATGCTGAAATGGAACCCACAATATCTGTCCACAATGGATGAGGCTCATACGTGCCCCCAACGCATGCGGCAATGTTCGGTTGAACGTTGAAGAATTTGTGCATCGGGATTCAAAGAGAGCGTAGATCGAAAAGAGAGATGGATCTATACATCGGCCCACTCCGATCGGCCCACTCCCATCGGCCCACGGCAATCAGGTCACTGCAATCGGGGACTCCACTTGACACACTCAAATTGGCCCATTCCAATCGGGCTTTCTACCATTAATGATCCGCAGCAAGATCGTAAATACAAACAAGTCGCATTCGTCATTTTAAACCCTTCGGTGTGGAAATGCCTTCACCCTCCAGGAACGTGTTCGCATATTTACTACCCTCATCGGCCAGCACCACATGATCGTAGCTCACAGATTAATGTCAATATAGCCAATCCAGGTGCAGATTCTGCAATTGACCCTGCAAATATTGATGATCTCTCACGCATTAAGTATTGGAGAGGGAAGAGAAGCTTTTCCACATGTTTTTGTTATAATTATTTGTTAGGGTTAAGGTATACATGAGAGTATACATTATTTAAGGTATACGTATTATATACATGTTAAGGTATACATTTATATACATGAGAGCTGTTATTTGGTTTTAAAGAAAAGAGAACTGTATGGATCCATCATCATGCAGTTTAGTTTGGAAGATATTTCTTAATTGCACAAGTAAATTATTACCAATGCATGGTTAAGCAATTGGTTCATTCTGTCTGTCTATAAGTCCATTGAAATGATCAAGGATCGAAATACTTAATTTCAATTGCATTTTATGAGTCATTCTCAGATTTGGTAACAATTGGAGGAAGCAATAATCGAAACACAAAGTTGTTAAAATTATTTTTATTTTCACACGACAATAACATGGAGTATAGGACGAACAGAAACTGCCAATTTGCCATTTCAGGCTAGTTTTGTTTTTTTTTGTTTTTTTAATCACTGAAGAACAACATTTCATCAATTTTGTCCATTCTGTTACTACATAAATTTTCTATCCAGATTTGATAAAATGAGTTATGTTATAAATATTTTGTCGTTGATTACCTGACAGTGTAATGATATATCATTAAATGTGAAATATAAAATTATAATTTTTTTTATTGGCTAAACTTCCAATGAAAACTCTTGATAACACATTTATTCAATCAAAGTGGAAGCTTGGCAATTATGATTAAACAAGTAAAAAAGACATAAAATGTCATAGCCCCCGTTGTTTTAGTAATTTTGCTGTACGGAAATAAATGGCAAGCCTATATTTATGTAAACTGAAATGCCCACCAGTCTTCCAGTCGGTCATCTTTGATAAGATTGCAAAATAAAGTGAGGGCCATGTGTACCGCCATCTGTGCTGTGCTTGTGCCAAGTTTGAACAAAATCAGACCACGGATGTCTGAGAAATGGTTGGGGACACATTTATGTAATAAATTGGCTACCAGTCGGCGATCTTGGATCTGATCTCCAACAACAAATGACGTGCACATGTAACCATCATTCCTCATCTGTTTGACAAGTTTGAACAAGATCGTTAAATGCTTGTCCGAGAAATGGTTGCGGACGTGTTCAACATCGGGGTTTTTTTTACAACTAAAATGGCCTCCAGTCGGCCATCTTGGAGCTGATCTCGAAACAAAATAACATGCTTATGTAAGCTATCATTCCTTATCTGTGTGCCAAGTTTTGAAACAACATTGGTAATACTTGTCTGAGAAATGGTTGGGACGTGCTCAATATCAGGATTTTTTTAAACTAAAATGGCCGCCCATCGGCCATCTTGGATGTAATGTCCAAAAAAAGAAAAGTACATGCATATGCAAGCCATCATTCATTATCCATCTGCCAAGTTTGAACAACATCGGTAAATACGGTGTCTGAGAAATGGTTCTGGACATTCAATTGTTCAACTGTTCCATTGTTCAACATCATGTTTTTTCCACAAAATTGCCACCAGTTGGCCATCTTGCATCTGATCTCAAAAACAAAAAAAAGTGCATATGTGTACTATCATGTGTGTTGTCTTTGTGCCAAGAACGAATAAAATCGGTCTGTACATGTCCGAGAAAAAGTTGCGGATGCACGCACGCACGGACACAAAAATCGAGACCTAATTCATAAGCCTCCGTTTCAGACCAAATCCAAGGTGGGCTAATATTGGTAATGTGGGGACAAGATGACCTTGTGTTCAGTATACTGAACATTTATAATTTAAAATTACCCCTTCTACCGTGAGAGTATGCTTTGATGCGGCGTTCAGGATACTGAACCTGTAACCGGGACCAAAGGGTGTTGTATACGTTCAGGGGGGGGGAGGGGTGGCTTCTTGCCTCACCTTGCTATAAATATGACGTTTTGTAAAACAAGGTTTTGCATCCACTGTATTTGTATCAGATGCAGGAAGTGAGTGTGCATGAAGAAGTTCAAATTTACCTTGAAAGGCCTTCCTTAGCCACAACATTATTGTGGGAGACATGATGGACTACTTCCATTTCTCATTCGATCACAGCATTGCTTGTTCTTCAAACCTTAATAATAAAAAATAAATCTTCACCTGCCATGTTTAATCCTACGCAGGATAAAACAAGATTCCATTGCTTTATAACATTCATAACATGTTGAGTACATCAGTTCATTTAACTGCACCAAGTACTGACGACCATAGTTTGAGAATTGAAACCTTAGCTTTAGCCCTTCCATGCCTCCATCGAACCCACTTATTCGATTCATCTTCCTTCTTCAAGGGGAAACGAAAGTTCACATGTTTGTTGATTGGGTGATAATTCAGGAAAAGCAAGTCTTTTACTCAAACACCTCTTCACTTCAAAATATGCTTTCACAAAAGTGCTTCGCAAGTCACCAGATACAAAACTCAGCAAAAAAATTAAGATATGGTAATTGTAATTGAAAATTCTGTATTTAATGATTTGGTCTGAAATATCTGAAACTAAAGAGGTCACATCACCTGGAACTCAAAAAATAACATGAAAAGAACGAGAAAGATTATAAAATAGCCTCATCTCAGAAATATCCAGAGAGAAAGAAATGATTGAATTATATGAATACTATTAACCACACGGAGTAATTGAAGGAGATACAAGGACATATCTTAACAACTGGGAACAACTGGAAAGTGTTTGAGGATTCTGAACCTCAAACAAACCATGCCTTGTGTAAAGGAAAGCATTTCCTGTAAAGGTTTCTTGATCTTCAGAACATAAAAGTAAAAAATGAAGATTGACACGGTAGCCAATGGAAGGTCGCTTTCGACCTCTCCTGATGGCCACCTAAGGAGATGATAACAGGCAAGATCCCTTCACACAGGATGTTTACATGGCACCCTTATACACATATTGAACACATCCTGAATAACATGACCTTCAAGTCCTTCCAGTCATATAACGCTCGCTTGCCTGCCTGAACAACCATGCTCGATATTAGTTTCTGCAATATCAATGTCAAAGTTACGTTTTCATGTCAGGTGGAGCCGCGATCGGGGTTGACACAATATGTGGGAGGTTATCAATCGCGAAATCATTCCCAACACCAAGGGCTATAGAGACCAGTCTGTTGCGAGGATGATCCCCTAGCATGTCGTTCTAACTAGCTCAGACATGTTCAACAGATTCTGGAGCCTGACGTGTAAGTCGTATAATTTACCCAATTGGTGTGTGACAATAAAAAGTGGAAGGATTGCCATCACAAATCATCCCTGTTTGTATGAAGAAATGGACATTTCAGCTCAAACGTGAGGTATGTTTACAACATGGATGGTTAGGAAAGATAACTTCATGAGGGTTGTATTGCTTTTGAAGGGGCTCGGATTCTAATATATTTTGGATTTAACAGAATGCAAAGTTTGTTCCAGCGTGTAACGATACATTTATCAACAAATATACTTGCTTCAAACATAAATAGGAATGGATATTGTGAAAGGACACAGAAAGGAAGGTGGCACAATCAGAAGAAAAAAGAAATGGGATTGTCCAACTAAGTCAATTGTGCAGACGCCAGACTGCATTACCAAGACAGATATCTACACTAATAAATATCAGTGTGTCAACTCCATAACTCCAAAATCATGAACCTAGCAGCCTGAAATTTTGCATGTACATATACGAAGGGAACTCCAAGGAAATGCACAACTGATAATTGGGTGTTTGGGTTAATTAAAACACCCTTTTGAAGATAATTTTAAGTAATTTTGATAATATAATAATATAATAGAAGATAAGATAAAGATAATAGATAATAAGATAATAAGATAAATAGAAGATAAGATAATTTTTGAATTTGAAGACCAAAAACGTATCAGAACAGCTGTACACACAACGACACGACAGAGTTTGTAAAGTAATCCGCTGCTACATCTGCAAAACTTTGATATTCCAATTCTAGAAAATTTGTGGGAAAATGAACCAAAAGCAATCACTGAAAACATTGAATACGGCTCATGTATGACATATGATCCAGTCGAGTGTGAACATCGAAACAAAGCATTGCCGACGAGACATCATACTTTGGTACAAAAAAAAGAAGGCATTGCTAATTGAGGTGTTAATACCAGTGATTTTGGACTAATGATGCAGATATCAAGAAAATGACCAAATACCAAGACCACCAGTATGAAGTGAAAAGATCCTGGAAGCTGAAGAATTCCAAAGTTGGCCCAGTGATGATGAAGAACCTCATGGAAATGATGAAAGAGAACCTCACAGAGATATTAAAAACCGTCCCTAGGAATTCAGTACAAACAAATTACAGTTGGAAGCCGTCCGGAGCTCAATAATGATCCTGAAGAGAGCCCTCGCACAATACTTTGAAAACAGAAAACATCACAGCTTGGTCGTGAATCGGTGGCCCTTACCGAAATGAAGGTGGATACTTGAGCCCACTTGGGAGGACTCCATTCCACATTCTGAAACACCATATGTAAACACACACACACACACACACACAACACACACACACACCACACACACGCGGTGATACTTTGAGAGCTGGGAGGACTCCATTCACCTTCTGAAACCCGCATGCAAAAAACACTTCAGCTTGGTCCATGGATCGTGATTCCTGACCGAAATGAAGGTGGATGCTTTGAGCCCCACCCTGGGAGACTCCTTTCCACAATCTGATACTCGATATGCACACACACACACACACACACACACACACACACACACACACACACACACTTGCCTTTTATTCGTGTAGATATATTTACAATATAATATATATCATATACTCGGTGATGCACCCGGCGTGCCCGGGTTCTTTTTGAATGATTTAATCTTCTGTACATAGGTCTGACGCGAGCCCAGTATCAGTTCCCAATTGGGCTATGGAGTCATAGCCTAAGGGTGTTTGTGAGGGGGAAACACCCCCCCCCCCCCGCCCCGGCCGAGGGCCTCACCACCTAGCCTATAACTTCCTGGGGCCGGTCCCTACTTTTTTGTTTCAGAGGTTTCCTCCTACTCTCACCGTTCAAGAATAAGCGCGTGCAGAGCCTAAGGGGTTGTCGAGAGGAAACACCCCCCCCGCCCGGCTGAGGCCTCAGCACCTAGCCTATAACTTCCCTGGGCCCGTCCCGACATTTTGTTCAGAGGTTTCTCCAATCTTTCACCGTCAGGGAATTAGCGCCTGCAAGACAAACAACAAAAAACAAAAACTTGAAATTATATATGAGAAATACAAATATATTACATACATTTGTTGCAGTTCTGCAAAACCACATGCCTCTAAGGCAATGGCACCCAACATACAGTGATCCCCAGGCAGTTATTTTGTTAGTCCGTGCAGTCAGACCTTCCCCTCATGTCTAGTGCGTTAATGGGGACGAAGTGCGTTGCATGGTCTAATAGCTAGGTCTATTAACTATATCTCCATCTTCTATTCTGATTTCTATTCCAACCCTTTCCTTTTAGCCAAGGTACAAATCAAGCAAGCAGAAAACACACCACACAGCCTCCCGTGGGAGAATCAACATCAGAACAAACACACATACGGCACGGCATGGCGTTCATTGCATTCAAATCTGCGTGCCAATTTCTAACGGCATCTCACCTTACTCACCCCTCGCTCACCAAAAACTTACCAACTCGACACCAATACCACCCACACACGGAAAAATGTTCCCGCACCTCTTCGTACCCTTGTATCGATACAATTCGCCACGTACACAGAGCGTGCTGCACGGCTCAGGCTGTGCTCGGACCCATGTAATGCGGGGACGAGCAACGGACATTAATGGCGCCGGCCACATCTCGCCGGGAATGTTCGGGTGAGCACTCGGGATTGATGCCAGCCCTCGTCAGTCCACCAGGGACAGACGGTGAGGGAGGGGTCAAGGAAGGGCAATCTGGGAGTTTGGGACAGAGCTTCAGGCCGTGTCACGCCGGATGTGCAAATGTGACCGCTTCTGGCCCCAGGAGCCTGCGAGGCGTGGCTAGGGCCACTGTAGCCCACAGAGAAGCGGGATTCGGGTCACAGTGCATCGCTTCTGTTCGCCACCCCACCCTTCGCACGGGGCTTATAAAAAGGTGGATCACGGAGCCGCTCGCCATTTTCTCCACCACTCTGCTTCGCGCTCTTCTTCACTGCTCCTCATTGCCTCTATCCCGTCGCTGGCTCTTGCTCCCTCTGCCCATCGCTGGCTCGTCATTCACGGTTGGTGTGCAACTGAGATGTGCTTATTCCGGAGACCAGTGCGGAGTGCACGTTGCCATTAGCCCTGACAAAGTGACTAAGCCAGAGATAACGCGCCAACTCTTGAGGTGGAACGCTTCAAAGCGGAGCGTCCCATGGAGGTACAAGCCACACTATCAGACCTACTCCCAACAGTGAGGAATCTTTGCCTCACGCATCTTCTCTCATTCTCCCTTTCCACTCCTCTATCTCATCCCCTTTGGATGCACAAAGGAGCATCCGTTACTGACTCGCAGTCACAGTTTCTCTGGAACGACACCGTACCCCCCCCCCATATATTGCACTGCACCACACCTCCCACTCCCACACTGTAGACACCAGTATTTCCCCTTCCTACCTCCCCCAAAGCATACTGGGTTGCGTAGGTCGGCCGACCGCGCAGGTATTGGAGCCATTTATCCTATCTTCTCTCTTCTTTCTGGCTATCTAATCTTCCGTGTTTGTTGTGTTTGTGTGTGTGTGTGTGTGTGTGTGTGTGTGTGTGTGTGATGACGCCTGTCGTAGAATAAGTTAAGATTGTGGAAGTGATAACGGATAACTCTGCTCGTGTCTGCTTTTGTAATTGTTTGTCCTGTTGTTGCAACCCATGAATACCTTGCTATCCCTGCTGTAAATACCGATAAAACAATTTACTGTGCACAGACCTTTCCTCGCTTGTTGTAAATAAATGATTTGTGTAGAAATGTTCCCAGCTCGTTTTCGTCTTTTCTTCATTGGTTCAGCATGAAGCACGCCAGTGGACAACTGAAAACTGTAAGAAGTCTTATGGACCGATGAATCAAAATTTGAAATCTTCGGTTCATCAAGCAGGGTTTTTGTATGCCATCGAGTAGGGGAAAGGATGGTTCCTCAGTATGTGACACCAACTGTCAAACATGGAGGAGGAAGCATGATGATCGGGGCTCTTTTGCTGGATCCAGAGTTGGCGACTTGCACAGAGTGACTGGCACCTGAACCAAAGGGCTACCACAGCATTTTGCAGCGCCATGCAATACCCTCTGGTCTCCGCCAAGTTGGTCAGGGGTTCATCCGACAGCAAGATAATGACCCAAAACATACCTCCAAGCGATGTCAGATTACCGAAGAAGAAAGAAAACAAAGAACGGCTTCAAAATCATGGAATGGCCAGCACAGTCTCCAGACTTAAACCACATCCAGCTGGTTTGGATGAACTGACAGAAGGTGAAAGCGAAGCACCTACAAGTGCAACACATTTGTGAGAAATTCTGCAACAGTGTTGGGCAGAACTTTCCGAAAATATTTGATTTCATGGGAGAAAGAATGCCACGAGTATGTTCGGCTGTTATATCTGTAAAAGGTGGTACTTTGATGAGTCAAAAAATTTAGATTAAATTTTGTTCAACAAAACCGATTCCATGATTTCTTTTTATCTGAATGTTTATTTGTTCTATGCTTTAATTTCAGAGTACATTGAAACATAAACTGCTTAAATTTCCAGTAAAAACTGGAAAAATGGGGGTGTTCTAAAACTTTTGACCGATGGTATATATATATATATATATATATGTTGTTGTTCGTCTTTCGGCTGCTCCCGTTAGGGGTCGCCACAGCAGATCATCCGTTATGATCCGCATACTGATTTGGCAGAGGTTTTTACGTCGGATGCCTTCCTGACGCAACCCTGGTCGCCTCTTACAAACACAGGGATAAGATTGGGTTTCGTCATGATTCCGGGCTGCCCTACACCTCTCATAGGCGGCTCAGTGCAGAGCTCGGTCCTCAAGCATCCTCCAACCCAAGCCTCGAGTAGCAGAGATTACAGGCGCACGCCACTACGCCAGTATATAATAATATAATATATATATATATATATATATAATATATATATATATATATATATATATATATATATATATCTATATTATATATATTGCAATGTTTTTCAGGAAGTTTAGGCCCATGGCACTGTAGCCAGGTCAGGTCAGGTATGGGAGCATGCACCAGAGCAGCACATCGCTGCATCCACGTTCCGCCAGTACTCCGGCAGTCTCCGTCTCGCCATCCCCCAGGAAGGCACCTGGCCCTCCCCATCTCCTTGAGATGCTGATCAATCTGCTGCAAACCACGAGGCAAGTGGTCAGCCCATTGCCTCCTCCACTCACGAGCCTCCTCACTGAGGAAGATCTGGTGAGCGCGAACAGCGTCAGGAAGATGAGCCACATGTCCCAACAGCCCGCACTAACACTCACGGTCTATGCAGTAACAATTTCATTTGAGTCTCTCTCAGCAACCGCTCGTTGGACACAAAGTCCGACCAGCGGTAGCAAGGATTCTCCAAGAGAACCTGTACAAAGGAATTAAGTCTCCCTCTCAGATCCCTGGACAGCGTCCAAGTCTCACATCTGTAGATGCAAGACTGGAAGCACCAACGACCTGAAGACTCGACTTTCATCCTCCTGCACAGGTACCGGCAGCACCACACCCCATGATCCAATGAATCCATGACAACCAGGCCCTACCCAGACATCTGATGACCTCTGGTTCCAGCCAGCAGAGCATGAATATCACATGCAAAGGTAAGCGAAATCTCTCCGTGACTCAACATCCTCTCACAAACAGGTTAAGACAGGATAGCAGCATCCAAAGATGTCAGTGAAAGCCCTGGATCTACTTTTATTGACCACGAAGAGGAACCCACAATGCCAGCGCTCCGTCTCCTCATTCAGCACATCAGGCCCCCAAAAGGATATCCACAGTCTCCACAAAGATGACTGCAATTATCTGCGAATCAAGGTCAGAGATCTTGACATTCGCCAAACGAGCCACCACAGCTTTATCCTCCGACATGCTCTGGCTAGAATTCCAGGCAAAAAAGGCCTGAAAGTGTGGGGGCCAGTACACACCCCTGATGAACTCCAGTAACAACTGGAAATAGTCAGAGATCGGTACCCCACATCTCAAAGCACTCAGTACCAGAGTAGAGTTCGAAGACATCATATCGATCATTTGGTGCACCCCACGAAGACCAGAGATCCCAGAGGCAAATCCCGAGTCACTGAATCAAAAACACTTCACAGAATCAACATAGGCCTGCAAGCAGCCCCTGCCAAAAACCCTTGTGTCTGCAAACTCTTGTCTGCATTGAGAGACAAAATTCTCTTCGCCCTCCGGTGATGTTCCAAGACCATGTACCGGCAACATCAAGTAGGCGGTCTGAAGGCCTCACAACTTTTCAGGATCCCCCAAAGCACCAGACCTCCAATTCCTCCACTCAGCCTATTCCCCAACTCTCAGCTACCTCTCATCCTTGAGTTGCCAACTCCAGCCTTGGCTGGGATGGTCCATTTCTTCTGGTTTTAAGCTGCAACTTTAAAATGCTAGCAACAAGCTGTGGTCATTATTGAGGAACTGACACTCCGGTGGACCCTGCAGTTCTGGACATCCTCCCACGAGACTATCAAAACGATCCAACATGCGTCAATCTCCTTTGCCACACCACAGCGTTTGGAAATACCAAGTCCAGCGAGGAGCTTGTGGGTTCTGAAAACCATGAACCAGCCAACTCCTAAGTCCATAAACTTCTTGCAAAGTCAAAGAATTTAGTTGTATTCTGGTGTTCAGTTCCAGACCCTTGGGACCAACACAGTCATCTCGTAACCATCCTCTATCAGTTCAGTCTATGCATTGAAATCCCCCCAAGACGAGAAGGGTATCTCCTTCGCTCATAATATGCACGTTGACGGGTGTTACTTCAATTATTCATTGGAAGTCAACGTTTTGGACACAGCTACAGCAACTCCTTGAGCATTGGTACCATTCAGAGCGACCAGACCAAATTTAGTTAACCACTCACCATGATGTCAACCGCAATCTTGGTCTCCGAGACCTCAGAGCCTGCAATACCATGTCCCAAACGCCTTGAGCTCAGATGGTAACAGAGACAGGTGATCATCCTCTCTTTGGGAGAGGACATTCCAGGCACCCACCTGAAGGGACACATTCAGGTTAACCCAAGGAGACCGCCATTTGTGGAACGACACTCTAGCCACCACCCGCCACACTTCCTGCCACACCCCGTGAGTTTCCGTCCGGTCATCAAAGATTGGGGGTCGCCGAAGGCTTTTCACAAATTCCCCTCATCGTGAGCTGCCCTGCGAAGGGCAGCTGGCACAGGAGGCTACCCCCACAGAGTGGTTTTTCAGACTTTTTTATGCCTTTTGAATGTTTTGCGGATGAAGGGTTTTTCCGTGGCCAGAGTAGCTAATGCCTGTCCACACCACCTCCTATAAAAGATAACCTAACTGAGGAAGGATGTCCACAGACACTGTTGCGGCAATTAATTATGGATGGCCGTGACCCACAAAGAGCTCCTCCACCTTGACAGTTTTTGTTCTCTGTCCTGCTAGTGTGTCCAGATCATTATCCCCTCACTTCACCAAGAAACTTGTGCGCGGAAATGGTTTAGTCGCCGACACACACGTCCATGGAACAGGTCAGTACAGGTTTACATGGTACCTGTAAGCAAGTCACAGAATCAATCTCACCTGACCTGACCTGACTTAGTAGACTGACCCTGACTGTGGCCACAAGAGAAAAAATCGACCAAAAGTTGTAGCGAAAGGAGTGGTGGAGAGAAGCACCCGAGATTCAATGCCAAACAGATTTCAATCTGACTTTCAGACACAAGTATGAAGTTTCAACTCACACCATCCGTCGCAACTCCACGAAAGGGAGTTTCTCTAGTAGGAGACCGAGGAGACCCTACTGGCTGAGAGAAAGATGTACGCAAGCCCGACTGGAGTTTTGCCAAAACACACCTGAACAAGCCAAAATCCCTTCTGGGAGAATGTCCTGTGG